>BMAU01020812.1:0-646479 GCA_019973935.1 Trichonephila clavipes
GACAGTCTGGCTTAGTAACGTCTTCTAGAAAGATGTTACCGCAAGTCACCTGATCTATCTATTCCTCTTTTCTTTATTTCTTTAGATCAAACAATGTCAAAATCTTTGCAATCACCTCGTTGTTGCCTTGTCGACTGAAGGAAGAAACCTCTTCTATACTGACAATGTTAATACCAGCTGCTTTTGATGTAACTTTCACCTGAGCTAAAGGTATGTACATGCTTAAATTATACTACAAAAGGTACAATTATTATTATACTGAAATAGCTTAGCTAGAATTTTGAAATTTTTAAGAAATTATGGGGAACATTACTTTTATCAAACATTGCGAAAATTTGTGCATTTTTTTAATAAAATTAAAAAGTAAATTTTTATGTTTTAAAAAAGCTCATTTTTAGTATATACTAGACATCATTATAAATAATTCATAAAATTTACATACCTGTGAGCAGTAGTTTCTCAGAAAAGGTACATCGCTTGCATTAAATTTACATTTTTGAGATAAATTGATTTTAATGTATACAGTGAGAACTTCTAATCGGCTGGGAAATAAAAAATAAAGGCTCAATTTAAAATAAGATACATGTTTTCAGTTCATATCCAGTCGTTACACTATTAAAAGCAAAAACAAAGTAATTAGTGGTTACAATTTTCGGGCCATTAAAATAGGCCCAAATTCAACTGGATTATTTAAAAATACTTTTGGGGCCTTTAAATGCCTAAAGTTCAAGTAAGATATTTTTAGAAAGGTTAAAATCTATACAATTTGAAAATGTAAAAAATCTCAAATTGTCAAAAAATAAGATTTTAGCTTTCCAACACCAGTAGCCTAACTTTAGGAATACTATAATAGGTGTTTATCAATTATTTCGTGGAAATTTTTATTGGTATAATTTAAAAAAAAAAATTAGGTATAACTGAGTTTTCTTACATTTGTGTTCGCAGAGTTTTTAAAATTTGAAATAATGTTAATGCATTAAGATTCTTGGGCTTATTTTATTCTTTTTTTTTACACCCCACCCATCCCTCCAGCCATCACATTCGCGCCTACGTGGAAAACAGTGGCATTGAGGAAGCGAATCAGCGTAACTTAATCGACAGTTAAAGTGAGTTAATTATAAACACCGTACAAGTAAGTTAATCGAGATGTATTTTTTTAAATATAATTTTATATATGACAAGCCCATTGAAAGCTGGGTCAGTTGTTACACTTGTTCTTAGCTAGTATTATTGGAAAGTTAATGATAAAAATACATATTTGTGCAATCACCGATACATTTATAAGTTCTTATTATATCAGTGTAATTGTGTATTTTGCTAATTTATTTTATTTGTCTAAAGAATGTATCATTTTGTTTTGTTGTTTCAGTAAAGTTTCTCAATATTTTTTAAAAATAATCTTGTTTTCGTCTTTTTCAATATTCACGCTCTCGTGGAGTTATTAAGCCCCTAGGGCGCGGTCCAGCGATTTGAAAAACGCTGCATTTTGTAGCATTAATTTGCGCAATATGTGTCTCTTCTATTTCAAACCTTGTATTATATTTAGTAATAATAAGGTATATGTTTTTTTTTTTTTTTTTTATAAATGTGGAGTCAGACCCATTGAAGCTGTCTACAGTCGCATTTCATATTCTGCGCTAATTTGTTTTTGCATTTTATTTTTGTTGCTACACATCGCCATGAGAGAGAAATGTTTATAATATAAAGTACGTTACCCAAAATGGTATTTAATGTTCATAACTGTGTGTGAAACTTCTATATTCTAAACTTCGTGCAAGTCTGAAATTTAGTAGCTGTTCCTAAGCTTAAAAGTTTGAAAGATTCACTTGAAGAAAAATGGAAAGTGTTTTAGTGTATATTTTGCCATATGTTTAAGTACCATATTTTATGTAAGTTTAAATAGTATTTGAAATTTGAGTAAATAATTACAGTTTTTTCAGTTGCTTGTTGTACCTTCGCATTTACTGTTTTCTTCACGCTACTTTGTGCAGTATTCAGTAGAATATGTAACTTTTTTTTATACGGTCTTTTATATTGAATTAATTAGAAAATTATTAATATCATTAATTATATGTAAAACCTTGCATTTTTTAAAATTATTATTTTTAGAATATCTTTAGTAAGCCACATTTCCTTTTTGTTCATGGCGAACATAAAATGTTTGATTTGTAGATGATGAAATGTGTGTCTTTTCAAAGTTGCTGCAAAACTCTGTAATTTTACAAGTTATATCGATTGAGTCTGTACATACTCTTTTACTTCTTTTGTCTCTATTTGTATTTTAGTATTAAAACTATTAGTATTATTATAAAAATATGCATTATCTTTTTGTTGAATTTCTTTCTGTAAGACATTTCTTCCAAAACGCTGGTGTTGAGCTTATATGGCATTAACAGTATTTTAATATTGTATGGGTTGGTTTTCCACAATAATCTGTTTTCTAAATATAAGGTACAGATCCAATATCACAATAGTTAGATATTTACTATCAAAACCATATAAATGAAAGTGTCTAATTTCTTGCTTATTAATATTTTTTTTATTAATGTAATTTTTTATATTTGATCTGTATAGGTTGATTCGAATATATATATATATATATATATATATATATATATATATATATATATATATATATATATATATATTGTCTTTAGAAGTTTGACCAATATACATTAACACTTACAAATCTTACTATTCATTATATAAATGCAGATTTACATTACATAAAGATTTACAGAAAATAGAATTAACATCATGTTAAAATCATTATTTTATGTAATTTGTACATTCACTATCATTTAATTTTTGCAGTTAAGATGTATATCAGGCGTCAGCAGCGGCGTAACGTACACCCTCACATTCCGAGGGGCCAGGGACTCTAGGGGGTCCAAAGCTTGACTAACGCGAAGTACATATTTGGGCTTGGGGCCCAAAATCTGAGTTTGCAGGGTGGCCCTAATATTCTCCGTTACGCCACTAGGCGTCGGCAACCTATGGCACGCGTGCCACATTTTGCACGCAGTACAAAATTCTCAGTAGCACTTCACACTAATCAACAAAATTGTCAATTTTTGAGTGGGTGGAAATTTACAATACTGAAATGGAGTTTATTGGACAAACACTTCAGAATTATGGAAATCAATATCTACGGAATTGCGAAAAAAATCTGAAAGATAACACTAGTGATAAATTGAGCGCTATCTTAAATTATTGGATGTCATTGATGGGGGGATTTGATTATTTGAAGAGAAAATTGCTTGTATTCTGCTTTCCGCTATGTGAACAAATCTTTTCTCTTACGAAAAGTATTTTAAGTTTGCAAAGAAGTTGCTTAACAACTGACAAGATTCGCATTAAAATACCGCATTTATTCGAATCTAAGCCGTCATCGATTAAGCCGCACACCCCAAATTCTCAGTATATTTTTGTGAAAAATGAAAAATTGTGTAAAATGGTTTATCGGTATCTAATTTTACGAAATTTCGATAAATTTAAAATGAGAACTAATAAGAAGTGAATAATTAATTATTTTACTTTTAAATGCATATGTGAACTTGTAATTGCTCTAATTGCAACATCCAACAAATACTTCTTTCGATTCTAAGCCACACCAGATTTTCAGTAGGGTTAACATCGGTAAAAAAGGACGGCTTAGATTCGAGTAAATGCGGTATTTATTTCTTATTTTACTAATTGAAGGGGAACAACTTACCGAAATATTCAAAACTTCGCGTTGCTCTGTTTCATAACCAATCTCAGACCCTTTACCTCATTTGTGAATTGAATCGTGTTATTTTACAACTGATATATATGAGTGCATTTGACAATTTTTGAGAAATCCTAGGTCACGCCAAGTTCTTATACAAGTTTTCGTCATGACGTGTCAGTGAGACGAAATCCATCTTTCCCTAACGAACAAGAACTCAGCCAGCTGTTCCCCTCCCTTCCTCTCTTCTTATTTCGTACTTATCTTCCTGGGTGGAGTTGGCTGCTCCTAAGCAAACCAGCTGTGATAAAACCCAAAGTAAACAAAGGAAGTCCGAAGGTCGTAATCGTTGTGATTTAACATTACACGGTTCTGGTTGACCTCTTTTATGGTGGATTCGTCGTATACAGTAATACTCCGAACTTAGCAATAGGTGGGACTGAGTGATAATCGCTTTATAAATACTTTTAAATAATTCTTAGTTGGGGCCGAAGACGAAAGGAAATAATAATTTAGAAAAATATAATGATTTAGAAAAATAAAATCTAGATATATATTATAAATGCGAATGTTTGTGAGGATGTTTGGCCGTCTTTCACGCAAAAACAACTGAATGGATTTTAATGAAACTTTACAGAAATATAGCTTATACATCAGAATAACACATAGGCTATAATTTATAGAATAAGCTATAATTTATAGCATTGGCTACAATTTATAAAGATATTGTGTTAAGTGTCCAAAATATAATGATATTTGTCAAGTAAGTAGGAAAAAATTCTGCCATCTGCAAGCAATTCTGGCGTGATCTGCAAAAAAGCCCACAACAGCATATATCTATCTTTTGTTTGTGAAGAAACCCTTTTTTGTTTTGGCTGTGCAAGGCGCTCGCTTCTAATTAATTCCTGTGATCAACATAATCCTTAATTTTTTTTTATTTCAGAATAAAACTAAGTTTTGAAGGGAGAGGTTGTTATAAATCTCTCTTTATTTGAATGATTTTTTAATGTTTTTATTATGCACATTTGGTAGTAAGAAATTGATCTTTTTTCAAAATAAATACTTTTATTGCTTCTGGTACTTAAAGTAAATAAACTTTCTCTTTCACCCTACATCGTTTGGACAAATTTTTAAAATTTGTTTGTGGTTAGTAGTCAATTAGATCGCTATAATTTTAATTGAATAGGCGGATATTGCATTTTTAAGTATAAAAATGATTGTAACTACTGTACTGTATTTTTTGGAGTGAGTGAATATTAACGTCACACTGTTCAGCTACACGAGGGCTTTTAGCAACGGACCACGTAATTTTGAACCATGGTCAAGTGACGTGGACGACACCTGAGCTGGCACCCCCTTCTCCTAACTACCACACCACACCAACTTAGAAGGAATATTCTACCAATACTTAGCAGGAATATTCTTTGAAATCCACTCTTCCAAGATATATGGCAGCGCGGGTTCTATGATGAGTATTTTAGCGGGGAAGGCGAACAGTTTTGCAGCAGATATGCGTTTTCAGCTGACGGCGTTTTCAGCGGATTGCAAAGATTATTATTTTTGTCCCGAAAAAATAATTTATGTCAAAATTTAAGTGTCTTATGTTTTTGTATGTTAATAAAGTCCTTAGAAAATGATTTGACTATTTATCTTAAGTGAACGGTGTATATAATTAATTTTACAGTGGAATATCTTTAATTAATTTATTACCTCTAACGGATTAAATTTCCCAAAGTGAAGTATTTCGTTTATGTATATCCCTTAATTTTCAATGTAGTGATCCAAAAAAAAATATTGCATGAAAAAAACTGCAGTAAATCATAATGTGGTGGATAAAGCATTAACGTGCATCGTTGCCCTACACGGCGGGTCTTACAAAGCTCTAATAAAGTTTGAGCTATGAAAGTAGCTAGACATTTGCCAACTTGACCCTATCGTTAACATTTCGCTATGTTTTTCATTGAATCGCCATTATAATTTAAGAAACGGCGTTGCTTGCGAGTATTACAATTTTGACATAAAATAAATACTGCAGAAAGTAATATTAATGTATTACACTTTCAGATATAAATTATTTTCACTATTTTAAGCGTTCATTACACAAAACTTTAACTAAACAATGTGTTACTTTTGCTGAGCAGTGATCAGCTTAGGGAGATATTTTCAAAAATCGATCCTCAAGAGTGTTACTGGGAGTTATAAATATAAAAAAAAATACTTTTTATCAGCTATTAGATCTACATACTTAAAATTTAACAAAGGTGTTTTCTTTCTTTCTTTTTTGTTTAGCTGAGATATGCAAAAAGATTTTTTTTTGTTTAGTTTGCAATTCACGTAAAATTAACTCATTAAAAACTCCTTCAATCTGTGTTGTTTAATTTTTCAGTTCAGCCGTGCGAAGAACGGGTATACCAGCTATGTTTAATAAAACTTTAGATAACACAAAAAAATCGCAAACCGAAGCTATCTTGATGTAGAAGGTTTCATAAAATCTAAGAAAGAGTAGTGTGCTAGCTCAAAGATTTTTTTTCCCACAAAATTTCATTGTCGTCTGCTAATAATTTTTTATTCCTTGTTTTGTTGAAAAATTACCCTCTTCACTGGAGTCTATATTTTCTAAAATTTGTAACTTTTTCAATTAAACATAGGCCTTCGGTCAAATTCCCAACCGTTATTCAATCTTCTGATTGAACTGGGTCTAAAAATTCAAGTTCTTCAATGTCTTACTCCTGCTCATGCATCTCTATGATTTCATCAATTGTCAGCTTCTGATTGTGGGAATCCAGCAGTTCTTGAACGCCACCATCTACTTCTAAAATTATTTGCCTACCAAGATCGACAAATTGTTCAATCAAATTACCAATTTCATGAGTCTCTGCCGCTGATTTCGCACAAGTTTCAGTGATGAAAAAAAAAGACTAATTGACGAGATTTGAAAATCACGTAACTCCGAGTTCGCGTAAGTCAAGGTATTACTGTACTATCCAATGGCGCGCACAAGGGGGATGTCCTAGGGGTCCGGACACCCCCCATAGCCCTGGATTTTTTTTCGATTGGTTATAATCTTATGTATATATTACGTAAAATTTAATCAGGTTTTTGTTATTAACAATTAATTTTATTAATTAATACTAATTATTTATTCAATAATTAATTTTGTATTGTTTTTGTTCCCGAAAATCGACAAAATCATAAGAATATGTTGGGCGGCGTATTGGAGCATGATACCAAAAGGGTAGACTTTCGACCCTCGACCCCCCCTCTGAAAAATTTTTGTGTGCGCCACTGGTACTATCACTTGTGACTGTACCTTTATGTAAATCGGAAATTTGCTTTGAGTAAAAGGAAATAATTTGAAAATTTGCAATTACACGCAGTATTGTCTATTATGCAATATAGTATCTTTATGTTGCAAGTACTATAATATGGTATGTATCTGATATTAGTATTACATATTAAAAGGGGGGAAGGTAGAGAGAGAGAAATATAAAAACGGAAAATTATATTTGTTCTAAATCAACATGAAAATTATTAATTTTTTACTTCTTCTTTTTCATTTTGTTTGATGCATTTTAATTTTTTGTTGAAATATCCACTGATTATTTGAGAGCAACGAAGTAACTCTGTTAGTGTAATTCTCTTTGATTATTTGGATTTTACCTTCAAGTGCACCGGGCTTTAAATTCAATACAAAAAGAAAATAAATAAATGAGCGATGCATCTATTTTATACTTTTTCTTCTGTTTTTTTTTTTGTTGTTGTTGTTATTATCAAGTATCTAGGAAAATCATGTGTGTTGTATCATTTCACATATAAATCCTCTTGTATAAATGAAGTATGTATCACATAATTTTTTAAAAAATATAAATGCAGCATACAAGGTCTCTGTTAAAAAATATCCAACCTTAAATTTTCCCGCGGGCAGTAGAGGTTCTAAAACGCGCCCCTGTGCACAATGGGAAGTGACAGCTTAATGCACACACTTGAATTTTTCCCCTTCGTTCCAGTGTACTAGTCGTTTCTTGCAGGCAGTTGAGTGAGGAGCTGTTATAAGTGTTCGTCGGATTTTACTTCTTTAAAGATGACTGAATGGCATGAACCGAGGTACTGCAACGCATTTATTGTCAAAAGTTTGATTATTTTCTAAGTGAAGCAGTTCGTAAGATTCAGCAAGTGTTTAGAGATGATGCTATGGGGGTCACACTAATTAAGGACAGGTTTAACCGAATCAAAAGTGGTCGCAAGTCGGTAGAGTGTGACCAGCGTATTAGGAGGCCACAAACCGCTCGAAATGCAGCAGTTATTGAAAAGGTGGAAAATATAGTAATGAAAGATTGTCGTTTAACCGTACGAGAGACTTCTAACAAGTTGGAGTGTGACCAGCGTATTAGGAGGCCACAAACCGCTCGAAATGCAGCAGTTATTGAAAAGGTGGAAAATATAGTAATGAAAGATTGTCGTTTAACCGTACGAGAGACTTCTAACAAGTTGAGATCAGTGCAGGTACTCCAGGTGCATTTTGGTGTGATCATGCAAAGATCGTCTGCGAAATTTGTTCCCAAGCTTCTGTCGGTGGATCAGAAAAACTCCGTCTTGCAATTGCACCAGAGGCGTAGCTACCGCCGTATCAATGATACGGGGCCAAAAACACGTAAGCAAAACATCGTAATATGTTAAGAGCCCCCTCCAAAAAAGCCCCCAAGGAATTTTGATACAGGACTCAAGACTAGCTACACCAGTGAGTTGCACAGGACCTAATGGACACTATCAACGCTGAACCTAGCTTATTGCGACTTCTGGCTGTTCCCGAAAATGAAAATGCCATTGAAAGGATCCCGTTTTCAGAGTAGAGATGAGATATCGCAGAACGCGACGATGGAGTTGAACATCAATCCAAAATAAGCCTTCCAGAAGTGTTTTCGACAGTGAAAGGAATACTGGGCTCAGTGTGTGAAGGCGCAAGGGACCTACTTTTAATTTGATTTGGATCCTAGTCCCACAAAATAACTGATATTTTTTGTGTGCAAGGGTCGGATACTTTTTGAGCAGACCTTGTATTAAGAAAAAGAAAATATTTTTTAAATGAATTCTCTTATTATATTCTAATTTTTCTTACCCATAAATTGGTTTTCATTGAAATTTTTGTTGTAGTTGTTGATAGATTCAAAAAGAATTCATTGTAAATATTTCCAAATTTCCATTTTGTAAATTTGTCCAAATATTTTGTAAATTTTATTAATATCATAATTTTTAATAAATTCGTAAGAGCATGTTGAGGCACTTTTTATGTTTAAGTATAAAGAAGTGAGAGAGCATCTCAAGGATTACTTACTACATATCGTTACAGAAATTTCTGACTCTGCTTTTCTGCCCAAACGGTTTTGTGGTTGGAAAGGTCTTCTGTGGACCAAGGCCGCAAAATGATATCCCCAAACTTAGCGACAAAAAAAGGTGTTTCTATAAAAGTCCACAAGACTCTAAGTCAAGGGTCGGCAAACCACGGGCCCCAAGAGGCTCTTTGCATCGACGGTTGTGGCTCTTCAGAGTCTGCTTTCTATGTATTATTAAGAACATAACTGCCTTCTACAAAATATTGTTTCCTTCATAAGTATGTATTGAAAAACTTTCCCTGTATTTACATAAACATTTAAAGTTTTGACTGGATGAAGACAGTTACTTCTATACCAAATTGTTTTCGATCAATAAATTAATTTGAGAGTTTGTGAAAATATTAAAATTAATAGTAGAAGTCCAATTTATCTGCAAAAATGCCACATTAGAAAGACATTTTTTGAAGTGATTTTCTGAAACATTTGCTTACTTACATATTTAAGTTCAACTCATATCACTCTGGAATAGACAAGAGATACAATTAAACCGCTCCCCAACTGAAATTAAAAAATACATTGCGTTTTTATGACATGCTTCAGTGTTAAGAGTGTCGAAATGACTTAGTATATATGCAGAGCAATTATAGTCAATTTTAATTATTAGCATAAACATGAGAGAATCCAGAGTAAATCTCTTACGGTATTAATAGTACGGAAAATTTTTTCACAAAGCTTGAAAATTTTATCCCTAATATTATGATATTTTGACAATAGTTATTTTTGCTCTGAGCTACAGAAATAGAAAAAAGGTTTCAATAATTCTAATAAAATTTTTTTTTATTGGAGCTCGAGAGTCAGGTTCACGACTGCTACGGGAGTCCCCCCCTCCTAATATAAATTGCTCTTAGGTACCTTAGTTATCTTTTATCATTTACTACTTGGCTACCTGCTCTAGGGTGATTATCTTTTAATCAAAAGACTCTCGCTTTCTCATCAAGAACTAGCCACTCATCAAGTCCACCGAAAATCTTTAACTGATATGAGATGGAGGATCGCTTCGCAATCCATGTTCCCAACGACTTTTAGCGTGTAGGGTGATTATTTGGCTTAGTGGCGTAACAGAGAATATTTGAGCCTCCTACCAAGTCAGGTTTTGGGCCCTCGTGATGCGGGGGCTGTACGTTACGCCACTGATTTGGCTTGAAAATTGTAGAAACTCCTAAGGGTTCTCTTCCTGTATATACGAGGACAATGCAGGGAAGCAACTTGGGAGTCAAACATTTGTTAGGGAATGTGCTTTTATTTGTTTCATGCGAAATTGTAATCTCAATGAGTGGCGTGCCCAAAGGAAGGGTTTGGGAGTTACACCCCCCCCCCGCTTCATAGAAATTTTAACCATAGAGAATACCCCTTCAAGCTAACGTCTATGAGTTTTTTAGAATGAATCCCCCCCATGAGAGAAGTTTGTGTACACCACTGATTACAACGTTAAATATCTGTGAGTTTTGAATTTGTACTTATTGCACATTCAAGCGCGTGTTTCATTTTCTTCTTGTCAGAAGACAATCCACTGCATTTACTAGAGTTCCTGAATAAACTACAATTCACTGTTGTAGAATTTGCCTCTTAATTGCATTTGAAAGATTATCTACTACGTAACAATATCTTATTGTAAAGTTTACGCAATTAATTGGTTGTCAAGGTATCAGATCATGGCTGGCTTGTCACGAGTTCGAGCCCAGTATCACTAAAGACCCGCCATGTAGGGGAACGATGCACGTTAAATCTGTCGAGAGCTCAAACGTCCTCCCGTTGGTGTGGTATAGTAGTTAGGAGAGAGGACTTCCAGTTCAGGTGTCGTCCTCGTCACTTGACCATGGCTCAAAATTACGAGGTCCGTCGCCAAAAGCCCTCGTGTAGCTAAAAAGTGCGACGCTAATATATTCACTCACTCACTACACAATTAACTGAGTTCAGATTTTACTACATCGCACATTGCGTTTTCTACCACGTTTTTTTACATATTGTTTAAGTAATTTTGTTATAGATTATCTTGAATTAAGCCATTATATATAATGATTAAATTCTCTGAATTATTTAATCCAATTTTGCTTCTATATATTGATAAAATGTTCAAATATTCTTGGACTTGATAATTAATTTTTTTAAACATTGAATGCATTTGAAATATTTTTTATAGGTATGAGACTATTATTATAACCCCCATTTTAAAAACTCACATTAAGTTGGTGCATTTCATTTCTGTAGCCATACTTGAACTTTTAAATTCTTTTTGTTCGTTTTTAAATTTAATCAGGTGTATTAAATTTCGCAAGGATGTTGATCTCTTGTGTGTGTGTGTGTGTGTGTGAATTGTTTACTTCGCTTCTGAAAGTTCATATTTAAGTGCAATGATCTCCCACAGATAAAGGTCATCTATTGCTTATTCTTATGTATCTTCACTAAAAAATTATTTCGGGGAAAAATACTAGAAGTTATCGTTCTTTGCAAAAAATATCTGATATCTTTCGGTCTTTTACAGTGCAAAAAAATGCTCGTCCTCTTTATCTAACGTAAATAAGTTTTTTCTCTTTCAGTTATCTGATAATTTTGTCGAGTCTATCGATTTGTAACCAACGTTACATTTATATATTCATCCTATATTTTCCGTCACCTTATATTTTCATAATTCATATTTTCAGTGAAATGATTGGTACCATACTTCGAAGTAAAGAAGAATGAATTGTTTATTTTTTTGTATGTGTGTGCTCTGTATTCATTTAACTAAAGGTTGAAAAAGGAAAACGTATAGACTGAAAAAAAAAAAAAAAAAAGATACATCCAACTCTTTTTTCGCACGGTCTTTTTTTACACGATTTTGAAATAACACGGTACACGAATTTGAGGAATTTTCTATTTTACGCAACTTTTTTGTTCTAGCACGAATCCCTAAAAAATTTGGGGATTCCTCCCCTTTGGATGAGAACAATTAATCGATTTTTGACAGTTTATGATAATAAAGAAGTCGATAATGAAGTTCAAATATTATATATATATATATATAACAGTTGATTCAGTTCGGGAGGGCTTGAAATTTGCTACAAGGATGGAACAACATTTTTTTACTCGTGATTCTGATACAGAGCATGCATTAAAATTTCAACATAATCTTAAGTTTTGTTGTAGCAAGATATCAATAATTACATCAGCAACTTGAGAAACCAAAAAACAGTCGCTAATAACAGACTTAATAACAACAACAAAAAACCGAGGTCGTTAATAACGAACAAAATTCTTCATTTGAATCAAAATCAACAGCATTTTGATTCAAATCTATTGACAATTCATTTTTATAAGTAATAAAAATGAATTGTTTTTGTTTTATTAATATGTAACATGGATTTCATTATTACTTTTTACACGGTTTTTTCGAAAAATATTTAAGAGATTTTTCATCGTACACGTTTTTTAAAATTGAGGAACATGTCCCCAAATTTACCATGTGTCACGTGTATTTTTTTATACGATTTTTTTTTACAGTTTTCTAAGGAACGTATCTATCGAGTAAAAAAAAGAGTTCGGTGTTCTTTTCTCTTGTGACCTGGAAGTTGACATTCCTTTTTGTTTTTAATTAGGGAGAGAGGGAAACTAGGTCTATGTAACCTATAAATCTGTCTTTCTTTTCCTTTTTCCTACTTATCAAAAAGGAAACAAGTAGCTTTGAGGCTTGTCGATTCAATGCTGAAAGAGTTACTTTTAGTTTTGTAGACAGATGATCCTTTGCAACTTGTGGTAATAGCATACATTTTTAAAAACTTCATTTTGCAGACTAACAGCTGTGAAGTTTTTTATTTTTGTAAGTGGAATAAAAACATTCCTGGGTTAAGATATTGCACATATATTAAGAAATTGAGTCAAAATAAATGGAGTTATGAATTGTATCCTTAATTACTTCAAAAGAAGGTATCTCTGTATAAAGAACTACCGTTTCAATGATTATTTTTGTCTTAGAAAGACATTTTGCAAGTAGATATACTCCTACTACAAAGGTTAATTTTTATTCTTAAATTTAATCAAGTTCTTTGATAATGCCATATCAAAATAATTTTGCTTATAAAATATTCAATATATTTTTAAATTTCTTGACGTAGTTCTTATTTAAGCTTCTGCAACCACCGAAATATTCATGAAGTTACTCAAAAGTCTAAGAAGTTAAACAAGGCGAGTATATTCGATGAAAGTACTCTTAAGATTACATTCAAACTCTGTGAATAATTTTTAGATATTGATTGTTTTGGACGACATTTATATCCACACACATGATTGTATTTTTAAGGAAATCTGAATATTAGAATCAAATAGTTTTTGTAAACACTTTTTAGAAACGTATTTAGGAAAGTGCATTTATTCGAGTATTCATTTACTTGTATGTTTGATTGGTACTTTCCTTTTCGAATAAGAAATGAAAATTTTATCTCAGCATATTATATTTTTACAAATTATAAAAGCTTAGTTAAATCTTAAGACATATTTTGAAGTTTTTGAGAATGACTTGTCACATCACTTAACGAATATTTATTTTAAGATCTTCTGCAGATTTAATCATAAATAATTTTTAAAGTCTGACTTTACTCTGAAGATGTGTTTTTTTAAAATTAAAATAAAGGGTTTTGGAATCTCAGGTATATCTCAGTTAGACCCTTTTTTAGAGATATGTCCCTACGGATTTATCTAATTTCTTTTGATTGCTTTGAAATTGATATATATGTTAAAATATATTAATCCCACAGTAAACTTATATTCGTTTTGATTTACTTATCTCTCTTCATTGATTATCTCACACAAATCTTGCTTTGAAATTAACTTTAAAATACATTATTGCTTTAGTACTAGATCAGTGATTCCCAAGTCGACCCCCAGGGGTCTATGACGACCTGCAAGAGGTCTACGTTAGCGAAAAAATAATTTGAGGGTTCATGAGGTGTAAATGAGGGGTCTACACGATAGTGGCTCTCATTAAACCAGATCGTGACTTTAATTTTTAAAGAAAATTTAATCGTGGAAACCAGATTTAACTATTTAACAGATTTATTTACTAAATTTAATGAGGTTAATTTGTAGTTACAACGACCATCAATTCTGCGTTTCTTGCTAAAATTAAGCTAAGGAGTATAATATTGTATGTCCTGAATTTTCCCAGTTTCTCAATCAGACAATCTGCCAGGAAAATGACGTTTTAACCTATGTTCAACATTTAAATGCCCTTTATTCAGATTTTGAAATTAGGTTTGACAATGCTTTAACTATGGTAATATCCAGTGGCGACGCGAGACTTGAACTTAATGTGGGCAAAATACATTTCGCGAAGCCCTCTGGTGGTGTAAGAAGAGGTTTTATAAAATAAAAAAAAAGAAAACGTGTATCAGTGTGAACACGCGTTAGAAGTTAACTTCTTTGGCTTACATGTATTGAATTGTATAATAAAGTTTTATTTTGAAGTAATCTTATATATAATTAACACATTTATTATTATCATTATTATTTCAAACTGTATTTTTAAAAAATAATTAGGATGGAAAAGGTATAAGTATAGACAAAATTTTCATTTTCAATACATGATACTAAAAAAAATTTTATTGTATGTATTTTGAGAAAAGTATCATCATTATTAGTCTATTTCCATTATGCTTATGGGTGCTTTAGTACATACTTTTGTTATCAAAGGCTTGTGGTAACTTAAGTCAGAAATGTAGGTTTTGCACTCAATATCGCTTAAGTATCTCGAAAAGGCTGCATCAATCGTAGTATTTGATTTTCTCGTTGATATTATTCTGTTGTTTTGTAGAGATAAGGTGAAATTGTCTTTTAAAAATTCAATCAATTGTAGAGATTTGTCTAAAGCAAAATTGACATTAAAATCTCCACTTAAAATCATAGGTATTTTATCATAATTTCTATTAAGTAAAGCAGAACCTCTTGATGTGTGTATGGTAATAATGATCGAGAGATGAAGGAACTCGATAATGTCATCCAACTTTTTGTTCGGAGTAATATATACTGCTACAATTATAATTTTTTGTCCATTTCGATTGAAAAAATTTAGTAAACACAATCTTTTATTGCCAAACTATTGGAAGAAATGTTGTGTTGCCACTAAATTTTAAAACAATAGATTGTTTGTATTATTTCCTTAAAAGAATTTTAAAACTGTATATCCAACAAACTCTTCTTAAACTAATTTTTGACAGATTTTGAACCATTTAAATGCCTACTTCGGGTAGATTAAAGACTCGCTTCCGATTTTTTTAATTCATAAAATTGATTATAATTTGACTTCTAGGTAACGTAAAAACAAAACAAAGTATGTATTGCAAAGCTAAAAGAGGAAAGGCTTGTTAAAGCTGCTGTTGAAGGAGGAGAGGGGTGCCTCAGGGCTAATAGACGAAAAACACAAAAGAAATTTTAAAAGCCGTAATTTTTAATCTATTTTTTTGAATCTTTGAACAGATTACGGATAATACTATTCTACATATGGAAAAAAAGTTTCGTTAGATTATTTTTATAAATAATGAAGTTATTAAATATTTAATTAAAATTTTGAGTATTTTTTGAAAAATCGCAAAAAAAAAAAAATTTCGTCATTTTTTTTTATGATTGATTCTAAAAGAGAAAAGCATGAACTTGTTTAGAATAAAATATCAAATCATTAACTGGAAAGGAAACTTAAAGGGAATGATTTAGAAACCATTTTTATTAAAGCGTATCAATTTTGACTCATTTTAAAAAAAATCGTAAAAGAAAATATCATTATTTTGTTAAAAAATATATACCATATCATTCTGTAATTATTTTTTGTCTGAGATAGATAGTATGAATTAGATGGCGTTTTTTAAAACGGGGGGAAAATTCGGAACTTCCATTCATTTCTACCTTACGTTCATCGCTAACCGTGACTTGTAACGCGTAACGTGTAACGCGTAACAGAAATTTCTCTCTACCGTGCCAAAAGAAGTTAACTTCAAAAACCAACTTTTATTCATAAAGTAAAACACCAAAATTTTTATTCATATTTATTCAGTACGTTAAACAACAGTGGGGGAAAAAGCAAAAATTAAAGAAATAGAAATTTTCTACTTTTAGTTTTGCTGAAATTCTAAATGATTGGTTCGTAATTTACATTGGATGCTATATCTGCTTCAATAAATAAAACTGCCACAGCTGAAAAAGTTTTTCTCCTGACCCTTTGTATTTCTTATATAATTTTTTTTATAGGTTTTGATTTTGAAAAGTTCCTCTCAGCAGAAGCGGTACTTACAGGTATTGTTAGCAAAATTCGAAAGACAATGTAAATATTTGGGAAAATTTCTTTCAGATCGTTCTCTATGACATACTGGAGCAGATGTTTCACGTCTGTAATGGTGTTGGGTAAATTTGGGATCATATTTTGTAATTTTTATATAATTCGTAAGGTTGGAAATCACTGCTCTCACCTACTTGCAGGACTGTGTGTAAATCTTGACAGTATTTCAGATTTGACACTATTTTCTCTACAGTCCTTTGCTCCTTTGGAATATTTTTTAACTTGTTTAAATCATAGAAAAAAACCAAAATTTTCAAAATGTTGATTTAAAGACATAAATCTTGAATCCATATTGTTTATCACAGAATCAAGCATGGTATTAAAAGAGTCTGTTTCATACCGGCTTTTGACAGACTCTATAGGTTGATCGCCGCCTTCATAATCAATTTTTCTTTTCTTGTTGGCTACCCTTTTATTTTTAAAATCTTTTGGCAAATCTTAACAGCTTTTCTCAATAAACTTACGAGCGTCAGACAAGCACTTTCCGAATCCAGTTTGTCGATACTCTTTGATCCAGATACAAAATGAACGCAAATGTTCAAGAGTAATGCATAAACGGGCGTGTGCAGATTTCCATAATTTACTTATGGTATTGACACGTGTTAATAACTAATACCATATATGTAATAATACGATAAATCCCAAACTGAGCATTTCATTTAAAACGGAATCGCACTCACTGAGTGCGTCGTATAGTTCCATTTGGTTTTTTAAGTTTTCTATGCATTCAACAACATGATCAAATTGTAGTAATGTGGCCTTTATCGCCTTGATTTTGCTTTCCCACCTTGTGTCTTATAAAAGCTTAATGGTAAGCTCTTTAAGTTATCTTTTATAATTTTCCAGCGTTTGCTGGAACATGAAAATGGTAAAAAAAAAAAAAAAGTGTGTGTGTGTGCTTATGATCACAGGAATTCACATTTCACATTAATGTGAAAAATTCACATTATTTTCAGAGTTACACCAATTGAAATAATTATTCGCGTTTTTTTCTTAAAATTGCTCCCCTCTGTTGTCGTAAAATATGAATAAACCCACTTCTAAGTTATATATTTCAAAAATTCTAGTTGAGCCTCTGAACAGATGTATGAGATGTATGATGAACAAAATATTATTCTAATAGAAACATTTTTCACAAAAAGAGAACATTTGGAAAAAAGATTATTCTAAGTTTATTTTTTGCCAAAATATTGTATTTCAATAAATTTTTTTGGTCAAAATGCCCTTAAAACAATTTTAAGCATATATTCTAATGTAAGTGACTCTAAATATCATGAAAATTATCCATTTATGCGCTTTTGAAAATCACGGTTCCGAACGTAGTCGGATACCTTAAACCCAAATGATTCTGTAATATTTGATGCTACATCCATTTCTGGAATGGCATAAGTTGTCGTATCTTCCTTATTTTTATTTATAGCAACTCCACCAGCTCTGTGATTTTGTCTTTGGAATTTAGCAATACAATGAAAATTTGGAGCATCTATTTTTTCTTTATTATTTATCCAAGTTTCTGTTAAAAGTAATATAGTTACATGTTGCATTTCACTGTCATCGAGATCCACTGTCGAGAGCTCAAGCGTCCTCCCGTTGGTGTGGTGTGTTAGTTAGGAGAGGGAGGGGGTGTCAGCTCAGGTGTCGTCCTCGTCACTTGACCATGGTTCAAAATTACGTAGTCCGTCACCAAAAGCCCTCGTATAGCTGAACAGTGTGACGCTAATATTCACCCACTCACTCAGTCATCGAGATTCAAAGCAGGTGCACGTAAACTTTGACAATTCAAAGAATGTATCGATACTCCCTTTTTTGTGAAAATGAAGTTTGTGGAGATCTCTGTGATTGCTTTAAGTTTGTTTTGTGTGATAACCTTTTAAATTCATTTTGTAGACATCTGAGAGATGTAGATTCTCTTTGGCCATGGAAGAATTTGGGATCGGAATTTTCCGTAACAATGTAAAGTCCTTCAAGACTTGTTGCTCTTGATAACGCAACATATACCAATTGTTGGTAATGTGTTTTCTCATACTTATAAAAAGTCTTGTAGGACTTAACATTGTTACGGAAAATTCCGATCCATTGTTACGAGCGTTACAAACCCGAGCGTAATAATGCGTGGCTTTTTATAAAACGCATCATTCAAGTTCACTCTCCAGCAAAACGTGCCTAAAGAAGTTATCACTTCAAAAATCTTCTGAATAAAACCAAAAAATATTTTTGTTGCCACTGACGAATTAGCTGCGTCTACTAATAACAGATTTCATATGACAACCGCAAGGTGTGAAAAATTCCAAAGGATTTATATTTAATATTCGAGTTTCAACTCCACTATTTGTGCCTACCATATTTGCACCATTGTCGTATACTTGACTGCGACAGTTCTGAATATCTAAGCCATTTTTTTCTAGCTCTCCCAGTATTGCATTGGTCAAATATTCTCCAGTCGTTTCAGTGTCAGCAAGAAATGCGATCAAGTTTTCTTCCATACTTCTAGTTGATGTACTACAATATCTTTAGATGACCGACATTTGCTAAATTGTACTACAGTCTTAAGAACAGTCAAGTAAAGAAGAATAATATATTTTGCCTGTTTTATCCTACCAATCATTTCACTGGTAACTGTTTTTGACATGATTGTGATCAATTCATTTTGAATATCGAGGATTAGATAATAGTGTGCAATTATCAATGAGATTTATGAGTTCCCGTAACGTAGGATCATCTTTAGATATTATTTTAAATACGTGTATGAAGTTTCCACACACACAGAATTCTTAGTGTCTGTCTGTTTTGAGAGATTCTCTATGACCTCTTAACGTCAGATTATGATAGGCTAAGAAATTTATGACATCAATTAATCTCTGAAACAAATTATACCAATGCTTTTGAGATTCAATTCGCCTTCCGTTTTCTCGGTCTAATGTTTTTCCGTGCGTTATTCCCTTCTCTAATGTTATCCATTGGAGCATATAGGCCATATGTTCTTTAGTATTCTCCTGCCTGTGTAAAACACTACTTTAGTATTTCCAACCACGCACCTTTCCTGTACCGTTTGAGTTTGTGAATTGCCAAATAGTCTACATGAAAATCAGAAAAGTTTATTTTTAGAACTTGAATAAACCAACCAAAGACGACGTTGAGTTTCACCATTATTTAGTTTTCTTGAGAAATAAAAATTGGAAAAGTGTGCCTAGGATTACCATCTTTAGGATAATATTCATCACTGTTATTTAACTGCTGGGAGGGACCGCTTGGAACTGGTGAGCATCTCTGTCATGGGAAACGTACGCTTGGAACTGGTGAGCATCTCTGTCATGGGAAACGTACACAATCCCGAATCAAAACTGGAAAAGGCTTGTTTTACTACGTCACTGGCACACATACAAGGCCGGATCTACGTAAATGGGCTGCAGCCCAGGGCCCCCAGTTTCTAGGGGGCCCGTTCTCCGTTGAAGATAACAAACAGAAAAAGATGTAATGAAATAATAAACCCCAGTAAAAGAATAAAAATCAAAAATAAAGTACCAGAAGTACCATATCAAATTTATTTTCATTTTCAAGAGCAAGAGTAATTTACTTTTTTGTTCGTCCACCCTACCACCGAATACGCGGAAATTAATAATTAATAGATAGGGCTCTATCATAGAACGGTGCCAACGAGCATCAAACATTTATACAAATGTAGCGGCATTATTTCTGTAGCCATTTATTTTTGTGCAATAATAATTCCAATTTGCAATAATATACTGATTTGGTGCTGTGTCTTATGCATACTACCTGCAATTAAAACATAGGTACCTTTTTATTCAAGTTTCAAGTAAAAGTAAGTGCCGATACACATTTCTAAATTATTTAAGTGGGAAGATATTGAAGTAATGATTAAGTATTTTCTGTATTTTCTGTTTTTCAAAGATTGAAAACATCAGGATTTCCCATAAATATGTATGTTGTCTTAAAATTTGTGTTAACTTAATTACTTCTATAGGATATAAAGAAATAACAATCAGTTTATGTGGGTTATGGAGATTCACCGCGAATATTATGGATAAATGTAAAATAGTCTTGATTTTCGTAATAAGTTGGCTTTTTTAAGTATAGGTAGCAACAACAAATAATGGATGACAACGGAAAAACAATATTTATTTAAAGTGGGGCAAGTATATATAATTCTAAAATTTATTTTTATAAAATCATCTTTAAACCGATGGACTAATAAATAATAGTAACCAGCGTTTTAGGTTTTAGCGAGTATAGACAAGGATTTTATTATTTTTTTAAATTAACCAGGTACTTTTTTTCAATTATCTTAAAAATATACTATATTGTTTTGTAAAAATTTCTTGGAATATTTTTAGTTTATAAGCACATCGATTGTGTTATCGTAATTTTATGACCTAAACTTTTTAACTGATTTTCAGGAAAATCAAGTACTTAGTTAACAATATAAATATGTCTGGCAGAAAATATAGAAGTGTAGCGGAGAAACGAAAACTACTGTTAAATCGAGAAAAAGAAAAAAATTAAACGTGACAAAAACTTAACTTTTTTTACAATGGAACAAAGTAACAAAAATATAACAAACGCAGAGACAGTAACAAGCGAAAGGGAAAGGAACTTAGCCAAAGAAAAAAGAGAAACACAACAAGCAAATATTAATGATGAAAATATGCAAGATTACGATGACCAGCAGCCTTTTGAAAAAGATATTGTTCAGCCAGAGGACATCAGTAATGCCCCGACCGAAAAGTGTTTAGAAAATGTTGGGCATGAGTTTGAGAATTATACTTTGACGGGGGTTCGTGGCCTAAATCTCTAAGTAATAATTTTATTGATTATATCCTTTCGCATGAAATGAGTTATTTTCAAAATAAAGATCCAAAAAATATATATTCTGTTTCGGTAAGAAAATACAAAGAACAAAATATATCATTTTCGAATAATCATTTAATTAAAAAACTTAAAAATGGCCAAGTGCTGGAAAGATCTTGATTAGGTTATTCTTCAAGTATTGGTATCTGTCGAGAGCTCAAACGTCCTCCCGTTGGTGTGGTGTGGTAGTTAGGAGAGGGGGTGCCAGCTCAGGTGTCGTCCACGTCACTTGACCATGGTTCAAAATTACGTGGTCCGTCGCCAAAAGCCCTCGTGTAGCTGAACAGTGCGACGTTAATATTCAATCAATCAATCAATCAACAAGTATTGGTAGTGTTTTTTGTCTGACATGCAAACTTTTTTCTAAAACAAATTCTCAATACACAACCGGCTTTTCTGACTGGAAACACGTAACAGTGATTGGAAACAGTTGTTAAGAAAATCATAAAAATTCTATTGAATATAAAAATTCAATGTTAGTTTGGTAGACTCGAAAAGAAAATAAATCTGTTTTAGATACAGTTACAGAAGCAACTAAGAAAAGATACAGAATATTACCACAATGTCCTCAAACGGGTTATTTCGGTAGTAAAGTATTTAGCTATAAGAGGTTTATCAATTACAGGGGTACCGAGGAAGTTTTTGGTTCTCCTCTTAGTGGTAATGTTATGGGTGCCCTGGAATTGTTAGCAGAGTTAGACCCATTCATTCGTTCTTGAACATATTGAACAGCGAGAATTACGACCAAAATCGTTAATATCGACGTATCAAAAACAATATATGAGCAAATAATTGAGATAATGGGCAAGTAAATCATTAAAACAATTACAGCTCAAATAAATAACGATGACACACAAAGTACTATTCAATTGTGATTGATTAAACACCAGATTTGTTCCTTAATGACCATTACGGTAATGTGACGGTGGTAACTACCCCTCAGGGGGCTCACCTTCTTTAGGTGAGTACGGGTTTCACGCTCCCGAGGTGCTCTAGTGATCTTTTCCTTCTCCCTAGGGGTTTACTGTCTTTGGTAAACACGGGCATCACGAACCCGGGGAACCCTAGTGATCCTTCTCTATTTTCGGCCCTCTTTCTTGCCATTCCAATTTCCCTTTTCTTCTTTTCACGTCCAGACCACAGACCTACATTGGACAATGCACATTGTCCCAACTTAATTTTTTTCTAGTAAAAAAATTGATACTTTTTTACTGCCGTATTATGGTTTGCATTTTATATTATGTTCTTTTAATTTGATTTTCTTAAATTTCTTTCAATATTTTGATTTTGTTGCTTCTTTTATGTTCGATTATTGATTTTTTTGTGTTCCACTTATTATCTTTATTTTTCTGCCACGAAGTCCTGTGGCAGACCAGGACTGAGTGGAATGAAGTTGTGTCTGATGGTTTTTCACTATTGGTATGATGACACAACGGACAACTGGCACTTGGAGCGGGGTTTTGAACTTTTGAGGACCTTTGGACTGGTGAGGTGGGGTCTTGGAGGAAGCGGCCATGTAGAGGGTACCGGAGAAAAGCTGAGTTTTGCGTCTCAGGCCGCCAGATAGTACAGGAGCCCGGGACAGCCTAACCAGCATGTCCTGGCTGCTCTATCAGCTGGTGTATAATCCCGCCTGTCTTGTAGTTCCAGGTGGTGCCTGGATGGGGTCCTGCATTGCAGAGCGGGGGGCTCTCCCGAGGCCACTACTGGTTGCTGAATCTAGGGCAAGCCCTGCCAAACTGGTCCTCTGAAGCTCAAAAGGGATTGTCCTCCTCCTTTCTCAAAAAAAAATTTCAA
This sequence comes from Trichonephila clavipes, assembly GCA_019973935.1. Classification (NCBI taxonomy): domain Eukaryota; kingdom Metazoa; phylum Arthropoda; class Arachnida; order Araneae; family Nephilidae; genus Trichonephila; species Trichonephila clavipes. The sequence goes on from BMAU01020812.1 coordinate 23,063, forward strand.
AATAATAAAAAAACTCAAAACGCATTTATTAAAACCCCCAACCCACCCTACCCAACTCATGATGCTCAGCCCATGGATGGTAAAAGCCTTGTATTACCCACTCTCAACATCGATAAAGTTTCCGAACACATGCTCGTTTTTTAATCCTATCTCTTCCTAACAATGAAATGTTACAAAAGTCACCATTTGCAATTCATAAAGCTATTCAAGGAATAAGCGGCGAACCCAAATCGGTCAAAAAATTACGATCTGGTGATTTGCTTATCGAAACATCATCTGCCTTACAAACGAAATCTCTCTTGTTAACCAAAACATTTTTAGATTGTCCGTTAATTGTAAATCTTCATAGATCCTTAAATTCTTGTCGTGGTGTGATATCTGAAACAGATCTTTTGTGCGCCTCCGAAGCAGAAATCTTGGAAGGACTTTCTGACCAAGGGGTTACTGAAATCAGAAGAATTAAAATAAAAAAAGAACCGTCACTTTTTCCTACTAAACATTTAATTTTAACTTTTAATAGCCCTAAATTACCATCAAAAATTAAAGCTGGTTACCTGAATTGTACATTACGTCCACATATATACCGAATCCTCTGCGCTGTTTCCAATGCCAGAGGTTCGATCACTCCCAAACTTCCTGCCGCGGCCAATTAACATGCTCTAGATGTGCTTCCGTTGGGCATTCTTCCACGGATTGTACTCTAGAGCCAAAATGTGTTAATTGTACGCAGTCTCATCCTTCAGATTCAAAATTATGCCAAAAATGGAAATTAGAAAAGCAGATTCAAGAAATTAAAACCAATAAAAACATATCTTATTTTGAGAAGCACGCAGATTAATAGTTCCTCAGTTAACACAAACGTATGCTCAGGCTGCTAGACCTTCAACTATATCCACAGCTTCCCAAACAGATCCAAATCTATCAAACATAATCTGTCCACCTTTACAATGCCTAACACCCATATCTTCTAAAAATCCATTGCCTGGTACCTCGTCTTCAGTTTCTACCTTCTCCACGTCATCTTCATCTACTCAAGACAATCTACTTCCTTCCCCATCTGGTATACTATCCACAATACAAAGTGAGTCTTTATTACAAATACCCATTCCTACTACTACTACAACTACTTCCCCTGGCAATAATCTGAATACTTTAGTTTCACCTTTAGAAACTGAAACCCGTTCTCGTACAACTCCTGCTAAACTTAATTCGGTTTCAACTGAAAACTTACCTGAGTCTGTCCCTAATGAATCCAATAGTGAACATTCTACTGCAGCTGAAGCCCAACAAATTGTAAAACGAAAATAAAGAAATAGAAGAAAGCGCCCAAAAATACAGAAACCAGATATTGAAATAAAAAGGGTTCCACATAGATCTAGAAATGCAAGACCTACAGAAATAACAACTGATGACGAGGATATGATAACTTACGACGTGGTGGAGGGGGAACTTGAGCAAGATCCTCCGAATAAATTCACCATTGACGAAGATCCTTTCATTCTTCCTAAAGGATATTTATGCGCACTAACTCCATCCCGATACAGGAACTATAGAGAATGATTTTTTATACCATGTCTTGTCTAACCTTATTTTCAACTAACATTTGTACTTTTCAATGCTTTTATTTTAAGATATAGTCTGACCTGGTGGGGAATTCCCCACGAAATTTTATTGGATTTTTACATATGATTTGATTTGTGTATTTCTTTGGATTTTTACTATATTATATGTATGCATGCATGCATATATGTGTATACATATACTTTTAAACATATATATTTTTAAAATTATACGACTTTTATTTTAACAAGTGTTTGGCGCAGCTTGGCCAAAATTGGCCCTTGCGCCATTAAACTCCACACTGACTCACTCACTCACGGTGGTAACTATATAAGTTAGTAACAGCCTCTAGACTGAACTGATCATTTTAGTGTAGTGGTTAAGTTGCGTGCTTACGGAATCGAAGGTGCCGAGTTCTAATCTCCTTCACTAATATCATGAATATTCTTAAGACATTTATATATATAGTGACAATGAAAATGAGAGAGAAAATTGATTTCCGAAAAGAGGCAGTAAATTTATTTAATAAATTAACAAAACTCGAAACTGCCATTTTAATTATATTTGGGGAAGAAATTTTAGAAAAATTTAATTCAATTAACAAAAAATTACAGACTCCTGGTTTGGATATCTGTGAAGGGAATAAGTTAATTATGTCATTAAAAACATTTATAAGGAGTGTAAGATATGAGTCAGATAAAAACTAAATGAGTATCAAGACTTAGCCAAAAAATTAAGCCCTTGAGTAGGAATAGAATATAGAGATGTAGCCAAGAATATATAGCGAAGACGACTTATTTCAAAATTTGCAGATAAACCCACAAAAAAAACTGTGTATGGGACAGAAAAACTTAAAAGAGACATACTTATTGTTGCGTTAGATAAGCTAATCATTGATTTAAATAGAAGAAACTAAGTATATGTGTATGCAGGATATAGTAAGAAATTAAAATTTTTGATGGATTTGAAAAACCAAAGTAAGAAGAACGTTGGCCTGGAGAGTGTACGCACTATTGATTACTATTCAGATGAATAGTAATTCAGATGAATAGTAACAAGAAAAAAACTGAGCTGGAGTCCTATACTTATAGTGATATGTTCAATTTAATTTTTGAAAACAAACTTGTTGACGTTTTTCCAAATTTGTGTACTGTAAGATTCGCCCGGCAGTTTAAAAGCTTTATAGGTGGCGCGGCCATCGAAGGAGAGATAGAGAACGGAAAGAGAAGGAAGAAAAAAGGTGAATAACATGGCAGATTGATTGATTGATTGAATATTAACGTCGCACTGTTCAGCTACACGAGGGCTAATAACATGGCAGAAGGAGTGTGATAGCGAATACTTGGGGCGAAGGAGACGAAAAATGGAAAAATAGCGGAATGGCGGTAACTTTCGGGAGGATAGAAGAAAATATAGTTAACTAATCAAGTGTATCATACTTAGTTTCATTTTATGTTGTTTTATTTGTGTGTGTGGCTGTAACTCGAAAATAAATCTTGAGCCACAAAAAGGAGTGACTTTATTGTGCCTGGATATTCTTTAGAAATTTCATTTGAAGAGAACGAACCTACGATTCTAATTTATACCATTTTAAAGATTTTTCTAACACTCCCTATTACTAGTTGGGAAGCGGAGCGTGCGTTCTTTAAAATGCCCTATATAGAAAACAAATATAGGAAAGCAATGACAAATACTAAGATTAATTATTTATCACTTTTTTCTATTAAGACTGATCTCACCAAAGAATTAAAATATGATGAGCAAATAAAAGAATTTGCCGCACAAAAGTGTAGAAAAGTTTTTTTGTAAATTATGTGATTGTTTATAACGAATTTAGATAGTACAAAATTAAAAAAAGACCATAAGTTTCATATATTAAATTTTCCCGCACAACATTTTTTTTAAGAAAATGGCAAACATTTTAATTATTTAAGGGGCCCCCAAAAGTTACGGTCCGGTCCTGCACACACACATCTCTGTTCACAGGCGAATAACTAATCTCAATGTCTTCTTGATTGTGACTCATTTTACTCAACGTGAACACAGAAATCTCAGAGTCATATTATAATTGGCAAGCTTTTGATCCTATTTCTATTTCCGATTTTCGTCGTTCGGTGTCAATAGTCGGTGCATCAGTAGTAACTTTCAAATTCAACGGAGACTCGGATAAATGTTGTTGAGAAGTCGAAGGAACCGATTAATTTGATTCTGTACTGCCAGATTCAGTCTGATCGAGAAATTTCATCACACCTGAACTTTAAACCTGGTCGGATACAACCCTTTCCACTTTCCTTTTTCTTTTTGTTGCACCAATTTCCCATTTTCTCTCTATTTCTATCTCTCTTAGTGCCTAAGATGGACATGATTGATAAATTAGGAAAAATGCCCAGTACCCACTATTATTTATTCTCTCATCAAATACTTTTAAAATGTATAATATGATATAGAAACATGAAACAGACTGCATCTGCATGCTTAATCATCTTTCTAATGATGGGAAGTCCCAGCTATGCCCCGTCTCTGATCGGGGGCTCCCCGCGATAGCAGCCTAACTCCACCTAATGTTGACAGACTAAATATGAGCGGAAAGACCAAGGTTGAGAAATTTTTAATAAAAGAAAATGGGGAGCGATATTTTCCCGAATTATTTATTCATATATTTTCATGCACCGATAAAAAGAATACCTTTTTTTAAAAAGTCGATTTTTATCAATTTTTCGATATTTTATAGCGAAAAACAGATAGAGTTGAGAATTTTCTAATTTATTAATTATAAAAAAAAAAATCCGTGGCGTGCTCTTTTGGATTTTCCTTACTTTTCGTTTAATTTATTTCGGCTTTGAGGCGCGAGGCCGTGGGCGGTGGACCACACCGCCCACGCCTTATGCCGCCTCTGATAATATCACAGTAGGCAATGAATTAATATGGTCACATTGAAAAAAAAATGTCATATTACAAGAGGAACTGATCGGAATAGGCACTAACAAAGATCCTAAAGTTTAAAAAAAGATGTCAGCAATTTTGGAAGCGCCAGAATGGATGAGAAGCACCAGATTCATCCCTCCCGTTAAAAGTATTTGTCTATTGCTCAGTTATTTTATGTAACAATTATTTTATGCATTAATTAAATTTTAATTTGATCAATTAACGTGTGTCTTAAGTTTTAAACACTGTACCTCACTACAGTTAGAAATTTAAATCATTAAAAGTAAATAGCTTTATACCAGCTGTCAAAAAGATATTGATCCGGCGTCTAACGCGCACTTTGAACACAAAAAATAAGATCGAAATTTAAGGGTGCGCGCTCTATGCTGGGTATAAAAACGGTAGCTTTAAAAATAACAAAAAGGACGGGCATAAAAAATTTCAGTTCTAGACGTATCGAAACGCTGTACTTAAAAGAAACGACTTGCTTTATGAACAAGAGCAGTTGTAGTTCTAGAAGTATACTATTTTTTCAAAAGTCTAGGATAATGCCTCGAATAAATGACTTCAAAACATAAAAACAATGTATACTAATATTTCAGATTTCTTCGTTAAAAAGGGGGTGCGGGTTATACGGCGAATTTACCTAAAGATTAAAAAATTAGCTTGAAAGTATAGGTGCGCGTTATACGCCGGATTTTACGGTAAGTTCCCGGATCTACCCAAAATTGAAAAAACATGGCAAGGGGGTCTATGAGACAAAAAGTTTGGGAATCTTTAGTACTAGGTATTGCTACTTCATTCAATTAATATTGTACATGACTATTCCTTCAAGAGCTTTTGGAATCTATCTAAAAAAGTCCTAAGGAAATTTTAATTGATAGAATACTTTTATTTTATATAGCTCAAGATTTCTTTCAAGCGCGAGTGCTTTCTTAAAATGTTATACTTATTAAGGCAGTGGGGAAGTGCAATTTTTCTAAACACTCGAGTAATTGTGTTTTGTTGAATATCGCTCTTTGGTACAGACATGAATGTGATTCGAAATTTTTAACGTCGTCCTAAATTTTTTTTAATTCCAGTTCATAGTTATCGTGAGAAATATAGGCCATTGATGATATCCCTCCTTTCACAATTATTCTCTGCATTGTTTGATATCCAGTTTGTGGAGAGAGAATTTTTATTCTCCGCATAAGTTTTCACGTGCATATGTATGATCTTTATTTTTTCCCCTTCTCTTTTTCTTATTTCTTTCGCCTTTTGTTTATCGAGAGCCAGAAAATTGATATATTTTCTCGCTTATTTTTGTGGTTTTCTAAGTAGAAACGCTTATAGTTATGGCAATCATTGAGATAAATGAATATTTGATTGCTTTCTTATTGCATCGTTTTCAACTTTCTCTTTACCTATTTCTTAAAGGAAATAACTTTAAAGGAGGGTGTTTCCCGTATCCTTTTTTTTTTAATATGATACTCGCTGATATACCCGTTCTTCGCACGGGTGAACTGAAAAATTAAACAACACAGATTGAAGGATAAAGAAGTTTTTAATGAGTTAATTTTACGTGAATTGCAAATTAAAAAAAAAAACAACCTTTTTGCATATCTCAGCTAAACAAAAAAAAAAAAAAAAAAAAAAAAAAAAAAAAAACGAAAGAAAAAAAAACACCTTTGTTAAATTTTAAGTATGTAGATCTAATAGCTAATAAACGGATTTTTTTTATTTATAATTCCCCGTAACACTCTTGAGGGTCGATTTTTGAAAATACCTCCCTAAGCTGATCTCTGCTCAGCAAAAGTAACACATTGTTTAAAGTTTTGCGTAATGAACGCTTAAAATAGTGTAAATAATTTATATCTGAAAGTGTAATACATTAATATTACTTTCTGTTGTAGTTATTTTATGTTAAAACTGTAATATTCGCAGGCAACGCCGTTTCTTAAATTATAATGGCTATAATGGCGATTCAATGAAAAACACAGCGAAATGATAACGATAGAGCCAAGTTGGCAAATGTCTAGCTACTTTTATAGCTCGAGCTTTGTAAGACCCGCCGTGTAGGGCAACGATGCACGTTAATGCTTTATCCACCACATTATGATTTACTGCAGTTTTTTTTTCATGCAATATTTTTTTTTGGATCACTACATTGAAAATTAAGGGATATACATAAACGAAATACTTCACTTTGGGAAATTTAATCCGTTAGAGGTAATAAATTAATTAAAGATATTCCACTGTAAAATTAATTATATACACCATTCACTTAAGATAAATAGTCAAATCGTTTTCTAAGGTCTTCATTAACATACAAAAACACAAGACACTTAAATTTTGACATAAACTATTTTTTCGGGACAAAAATAATAATCTTTGCAATCCGCTGAAAACACATATCTGCTGCAATACTGTTCGCCTTCCCCGCTAAAATACTCATCATAGAACCCGCGCTGCCATATATCTTGGAAGAGTGGATTTCAAAGAATATTCCTGCTAAGTATTGGTAGCAGTGGCGCACACAGGAATTTTTCAAGGGGGATCCGAGGTTGAAAGTTCACCATTCTTGTATCATGCTCCTTTTGATTTTGTCGATTTTCGGGAACAAAACACAGTAAAAAAACTAATTTTTGAATAAATAATTAGCATTAATTAATAAAATTAATCGTTAATAACAAGTAATTAATTAAATTTTACGTACGATATACTTAGAATTATAATCAATCTGAAAAAAAATCAAGGTCTTTGGGGGCTCTGGACCCCAGCCCCCCCTTGTGCGCGCCACTGATTGGTAGAATATTCCTTCTAAGTTGGTGTGGTGTGCAAAACTTAAGCAACATGTGGGTTTATTGCCATAACTTCACGAAAAATCATCTGAGAGACATGAAATTCAGAAATGAGGGAGAGTATTATGTACGTAAAGGATGACGAAAGCATCGGCGCTAAAAAAGGAATACAATGCATACGGTATGGAATCAAACAAAAACAAGCTTTATTGAACGCATAGTTTCGTGACTCATGATGGTCTATCCAACAGGAGGAACAACAAGCAGATGTTCCTTAATATGGTATATGCCCTCCCCTCACTGCAATGGTTGCTTCGCACCGTCTCCGCATACTCAGAACCAGCTGGTGCAACATTTCTTGCGGTAGGAGTGCCCATTCTTCAATCAGCATCTGTTTGAGTTGTTGGGTGTTCTCCGGATGATGTAAGCGTGCTGCAATACGTCTCCCCAAAGCATCCCACACATGTTCGATGGGATTTAAATCTGGGGAGTGCGCTGGCCAATCCCTTCGAGTGATATCTTCACTTTCCAGCAGCTCCTCAACAGCAAGAGTCCGATGTGGCCGTGCATTGTCGTCCATAAAAACGAAGTCTGGGCCAATGGCACCTCGGAACAGACGCACATGGGGAAGAAGTACCTCCTCACAATAGCAATCCCCGGTTACAGTCCTTCTATTGAAAATGTGGAGCTCAGTTCGCCCGTTCAGCATAATGCCTCCCCAGACAAGAACTCCAGGACCACCGTAATGGTGTCTTTCCTTGATGTTACTGGTATAAAACCGTGTCCCTATCTCTCTCCAAATCAAAACTCGTTGAGAATCGCTTCTGGTACTGAACCGACTCTCATCCGTAAAGAGGACACGACTCCATTGACAGTTGTCCAGTTTTTGTGCTCTCTGCACTACTGTAAACGGTGGCGTCGGTGGTCAACTTTCAACGGGAAGCAGCGTTCAGGACGGCGGGTGAATAGGCCCCCTTCGTGAAGGCGTCTGGCCACAGTAAACCGCGACACTTGTCGCCCCGTTGCTGTAGAGAGTTCCTGAGCAATGACGCTTACTGACTGCCGTCGGCCTCTTTTCGCTTGCAGGATGATATATCGGTCATCCCCTGCAGTTGTTGTCCTCGGGCGGCCACCACCAACCTTTCTAACAACTGTACCTGTGGTTTGGAAAGCTTTCCAAGCGCACGAAACGACACTTTTGTTGATTCCGAACTCTGCAGCTGGACTGGTGGCGGTACGCCCCTCCTTCAGCTTTCCGATCATTCTTCCACGTGTGAAGTTGTCCAGGTGATTTCTTGTAGCCATATTTCACGAACTGACTCACTGGCACTTGCAGCGAATATGTTGAATTGCGTCTGCGTCCTTCATTTTATTTTACTGTTGAACAGCACCCGCCGTGATCACGCGTTTTGCGTACGCTCACGTCGCTTCTGACGTTTGGTTCCTGATATTTGCATACGCATGACGTTTCTACTGACTTACGTGTTCACTGTACTGATCTCCAGACCTCTCCTTTTTTTCAATTTCATGGTTATCTGCTTAATTTTTACATTGTTGCTTAAGTTTTGCACACCAGTGTAGTTAGGAGAAGGGGGTGCCAGCTCAGGTGTCGTCCACGTCACTTGACTATGGTTCAAAATTACGTGGTCCGTTGCCAAAAGCCCTCGTGTAGCTGAACAGTGCGACGTTAATATTCACTCACTCCAAAAATTACATTACAGAAGTTATAATTATTTTATACTTAAAAATGCAATATCCGCCTATTCAATTAAAATTATAGCGTTATAATTAACTACTAACCACAAGCAAACTATGCAAATATGTCCAAATGATGTAGTGTGAAAGACAAAGTTTATCTACTGTGAGTACCAGAAGCAATAAAAGTATTTATTTTGAAAAAAGATCAATTTCTTACTACCAAATGTGCATAATAAAATCATTAAAAAATCATTCAAATAAAGAGAGATTTATAACAACCTCTCCCTTCAAAACTTAGTTTTATTCTGAAATAAAAAAAAATTAGGGATTATGCTGATCACAGGAATTAATTAGAAGCGAGCGCCTTGCATAGTAAAAACAAAAAGGGTTCTTTCACAAACAAAAGATAGGTATATGCTGACGTGGGCTTTTTTGCAGCGCACGCCAGAATTGCTTGCAGATGGCAGAATTTTTTCTTACTTACTTGACAAATATCGTTATATTTTGGACACTTCTCACTATATCTTTATAAATTATAGCATATGTGTTATTTTGATGTATAAGCTATATTACTGTAAAGTTTCATTAAAATCCATTCTGTTGTTTTTGCGTGAAAGACACACAAACATCCTGACAAACTTTCGCATTTATAATATATATCTAGATTGCTGAGCCCCATTATATAGACCAGGGATGGTGAACCAGTGGCACTCGTGCCATCAATGGCACGTGATACTATATTTTGCGCACGTCAGTAATCAAAATAGTGTGCATTTTTTTTTCAAAATAACAAAGTTCATCATGAAGTATTACGAACAAACTCCGAGTAATCGGTGGCAGTCCTTTAGTATTGTCTTGCCTTAGTTACGTGGTGGGCTACAATTGCTTATGATGCTTTATTTATCTACACATCGCATGAAAAATTTCGTTGACAAAACTACATTTTTAAGTTTGTGTTATATTTACGATTTTTAATTGTTATGTAACATGGCTAGTTCAGCAAAAGAACAAAGCCATTGTGCAGCTTAACAGTGCAAATTTAATATTCACTCACTCAGTAAAAGAACAAAAAGTGCAAGATAATAAGTGTAGACAGTTTCAAACTTGTTGAATCTAGAAATATGGCATTTTTATTAAAGGCGACAAAAAGGTGTGCGTTTTAACTTCTGGAACAGTGGTATGCTGAGTATCGTCGCTAAAACGATATTTTGAAATGAATCACAAATCCTCTTGTCAAAAAAGTGAACCACGGCAAAACTAATTGCTTTGAAACCGTTAGGCAGATAACTCCAATTCAGCATTCCTTTTATACTAGAAGTAACATCTTACAAACCTAATATAAGTAATTTATCATCCAATTTGCAACATTACAAGTCACACTAATGTTACTTTATAATTTGAATTACAAGTATAACTAAAACACTTGTACAACTATACAGTGCAAAAGGTATTTTTTCGTAGTAAATAAAGTGTTTTGAGTTGTTAGTACTTAATTTTTAATTATTTTCCCAATAATCACAAGTCAAATTTATTTGATGGCACGCCTATACCTCATGAAACACTTCCTTAGAAAATAATGGCACGTTGATCCATAAAGGTTCGCCATCCCTGATATAGACTGAATGAATATTTTATAAATCATGTTCAGAAAATTAGAAACAAAAGTGACAAGTTTGGCATCGGGAAAATGAATTGTGCTTTGTTTCCTTTTGCATACTTGATTTAAAAAGAAATGATTTTGATTCCCCCTCCCCCCTTTGAATCAAATTGCTTAAAATTTTCTGCGATAAAATGTTCATTTATCAACTATAGTTCTCTAGTTTCGTAAGTTATCGCTATTTACGTAAAAAAACGATAGCTAGTTTTTTCGGAGTTTTTTTAAAATTTTATGTTCATGCTATATATTGGAATGGAATACTAAATGGATGATTCACACACACACACACAGACTAAGCCATTTGTAAATAAGAGGGAAATATAATTAACCAGAAATATGTAAGTAAGCAAAATATATAAAAACTTGAAAAATAATTAACCGTGTTCGATGTACTAATTGAATTTAATGCTGAATTTTTTTAAAAAAGTAAATACCTAATAAAAAAATTTTCTTATAATTTTTAAAAAAAAAGCATTAGGGATTATTCTCCGTTATAGAAGGGGGAATTATCAGCAATTTTATGAATTTCTTAAATAACAAGTGGAAAATCTTTTCTTTTCTGAAGACTGAAAAGACATTTTTGTCATGGTAATGAAATAAAAACTCATTTTCAGATCTTATCTTTTATTTTTGAGAAAAATTGTTTTTTCTGCCCCGTTTTTTAACGTTAACAGATTTTAATTTTTACATTTAAACGACTATTTGATAGTAAATCAGAAATTGCCCCATAAACAAAGTTTTATTTAAAATGAATATGAAAAATAAATTAAGAGAGTTTATTTTAAAATGTTACCTTACATTTAAATAAAATAAAGTGTGGTAAATATGAAATAAATTTCATTGGATTTAACTGAACATTGCTTGAAATATAAATCATATAGCTTTTTTCTATTATTATTAAAAAAATTATCTCGAACTGAACAAAAACATGCATATATGTATATTTGCTAATAACATTTGAGATTTAAAAAAAGCAATGGTACGGGGAATAAATAATATTGGGCAATTTTTTATATTGAATATCTTGTGATTATTTATAGTATTAAAGTGTAAATGCTCCGAATTATATTGTAAATATTCTGTCATAAACGCATTATATTGCACGTTCTATTATGTATAGTAACTTTTAAGAAAATTATAATGTTATTGAAGTGATAAACATTATGACTGTGTGCAGCTGCATCATGACATTTATTTTAAGCACATTGTAATTAAAATCATATAAATATATGAATAGTATTTTTTTAGGAAAAACTCTTAGATATCATTAATTTTTATGTGCTTTTTACCAAGACTTTTTAAAATAAGTTTAATGGATTTTATGATACCCGTAATCTTTTTAAAAAAATAATGGTGATTAAAACTTGCATTAGCGTTCGATTAAAAAGATAAAATAATAAGATAGTGTTGGCTTAGAATTTTTTGAAATGATGCACCTGTGTACACTTAGGACATTCCAGATTCCAAACTTTTTTTAAAAAAAGGATAGACTCAATGTTACTCTTTATTCTGAAAAGAGATATTTCTATTTTTCGGCAGTAGATGGCAGAACGGTTATGCGTCCTTGCACCAGGATTATTGTTCTTTTGCGTCGAAATATAGTTCACAGGGTACATAATGATTTTATGATAATAATGATTCTAAATGTAATAAATATTTTGGAAACTGTTTGAATACGGAAATTAGAGGATTATTTAACAGTTCTAAAAATAATATTATTATGTATGATGTAATTCCTTAACGCAACTGCATGATAAGGAATTTTTTGAGATAAGGATATTGAGAGAGAAAGGAGGGTGTAAACCAATCATATGACTCGTGCGCGGAGGAACACAACGTTCTCTATTGTGCACTGAGTCTTTCGGCTCTTCGAACGATTTACTGTGTTGATTGTATGTATGTGTTGCGAAAATTATGCGTGGAGGCTGTACTTAGGTAAGAGGAAGCAGTTACTTTGAGAAAAATATGGCCGAGGGAACATCAGAGACTGGAACCAATACGGTACGTTCATTTTCTTATTCACGTGAAGACGAAGGTAGATTTGAGCCTTCTCTCGAATCGACACGTCGTTATACTGAGAATGGAGTATGTCGATTCTATTTGCGAGGCAGATGTAAGTTTGGTTCTGAATGCTGGCACAGTCATCATCGGGTAAAGTATGATACAAAATCGACACAGCAGAATGATACAAAATCGACACAGCAGAATGATACAAAATCTACGCAACAGAATGATAGAAGCTCTGCTGGACCTTCACGACATTGCCCTGAAAGCAGAGAATGTTGTCCTTCCAGGCTAGACTTTAACAAGAAAGATACATACGAGCCTAAGTACAGCTTCCTGCAAAAGAAGAGTACTAAAAATGAAGATGCAAAAAGCAAATCGAAGGTGCAACATCCACTGGATTGGGTAAATGCTCCAGAATTCGTACCCAAAACAGTAAAATCATATGCTGATACTTTAAAAAGTAACATGCACTATATGGATCAACCTGATGAAATACCACCCTTAGAAATTTGTCCTTACTTTGTAGATGGAGAATGTCCTTTTGAAAACCATTGTCCTTATGTGCATGGTGATGTATGTGAATTGTGTATGAAAGCTTGCTTAAATCCGTTTGATGATGATCAACGAAAAATGCATATTGAGAACTGTGAAAAAGAACTTGAGGAAGACATGGAGTTATCATTTGCAATTCAACGTAGCCTTGACAAATCTTGTGGTATTTGTATGGATGTCATATTGGAAAAAGAACCAATATCAGAGCGTCGTTTTGGTATTCTTGAAAAGTGTAATCATGTCTTTTGTTTGAGCTGCATACGGAAATGGAGAAAAGTTAAGACTTTTGAAGGTAATAGCCATATTGATAGCGTTTTGGATCCAGTAGTAACACGTGCTTGTCCTGAGTGTCGAATAGCATCAGATTTCATCACTCCAAGTCAGTATTGGGTAGATACAGATGAAGAAAAAAAGAAGCTTATTGAAGATTATAAAGTTGCTTTAAGTAAAAAGCATTGTAAATACTTTAAGCAAGGCAAAGGCTCTTGTCCTTTTGGTGGAGCATGTTTCTATCTTCATGCCAAACCTGATGGTACCAAAGTTGAATTACCACCTCCAGTGCGAAGACGAAGGCAAAATCAAGATGGGGAGCTAGATTTCATGGGCCGAATTTTCTTGTGGGATTACTTGGAATTACGAGACAATGACATTCTGATGCAGTTAGAGCTGGATGATTTTATGTATGCCCTTTCTGATAGCGATGATGACACATCAGAAGCCAGTGACAACTTCTTTTTAAGTGAATCCTTTTGATCTATAGCAATTTTTGTGGTTATACAAGGTTATTTCTGCTTACAAGCTATCATTGTTTTCAGAATTATAATTCCATAATGTTCTCATCATTCTAATACAATTTTTGTCTAGCAAAATTGTAAATGTGCTAGAAGGCTCAAAGTTAAGTGGTGAAATTTTCAAACAAAGCACAAATTATGTTTTCATAAGCTTCCTCCACATAGATTTCACAGAACTTGCAAAATTACTGTCAAAAAAAGGTGCACATGTTGCATGTTTTTGTTATTGCACCTTGTATCACTGTCTAGAAAAATCAAAAAAGTAAACTTATCCAGCAATAAATTTGAACTTAATATAGCATGGAGTATTTTGCGTTATGAATGTTGGTATATAGTAAATATAGTATTCCAGTAACAAAGAAAAAAAAATCATTCAAATGTTTCTGTAGTGAAGCCAAAATTTGACTCATTTTTGTGATAAACTCTAAAAGATAAGTTGGAATTATATAGCTTGTGTTTTAAGTTGATCCATATGAATTGCTAGTCGAAATGAAAGTTTATTAAAATTTTTTGCATTAAATTGATGACTAATACTCAGTGTTACAGATGCTTTAGTGTTGCTTAGTATATGTTACATCTGATGTATATTATCACAATGCCTGTGTTTATAACCATTTGCCATCTATACCAGTCTTAAGTATTTTTAGGTAATGTAATTTTCATTATTTGTCTTGCATGATATTTTTTGTTCATATGTATGTTGGCATTTAAATTTTATGTACTCATTTGTTTAAGACCCCTGTTCACACACACACACACACACACAATATGGGGGCATTTCTTGCCTCTGCATTTCCTGATGTTGAAAAATGTGCCACTTTGTGATATGGTTAGTTAAGATTTTCATTTTATTATTGAAGATTTATGCAGTTCAATGTAATTGTTGGGTATTGTGTACATTAACCCAGTAAGAGTTAGAAAATTTTTTGTCTTTGTATATGCTAAAATTTTTTGATCATAATTAGCTTTTAATTCGAACTTCAAGTTCAGTTTATGTATTAATATGCGACTTTATTATGGAATTGTTTTTCCAAATATCAAAAAGGGAATTTTATACTTTATTCATATGAAGCTATGAACTGTATAAATTTAAATTTCTCTCCTCCAATGGTACTAAAATTGCTTCTCTTGCAATATTTTGTGATAGTACGTTCTTCATCCATTCAAAGTATTTTTCATACTTGGTTAGCTATACATTTTAAATTAGCAGATTTCAGTGTCAGAATGTGATAAAAAAACTTATTTATTTTTTCTTCAATGAATTAGCGCTCTATATAATTAGAGTTATTTCAATAAATTATATAAGAAACTAAGAATTTTTTTTTAAATGTAAATACAGGCATTATATGTGTTAGATTGAGATAAAATTTTTAAGTTTCTTTTTATGAATGAATTTGATTAGTAAAATGAATAGGACTTATTATATACATGTGTGTATTCCTTGATTAGCTATATATTTTTACTAAGCTCATTTAAGTGCCACAATGTAATTAAAAATTTATTTATTTTTACTTTAATGAATTAATGCAAATTATAGTTAGAATTATATTTCAATAAGTTATATCGCGAGAGACATTTTTTAAATATGCTTATATATATATTCTTATACCTATGTTGAATTGAGTTAAATTTTTTAATTATTAATTAATTATTTGTAAAATGAATTGAAAACATATGTGTATTTCTTGCTTAGTTATATAATTTAACTAAGCAGATTTAAGTGCCACTGTGCGATCAAAAACTTATTTTTATATCAATGAATCAATGTTAATAATTAGAATTATATTTCAATAAGTTTTAACATCAGAGACATTTTTTAAATATGCTAATATATGTATTATATCTTTGTTAAATTGAGTTAACTTTTTTAATTGAATTCTTTGATTTTTTAAATGAATTGAACATAAGTATATATGTGTATTCCTTGTTTAGTTATATAATTTAGCTAAGCAGATTTAAGTGCCACAATGTGATTGAAAACTTATTTATTTTTATTTCAATGAAAATAAGAATTATATTTCAATAAGTTATATCATCAGACATTTTTTATGTATGTTAATATATGTGTTTGTACATCATTGTTAAATCAAATTATAATTTTTAATTGATGAATTATTTGTTTTGTAAAATAAATTAAAGGTATTATACATGTATATTTACAATTAATAGGTTTTATAAATATAATTCCTAATATCTATTTATTAAAAAAATTGTGTTAATCAAATTTTTACCTATAAAAAATACTGTTTTTTTTTAAACAATCTTTATATTGTTGTAGCATAATTTTTTATTTTGACAACTCCTTGAAATGTTAGTTTTTCTGAGTAGTTTATATTAAACTGTTTAATTAGTTTCATAAAAAGATCGACTAATTTTTAATGTACATTAAAAATTAGGTTTTACAAGGGTTTGGAGTATAATTTTCGGAAGCAGTACTTTATTGTTCCATTTTTTCATTTCAATCATATAGAGATAAATTAAAATTTATGTGTAAAGGTATTTAAAATGATTTGAGTGTTTATTTTTAATTAATAATTGTGTAGGAATGCTTAAAAATAGCTGTAAACTGTAAATTAATGAATAAAAAAAATCTGAATATATAAAATTTAGTTTTAGTGAATTATTATTGAAATTCCTTTATATATCTATATGTATTGATGTATATTTTCCTCTGGTGGCATTTTCAGTCATGTTTGGGTAAGAAAGGAAAAAAAAGTTTCAAGGCAAAGTATTTGTGACTAATTAAATTTTGTGGAAACTGAAAATATGTTGAAAGATATAGGAAAAGAATGTTTTTTTTATGTGTTTTATACATTGAAAGGAGGATTTCTTTTATATGATGTCTTCGAATTGTATTTGTGTGTTCATATATAATTCAAACATTCACTAGTTGTGCATATCAAAATTTGCAAAATAAATGAAAATATTCTGTCCATTATTATGCAGTTACTCAAAAAGTGTTCATTCACCTATTAAATTCAGTATATTTTTTTCCCAAGTTCCAGTTAAATTTCTAGAAATACTTAATGATTTTACTGAACTAAAGTAACCAGTTATGATTTAGATAAAATGAGGTTTAAAATATAATTTTTTATTTACACAATTAACTCTTTGTATTTAAACTGAAAATTAGTATTTCTTGGTAATAGCTGCTTTCACAATTTTAAGTAATATTTTAATCTTCTGTTTATTTTTCTTAATTTGAAATTTACATGTCAATTTATTGCAAGTTTCTTAAAACTAAGCATGTAGAAGCATGAAATTTTTTTTTAGAGTTTAATTTGGATTTCTTAAAAGTGCTTTTGAGTTTTGAATTATCTTAACTTTTTCTTCCACTTTTCATATTACTGTATTTCCTATTGAAAGCCAATCCCTCTCTCTCTCTGTATAAGCCAAGAGAGCATCTTGTCTTCTAAAATTTACTCAAAATTAAAAATCCGTATATAAGCCAAATTTGAAGAAAAGGAAACTCTTATAATTTTCAAATATGTTGTCATGAGGGTGAAAATAATGCTAAGTGAGAAAAACAGGTAGAATATTTTAAATGAAATTGCTGTAAAGTAAGACATCAACGACAATAGTTTCATTTCTTGTAGTCCTATTTGAACTTAACATATTTTTTTCCTTTCACTTATTAACTTGTACACTATCTGTTCTAGTTCTACTTTCTGCATCTTGTATTTTTTGTTCCGAAAATGAGTGGAAAGATAAATTCTCGTATACTGCAAGTCAATGGTCTCCAACCCGCAGACTGGTACCGGAACATTAACTTATTGCAGTTTTATTTACTGTGATGTATTTCTCTTGAGTTTGTGTGACTTTCCGTGGAAATCACTTTATATTCATTTTTTGGTGTAACTGTATTTTATTCTCATGGCATATTTAAATGTAATTAAAATTATATTAAATCCAAACAAACTAAAATGTAAACAATCAACGTCTCACCCTCAGTGGGCCACGTTAAAATTATCAAGTGTTGAGCAGTCCATGGTGATAAAAAGGTTAGGATGTACTGCTGCAAAACTTGATCATCACCTTATGTTTATTCAGGAGGAAAAACTCTCTAAATGATGAACATACATTCAGACATTCCTATGAGTGAATGTCAATTAGATAAACTATTCAGAATTTCTGATTCTGACTAATTTTGAAAGATATTTAACTTTTTTCCTTTCAGAATGTTAGTTCCATTCAAAATCAAAATACCCCCAAAGTTAAAAGGCTAAATTATGTTCATGGCTAATGGAAAACATTTTTTAAAAGACCATTATAAGCAGATCCATATAGAAGCCAACTCCCTTCCTTATTTTAAATTTTGAAAAGTTCCAAAAATTTATGGCTTGTATATAGAAGTATGGGGGGTAAATATTTAACTAATAGGAATCAGTTGACTGTATTGTACTGGCCTAGGATGATTAGGAGTGTGTGGAAATGTCCTGTATTTGAAGTATCTTAAAGACTAAAACATATATTTTCATATCCAGATTTTTTGTTAAAAAGTTTATTTTGGGTGTATTTGAGACTTATATAAAAACTGAATATTATAATTTGTAGGATGCTTAAAACTGCATGATATTCATTTATATAAACAAAAAATGGCATTTTTTTTTATAATAGATTTTTCAAATCTTCCTTTTTAGAGTAATGAAAATGGAGCTTTCTGTTTATCATTTCTTGGGTGATATTTATTGTTTGCGATACTTTTCAATTCTTTTTTATTGGTAGAAATACAACATAAAAGCTGAAAATTTAAAAGAATTATTGAACCTTCAAAACAGCACAGTATAATTAGGTTATAAGAAGTGAAGCTTTTTTTTTTATAATTTGCAAATTGTGGAGATATTATGAAACTTCAAAATGTTTAGGAAATTTTTTTTTTTAATGTACTTAAGTTATGTTTGTGTGAAGCATGAAAATTATGTTAGACATCAATTTTATAATATTTTTAAGGTGCATGAACGCTTTATATGAGCTACTGTATATGTGTTAAGATAATCAAAAAGTGTTTAATATTCATGGAGCTTGTTATACTTAATTGCTATAGTGGTTTATAACAAGTTTATAAGAGTAATACAAAGTGTGCTATCGATAGAGGTTATTGAATGTGTGGCCTTGTTTTATGTGCTGTAATTTTGTACTTTCATTGATCTAGTGTCATAATCAAACATTTATAAGTTAATTGGAGGTTTTTATATAGCTCAAAATAATGTCTTAAATAAGAAAATTGTAAACAAAAGAATGGGATGCTTTTTTGGGATACTTATGCATTAAAGTGGCATTGGTGAAATCATTTTAAATATGAATAAAGGATTAACTGTGCTTGTTATGTTTATTTAGCAATAAGGCAAGTAAAATAAAAATACAAATTAATTCTTTGCTTTCTGAGCAATTGTAACTTTTGAATATATATATATTATATATATATATATACATACATATATATATATAATTTTGAAACAATTCAAATTCTCAAAATGAGAAGATTCAAATTCATAATAGTTGAGAGATTTATTTTAAAGCAGTAAATAAATGCTTGTGGTTTGATTTTTTTTTTTTTTTTTTAGATTCAGTTTGAAATTAAAATATATTACTTTCTGAGCAATTATAATGAAAAGCTTTCATATGTATAAAATATTTATATACTTTAAAACAGGATGGAAATTAAATCACAGGAAGAATTTTCAACCAAAATTAAGGAATTTAATTTTGAACTTTGTACAGTATTTGTGCATTAAATTGGAGGGAAGTAATATAATTCTGAGAATAAAAAGGGAGAGTTACTTGATTTATCTTAAATGCTGAATTGCTTAAATAAATTCATTGGAAATAATGACTTTCTATGTATGGAGGGATATTAATGTTGCACTATAAAGCTGCTATTGGTGAGGGACCTCATAATTTTGAATCATGGTCAAGTGACAAAGATGACCCCCCCTCGCCAATGGGAGGACGTTTGAGCTTTGATAAATTTAACATGTAATGGACCCCTTTACATGGCAGGTCTTCAGTGGCACTTGGCTCAAATCTATGACACACCAGCCCCAAGTCTATGACCTTAACTACTGTTGACACTTTGTGTGGAAGTGTCATTAGTAAAAGATTTAAGAGCAGGAATAATTTTAATGGAAAAAGTTTCATAATTATTTTTCTTTCAGTTCCTTTAAATTTGGAACTGTGCAATGATAAAGAGAGTTTTAAGTTTTCTAATTAATAAAGGTAAAATGATTTTCATCTGCAAAAAATATTTTCATTAAGTCCTGTTTCTAAATGGCTGCCTACTAGTATGTTTGTGAAGCAAGATTGTCAGTTGAATGCAATAGATTTTTACCTGGGTCATTTTTAATGCATGAGTGTCCTTTTAAAAATATTTTTTGTATTGGCATACATTTTTTTTCTAGCATATTAAAAATAATTACTTTACTGCTCATTATGAAACTTTTTGTATAAATATCTTCCATATAGTTTAAATATGTAAAGAAATTATTTTATGTATTTATATACTATATAATACATGTAGCCAAGCATTTAGATACTGCAATAACTTTCTTGATGGATATATGTTGGTGATTATTTGTGAACATAATAAAAAAAATTGTGACTACATTTGAAGTAACAGATAATGCTAGTGTTTATTAAATATAATTTGTCAATTTCAAATCAATTTTTCACATGAATTTCACAGCTCTGCAGTCTACTTTGTAAACATCTGATGTCTTGGCTACCCGAAAGTAACATAAAATGACATATGACACATTTTCATCTGTGTAGTTCATGCTGTTAATTGCTTATCTAATACTCATTATCTTTAAAGAACTTATTTCTACTGAATGTGCAACAAATGCTGGTCAAAGACCAAACTTTATTTTAGAAATGTTTTTAATTTGTCTTAGCTTGTAGAATATTGTTTTGAAATATACTATGAAAAAATCCGGTTTACATAAATGCATTTTATCCAATGTAAGATATTTGTATCATCTGAGTAGTATATCTACATTTGATGAATAAAAATGAAATCTGAAAATTATTAAATTAAGTGCTTCAAAATAGATTGCAAAAATGTTGGAATTCTGAAATGTATGTTTTTGTAATATTTTTAAAATCATATTGTGTATATTATACTGCCAATCTTTTATTTAATCACACTGTTAGTTGAAAAATCACAGGCTTTTAATAATTCTAATTTTTTTCTTTTTATATTTTCTGTTTTGATTTAACTTCTGAAAGTAGCAAAATTTACTTGTCCAGAAACAGATGAATTGCAGTTCACTTTCAGAAAGAGAAAAATGAAGTATACAAACTATGGATAAAATACAAGCATTTAGGTACTTTTAGAAGCTGTTACTTGCATAGGTATTTTATACATATTTAATGTGTGTTAATTTGGTAATATGCCGGTTAGTCCCAGGTTCATAAAAGGATTGGGTACAAATTAATGAGTATTAAAAAGCACATTTTTTCTTTTAGGAGAAACAGCATTTAAAATCCCCTCTCTAAAATATGAAAATTCATTTGTTTTATAATTGATTATTAATACACAAAATATATGTGCAATACTTCCTTTAGTTTCTTATAGCTGATTGTTGCACAAAATCAACCTAGAATGAATACTGGGTCAATTATAATGGAATTAAGCTAGTTCAGATTGCCTTAATAGGTTAATACTGGGAAACTAGTTCGTTGACTTTTTATTATAATTGTTTTATTCATGGATTTTAGCCACTGAATATATTGACAAATTTTCTTTAGTATACTTTCTATAAAAACATATTTTTCTTGCAAGAGGTAGGCTATTCTTTGTAAACCTTAATTTTCGATCTCTTTATTGGGTAAGATGTTAAATAAATCTGTGATATAAAGCATATGTAAATGCTGATCATATTGTAACTGATTGTTAAGTGTTGCATGATATGGTAATGTTTGTGTTGTGGAGCTCTGATGTTTAATTTGAAATACAGTGTGGGAGATATAAGGTAAGAGTGGAAGAGAATTTTGTTTGATGGATATTTACGCACACAATATTATGTTTCTAACTAGTCTAATGAAGGAGAGTTTTCTCTTCAATATGGTTTGCCCTTTTATGATGTATTTGTAAAATTTACTCAAATTTGAATTAATTTCCTTTATTGAAATTGAGAGGACTAAATTACCATAAAAACTTGAGCATTAAATGACTTCATAATATAATCACTTTTAACATTAGCTTAAAAGATCAAATACCTTTGCTCTCTCTCTGTATAATATTGATTTAAATTTTCAGTATAGCTTCCCTGGCAATATGCAGTCACTATTACCATGTACAGAATACTGTGAATTAATATGGATAAAGAGCAAATAAATTTTTGATTTTGCTAATGCTGAATAAAAGACAAGTACATTGTCGAAAGAAAATTTAAACAGGTTTTTTTTCTGAAATAATTCTGATTTTGTTCCAGAATGAAGTTGTGATATGAAAAAACTAAGTTTTTATTTAAATTAAAATTAAAGGTTTTTTTTTTGCTTTGCAGGTATCACTTTCTTCAGTAAATAGTAATTCTTATGTTCCCCCTCCTCCCTTTGATCTTTCATTTTGTCCACAGAAAAAAAAAACAAGATTTTATATGATGGTTTTGCATGCATTTTTTTAACTGATTATTTAAAACTTTTGTATTGACTTTCTGTCTTAATTCAACATGGAGCAGATATTCTATATATTGGTTCAGAATCTGAAAAATTGCAAGTTTCAACTTACAAATGTAAGAACTCAAGCTTGTGAATTAATGTAAATTTTTTGTGTGGAATTATGATTCTCTCTTCCCCTTTTATCTTGTGTTGCAATATAACTTCGAGAGAGATATTTATTCTTGAATGTTTTAAAAAGTTAAAAGAAATAACTTATGCAATTTTTTATTTTCTGCCGTAGAACATTTCTAATCAGTGATGTCTTAAGATTTCTTGAGGCCTTGGGTCCCTATGTAAAAGTAGACCTCAATCTGCGACTCTTTTAAGTAGGCAGTATACATTTAGTAGCATACATTGCACTGGCGTAGCTAGTTTTGAAGGGGCCCGTGTCAGAATTCCTCTGGGGCCCCTTTTTAGAAATGAGAACCCTGTTGGTTGGCCTGTAGTTACACATGTTGGGGCCCCTGTTGCTTGGAGGCCCAGTATTATTGATATGATGGTAGCCACCCCCCTGATACTTTGTCAAATGCTCACACAAATGGTAACCTTTAACAAATAAATGTGCCTGACTTACAATCTCATAAACCTCGGCACAAGCCGATTGTCTGTCTCTTAAGATTAAATGAGTAATGATAACATATGATAGTAGCAGAGATTTGTTATAATAATGCAGTCTTGCTGCTGATGCCAGTTGACATAGTTCAAAGTTCCGAGTTTTTCAAAGAATATGCTAGTAATAACATTTGACGATTACAATCATTCAGATCATGTCTTATTGAGTCCCTCTCCTGAGACAAAAAAACCTAGTCCCAAGCCTTAAGACGTCCCTGCTTCTTATTGAAAATAGTTCTGGATGTTTTAATAATATATTTGATAAACTTTAAAAAAAGAAATTGTCCTTATTTTTTATATAAAAGCATTGAAAAAGATGGTAGAATGTTGCAATGAGATAGATATTATAACAGGAATTTTATCAATTGTACAACTCTATGCTTAATTTCAACCTTATTTTCTGTTTCAGCATTAAATATTAATTACCCTCTTTAAACATGCTAATGTCTTTATTAATTTTCACGGCATTGTAGCGCTTTATATGGATATCTCCATACGTTTTTAGTTAGAAATTCAAATTCTAGCTTAAGAGAACTTTTATTTTTTTACTTTGTTTACCAGACAGTAGTAAGAGATATTTTCAATGCATTTTTAATATTTTCATTAAATTTATGAATTAACCCATGCCAGGTAGTCATAAGAAAATATTGTTGCGAATACTGAGAATTTTGTTTGTATGGGTTTTGGGGGGAGAGGGGGCATTCAAGTGCCTGGTACTAATAAACTTCGAGACTAGTTTGTATTATAAAGCAATTTTTTTATTGAAAACTAATAGTTATCTGACATTTAAAGCCAAGTGTGCAAGATAATACTCTTTACAAGATTGTTTTAATATGCATATAGTACAAAAAAAAGGCATTTTCCTCAAATTGGGGGAATAATTAATGTTGACACATTAATTTAAAAAAATAGTCTTTGTAACCTACTGCTGAAAATATTTGTTATGTGGAATGCTATTCCTTGTTAAGAGCTCCAAAACATGAAAAGAAAATTTTAATTTTCACAATTAAACAAAATGTATTGAAGTTCTGATCTAGATGTGGTGAACTGAATAGGTGTCAAAAGAATTAAATGATACAAATAAGCTGTCTTTTCCTTTCGAAACATTGACATGTTTCTGATTAAAATGAATTAATTAGCGTATAGTAGAGTGTTAAATTTCTGATTTTAATCATTTTAGAATTATTGTATTTTGCTTTTACTTTGTACTTCAATGGATCTACTTTAAAATGTATTTGAAAACTGTTTTTAATTCATGGAATTTTATAAAATCATAATATTGCACATTTGTTGTTGATCTATTTTACTGTTTAATCTATGAATCGTTCACTATCGTAATAAATATTACGATTAGTTCTAATTATCTATTTTAGTAAAAAGAGAACATTTTAACTCGTTTGAGTGTTACATGTTTTTTTTCAACACTCTAATGACGACACTTCTATGTTAACACTAATTTGAAAATGAGAAAAATAGTATTTTATACGTATTACAGTGAAAATCATTAAGTGACCGCGTTCATAACTATATTTAAGAAAGGGCATATTCTAATATAATATAATAAAATTAATCATTAATAGCAAATATTTAAGTAAATTTTACGTACTATATATTTAGAATTATAATCAATCGAAAAAAAATCAAGGGCTTTTGGGGGGTGCTCCGGACCCCCTCGTGTGCGCCACTGGTAGTCGATCATGCAAGAACAATATATTTAAATATAAAGGCATATTCATCTTGTATAAAAGCAGTGTTGAATCAAAATGACAGTTTCCAAAAATGTAATTTAAAAATCATCAAAACATACAATTCCCAGGTGTTATAAAGCTCAATTTTTTATTTAAATATATTTTCATCATTTTTGGAGTACTTCGAAATATATCTTATCGTTTTATTTTAAATGGATGCGCAATGAAGTTTTTTTTTTATGAACCAATTATTCGATTTATTTTTATAAAAAGGGATTTATCTTTTTAATTCTGTTGTGTGATCTTATATGTCAAGTCCTTCATTTACTCCATAGTCATAAATTCGTTCAAACACGTACTTAATATTAAAATATAAATTTCCGGGCTAAATATTATATTTTTATTCTGAGTCTTTGTGTCTTGAGTTGGTAACTCCAAAGGTGTAGTAAATTAGAAAATTTCTTACTTTAATTTGGAAAAGTATTCAGGACTGCATGAGAATTTTTTTTTTATGTAAGTATTTGTAATATTGTGCACTATTGAAAAGCATTGCAATAATGAAAATATTGTAATTTCTCAATAAAGTTAAATACCACATATTAGGATACAGAAGTATATTTTTAAAAAGTAAGAATTTATATATATAATTTGTACAGCGAATTAAACTTTATTTGAAGATTAAAAGTACAGTATGTATAGAATAACGCTATCAATTAGTCGTACAAACGGTAAGCTATTACAAATGGATATGCATGACTCGCAAATCAACTGCTGCCTTTCGAATAAAATGAATAATCGTAGTGTATGGAGGTTAGCCTGAACACGGACGACATATATGACTTAATAACGTTACCTTGCCATTTAACATATAGTTCGGAATTCCCAGTTTTTCGGAGAGCATATCCAAAAACAGCATTTAACGATTAAAATTATTCGGATCATAATCTTATTCGAACCCAAGACGAGGCCCGGGTCTAGTTACCCCAGGTCTTAAAATATCCCTAGTTTTCGAAGCGGTTCTCAAAATGACATAGGGACTTAAATGACAATGCTTATGGAATGATTATATGTAAGTAATCTTTTCATAGAGAAAATAATTTCCTTCTAAGATTGGAATGTGACGAGAACGTTTTATTTGATCTTATTTACAAATATAAGGATTACCCAATTTAAAAGTTTACACGTGCGATTGCATCAGAATGTATGTGGCTGCAGGTACAGCGGCTCCACCGGACTAGGATATTAAGGGCGGTAAGAGGTGAGCATGTTCGAGGTAGAGGAAATTAATTTGAAGTAAAGTCACCTGGATTTCTTCAGATAGGAATAATGCGTGGTGGTGCGGTTTATGATTGCAGAAGAGGTGAGCGTTATGCGAATATCTATCGGTGAATTCTGGCAATTTATGGCGAGCACTGTTTAGGTCGTATGGCTGTGAACAACTGGTGTTGAAGGGTGGCAAACGATATCGAATGTGCCAAGCAAGCATCGTGATCTCAAACGACTCCATTGTCGCCGTTGATGAAATGATCAAAGCTAATCGAAGAGTTCGGACCTGTGACATCAGTGGCGAATTCAACCTAAGTAAGGGAACGGTTCACACTAGCATCTGAATTGTCATAAAATATGTACGGAATGGGTCCTAAGCACTTTAAAAAACTTTTGATCTTGAAAAAAACAAATGGTCCTTAATCTCCTGCACTTGATCCGTTATGAGAACTTCGTATTTTTGGAACACATCGTTGTGGGTGATGAGTCCTGGTGTCACCATTACGCACCCGAAACCAAGAAAACGAGTTGGCAATTGAGACTCATCTCCGCCACAGAAATCGAAAACGACGAAGACTGCACTGAAAGTGATGCTTCGATTGCCGTGGACCAATCTTGATTGATTTCCTGCCCTAAGGGAGCACTATCAACATAATATTGCAGTACTCTGACGAAACTACAGAAAGCAGCCAAAGCTTTCTCGTACAAGTGATCCTTTTCCATGATAATGAAAACTTACATATCTCCCGTGACACCCAGATGAACTTGGAAAAATTTTGTTGGGAATGGTTAGAATACACTTGCTGTAGTCTGGATTTGTCTCCCTGTGTCTTCCATATCTTTAGTCCACTTCAGAAAGATTTACAGGAGAAACATTTCTATTCGAGTGAGGAAGAGAAGGAAGTTGTACAAGAATCAATCAGGATCTTCTTAAAGCAAAGGCATAAAGTTGCTGCTGAAACAATGGAACTTGTGTTACAACGCCCTTGGCAATTTCTTTTAATTTCCACTAAAGGTATTCTTATTCGACTTGAGCACCTTTCATTTGTGCAACGCTCGTAGTTGATCCATCTTAGTGTCCTGTTAATTGAAGTATTTAACCTCGATTCGCATTAACATTCTGTATTTTTATAATATAAAATCCACTATGCAGCAGTGGGTGCTTGTAGAGCCTTGCGTAAAAAAATTTTACAGAAGGAGGGGGGGAGGGGTGGTGTTGACTTTTCACTTTAAAAAAAAATTGACTTAGATTTACAATATGTTTTACCCGAACATGTATAATCTCCTTTGTATGTGAAGCTGGTTAGAATAATACATCGGAGAGAGAAGATCGTGGACAAAATTAACAAATTTTGATTTACAGATAGCCTTTCGTGTATAATGGGTGATAGATTTAAAAAATACTGTATTTATAAAGCAAAGAATTAGTTCGTTAAACATAGTTAAGTTCTAATATGATGGGTGTTTTTTTAGAGGTATAGAATTTTAAATTGCAATAAAACAACGATGTATTATTCGATTGACATGAATTTTTTTTTATTCGAAAGATAATCTTGTGGCATTACATTTTAAATATGATTTCTGGCATATGACTGCCACGGCTGGCTCGGATGTAGTCCAATCTGGACGTCCAATTTTCGATGACTTTTTCCAACATTTGTGGCCGTATATCGGCAATAACACGGCGAATGTTGTCTTCCAAATGGTCAAGCGTTTGTGGCTTATCCGCATAGACCAATGACTTTACATAGCCCCACAGAAAATAGTCTAGCGGTGTTAAATCACAAGATCTTGGAGGCCAATTCACAGGTCCAAAACGTGAAATTAGGCGGTCACCAAACGTGTCTTTTAATAAATCGATTGTGGCACGAGCTGTGTGACATGTTGAGCCGTCTTGTTGGAACCACAGTTCCTGGACATCATGATTGTTCAATTTAGGAATGAAAAAGTTAATAATCATGGCTCTATACCGATCACCATTGACTGTAACGTTGTGGCCTTCATCGTTTTTGAAGAAGTACGGACCAATGATTCCACCAGCCCATAAAGCGCACCAAACAGTCAGTTTTTCTGGATGTAACGGTGTTTCGACATACACTTGTGGATTAGCTTCACTCCAAATGCGGCAGTTTTGTTTGTTGACGTAGGCATTCAACCAGAGGTGCGCTTCATCGCTTAACAAAATTCGCTTATGAAAATCGGGAACAACGGCAATCTCGTTTTGGGCCCATTCGACGAATCTACGCCTTGCTTGATCATATTTAAAATGTAATGCCACAAGATTATCTTTCGAATAAAAAAAAATTCATGTCAATCGAATAATATATCGTTGTTTTATTGCAATTTAAATTTCTATACCTCTAAAAAAAAACACCCTATATTTTTGTTTTGGCTACGCAAGGCGCTCGCTTCTGATTAATTCCTGTGATCAGCATAATCCCTAATTTTTTTTTATTTCAGAATAAAACTAAGTTTTGAAGGGAGAGGTTGTTATAAATCTCTCTTTATTTGAATGATTTTTTAATGATTTTATTATGCATATTTGGTAGTAAGAAGTAGATCTTTTTTTAAAATAAATACTTTTATTGCTTCTGGTACTTACAGTAGATAAACTTTGTCTTTTACACTACATCATTTGGACATATTTGCATAGTTTGTTTGTGGTTAGTTGTTAATTATAACGCTATAATTTTAATTGAATAGGCGGATATTGGAGTTGAGGTTGAGGTTTTTGAGGGTTTTGGCGACGGACCACATAATTTTGAACCATGGTCAAGTGACGTGGACGACACCTGAGCTGTCACCCCCTTCTCCTAACTACCACACCAACTTAGAAGGAATATTCTACCAATACTTAGCAGGAATATTCTTTGAAATCCACTCTTCCAAGATATATGGCAGCGCGGGTTCTATGATGAGTATTTTAGCGGGGAAGGCGAACAGTTTTCAGTGGATTGCAAAGATTATTATTTTTGTCCCGAAAAAATAGTTTATGTCAAAAGTTAAGTGTCTTATGTTTTTGTATGTTAATGAAGACCTTAGAAAATGATTTGACTATTTATCTTATGTGAACGGTGTATATAATTAATTTTACAGTGGAATATCTTTAATTAATTTATTACCTCTAACGGATTAAATTTCCCAAAGTGAAGTATTTCGTTTATGTATATCCCTTAATTTTCAATGTAGTGATCCAAAAAAAAAATATTGCATGAAAAAAACTGCAGTAAATCATAATGTGGTGGATAAAGCATTAACGTGCATCGTTGCCCTACACGGCGGGTCTTACAAAGCTCTAATAAAGTTTGAGCTATGAAAGTAGCTAGACATTTGCCAACTTGACCCTATCGTTAACATTTCGCTATGTTTTTCATTGAATGGCCATTATAATTTAAGAAACGGCGTTGCTTGCGAGTATTACAATTTTGACATAAAATAAATACTGCAGAAAGTAATATTAATGTATTACATTTTCAGATATAAATTATTTTCACTATTTTAAGCGTTCATTACACAAAACTTTAACTAAACAATGTGTTACTTTTGCTGAGCAGAGATCAGCTTAGGGAGGTATTTTCAAAAATCGACCCTCAAGAGTGTCACGGGGAGTTATAAATAAAAAAAAACCCTTTTTATCAGCTATTAGATCTACATACTTAAAATTTAACAAAGATGTTTTTTTTGTTTAGCTCAGATATGCAAAAAGCTTTTTTTGTTTATTTTGCAATTCACGTAAAATTAACTCATTAAAAACTTCTTCATCCTTCAAATTGTGTTGTTTAATTTTTCAGTTCACCCGTGCGAAGAACGGGTATTCCAGCTAGTCCTAAATAAATTCTAATGTAATTCTACTTTTAACATTAATAATCTTGATGTAAAAATATTTCACTTCGAAAGGAACCTATTGAATAATAGGAACGCCTAGTGATGAAAATTTTTAAAGTTTAATCCACTGATCAAGTGAATACGATTTTTGGTTTATGGATGATAGAAAGAGAACATAAAATTCGAAAAGAACTGTGCATCATATAGCACATGAATTACAAAAACTAATTTTTGTGTGTTAGGAAATGAAGTCCTTATCAAAATTAAAGACATAAAAAAAAGAAGCTAGTACTACAGTAGTGGCGTAACGTACGCCCCTGCATCGCGGGGGGAGGCAGGACTCTAGGAGGCCCAAAGACTTGACTTTGCGGGGGTCTCATAGAAAAAAATCATTATTATGTATGTAAATTTTAAAAACAGATTACATTAACTATAAACGAGATATTTATAGGGTTTATTGAAGTAACTAATGAGACTGGAGAAGGACTAGCAATACCTCTGTTGGAAAGATCTGGTGAGCTTGATTTAGATATTAGAATTGTAAAGGGCACGCATTCAACAACGGTAACAACATGAATGGGAATATATACCTAGAGAATAAGTGCTCTAAACCTTAATACAATTTATGTGCCTTATCTATCACACTCTTAATTCACTAATTTCTGATGCTGCTTCAGGCAGTATATCGTAAAATTTTTCTATGGGAATATTGTTATGTTATATTGCTGGCCTTCTGTATCTACAAAAAGATGGGAAACTCTACAAAAGAATTTAAACATTATTCTTAAGCCATTAAGCTACACCTATAGGGTAGCCAACATTGATTCGGTTTAAGTAGTATGCTTATATGTAGTTTTTTTTTCAACAAACTTGTTATGCCCTAGAAGAATTTATTGATGTAAATAATACAGCTGTGTGTATCCGAAGCTAAAAGTCTGTTGGATTCAATACAAGAACTGTCATTTAATATTGAGAGTTGACAGTATATATTTTCCACAAAATTAGTACTATCAATAAACTGTTTCAAGCAAAAACTATAATTCGACTTGTCTTTTCATTTAGTTAATGAAACTGAATCTGAAATCCAAACTTTAACACATTTTTAGACATAATTTGAATATTTCGGAACATTTTCCTGAAAAACGAATTCGAAAAAGAAAAAGTTTGTATTCCGAAATAGATAAAGTTATAGAAAGCCCAGTAGAAGAATTTAGATGTTATTTAAATATTTAACACCGAAAAAAACTGTTATTGTGAAAATGGAAGATAAATTTAAAACTATACCAAATATATTACCTCTCTGACTTCAAAGTAATCATTAATATAAAAAAACCTTATAAAAACATGAAGTAGAAAAATGTTCCAAGAACTTAATGAAATATTATTACGAAGATGTAGATGAAAACCTAACCCAGGAAATTGGTTTACTATAGTAAATTGGTTTACTATAGTATGTTTTTGGCCCCAAGCCAGATCTTACAAAGGATTGAAAACCATAGCATAGGCATTGCCCCCTGCGACGCCACTGGTTGTATGCTCCTTCAGCAGATTAGTTAAGAATTATCATCGGTCTAACACGTGTTTGCAGAATGCTTAAATGTACTTGCTATTTTAAGCATAAAAAATTGCAAAAAAACTAATTTTTCGGAATAAATGCATCAGCAAAACCACATGCATTAGTAATATATGTTTGTATTTTGTATGTAAAAAAAACCCCTTAAGACCTCAAATGGCTTTTTGCGCTCAGGCCCCTTTATGGAGAAGGTCGACTCTGAAAGAACCCTTTCATGTATTGCTCAAATGTCGTCCTCGTCAGTTGACGGAGGTTCAAAAGTGAGAGGCTCGCACACACATCGCCAATAATCCTTGTGTTGCTTCAATTTGATTTTTTTTTTTATTTCATAGATAGAATGTTACACTAAAGTAAGCAGAAGTTTGGGGTGGCCAACCCAAATGACCTCAAGGGCCACTTCGGAAAAACATGTATATCTTTGCCCATATAAATATATATATATCTTTGTATTAGATTTGGACTCATTACAAACATTTATTGGAGTGAAAATTTAAAACAGATTGACATATTACTATTCTTTTCATGTATACAAACGTAGATAATATATTAATGCAATGATCAAAATAATGTTTAATTTATTTAATTAGTTGAGATATTTGTTTCTCAACTCTTTCACTTAGTTTTTGCAAGTCGATCTCAAACTGCGTGTATTTGCGCGTCGTAATTGATGTTGCAGGTTTTCTCTTCCGTTAAGTTTGAGCGCGACTTATGATTGATAAATTTCATTTTCGAAAGAAGAAAAAAAGATTAGCAGTAACAGATGCAACGTGATAAACTAGAAAGAAAAAAAAGCACTTGTTAAAAAAAATACTAAAAATAAAAATATTGCTCAAAATAGTCGTATTTTGTAAAGTTGTAACGAATCTCACGGGGGGGGCGCAAAATTATTCAAGGTGGGCCGCGGTATGGCCACCCCTGCTCTGAAGAAACGCGAGGGCTATTGACGACGGACCCCGTAATGCTCGTAGCTTCAAAACGCGACGCATCTATTGAAAATCGAATCAAATCTTGATTATAGATGCACGTTATTTAGTGAACTAATAAGTGTTTGACGTAGTTTAGCCCAACATGTCTGTTACGCTAATAGAATCGACTAACAACCGTCGCCCAGCCAGTATGGTAGCTATGACCCTCGGCTTGTAACCGAGTGGGTTCGAATCCCGAGTAAGACATGGTTGTATTTTCTTCGGGAAAGAAGTCGGTCTTTCACCTGCAATGGATTCGAAAGGAAAGCAGCGCACCCCTTCTTGTTTTATGCTGGGATCATCATCATCAGTAATAAATGTGTATATTCTGTTGTATTGTATGCTTTCTGTTCTTCGCTTGTATTTCATATGTTCCCAGGATAAAAAACACGTCGAACAACAACAACCAACTAATCAGAAATGGCAAATCATATGTCTCTATTTCAACATTTTGCACAGAAGTTTGGGAAGTGAGTTTACGGATCTCGGTGTCGTCTCCGTTATTTAACAATAGTTATAAATTACAAGGGAATTGTTGCCGTATCTCGTTATACAGATTTAGTGTTATGTTAATTAAATCTATAGTGTATGTGGCTTTCTCTTTTGTCTTATAAACTCCATTTCAGGCTTAGAAAAATTCGGAAGAAACGTACAGTTTGTATATTGTATTGTTCCACTGAAACATTAACACTTAAATTCACTATGTATTTGTTCCGTTAAAACATTCATACTATTCTTATTATGAAATATAAATTTTAATAGGAATGAATACTGGAGAGGGGGACGGTGAGATGTTATTTCTGGAAGGTTACGCATAGATTATTGCAATCAAGAAATTAGCCGTTATAAAGCTATACCATCATAGTTTATGATAACGCAGGAAAAAAAGTTGTCGCAAGTTTGTTTATATGTGTTATCAAAATGTGGCTGTGTGTAATGACTTTTTTTTTGCTATTTGGATGCTACATTGCAGCCGTAAGTACATTTAGTATTGATATTTTTATTAGTAATTTAATTTACATTTTTATTTTGAGAAATTTATATATTAAGGATATTTATTTTTGATATTTTAGGTATATGGAACTAGTTAATATTCCTAGAAAATAACGGAACTCACATACACATGTAAAATGTAAGGTCGTAGTTTGAAGGTCTAAGTTGCTTACCTCTTTTTCCATTCACAGAAACATGATAGTGTATTTTTAGAGCATCTGTTCTTCACTCTCGGTAAATTTCTTTTAATTATTTATTAATTTTTAACCACGAAGATGTTGGTAGTATCTTAATGCTACAAATATATCGATTATTTGTTACCCTTATTGGAATTACAATTACAGAAAAAATTACACTTTTCTGAGCAGGATCATGGACTTACTTTTACAATTTTCAAGTTCATTCGAAGCTTCTGGGGTTTTTTTTTGTCCATAGTTTTTTATCTTAGAGTAATTATTTATGAAAATTCGACTAAAGGTGCGTTTGTTTTCTTTAATGAGTACGATCATTAATATTAGAAAAAACTGGAAAATACAAGGTGTGTACGTGTAAATTCTAAAAGCTATGGAATGTGATCCTTGTGCTTGGTCATAAAACTGAATTTTATCTATGTAATAATTCAATAAAAGCACTTAAAAGTGAACATCGTGCACACACGGTTAAAGCCCTAGTGTAGCTGAACAGTGCGACGTTAATATTCAATCAATCAATCATGCACACACGGTTAACTAACAAAGAGGCGATTTAAAATTCTTTGATTTGTATATTTTGGCATTTTTGAAGTAATAAAACCATTCAACTTTTTTTTTTTTTTGTAATTGTTTATGAAAATGATTTTTGTTTTGACGAATTATAAAATTAGGGATATCAAACCCGCAATTTTCGATGATTTCAGCGCTTCATAGTATTTTACCTATTTAAAAATAAATTGGTTTATATATCCTTAGAGTTTCAAAGGGGTGATTATATTATATACTCTGGAGCAGTGCTCCGCAACCTTTTTATCGCCGCGGACAGGTCAACGTTTGTTAGTTTAACCGCGGCCCGCTGAGGGGAGTATGTTGATTGTTTATATTTTAGACTGTTTTGATTTAATAATTTTAATTTGATTGTATTTAATCGTTACTTCTAAATAAAATATAGCTACATCAAAAAATGAATATAAAGTTATTTAACAAGGAATATTAAGTGATTTTCATAAAAAGTAGCCCAAACCTAAGAAAACTATACCACAGTAAAAAAAAAGAAATAATTTAATGTTTCTTGTGCGGACCGGTAGTATTTGATCCGCGGACCGGGGGTTGCGGAACACTGCTCTGGAGTATATCCATTCGCTTTGCTCAGTGAATTTTTAAAGTATAATTCTACTATCTCCGGCCTGCAAACGTATTTTTTTATGGAAGGCCATGTTCCATACACTACAAGACGACATATCCAAAAAATTTTATTATTTTTTTTAATGAGAGCTCATTTTTTTTAATAATGTAAATAATTTTCAGTTAACTGAAAATTAGCCGCAAACAAAACAAGAATTTTGTAAATGGCATAGTAAAGCTAAATGTATAAATTAAGACTCGATGGGAGTGAAGCCTGCAGTTCCCAACTAAAGGTGGAGCACTAACATCGAAATTTCAGCGCTTGTAAAAAAAGAAGCGATCAAGCTCCATCAGTCGACATCTAATCGAGATCCTTAAATTAAAATCGTCACGACTGAGTTTCTTCCTCTCCTCACGGACTATTTCCGATCTTGGAAAGAGTTCGTGAAAATTTTAAATTAGAGCTAGGACACGAAGGGTATAAAAACACGTTAGAAATGTACATTTTTAAACTAAAATAGAAATGAGCTCGATGTCACAGGTAAATAAAAGTGAATGAATGAAAATAATATGAATACAAATATTGAAACTATAACAGAAAAATAACACAAAATAATGTGAATAAATATAGTTAGCACTACGGAACTTATAAAAGCACTTTTTTAAAATGAAAAAAAAGTTTTAAGTGATAATTATGTATGATACAAAATATCTCCACTATAATGATAGAATAAACAATTTAGCACTGAAAGTATTAAATGATTATAATAAGCTGTAAAAATGTTATTTAATCGTACTAAACTATCTGAAGAGTTTTTATGATAAACTATGTTAAATCTCCTTCCATTTTGAACAAAGATATGGAAATTTCCGACTCGGGAAAGTTGTCAAGGATTTCGCAGACCAAGATTCCCGAAGAGTTTAAAAATTCAATAAGCCTCCTTTGAGTCATAAATTATATCAATGGACTAATGAACTATTTGAAGATTTCCCGAAATAATCACTTAATGTTTACAGGAGCTCATTTAAATTACTCTTGTGTGTGTTTAATTAAGAGAACCATTTAAGCAACCGTCTCAGTAATCAATGAAATTACATTATATATATTAGGTATAATAACGAGGCACACAGAAGATATATTGTACTAAATCTATGATATTTAGAAATATGGAGACTGGCCGGAAAAATCTAGTTCCTGGTGTGACGAAAATAATTCTTGCGAGTTTCACTCGCTAAATAGCATTTTATGTCCAATTTGGAGTGAGAAAAAGATAATATCTAGCAACAGCGATGTCCATTGATTTCGTTTTTAAAAATGTAGAACATGAAAATATTTTTCGAGCCTTTAGAGAACATATCAATTTTCGAATCGACTGTTAACAGTTAACCACTCTTAACTATTGACTATAAAGGCTCTTGTATATGTATATTCCAATTAAAAATGGAAGTGAGATATATGACATATTAAAGATGTTTTTTAATTACGAGTTTCTTTTACATTTCGATTAACCTCCTGATTAAAGCTACTTGAAGTCGCCGACGCATATTGAATTCTAAAGAGGAAAAATGGCGATGTTGTGCTCATTTTTTTGGCATCGGAAAGTATTGAAAGTCGTGAAATCAATAGATGATTGAAAAGATTAATGTTGCACACTGTTTGCAAAAAATATAAATAAATAAAAAGAGGGGATGGGGAAGAAGAGTAAAACATGCACTTTCGCGAAGTAGACTTGGGCGACTTTCTCTCAGCGATTGCTATCGATGACGGAAATTGGTGTCACCACTTTAATTTCCGGTCGAAACAGCAAGTCTTCAATGGAGGCTTACAAATTCTTGTCCACCAAAAATAGTCAAAACACTCCAAATTAGTGCAAGCAAGGGGATGTTTTCATTTTTTTTTCGATCGCTAGGGAGGGATTGTTCCATGTCGAATTCATGAAAAATGGAGCTACAGTCAATGCTCAATGATATCGTGAAACGTTACCGAAGTTCTAAAATATTTTGGTAAACCTTCTGGTGGTATCCTGTTGTACAATACTACACTGCACTCAGCCAACACAATAAAGGAACTTTTGCAGAAATTCACCGATTGCTCAGCTCAATTGTTTCACTTCCACATTTTCAATTAGCAAGGGAAATTTTTCAATAAAGCTCCTTTTTATTCCTTGAATTTCTTTTTTGGAAAATTTTGATTACTTTTCCATGGTTGTTGTGCCCATTTGGAACATTTTTGCACTACGTTACATTAAAAAAACCGTCTCGTCCTCAATTTTTGCAATCTGTGTGATAAATTATTTTCACTTTCGAGATTTTTTCTTTTTTTTTTGTATTTCTTTAGATGCAAATATTAAGCTTTTATAAATGTTGAGTTTATTAATTTCTGATACTCACATTTTTGCCAAGCAGTATGAAATTCGTATATACAGTTGTAGTTAGCATCCAGTTATCCAAAATATAATACTATGAATGAGGTATCTAATAAGCATGAAGTTTGCATCTTGCATAGAACTCGATAAGGTATGCATTGCAGTGCACTCACAAATCATGAGCTAGTAGTATCACCTACTAGCGCCATGTAAATGGAAAATATAGTGCTTTTAAGTAAAAATATTGCATTTTTTTTGCATGAAAAGTTTCAGTTTTCTTGATTTGAGTAATATGGAAGTTGAACACGTTTATGAGTTTAACACATAAAGAAATAGGGCTCATAGAGATTAAATTATCCTTCCGAGAAAAATCGGTGACCGTGTTGAATGCAGTCAAGTCACAATGATGCGAATATGGAATAGATGAATGTAGAAGGGAAGGATCGACCGAAGGGAAGGATAATATCAACCT
Organism: Trichonephila clavipes; assembly: GCA_019973935.1. Classification (NCBI taxonomy): domain Eukaryota; kingdom Metazoa; phylum Arthropoda; class Arachnida; order Araneae; family Nephilidae; genus Trichonephila; species Trichonephila clavipes. The sequence goes on from BMAU01020812.1 coordinate 60,770, forward strand.
CATCACACCATCGACTGTAGCTGATAGTATACATGGAGCTGTTAACTCTTTTGGGCTCTCATCTCCTATATGGAACATGAGATAGACTTGTCTTCAAGGAATTAAATTCTAAATGTGCACACCATTTATTTAAAGATTTTTATAATAATACTTGAATATTTGTTGTATGTCATTTTGTTTTAATTTAAATACTTAAAGTTTATATTAAAAAAAGATTAAAATCGAAAAAGTCGCAGTCTGAAAATTTTTCTAATAGTACGTAGATCTAACCAATAAAAGTAGTCTGGGGCCAAAATGCCTGACGAATTAGGGTGCCGTTTGCCGGATCATGATATGTTTGTCATACGTATAGAAGGTCACAGGGGCGAATGGAAACAATATGATTGTTGATAAATTATTTAGCGGGGGCCTTAACAGCATTATTATAGGAAGTGAAATGCCCTCTTATACTGTAGATTAAAGGAAGCATTCTGATTGATAGTTTTAGAAAATAACGAAATTTTTTTCCTAGTAAATTTTTGAGGATATTTAAGAAATTAATTTAGTAGGATATTTTTCTAGGTGTATGTGTAAGAGGGATATGAGAGAATATATTTCTCTACCGATGAATTAGATTTATTATCGTAGTTATCGATATTTTCTTTCAAAGAATTTTTTAATATATTTTTGGCGTAAGAGTTTTCTTACAATTTTTGTTAAGTTCTAAGGTTTCATGTCTTATGTACCATTTAGCACCGATAATTTACCCTATAACTTTATTCTAAGATTTTTCGAGTAAACCAATATGTGTGATTCTTAACAGCAAACCCTCAGATTGAGCAGGCATATGTGATAGGAAGATCAGATTGGATAACTGATTTATTCTATTTCTTTGATTGAGATCGTCTGGAAATTAAAAGATACTCATTACGAACTTTACTATCAAATTGATGATAAAGTTAGCTCTTATCTGTTTTTAAAAGTGAGAGTTATTCATCGTTCAAACAATATATGTGCCGAGACTAGGGGTAAGTTTATCTAGTATGAATATATCTAGTGTTTTCTTATACACTTTCTAAAAAGAGACGGTGGTCAAAACGACGGTCGAAAGAAAAATGCACACACAAATCTGAACGAAATCAGTTTAGATCAGTGTTTGACCACTGAGATGTTGGAGACCTGGACAAAACCTTACATTTTGAATTAGCTCAAAGGAAATTGGATAGTTTTAAAATCTGTGGGACGATATCAAAAATTTTTCTACCCTTTGAATGCGTTCTTTTGACTTGAATCGCGCAGTTAAAGAATAAAACCATTCGCCGCATTAAAAAAAAAATCAAGATTTCTGTTTGAACTTTATACTCGAGCAGGTTAGCGTGAAGTGTTTGCTGGTCCTCGGAACTCCACACTACGAACACACGGAGAAAAGAAACTTGTTTAAAAAATATTAATCATCTAATGCTAACATTTTAGATCGCATTAATACTTCTACTTGAGTATTCCAATTGGCAATAAAGGAAATATAATTTTAAAAAAATTTATTTTCTGCTATTTGCCCATTCTTCATTTTTCTTCTTATACTGCCTATAGATTAAAGAGTGGAGATCTTTCGTTGAAAACCAAGGAATAATATTCCGATGATCTTGAGGAGTTTTAGCTAATTTAACAACTTCTTCAATAATATCGATTCCTTTGCGTGCAGAGACCCAACTGAATGTAACTGATTGTACAATGTTGTGAATTTCTTGCTAGCTGAAACTGTAATTCAAAACTACAGTATTTGATTTTTTATTGATACTTTGAAGACTTTTTAAAGCGGATAAGCTGCTAGTAAGAATGATTATATTTATCTGTTTCCGCAATCCAGTACTTAATAGCAGTGACGTAACGTACACCCCCGCATCACGGGGGGGGGCAGGGTTCTAGGGGACCCAAAGCCTAACTGTCGCCAAGTACCTACCCTTTGTAAAATCCAACTTGGGGGTTCAGAACCTGACTTTGCGGGGGGGCAAATGTTCTCCATTACGCCACTGCTTAGTAGTAGCCCATATGGCAATAGTTTCGGCTGTAAAAATTTAATTACATTCTCTAAATTATTAATTTTGACGATCTTCTTTCTTAGGGACTAAAATTCCTTTTGATGTTTGGTTAGTGGTTTTAGAAATGTAGACAACGAACGAAGCATAAACAAATAGTATTGATTTCAGTCTGGAATACAGTTAAATCTCTTAGCTGTCATCCCTTGCACTTGATAAATTAATATTTCAATTGAGGCTGTGTCAAAAGAAAAAAAAATTACATTTTTTCGAAGTACATGACAGCTTTGTACATCAGTAGAATGTAAACAAAGGGGCGTGGTCATGGTTGAAAGGCAATCGAAACTACCCCATAACTCAATAAAAATGCGTAAAACCGAAATTTGTGTGCTTGATAAAGAACTTAATATTGTATTAAAATGAAATCCGCATATAAAACCGTTTTTCAATATTTTGATTAATTTCCACATTTTAAATGCCTACTGTAGCCCCTTGGTCTTGTAACTTTTTTTTGGTATTAATCCTCATGTCTGAAATAGCTGTCATATGTATGTGGCCCCAGGAAAGAGTTAAATAACCCTGATCTAGCGAGATTATTCGGCTAGAAAGATTTAAAAGAGCATTTAGGAGGTTTTCCCAGCCTTTGTAAGGACGATGCAAAGAAGCAACATTGAGAGAGTTTTTGTTTAATGGATACTGTTCGTGTTTCATTGACCTAATGGGATATTGTGACTACTGTCGTACATCTTACCTTCGTGTATTAGTACGAGAGTGTTAGTTACTTCTTGTTAGAAAAAAAATCTGTAGTAAAAGAGAATTTCAGATTAAATTATGATTTACTTCGTGTTAATTTCGTGGAGTTTTCCTACCTTTAAAACACGATCTACCATGTAACGATATATATATATATATATACTAGCTGGTATACCCGTTCTTCGCACGGGTGAACTGAAAAATTAAACACAGGTTGAAGGATAAAGAAGTTTTTAATGAGTTAATTTTACGTGAATTGCAAATTAAACAAAAAAAAAAAAGCTTTTCGCATATCTCAGCTGAAGAAATAAAAGAAAGAAAAAAATACCTTTCTTAAATTTTAAGTCTGTAGATCTAATAGCTGATAAAAAGGATTTTTTTTATTTATTTATTACTCCCCGTAACACTCTTGAGGGTCGATTTTTGAAAATACCTCCCTAAGCTGATCTCTGCTCAGCAAAAGTAACACATTGTTAAAAGTTTTGTGACGCTTAATCTATTGTAAATAATTTATATCTGAAAGTGTCATACATTAATATTACTTTCTGTTGAATTTATTTTATGTTAAAATTGTAATACTCGCAAGGAACGCCGTTTCCTAAATAACAATGGCGATTCAATGAAAACCATAGCGAAATGTTGACGATAGAGTCAAGTTGGCAAATGTCTAGCTACTTTCATAGCTCAAACTTTATTAGAGCTTTGTAAGACCCGCCGTGTAGGGCAACGATGCACGTTAATGCTTTATCCACCACATTATGATTTACTGCAGTTTTTTTCATGCAATATTTTTTTTTGGATCACTACATTGAAAATTAAGGGATATGCATAAACGAAATACTTCACTTTGGGAAATTTAATCCGTTAGAGGTAATAAATTAATTAAAGATATTCCACTGTAAAATTAATTATATACACCATTCACTTAAGATAAATAGTCAAATCGTTTTCTAAGGTCTCCATAAACATACAAAAACATAAGACACTTAAATTTTGACATTAACTATTTTTTGGGGACAAAATGATAATCTTTGCAATCCGTTGATAACGCCGTCAGCTGAAAATGCAATATCTGCTACAAAACTACTCGCCTTCCCTGCTAAAATACTCATCATAGAACCCGTGCTGTCATATATCTTGGAAGAGAGGATTTCAAAGAATATTCCTGCTAAGTATTGGTAGAATATTCCTGCTAAGTATTGGTAGAATATTCCTGCTAAATTGGTGTGGCGTGGTAGTTAGGAGAAGGGGGTGCCAGCTCAGGTGTCGTCCACGTCACTTGACCATGGTTCAAAATTACGTGGTCCGTCGCCAAAAGCCCTCGTGTAACTGAACAGTGCGACGTTAATATTCACTCACTCCAAAAAATACAGTATAGTGGTTATAATTATTTTTATACTTAAAAATGCAATATCTGCCTATTCAATTAAAATTATAGTGTTATAATTAACTACTAACCACACACAAACAAATTTTGAAAATTTGTCCAAATGATGTAGTGTGAAAGAGAAAGTTTATTTAGACAGACAACAAATGCGTCTTATATGTATATAGATTTGTTTGAATTCTTGTGTATTATTACTTTTGTAAGCCTCATGACATACTTTATGGTGTACCAGTCTTTTAAAGCTGACTGAGCCACAGCAACATTTAGCTGGGTATATAGCTAGTTATAACATAAAATTAAATTTTAAAAAGATATCAAAAATAAAAGACGACTCATATTTTGAATAAATCAGTATAAACATTTTCGTACAAACACAATATATATATATCGTAAAATATTTATTTTGCTATTTGCATTTCAGACAGACATCAAACAAAATTTTAAAAATTGTCAAAAACAGATAGAAAAAAAAAAAACATATTTAAGAAAAATACCACTGATTAATTTTGCCAAAGACATCGCAATGTGCAAAAAATATTTGCAGTACATAATAACCAAAAAAAAAAAAAAAATGTAAAGTACTAAAATATTAAAAAAAAAAATTATATATTGAATAAATTAAGGATTACTGGAGGGAAAGATAAAACAGGCTAAGATAATACTCATAATATTAATTTCATATTGGTTGGCTACTCATTTTTGGCAGGATTTTGAAATCACGCCAAATTGGTATGTAGCGGCCAGTCTAATGTTATAGTAATGTACAGAATTAAAGGTACTTACGTATTATTGCAACCTATTGGTGACATTATATAAAATGAAGCACATGATATCCAGTTCAACGCATATAAAGTTGGGATTGACAAAGTGGCGAGTTGTCTTGAACGTTGGCGATTGTGCTATAATACGCAAGTACTAAAACAATTATCCAAAGTATGTATATCCCGAGCATAAAAATAAATTGAAAAATGAAGTACAATACTAACATTAATTGACATAAAAAGAACTGAACTAACTTTATCAATGCAAAAGCATAATTTGAAAAAATAAGGTACTTACATAAACAGCAACCTATTGGCGACATATGAAATGAAGCACATGACTCACAATTCAGCATATATATGACATGCGAAATCGGGGTTGCCAACTTGGCAAGTTATTTTGAATGTTGGCGATTGTCAGGATAGTACATAAGTTCCAAAAATAATTTATGTTACGACCACCTGCTTCCTCAACAGGTATTTAAGCCATTTGTCTGTTTTGCTCATTCTCTGATGCCTATTCCAGTTTGATATGTAATTACTACCAACACAGCTTTTGCTTGGGCAGTATGATTACCCAAGTTTGATTTTCTGCAAGGCAATTTTATGCACTGAAGCCAATAGTATACCCTTAAATACGACTATCTTCCTCAACAGGTATTTAAGCCATTTGTCTGTTTTGATCATTCTCTGATGCCTATTCCAGTTTGATATGTAATTACTACCAACACTGCTTTTGCTTGGGCAGTATGATTACCCAAGTTTGATTTTCTGTATGGCAATTTTATGCACTGAAGCCAACAGTATACCCTTAAAGGTTAAAATAAAGACACATGAAATTGCAAAGAACCATATTATTGGTTCAAGTGTAGTATGGGGGGGGCTACTTGGCGCAGTCCTTTATTTTGGTGACTAAAATTGGTCGCCAAGGTACTTTTTTCGGTATTATTTATTTTAGAATGAATTCGATATCTCACCATGACATTTAGATAAAAATCGAAAAATCCAAAGAAAAATGGCCAAATCCGAAGTGGTGTCCCTATACTACACTTGAACCGAACTGCAAAATAACCCTTATCAATGAGAAGTTTTAGTTTGTCAAAATTACAATCTTCGCATTCTAAAGAAATAAATAAATAATTTGTAATTTGTACGCAAAATCACAAACATAAACGTCCCGCGATAATACCTAAATGTTGCCAAAACAACAAAACAAAATTTTAGTTGTTGAAAGAATAATCCTTAAAAAATGATTTATTCGAAAAATAATCCTAATTAAATATCATAGAATAGAAAAATTGAATAAATATTCCAACTGAAAAATATAGCTATAGTAAAAATATGTAATAATCTTGAAAAACTGCGTGTAAAGTATAAATTTTCCACTTAGTGAGAAACGTGACATCATATGACGTCATAACGCTGGAAAATCACTTAAAAATTAAATTTTGAAAAATTTAGAAAGAATTACGAACGCGAAACCTGTTTAAGAACCTTTCCCATGTAATTTTGAATACGTGTACCAAATTTCTCGTTATTTGGTTGCCTGGATCTTGAGTTATAAGGGAACAGACAACAAATGCGTCTTATATATAGAGAGATAATTGCAAAACCAAGAAGGGAATAAGTAATAGAATATTACCTATTGTACGTATACAACTTAGTAAGAAGAAAACATGATCAAATTTCCTGGCAGTATGAGTTTATGAAGGGTCCGAAATTAGTGTACTCAGCTGGCGCCTCTGGCAGCTAAAATGACTTACCCAGATAGGCATCGAGTCGATCTGGACATGGATGGGAAACATGGGCAAGTCATCCCATGCTGCTTCAAGTCTATGCCACACTTCTTCAATCGTATTGGCTGAAGTGTGGTGATGGCCCAGTTTCTCAGCATCCCATGACCATAAGTTTTCAATGGGTGAAAGATCTGAAGAGAACTTGCTTGTTAGTGGTACAGTCGGACACCCTCTTTTTCGAGGTAAATCTGGACACGATGGGCATCACGCGGGATTATTTATCAAAAGGATTACGCACGCCCTCATACCACTGTTGTAGCCCAACATGCGAAGTGTTGCCCTGGCCTACTAGATCCTTCTCCAAATTGAACTTGTATGAGACATCATTTGACTACATCTCCAGCGTGTCATCTACAACCAGCACGATCCCTGCATTTACCGACCAAGTGCAGCAGGCATGGAATTCCATTTCACAAACTCCTCTACTACTACGTTTGCATACTTTCATTTAACATTTTTGGCCCTCACACCGGCTATTAATGTATTCTCATTTCATATTTGAAATAACTTTTCTCGCTCTTACATTAACTTGTGATCTTGAAACTTTAATCAATTAAATATATTACCTAGACAAATGTAATACCTAAATTTCATTACTCTACAATAATTTTTATTTGATGTTAGGATTCTTTTTCCATCAGTATATGTCAACATATTTTGATAGTTTATAGCAATATTTAGAAAGCATGAAGTTTGACTATTGATTTGCACTTTTTCTATTGAAAAAGTTGTTTTATTCCATTTCTCTAATTGGATTACGCACATTCATCACAAATATATTTCTTTAATAATAAACTCACGTTTTTTTTAAAAGTTTTTTCAGTCTTTAAAGTTTACTGTTGGTGAGCACAGTTTGGGAGAATGTATGCTTACTGTTTTCGTCTTACACTTGATACATTTGTTATACTTTTATTATACTACGGTTTTTGAATCACCTAGTGAAATCTAAATTCTTATCAGTTTAAATATATTAGGCTAATAAATATCAATGCTTAATTGTTGCTTTGTGAACAAATTATTGAATGTATACAAATTTTTAAAATGTTCTGCGATTAATTTTTTACAATATCTATTTATTTTTTAAATCTTGAGGAGATACACAAATTTTTTACACCCGTTTTTTTTTAAAAATAATTTTTATTATTATATGCAATTTATTTTACAATGAGTTTTTACTTGTTTGTCATAAATTCTTAAATAAGCTGAGTATGATAACGAATATATGTTTATTCTTTTGTCTGAATATTGACTGTAGCTAACAGTTACTAGTTGGGCTGCACTCGAAGATGTGCTTATTGCTATTGATTGTTTATGGTATATGAATCATTTACAATTTGAACTGCATTTTGCTGAGAATTAGGAAAACTTAAAAGAAATGAATAGCACTCACAAAATGTCGTCTGATTAATATTTTCCAACAGAAGGGACTCAGTTTTAATTGAAATATTATTTTTGTTGTGTTATTTGTCCTATTTATTTTATATGCAGTATTAAACGTCTAATTTCTTCCTCTTTTCGAATTTAAGGACGGAGCTTGTCTGCCCCTAGGCAGTGTTCTGTGGTTAAGCCGAATTTTCCTGCTTTGCTGAGATTTTCTTCATCGGATTCTGCTGCATATACAGCCACTTATGATTTCGAGACATTGACCGTTACAGCACCTGATGATCACATTTTACATGTGCAACTTAACCGACCTGAATGTTACAATGCTATGAATAAGATGTTCTGGAGGTAAGTCATATACAAATGAAGCTAATAATTTTACAAAATGCCGTACTATGTTGTAAGCTTCTGATCATGGTGCTAAAAAAGTCGTTTTATCAAATGATGCATCTAAAATACGGAAACAAACTTAAATAGAACGATCCTAATTACAGGTGTTCTTTTTAATTAGGAATGTCTGTATGTCGTTATTTTTGTGTGGACTAAGTAGGAGAAAAATTTAGATAATTATTTTTCAAATTTGGTACACGGAGTGAAATTTTGGTACATTTTTTGTTTGTTTGCTTAACCACTATTTTTTTCTGATAGATGTGAATTAAGTTAAAGTTTGTTGCATATTTTGCTGTAATTCATTTTAAATAATTTAAAAGATGCATTATGGAAACTGTAATCTCCCTGTGTAATATACTCTTACTCTTTGTAGCAGGGCCGGCTCTGTTAGTTTTGACGCCCCGGACAAAAATGGAAAATGCCGCCCCTCCCTCTGAAGCAAAAAATTATACTTAAAAAAGATGAATTGTTCACATAGATATACACCTATAGAATTATGTTTGCGAACGAAAAGGGAGCACATAACAACTATATATATTGTTTTAAGTCTCAAAAATACAAAATAATTCGAAATTAAGAACATAATTACCTGTTATTATTTAAAACGAGTAAAATGTAATGGAAGAAATCGCCCATTTCTCACCAGGCCAATTTCTTCAAAAAAGAGTCTACTGATGATGAGCATTTATTTCAACTAATAGTTGTAACTACACTCTAGACTAAAATAAAACATATCATGTGGCTCTTTATCTACTAAAAACTCTAACTACCCCTGTCCCCTTTTGGATAACTGAAACAGGACATCATATGGGGGAAAGGAATGTCCGTTGTAACTCCACTCCGGTCTGGGGAGAAAGTCTCTAGTGGAAGATGCGTAAATATATCCAATTTCATGATTTAACATGTACTCCCACCTCGAACCCTTCAAGTTTCAACAGAAAAGAAAACTGGCATTAAACATACAGAGTACAAAATAAGGAAATAAGATACGTTAAATAAAATACCAAATTCCCAACCAATAATATTTCTCAGTTTGGTTTGGCAATTCATCAAAACGATCATCAAGCAAGGCGTAGATTCGTCGAATGGGTCCAAAACGAGATTGCCGTTGTTCCCGATTTTCATAAGCGAATTTTGTTTAGCGATGAAGCGCACTTCTGGTTGAATGGCTACGTCAACAAACAAAACTGCCGCATTTGGAGTGAAGCTAATCCACAAGTGTATGTCGAAACACCGTTACATCCAGAAAAACTGACTGTTTGGTGCGCTTTATGGGCTGGTGGAATCATTGGTCCGTACTTCTTCAAAAACGATGAAAGCCACAACGTTACAGTCAATGGTGATCGGTATAGAGCCATGATTATTAACTTTTTCATTCCTGAATTGAACAATCATGATGTCCAGGAGCTGTGGCTCCAACAAGACGGCGCAACATGTCACACAGCTCCTGCCACAATCGATTTATTAAAAGACACATTTGGTGACCGCCTAATTTCACGTTTTGGACCTGTGAATTGGCCTCCAAGATCTTGTGATTTAACACCGCTAGACTATTTTCTGTGGGGCTATGTAAAGTCATTGGTCTATGCGGATAAGCCACAAACGCTTGGCCATTTGGAAGACAACATTCGCCGTGTTATTGCCGATATACGGCCACAAATGTTGGAAAAAGTCATCGAAAATTGGACGTCCAGATTGGACTACATCCGAGCCAGCCGTGGCAGTCATATGCCAGAAATCATATTTAAAATGTAATGCCACAAGATTATCTTTCGAATAAAAAAAAATTCATGTCAATCGAATAATACATCGTTGTTTTATTGCAATTTAAAGTTCTATACCTCTAAAAAAACACCCTTTATATGTTTGGTAAGTTCTTTAATTTATATATGTGTTTGCTTATTGAGTGTTTCTTTTTGTTATATATTCCATTTATACTATACTCATTCTTTTTGGTTTAATTGTTTAATATATTAATCTATGTTTTAAGCATGTCACGGGTTGTACAAATAACGATTCTTGATTCAAGCACCACAACACTAATTTATTTGCTATTTAAAACAGCGTGCGTAATATTTACAACGTTTACATATAAATGCTCTGGATGAATGATCTCTCTCTTCAATTCAATACGCTGAGAGAAATTCCAATAAAATCTGGTGGAATAATCTTAAAGATCTTCCCATGTGGCCTAGACGTAAAGCAGCTGCCGAGTTTCGTCTGACCACTGGACACGACTGTCTCCTCAAACATCTTCATCGAATTCTTGTTGCACAGGCCCCTTTCTGCACGCTCCGCGATATTTGGGAGGATATATCTGACCACATTCGCCGCTGTTCAGCATTAAAGGGCTCCTGTTTGGGCGATCTTTATTGGCAAGCTAGGAATTTGTCGAGTTCATAGACTTTTCTCGCCATGTTTTTCCTACTTTATTTATTTTGTCTGTCTTTGTTCCTAACCCCTTGTGGTGTAGTGGTAACCCTGGCCATTGGAAATATTTAAAAAATACGTATAAATGCTAAAATAACTTATTATCTGCATGAATACTATCAGGGGAGTGGACTTGCTTGCAGGATTCTCGAAGATGGGGAAAATCAATCTGGCGATTGACTTCTTCGTGCAACCAGAGATGTCTGAAGGCATGCTTTAAGACCAGGGCCTCAGTCACAATAAGTCTCGACTTAACCTTAATAAAACCATTATTTGAATCATTTCAATGGTCAAATGTTATTTGCGGTTGTATTCTCCAAAAAACTGACAACTTTAGACGATATGTCAACTGGCTGCGTAAGTGATGACCGTCGTTCATGAACAGGCCTGAACCTACCACCATACACCATCATTACTCCTTCAGTCAAAAGTCGGCAGTCGGTCGAGCTGGTTTGTACGACTGTTAGTCATGCACATTGTCTTGGGTTATTGTTTGTTCGAGTATTTAATAACGTATGCTATGTACTGCCTACTTTTAAGGATCATAGGTGGGGCGTATATTTGTGTAGGGGCCCAGAGCCTCAAGAAGTCTTAAGACGTCCCTGCGTGCAACCCGTTTTTTCTGCTCTCTTTGCTGAGTGGTCAGCGCTTTGTTGGCTCTCTACCCTTCTTATATCCTTCTTCGACGGTAGCACATCACAAGCGGCACATGTTTAAGCGTGTAAATTTTAGACAAATTTTTTCCTACAATTTTTTTGGTACTGTTATGTATAAATTTTCTGTTGAAAACCAAGGTTGGGATTCCTTGAAGCAAGCTTAACCCTACTTCTCCACCCTAATTTGGTGACTGCTTTAGAAAAACATTATCTCTTACTATCTTGACTGGCTATATTTAGGTTTTTAACTATTTGTTTATATTTATGGATATTATGTACATATTGGTTTGTTTTGTTCTTGGTTTTTGATTTCAGAATTTTTATTTTCTCAGTATTGTAGGCTAGTTAATATGAATATGATTTCTTGTATTTATTTTTGTCACACGCACACACAATTATAAAACTTTTATTAGTATTTCATATTTGGTTCATTTTTATTGTTCTTTTTTTTTCGAATTTAAGTGATGTTTCCGTTACTTTGTATTTACCTGTTTTATTTTTAGTATTGTATTATTTGATACATTTATTATTAGGTTTTTCTTGTTGTAAATGATGCCTGTAGTTATATTTCTTATAAAATATGCGTACACTTCCAAAGGTTAAGGTACTACGTATTTTCCGTATCCCCTTTTTGTAAAATCTGATAAAATTAGAAAAAAGAAATTTTTTATTCTTACTGATAAATTTTTTAAAGAAATTGTTTAGTATATATTTTTTTAAAGAAATAACTTAAGCAGAGAAGTTACAAACCTAAATCTCCATCTACTAGGTTTTTGAATGACCTACAACAAAGCTTTCCTATATACAGACCATTAACACTCACACGCAATGCTTCCGAGAATTTGATTTCCTTATTGGATAAGACTTAACTAATCATGTATTGTACCTTAGGGAAAGCATATTAAATCATACTAACATATAAATATTAATATACCAAATGTAATAAATTCAAGTTTTCAGTAAATATTAATACAAAATTCACAATTATTATTTTTACAAAGTTAAAAAACTATCTATAAAATAGTGATATTTTAATTTATAATTAATTTAATAAGCTAAAAATCATGTATTATGTATTAAGTAGATAGATAAAGAATATGTGTGGCTCTCTCTCTCTCTCTCTCGAATGTCATGATTTTTTGTTATATTTTCAGAAGTGTTTTCCCAAGATACCAGTTGTACTATAGCCTTTGGAGGTTAATGTATTCATTGCTTTTACATTTAATCATAAACTAATGCTTGTAATTCTGTATTTTCCTAGAGAGATGCTTGATTGCTTCCGAAAAATACGTGACGATAGATACTGCAGAGCAGTTATTATTTCTGGTTCAGGACAATTGTTTTCTGCAGGTTAGTAATTGTTATAAAAAAGTAATTCTTTACGGTGTTCAATAACTTACCACTTCTCTTTTGAAAGGAACGGAAGTTTTTAATATGACATAATTTACAAATGCATTATTATTGTTCTATAACCAGTGGTGAGAATAAGCTGGTTCGCACCAGTTCCACTGAATTGTTACTCATGTCGAATTTCGAACCCAGGTTGATACTTGGGATAATCCTTTTTAATTTTAATTAATCTTTTTTTTTAAAAAATCTGCCTCTAGTTCTGTGATTTAAATGTTAAATTACTTGAATCCTATCCATTGAATTATAGCTAAATTTGAATTATGCTAACGTACGTGGCATAGAATTGGGTTTATATATATGTGTGTGCAATGTTATATGATTATAAACTTATAAATCAGTAAAATTAAACGTATATACAACCAAACATCTCATATCGTATAAATAAAGGTAAAATATTGTTGCACACATTTCATATTATTGATGAAAATCAATAAAAAAAAGGGGGCAAAAGGCCTTTCTGGTATTAAATTCATTTTCATTCAGAGAAAGTTGCATTTTGAAATCTGAGATGGATGTCATTAATATTTCATATACGGTTCGTGTTATAAATATTTTTGAAATACAATTTTTGCATAATTTTTTTCTGTCATCAAATTGTTAAGTTAATTGCGAGTATGTGTCCAAATTCTCATATTTTTAATATTGCTTTGAAAGACAGTCATATGATTAATTTGAATACAAATTAAATATTTTCTTTTTAATTTATGAATGCCTATATGAAGTTTACTAGTTAATCTGTGTATCACTTGCGCTGGACGAAGCTATTTAATTCATCTGGACACATATTCCGATATGATCCACAACTAAATATGAGGATTGTTACTTGTCTATTTTAGCGCTGTGACACAGGACTACACCTGCTTCACAGTTTTCGCGTGTGGTGTATCTTGTCAATGGAACCCTCCCATGTTTCATGGTCTGCTATTTCCCGAAGGGTTCATGAGCCATGACTGCTTTCCAGAAAAGCCGTTGTTTCCGCCCCACTCATTACAACTCACAAGAGAGTTTGTTTAGCATGGTGCAGACAGCATGCATATTGGACCAGACTTCAGTGAAGCACAGTGCTTTTTTCAGATGTGAGAACCTGGGATATGATACTATCCCTCCGGCATCAGAGAAAACGATCTTTACGATGATCAAGGTGTAATGTGGTTTGGGCAACATTATGTTGGGCGACCGCACACCCCTGCATGTGTTTGATGAAGGTTTCCTTATTGCTATGGGGTATTAAGAAGATCTTAGAGCCCTAAGTTCGATTTCTCTGTTGGTCCTGGGTTCTTGTTAATGGAAGATAACGCACGTTCACAAAGGGCTCAGCTGTAAACTACCTTCTGTCTAGTATGCCATCATGCTATGCGTCCAGTCTGGCTGTGAGAGGGAACCATGCCTCATATTATACTCTTTTCAGTTCGATATCGCCACATGTGAATTCTGGACATTCCTGCATTATTGGTTTTATTGTTAATCTTGTGTACATAAAATGAATTTTGAATGGTACATCTCTTTCTGTGTTATAAATGTATATAATCGTATCAGATTTCATTGAAATTTATCTATTAGTTTTTCAGAAATTAGGCATAACGTGCAGATTCTCTTAATTTTGCATATGAGTGTTTAGATCGATCCGAATTTTCATTCATTATTTTCTCTATGAGCATGTCAGTCTCAACATATGATGCTGAGTTTTAACTTGCAACCTGTCTTAAAGTATTGAAATCTTATTTATTGAGGAAATGAATATTTTTAGATACGAGAGCGGTTAGCAGCTTAATGGTGATTCCACGAAAAAATCATGCTATATACTAACAAATTTGTTCAAAGTGAAAGAATTTTGATTTGTTCAAAGAATTGTGATCATTTTATTAAAAGAATGAATATATTGCAGTTTTTGTGGATATTTATTTGTCGAAAAAATCTTTCTTAAAAGTTTTATCAAATATTTTTTTATTATCTGGTCATGTTAGTATTAATAAGAAAATTTTAATGTAATTTATGCATGTATATATAGTTATTCAAACATTTGTAAACCCATTTTTTTAATGAACTCCCTGTGAGTCTTGCGAGTTTTAATTTTGTATAGTTTTTAAGTATATTACATGGTTTTTTTTAATATTTTATTATTTATTTTTTTAAAATATTATACACTCATGGACAAAAAAATTAGCGCACAAAAAGGAGTCGTCAAAATGAAACGAAATTTTACATACGGAATGACTACTTTGATGTAAGTAAATAATTAAAAAATCAAAGAAAAAGGATCATTTATTTCAGAGAAAAAAGCAAAAGAACGGAGGATTTAATACCCTGCTGAACCCCCTCTAGCGCAAATGCATGATGCGATACGATCAGGCATTGAGGCATACAAATTCTGTATGATGTCTTGAGACATTTCATTCCATATTTGCTGTAACCTTGCCTTTAGTTCGTTCAAACTCATAGGATGCCCAACTTGCTATCCCAAATGATCCCAGATATGCTCGATTGGAGACAAATTTGGGGATCGAGCAGGCCAATGAAGGGTGGTAACCGTGCGGAGACAGTTTCTTGTGACACCCTTGCAGTGTGAGGCCGAGCCTTGTTTTGTTGAAAAATGGCTCCTGGGAGCCGTTGCATGAGTGAAAACACATGTGGTTGCAGGATGTCATGGACATACCACTGGGCTATGATGGTGCCACGGATCAATACTAGGGGTAACCGTGTATTGCAGGCAATGGCACCCTATACCATCACACCAACTGTGGGAGTGGTGTGTCGCTGTAAAGCAAAGGCAGGGTTGCGGAGTTTACCACGGGGTTTCCAGTCACGAATACGATTGTCATCACTGCTGAGATTGAATCTGGACTCGTCACTAAAGACCACCTGATTCCATTCCTCTGCAGTCCAGTTTCCACGTGCGTGGCACCACTCCAAATGGAGGCATCAATAGGTGGGCGTCAAGGGCAGCACACGTAATGGGTGTCTCGATCCCAATTGTCCTTCAGCCAGGTGCCTTTTTATGATTCGAGAAGACACAGGGGCCCCTAGTGAAGGTGCTACCTGTGCCTGAGTGGCAACCGATGAAGCAGTTGGCTGTAAGCGTGCATTTCTTACGATGTGGTGGTCTTCTCGACGACTGGTCTGTCGAGGGCATCCTGAGCCTGGTTCTCGTGTAAATGACATCTCTTGGATCCACTGGTCCCAACACCTCCTCACAACACAATCAGAGCGGCCTAATTGACGATCTACTCGCCTAGCTGACCACTCAGCTTCTATCATGCCGATGATTCTCCCCCTCTCAAACTGCGACAGC
Source organism: Trichonephila clavipes (assembly GCA_019973935.1). Lineage (NCBI taxonomy): Eukaryota > Metazoa > Arthropoda > Arachnida > Araneae > Nephilidae > Trichonephila > Trichonephila clavipes. Next base: position 77,040 of record BMAU01020812.1, read on the forward strand.
TGCTCATATTGTCTTCGAAAATGGGGTATTGGCATGTCTACTTCAGCTCTTCCTTTGTAAACGATTCAGAACACTCAAACAAGCTTTGGTTTTACCTGTTTTATACTTCACGGATAATGACGTTAAATGCCCTCTACCGGCTATACGTAATGCGCAATTACGCTGCATTTCTAATCATTTGCATATCTTCCCGACATGTACCTTCATGCCAAGTTTCGTTACGATCCTGCAATTATTTCTTGGTGCGCTAATTTTTTTGTTCTTGAGTGTATATATATACACACACACTATTTGATCAAAAAAGTATCCAGATACCCCCTGAAGCAGTAGATACAGCCAGTGACATCGAACTGATAGTTCATGTACAAGTATAAAAGAATTCAGGCAAGTTTAGAATCGTAATTTTACAGTTAATAAAGTACACAAAAGAAAAAACGCGAGTTAAATGATTTTTACGCGATAATGTGATCGATTATCACAGCTATGGATAGTCTTCTCCACACTTCTACTGCGTTAGAAGTGTCTCATTCTTCTGTACATGATGTATTTGTGGAATGGAAACGTGCTGGACTGTGCAAATACGATGTGATAAACATTGGCATCTAGTAGACAAGGACTGCAGAGCGCTGAGGATAGTTGTGAAACCAATCACATGGATTCGGCTGAAAATGTTGTCAATGATTCTAAATAGTCTCTAGTTGCAATATCAACATAATGGCAGTTCGTATGAAACTTCAAATCCTGGTTTTCATGGCAGAGCTGCTTGTTATAAACCAACCAACCAATACTGCAATTATTGCTAAACATCTCACAATATCGTAAAATTTGATGACACTGAAGACTTGAGCTATGGTGTTGCGTGATATGGAGCGACGAATCAAGATATATTATCTGGCTAACCATTGGTAGAGTCTCGGTGCGGAGATTGCACGACGAACGCTGGGAAACTGAATATGTTGTGTCGCAAATGAAATTTGAAGGTGTAGGCATAATGGTTTGGGGGTATTTTTTATGGTTTGGTCTAACCTTTTGATTCCTGTGCAAGGAGCTCTCAAGACGGATGCCTATCTGGATATTTTGGCCTATTCCGCGCTGCCTGTATTGTGGCAACAGTTTGAAGAAGGACCACTCTTGTTTCATTAGAATCGTGATTCTGTTCATACTCCAAGACTTTGCAGACGTGGTTTGCTGACATTGATGTTCAGCAATTGGATAGGCCTCCTCAAAGCTCAGATTTGAATCGCATGGAATATCTATGGAATAAATTAGAATTTCGACGGCGAACTAAACCACTATGTTCCAAATTGGAGACGGAACTTACTTGTGTTCTTCTGCAAAAATAACGTGCTTCTCCACAGAGAGGCATTTTGCTGTTATTGCTGCAAAAAGGGATTTGAAACATACTAATTTTTTATTTATCTACAGGATAACCAAAACATAAAGGTTTTCGGGTACTTTTGACCATATGGTGTGCATTTATGTTAAGAAAAATCACTTGTTTTAAAGTTATAATAATATATATGTATATATAAATTTTTGTGTGTACAGTATTTTTATTAATTTATTTTTTTGTATATTAGGCTTAGATTACTCAGATATGCAAGATCTTACCTCTCAAGTGGCAGGAAAAGGGGATGTTGCAAGGAAAGCGAAGTTTCTTCTTTCACTTATAGCGAAATACCAAGAATCCTTCAATGCTGTTGAAAATGTGAGTTGTGAAATATAACTGAAAAATTGAACAAGTGTGTACTATGTTTACTGTACTTATTATATTGTCTCATTATTTTCTGAGTGTTCTTCTGAAAAGATGTTTTTATAGTTTTTTACGAAATTCCGAACATCGGCTGATAAAAGTTAAATATTCTTAACGTATACACATGTATTGAATTGTACTACACGCAAGATTTTTGCTGATATAACAGGAAAATTTATCTTTTTATGTCCTTCATGCAAGTGTTATGTATGATATTAATTCAGCCACTAATCAAATTTACTTTATTATTTTCGAATTTTTCAAAACCAACCAAACTTTTAAAATCAGAGATTTTAAGATAAATTTTATAGGACGAATTTTTATTGATGTATGAGCTTAAAACTGAATATATAGAATGCTTTGTGTTTTGACAAAATTATCTTATTTACAATAACATAATTCATTGTATGTTATATAAAAATTAATTCAAAATTTTTCGGATTCCATTTACTAATTTTTTTTAACCTAAAACTTTTAATATTTACTTTAACCAAAGGATTTCTTTCGGATTAACTTTCAAATTGTATTAGCAGCCATGGTAGCCGCGTGATCATCATTACAAGCTTGTGGGGGACATTTCTGTTGAGATATAGGCTCAAGTCTTAATGCCGCTGGGGGAGTTATATTTATGTCTTTTTAATGTTTGGAAATTAAAATTATTTGAATGATTTCTCAGAAGGATTTTGAAGTTTATTATTTACGCGACACTAACAGAGATTAAACACCACCTGCGTACTCGGTGACAAGAATTAAAGGGATTTTATTTACCGTAAAATCCGGCGTCTAACGCACACCTTTAACACAAAAAATAAGATCGGAACTTAAGGGTGCACGTTATACGCCGGGCATAAAAACGATAGCTTTAAAAATAACAAAAGAGATGAGAATAAGAAAAATATTACTTCTAGACGCATCGAAACACTGTATTTAAAAGAAACGACTTGCCTTATGAATAAGAGCAGTTGTAGTTCTAGAAGTATACTATTTTTTTCAAAAGTCTAGGATAATACCTCGAATAAATTACTTCAAAACATAAAAACAATGTATACTAATATTTCAGATTTCTTCGTAAAAAAGGGGATGCGCATTATACGGCGAATATACCTAAAAATTAAAAAAATCAGCTTGAAAGTATTGGTGTGCGTTATACGCCGGATTTTACGGTAATTTTTATGAGCTGCTGTCTTCATACATTCCTTATTATGTATTTTCTCTTACCCTGTCTTCTAATTGTATAATTTAATACGGTTGCCACACTTCTTAAGCCGGGTGAGTGAGTGATTGAATATTAACGTCGCACACTGTTCAGCTACACGAGGGCTTTTGGCGACGGACCACGTAATTTTGAACCATGCTCAAGTGACGTGGACGACACCTGAGCTGGCACCCCCTCTCCTAACTACCACACCACACCAACGGGAGGACGTTTCAGCTCTCAACAGATTTAGCGTGCATCGCTGCCCTACACGGCGGGTCTTTGGTGGTACTGGGCTCGAACTCGTGACAGGGCAAGCCACGATTTGATACCTATACCACTCTGCTACCGCGGCCCTTTCTTAAGCCGGATTTTGTAGCACTCATCTCCATCATATTCATAAGGTAGCCTTGGGAGGCCTTGTCCATTTTTCTTCTCTTCTGAGTGCAGGTTTTTCGACTGGAGTTTCCTTTTGAGCAAAAACTCATATGAACTCGCATTTTCTATTGATGACTTTCCTGTTTTGTTTAGTATATATGTAGCAAAGTCAACAAATTTTGCTCAAATGGCTGCAGGGAAACTAAATTCCTGGGTTTGCATATTTAAACTTTCTGGCCATTTCAACAATAGTGCACATTTGTCATTCATTAACCTCTTTTCTGTTCTGGGATGTAAGGTGCTGTCAATTTCTGAGTGATTCTGTTTAAATGTAAAACTGCCCGAACATTTTTTAATCAAATTTCTCACCATTATCACTGAGGAGTTCTTTCTCTGCATATCCTAATGTCTTAGTATGTGCAAGCATATGTTCTAATGCCTTTTTGACTTCTGACATTTTTTTTTCTACCTAAGCATAGCGAAACTTTGGAAAACTATCTTTGAGTACAACCTTTATCGGAGCATAAGGCGTTGGCCAGTCTCCACTATTACAGTGATATCACTGTACTGAACTGAACTGAATACAACGAGATATCTTTTCTTCTGAAAATACTCAGCAAATGATCCACAAACATCAGCTAGAATCAGTTCGCCAGGCTCAGAGGCGTTTTTTCTGGTGACAAACGATAATTGGCGTTCTATGCCATAAACACATGGCTCACATTATTATTTTTCTAGTTTTATGCTAATGCCTAGCTCCTTTTCAAACATGTTTCTGATGTGACGTTTATCTTGGTAGCCCAATCTTTCATGACACAATTCTTGCAAAGTTACTATTGCTCCATTATGCACTTCTGTCACTTTGGGCAAAATTGATTCAATACATGCCTTGAATAATTAATGGTCTAGAATTTAGACTGCAAGAATCATAGTGCACCAAGCCATAGAGCATTATTTAACCAACTCTCTGAAGTCGACACAAATTTATTATTTTAATTTCTGACTTGAGCAGCAAGTTTAGAGAATAAACTTCTATTTATTTTTTGGAACATACAAAACATCTTTTTGACTAACTTCCTGGCATTTTGCATCAATAGTTTATTTGGTTTTTACAGTGCCTTTCCTAACCGCTCACACACTCAAGCAATGTTTCATAATTTTCTGGTGTACAGCATCAGTGACAGTCCAGATGACTAAGCATTTTTTTTGGCAGATAAATTTTCAATATTTTTTAACTTAATTTTATAATTTTTATTATTTGTAAAATCATGCCTTAATCACTAGAATTTTTAATTGTTACTTCATTACTTTATACAAATTTTTATTTTACAGTGCCAGAAACCCGTTATTGCTGCTATTCATGGAAAGTGCAGCGGAGGTGGGGTGGATCTCATTTGTGCATGTGACATCAGATATTGTTCAGAGGATGCTTTTTTCGAAATTGAGGTATTTTAACTCTTCTCTATCTTTCATATCTATGTATTCATGATCTTGTAATAATTTTCGCATTTTAAGAATATTGTTGAATAATTATATTTTAATCAAAGAAAGAGATATTTATATTACAATTAATGAACTTTATTTTTACTGAGGTATTAATAAAAAATTTAAATTATAAAAGTACATTATACAGACAACATGTGAATTAAAAAATAGGGGGAAAGAGAGTATAAAGGCACCATTTTGAATATAGACATAATCAATTTATGCACTTTTAACTAATCAAAATTTACAGTTTTGCTGAATTACTACGATTTGAAAGGATGTATTTCATGTCAGTCATTTCTAATTTTCTGAATGAAGAGGCATGTTCTCTCTTACACACAAACACATGAACACAATTGTCTGAAATTTTCTTACATAATTTTTGTTTTCAAACTTTCGTAAATAATGAAAATGTGAAATTCAGATAGCATTTATAAAAACTAATTCTATTCGTTGACTCATTTGATTTTTTTTTAAATAGATTTTTGTTATATTCATGCATTATGTATTTTTTTTAACTGTACTTTTTTTATTTTGTTAATTTAAAACTTTTTTGGTGCATTCATCAAGACTGTTTTTCTTTGGGCAATTTTTTTAATTGCATTTAATTTGAATTACAGGAAGTAGATGTTGGTATGGCAGCTGACATGGGAACTTTACAGCGATTGCCAAAAATTGTTGGAAATGACAGCTTAGTTAGAGAGTATGCGTTCAGTTGTGCGAAAATCGATCCACAAGAAGCGAAAACTGTATGATGTTAATTTTATTCCTTACACATTTGTAAATACCTGTTTTCAAACTATTTAAAATGCTTGAATAATTAATAATTTAAGAGTTTTTGTAGTAAATAAAGAATTTTGTTGGATCATATTCATTAGAAAGTAGTTTTTGTAATGAATACTAATGTGTAGAGTAATTTATATGTTGTAGTTATGTGCTGTTACTTTAATCATGAAACTGGTTTATACCTTGCTCATTCAGTTTCTTAATTTTTTTAAAAAATTCACGAAGTAAGTTTAATTGTATGAATGTAAATTAATGTATCATTTATTATACTATGGAGTTATATTAATTAAAATCTGCTATATATTTGTGTATGAATATTTAAATAGAAAATAATGGAGTAGTAAAATATTACCGAAATGATGCTTATTTAAATAGCATCAACTTGTTATATCTTCCCCATATGAGTTATATTTTAGTTTGATAAAAGAAATAACATATTAGTTTGGCCTTTACTTAAATACCTAGAATTTATATAATAAATGCTGTAGATTATACACTAGATCTTTTTAATATAATTTTTTTCTATGATAGATATTTTTTTCCATGTTCCGTACATAAATTTAAAAAAAAATTCATTAACAGATAGGACTTGTTGGAAGAATTTTTCCTACAAAGGATGCCATGATGACAGCAGCCCTTGGTTTGGCAAAAGTTATTGCTTCTAAAAGTCCTGTTGCTATTCAGGGAACTAAAGTAGCCATGAATTTCTCAAGAGATCACAGTGTACAAGATGGACTCCAATTTATGGTAAAATTTAAGCTTCATTTTTGTATTATTTGATGTGTCCTGTTTATAATGAGAATTGAATGAATTGAGTCCCATTGAAAATGAATTTTTTTTTATTCAAAATAGTTATTCGCAATTTTATCTGCTTATGAACTATGATGGCATAAATTAGGCATGAATGTAAATTAGTAAGGGTTATTTTTTTTCGGAGGATATTTTTCATAGTATATTAAAGAAATTTCTAAATTTCATTTTCATGTTATAATTCAGATAGTTACTCTATGTGATCCATTTGAAAAATGATAAGTAATTCATTTATGTTTATTGAAAATGGAATATGGTATGTATGAAGATTGATGACTTTTTGGAAATCTTGAAATCTCTATTCTCAAATTCTTGTATCATATCAAAAAGCAAGACTGCATATTCCTGTTCATAGGATCCTGTTTAATTAATATGTTGGAGTACATTAATTTTTTTGTATTTACATATAGTTTTAGTTTTATTTCAAGTGCTATTATAGTTCCAAATATTGTGTGGGTTGAATGCTTTGAATTTTTAGCAGCATGTTTAACTCATTTAAGTGGGAGATCATGTATACTATATCCCAGTTTTGGTCTTCAAATCCTAGCATAAATTTTTTCTTTTGATCTCATTAGCAACTTGATTTTATTTGTTAAATCCTAAACCTTGAATAAATACATATTAGCACTCCCTATGCGCACGTAGAGGAAAAAAACAGAAGTACAATTATTTTGAAAATAATTTAATGAATATCTCGATTTTCTCGAATATCATTAAGTTCAAATATCTCTTACTTTCGTCGTCGTTAAACACATGAGACATGAGCGATATTTGTCTTTTTCATTTCTTCTCTTTCTCATTCTTCTCCCTTTTTCTTGCATTTATGCAATTCGTATTTTTGAAGCTTAACAAGTGTTAGGCGCACCGTGATCAATAAAGCCTTTGTGTTGCTAAAACCAACCACAGTCATGGGTCATGTATTGTACTAGCGTATCTACACATTTCTTTGATGTCAGCTGGACATTTACAGTTGTACATAGTAAGTTGTCCTTTGGCTCTAAAGACAACTATTGACTGGTAGAAGCAGGGGGAAAGAACAACGTTACATCCTATACCATGTACAATGACAATAAGTTTGGATAAATGCATACCGCTTTGTCCACTGCTCACAGAGGAAGTAAATACAAGGATTTATGAATGATTTTATGAATATCTCAAGGAAATGCTGCATGTAAAATTTTAAAAAAAACTTATCTCTTACATACATTAATTAACCATTAAAATTATATATATATATATATATATATATATATATATATATATATATATATATATATGTGTGTGGTATTAATAATGAAATATTTATCTACAGTGTCTTAACATGGTGTGCGTGTGGTAAGATTGCGATTTTTTGTTGTTAAGCCACTCATTCATAGACATCCTAGGACATGAGTTGGACAAGCTGGGAGTATGCAGTGTGATGTCTTGAAAATGAATGTTTCTTTTATTTTTAGAAAGTTTCCCTGATTTTAGAGAACTATTTTTAATGAATCAAAGTATTGACATAGTAATAGAACATAGTAGATGTCTATGTGTGTGTTATGTAATCAAATGGTTATGGTTTCAAACACATGGCTTGCTTCGTTTCTGTCGAATCATGTGTTCATATCAGTGCCGGTTTATCCATTGGGCCCGAAATGAGATTAAATCGGCACTGGTTCATATAATATTAAAGATCCTTTTTATAGAGCAGGGGTGGCGAACCCTTTTGGATCAATGTGCCATTTTTTCTAAAGAAATGTTTAATGAGTTATAGGCGTACCATTAAATAATTTTGACTTGTGATTATTGGGGAACTAATAAAACTAAATACGAACAAATCAAAAATTTTTATTTAATACCAAACAATACATTTTGCACTGTATAGTAGTAAATGTTTTAGTTATGCATGTAATTTAAATTAAAATAACTGTGTGATTTCTGTTGTTGTAGATTAGATGACAAATAAATTAACTTAAGGATAATAAGATGTTACTTTTAGTAGAATGCATGCTGAATTAGAGTCGTCTGTTAAATGGTTTCTAAGCGAGTCTTTGATGTTATTTATCTCTGAAAATAATAACTCACTGGCATAGGTAGATGAAAATATGGTTAAAATAACATAAGCCAGCTTCTTCAAACAGTTAAATGCGTCTGGAATCGAATTCCATGTTTCCAAAATTTTGTTACTAGCATTTTTACTTATATTGCTCGTTAATCTTTCTGCTTCAATCAATTCCAACTTTTCCCTTGTTTCAATAAACTTTTTAATCCATATTGAACTAGACTGGAAATCAATCAGTTGCATTTTAAATTCTTCAATTTCTAATCAATCGAATTGGGACAAGTTCAGTTTATCAAACGAAATCCCATCAGGGTACATAATAAATTTGAATGTTTCCGATAATTCCTTGAACTGAGAAAATCTCGCTGAAAATTCTTTGATTAAACAATCATTTATGGAAATAAATTCATCACTAACTGTTTCTTCATTTCGTTTCTCTTGGACATCTAAATCTTTGATATGTTTTTTCAAGTTTGGGAAGTACTTGTAGTTTCTTGTAATAACATCGTTTCTGAAAGCATACAGTTTAGCTTCAAAAGCGCGAATGAGATCCATCATGGCAATAACTGTTTTATTCAGGCCTTGAAGCTTTACATTCAGTTCATTGAAATGTTGGCATATGTCTGTAAAAAATATCAATTTTAAAGCCACATAATATCCATCAACTGCGGGTATTGTTCAGTTTTGCTCTCATTTTGTAGGAACAGTCTGATTTCTTCCAAGCAATCAAAAAATCTTTTAAGTACGTTCCCGCGGCTCAACCAGCGAACATTATTATACATTTGTAATCCGTTATACACCGAATTGACTTCATCCAACAAAGCATCAAACTTTCGCTTATTTAAAGCCTGCGACGATATGAGGTTGACTATTTTTGTGACTAACATTATTACATTATCAAGAGATGTTAAACCACTCTTTGCACATAATGCTTGTTGGTGAATAATGCAGTGGCATTCAAGAATCGACTGTTCTACGTCTGTTTTAAAAAAAGAAATGAAACCATTTTTTTTTGCCTACCATATTCGGAGCACCATCAGTGGTTACTGAAACAATTTTTTTCAAATCAATTTTTTTTCTCAGCAAGCGAATTTCTACTGCCGCAAAAATATCTTTGCCCTTTGTAGTTGTTAACAGTGATGTTATCGCAATTAATTCTTCCTTAATGGCGTTTCCTACACAATATCGAGCAAAGACAGCTGAACGTGCAGATATTTAGCGATGTCAATACTTGCGTCAAGATATAGCGGTATAAAAGGAGCGGTGTTAATGTCATTTTTTTTTTGTTGATCTATAGCATTTTTTCTGCCAGTTTCAAGATTCTATCTTTTATTGTGTTTCTAGATAGAAGTGTAGCGGTGTGATATCTATATGAACTAGTACCAACATCACGCGAAGACGATCGTTTTGGCGTGATCGGTTAAGTACTCGCATTTTCATTCGGAACGGAAGGTACCCAGAACGAACCTTCCTTCACTGGTGACTCTGGATGTGCAAAGAACCGCATCCTTCACACGCCGCTGTCGTGGCGCCATCTATCCACCGCAACAGCAACCAAACTGTCAAACATTGACGCAAAATAAGCCGTTACTTCTCGAAGTCATCAAACAATGACGCAATTACACCGTCACACACATGACGCGATTCTCAAGCCGTCACGCATGAAACTGACGCAATCCACCAAGTGACGCAACTGCTTACATGCTCGCCACGAATATGGTATCGTTCGTTCACCTATTCGCCGACTCACTGGCATGGGAGTATGTAGCGGTGTGATATCTATATGAACTAGTACCAACATCACGCGAAGACGATCGTTTTGGCGTGATCGGTTAAGTACTCGCATTTTCATTCGGAACAGAAGGTGCCCAGAATGAACCTTCCTTCAGAGGCAAGGCCGGATCTACGCATGGGCTAAATGGGCTGCATCCCAGGGCCCTTGGATTCTAGGGGGCCCCGTTCCCCTTTGAAGATGACAAACGGAAAAAGATGCTTACAATCAAAATAATAATAAAATAATAAGCCAGCAAAAACAAATCAAAAATATCCGATGTACCAGACCAAATTTATCTTTATTTTCGAAAGCAAGAGCAATTTACTTCTTTTCTTCCAGTCTACCATCGAATACGCGAAAATTAATAATTAATAAACAGAGGTTCTATCATAGAGCGGTACAGACGAGCATCAAGTATTTATACAAACCCAGTGGCACTATTTCTGTATCCATTTATTTTTGTGCAATAATAATTCAAAGTTCAATAATATGCTGATTTGGTACTGTGTCCTATGCATAATGCGTGCAAATAAAAAATACTTAGGTGTCTGTTTATTCAAGTTTGAAGTAAAAAGTAAGTACCAATACACATTTCTGAATTATTTAAGTAGGAAGATATTGAAATTATATATGATTAAATATTTTCTGAATTTTTTCAATTTTTCAAAGATTCAAAACATCAGGATTTCCCATAAATATGTATGTTGTCTTAAAATTTGTGATGCGTAACTTAATTACTTCTATAGGATGGGAAAAAATAACAATCATTTTATGTGGATTATGGAGATTTCCCACGAATGCTATGGATAAATGTAAAGGAACCTTGATTTTCGTAATAAATATGCTTTTTTAAGTATAGGTAGTAACAAATAATGGATGATAACGGTAAAACAATATTTATTTAAAGTGGGGCAAAGAATTCAAAATTTTTTTAAATTCCCCTTTAAACTAATGGGCCAATAAACAATAATAATGAGCGTTTTATGTTTCAGTGAGTATTGACAAGGATTTTTTATTTCTTTAAATTAACTATAGGGAGTTTTTTTCGATTATCTCAGAAATATACTATAGTGTTTTGTAAAAAAATGTTAGAATATTTTAAGTTTATCAAGCACATTCAGTTGTATTATCGTAATTTTATGACCAAAACTTTTTAATTTATTTTCAGGAAAATCAAGTACTTAGTTAACAATATAAATATGTCTGGCAAAAAATATAAAAGTGTAGCGGAAAAACGAAAATTTCTGTTAAATCGAGAAAAAGGAAAAATTAAATGTGTCAAAATTTTAACTTTTTTTTTATAATGGGACAAAGTAACAAGAACATAGCAAATGCAGATACATTAACAAGCGAAAGGGAAAGGAACTTATCCAAAGAAAACGTAGAAACACAATAAGCAAATATTAATGATGAAAATATGCAAGATCTCGATGACCAGCAGCCTTCTGAAAAAGATATTATTCAGCCAGAGACATCAGTAATGCCCCGACCGAAATGTGTTCAGAAAATATTGGGTTTGAGTGAGAAATACGTTGACGGGGTTCGTGGCCAAAATCTATTACATCCTTTCACATGAAATGAGTTATATTCAGATCCAAACAATATAAAATTCTGTTTCGGTAAGAGAATACAAAGAACAAAAGAGATAATTTTTGAATAATCATTTAATTAAAAATGGCCAAGTGCTGGAAAGATCTTGGCTATGTTATTCAACTAATAATTGTAGTATTTTTTGTTTGACCAGCAAACGTTTTTCTAAAACAAATTCTAAATGCACAGCTAACTTTTCTGATTGGAAACAGTTGTTTAGAAAATCATAAAAATTCAATCTTAGTTTGGTTGATTCGAAAAGAAAATAAGTCTGTTTTAGATAGACAGTTACAGGAGCAATTAAGAAAAGATACAGAATATTACCACAATGTCCCCAAACGGGTTATTTCTGTGTAAAGTATTTGTCTATAAGAGGTTTAGCAATTAGAGGTACCGAGAAAGTTTTTGGTTCTCCTCATTATGGTAATTTTATGGGTACCGTGGAATTGCAAGCAGAGTTCAACCCATTCATTCGTAAACATATTGAACAACGAGAATTACGACCAAAATCGTTAATATCGTTTTTATCAAAAACAATATCTGAGCCAATAATTTTAGACATGGGCAAGTAAATCATTAGAACAATTACCACTCAAATAAATAACGATGACACAAAGTACTATTCAATTGTGATGGATTCAACACTAGATTTATCCCACAATGACCAACTTGCTATTGTACTACAATATTGTTTCCGGGGAAAAGTGTATGAAAGATGAGTCTCATTAAATAAGATTAGTAGTCACACTCTGGCTTATGCTTATTTAATCCTCTACAAGACTTTTTAGAAAAACAAATGGATTGCTATTAGATAATTGAAGGGGACAGTCATTTGGCAACGCTACTAATATATCCGGTCGATATAATGGTGTGCAAGCTCTTCTAAAAGAAAAAAATAAATTCACACACACATACTTTCTCTCTATATTTATGTGCCGTATGTTGCACATTCTCTGAATCTGGTTGCTGCAGAATCAGAGATTCAACTGAAATCGTGAATTTATTTGGTTTAATGTAACAAGTATATGTTTGTTTTCTGATTCAACTCATAGGTAGGAATTTCTAAAGGGAGAAACTAAACTGAAATTTACCTTTAAAAGTGTTTAAGTCGGACCAGATGTCACTACCAGATGCCTTGTCACTACGATGTTGTTGAAGCCTTAAATGATAATAATGGTAATATCAAAAATATTCTTTAGACATTTAATGACAATGAAAATGAGAAAATTGATTTTCGAAAAGAGGCAGTAAATTTCTTTATTAAATTAAGAAAACTTGAAACTGCCATTTTAACTATACTTTCATGGACAAAAAAATTAGCGCACCAAGAAGAAGTTGTCAGAATGAAACGAATTTTTACATACGTAATGACTACTTTGATATAAGTAAACGCTTAAAAAATCAAAGAAAAAGGATCATTTATTGCAGAGAAAAAGGCAAAAGAACGGAGGATTTCATACCCTGTTAAACTCCCTCTAGCGCGAATGCACGATGCGATACGATCGGGCATTGAGGCATACATGTTCGTAACGAAATGTCTTTCGTTCCATATTTGCTGTAACCTTGCCTCTAGTTCGTTCAAATTCGTGGGATGCCCAATTCGCCATCCCAAATGATCCCAGATATTATCGATTGGAGACAAATCTGGGGATCGGGCAGGCCAATGAAGGGTAGTAACAGTGCGGAGACAGTCTTGTGACACCCTTGCCTTATGAGACTGAGAATTGTCTTGTTGAAAAATGGCTCCTGGGAGCCGTTGCATGAGTGAAAACACATGTGGTTGCAGGATGTCATGGACATACCACTGGGCTATGATGGTGCCACGGATCAATACTAGGGGTAACCGTGTATTGCAGGCAATGGCACCCTATACCATCACACCAGCTGTGGAAGTGGTGTGTCTCTGTAAAGCAAAGGCAGGGTTGCGGCGTTTACCACGGGGTTTCCAGTCACGAATACGATTGTCATCGTTGCTGAGATTGAATCTGGACGCCTCACTGAAGACCACCTGATTCCATTCCGCTGCAGTCTAGTTTCCACGTGCATGACACCACTCCAAACGGAAGCATCAATAGATGGGCATCAATGGCAGCACACGTAATTTGCGCCTCGATCCTAATTATCCTTCAGCCAGGTGCCTTTTTATGGTTCGAGAAGACACAGGGGCCCCTAATGAAGGTGCTACCTGTGCCTGCGTGGCAGCCGATGAAGCAGTTGGCTGTAAGCGTGCATTTCTTACGATGTGGTGGTCTTCTCGACGACTGGTCTGTCGAGGGCATCCTGAGCCTGGTCTTCGTGTAAATGACATCTCTCGGATCTCCTATTCCCAACATAATCAGAGCGGCCTAATTGACACCCAGTAGACCACCCAGCTTTCATCATACTGATGATTCTCCCTCTCTCAAACTGTGACAGCTGCTCATATTGTCTTCGAAAATGGCGTAATGGCATGTCTACCTCATCTCTTCCTTTGTAAACGGTTCAGCACACTCAAACAAGCTTTGCGTACCTGTTTTATACTCCACGGAGAACGAAGTTAAAGCCTTCTACCGGCTATACGTAATGCGCAATTACGCTGCATTTCTAATCATTTGCATATCTCCCTGACATTTACCTTCATGCCAAGTTTCGTTACGACCCCCCAATTATTTCTTGGTGCGCTAATTTTTCTTGTTCATGAGTGTATCTTAGGAATACATTTTAGAAAGATTTAATTCAGTTAAAAAAAAAAATTACTAACTCCTGGTTTGGACATCTGTTGAGGGAATAAGTTAATTATATCATTAAATACGTTTATAAGCAATGTACGACATGAATCAGATCATAAACTAAAGGAATATCGAGACGCAGCCAAAAATTTAAGTCCTAGAGTAGGAAAAGAATATAGAGATGTGGACAAGAGACGAGTTATTTCAAAATTTGCATATAAATCCTCAAAAAAAGCTGTGTACGGGATAGAAAAATTTAAAAGAGACACGCTTATTGTTGCGTTAGATAAGCTAATCCTTGATTTAAATAGAAGAAGCCAAGTGTATGCAGAATATATAGTAAGGAACTAAACTTTTTGATGGATTTGCGTGATCCAAGTAAGGATAACTTCGACCTGGAGAGTACGCGTGCCTCTATTCAGATGACGTAGACCAATATTTGGTAAATGAAGGTGTTGAATTCAAAGCTTATCTAAAACAAACTGATCTATACTTGTAGTGATATGTTCAATTTAATTTTTGAAAAGAAACTTGTTGACGTTTTTTCCAAATTTGTACACCATTTTAAAGGTTTTTCTAACGCTCCCTATTACTAGTTGGGATGCAGAGCATGCATTCTCTAAAATGTCCTGTATAGAAAACAAATACTAGGGGCTTAATAGACTTTTTTCTATTAATACTGATCTCACTAAAGACTTAAAATGGGATGAGAAAATAAAAGAATTTGCAGTACAAAAGTTTTTTGTAAATTGTTTATAACATATTTAGATTATATGAAATAAAAAAAAAACAACTTAAGTTTCATGCATTTTAAATTTTCTCGCACAAATTTTTTTTTGTAGAAAAAAGGCAAAAATTTTAATTATTTATGGGGGGGCCCTAGATATTGTTAGCCCAGGGGCCCCACAGGTTACGTTCCGGCCCTGGATAGAGGAATATCTTTGATGTACTGAATTATCTTATCTTTATTATCAAAATCATCAAAAAGTGAGGGCGCGCATGCCAACCAAGCTTCCTTCAAAAACTCTCCCTCTTGAAAAGGTTTACCATGCCGAGCAATGGCATTTGCAGCCGAGTAACTTGCCGCACTTGTCTGACAATTTTTGCTTACATATTTAATTATAGACGTCGACTGTTTATTTCTGTCTTTTATTGCACTTGCAATTATTTCTCTTTGCTTTGGTTCGCTTTTTTTCACAAAAGGATTTGTGATTTGTTTCAAAATGGCGTTTTACAGGCGATGTTCGGCGTACCACGGTTCCAGAACATAAAAACACACACCGTATTGTCGCCTTTACTTACTGATCATGCCATATTTCTCAGTCCACCAAGTTTTCTCTGCTACACTTACTATCTTACACTTTTCGGGGTTTTTTTTTTTTTTGTGCTGAACCAGCCATGTTAAATAGCAGCTAAAAATTGGAAATTTAACACAAATAAACTTTAAATATACAGTTGTGTCGACGTAATTGACTATTCTATGTGCTCTCGCTTGATCCCCCTCCCCCTTAAAACCCTCTTTATTGAGTGCGGTCGTATGCGAAGATTTTTTTTTTTTTTTTTTTTTTTGGAAATTGAGTACTTGTACGAGATTTCTGCAGTGTCTGCTCTTTCGCTTTTGTCTCAGGTCATTAAAATTTTTAAAAATAAAGCCGTGAGAGTTACTTTATGAATTAGACTTGCAAGACAAGAATTAGATCACATTGATAAATTAGATGTATACAAGCTGAACCATTAATGTAAACGTTAGAATATGTTTTTTAAACAACTTGAATACATCTAGAAATAGTTACATACACACACACACACACACTACGCGTGGATAAACTTTGCATCATTAGCAATTATAATGCACGACGTAACTACGCAAGACATAACAAACGAGTCTGTTCACCGGCTTCGAGACGGATGCGTGTGCTCATAATTCTTCATAGTGAACTTAATTATTTTCAGCTCAAATGCAAACCGTTTTTGATCGATGGCGTGCCCAAAATATTCTGTCGCGTTCGCCATCCCTGTTATTGAGGATATGATGCAATGTCATCACTTTGGTGTGGTATGGAAGTTTGGAGAATGGAATGCCAGCTCACAGGTAGTCTCATCTACACTTGACTGTGTTGTTCAAAATTACAAGTTCCATCGTCAATAGCTCTCATATTGCTTCTAAGAGTGATACTAATGTACACTCAATCGCAATATAGAAAATATTCTTATGGAATTGTTTTACTGATTTTTCTCATAAAATAGTGACCTTTAAGTTTTTTCATGTTAGGTGTAAAATACTCTGATTTTCTCTTCCCTTTCTCCCCTCTATAGAAATATGTTGAACAGTTATTTATGAAAGAAAAATCAAGTAAATCAATTAAATACATGAGGTAGACTTAATAGCATGAAATGTCATGATATTTTATGCTCAATGTTAATATAATGTATTATTATACTCTTAGTTGTAAAAATTTTTTCCAGAGAAGTGCTATTTTATTTTACATCTTATTTAAATTCAAATTCACCAAAAGGTTTACGTTTTACAACTTTACGAATTTCAATTTGTATTTTAAACATTGGTTTAAATAATTTTTTATCTGTCATTTGATAATTAAATTAAATTAAGATAAATGGAAACTGTGTGTGGTTAAAATTATTACTATTATTTCAATTTTCTATTGTTATTGGAATATGTATGTATGATTTTGTTTTACAGTAGAAATAAATGGGATGCTTAATTATAAATTTTTCTGTGTTTTAGACGTACTGGAACATGACTATGCTTCAAAGTGAGGATGTCTTGAAAGCTGCAGAAGCAACAATTAATAAATCTGATAAACCTCCGAAGTATTCAAAATTGTAATGGGTTGAAATGTGGTGAATACTTTTATACATGCTTTTTGTTTTTGTAAGTGTGGTTTCAGTATATTCAAAAAAAAAATTTCAAACTTTTAAATTCAATAATTTTATATAGTTCTATGTTATTAAGATCAGGTAAAGTAACTAAAAACTGTAAACGTGAAAAAGGGAATTGTGCTTTGCTATTGTGATGAAAATCTTTTTATTTATCTTTGCTGTTACTCTTTTCCTTGTAAGAGTCCACTTTTTATAAAATTTTAAATGCAAGCATTTTGTAAAATAATGAGGGAAAATAAAATTTTATTTAAAATCAATGTGATTCTTTTGTTTAATTTCTTTTCCAATCGAAGTTAATTACACAAACACAATGACATTATTATGCACTGTGTTATAGACATCAAATTAATTGTTGATGATTACAACACTGAACGAGAAACAATTTCATTTTTACATTTATCCCTGCAAATGACATATAATGGATATTAAAATTGATACTCTCTGCAGTTCTTGAAAAATGAAAATCATTTAAATTATAAGGAAACTGGTAAAAATTGCTGTTGGGATATATATTTAGAACTGAAGTTTGTTTTTGAGAACATGTTACAATTTAAAATTCTTATTTAAAAGCACATCGACATTTATTAGCACCATGACTAGTTATATGATTTCCACAAACCTAAAAAGAGTTTTTGTAATTTCTGTGAATTAATTGTTCTTGACTTATTTCTAAGAAAATGATAGGATGTCATGAAAAAAGAATGTAGAAATTAGATTAAGAATTATACACCATATTTATTCGCATCTAAGCCGCCATCTCGATTCTAAACCGCGTCTCATATTCTCTACACGTTTTTGTGAAAAAGGAAAAATAGTGTAAAACAGCTTATTGATATCCAATTTTACGAAATTAAAATAAATTTAATATGATGACTAATAAGAATTGAATAATTAGTTATGTTACAAGTATTTTAAACTTGTATATACATACATAAATTTGTAATTTCTCTAATTGCCTCACTAGATGATTTTTTCCCCTTCGATTCTCAGTCTTTTCAGTAGCATTAGCATTGGAAAAAAGTGTGGTCGAGTAAATACAGTGTTATTCTTTTATTTTATAAAACGTATTTATACAACTCTCAGCTTAAAATGAATGTTTCTTCATTTATAAGAAATTTAAAGGCTTGTGTCTCAGTATATCTTATAACCATTTCTTTTACTAAAACAACCACAAGAATTATATGCTAAATACAAAATCAAAAGAATAGTGTAGTTGTAAAGTCTTTATTACTTTCTTAAATACTTCTCCATATAATCAACTACTATACATAATTATCTTGTGATTATAAACACATAATTCACTTGATTAAACACAAATTATCTTGCTTATCACTATAATCAAATAACAATCAAACTACAATGTCCGTCGTGTTAAAACACTCTCAAGAAACTATTCTTCTCTATTACACCAGACCACGCCTGTGCGTCGATCTCACCAAAGGAATTCAATCTCCTTCACCCCAACACAGTTTAGCGCTTCCGAAAACAAAGGACTCTCTCCCTCTGACCGTACTCTCCAAGGTCAAGCACCCCCTCACCCTCAAAAACACTTTAACCCCTCCGAAATCGCATCGATTTGCGCCAACATTCCATAATCCTCGCCAACAGTAGTCTCAGGCACTACACGTCACCGCCAAGATTATGGCTAATTGCAAATTAAGCATAAATCTGAAATATCAAAACTGACTACTGTTGCAGATCTTTTCCTAAACTACCCAACTACATTTACACACAACAGTACAACTACTGGTAAATCACAAATATGGATTACACTACACTAAAAAGAAAACAAAAAAATCAACATATTCACATAAAAGGTATTACCAAGAACTATCCTACAAAAATATTAAACACTAAAGAAAATACAGTTTACATACAAAGAAATACACATAGAAAAATTCACCAAATTTAAGTAAACCAATAGCTTAGAAAAGAATTAAGATCTTTGTACAAACAATGTTCTCTTAACTTTTCCTCACTCTCTATATTCAGATAGTAAATAAAAATTGTGTATATCTCACTAAATAATCAACTGAGAGAGAAATTATCTCACTGTGAATATTAAGCTTCTCAAATAGCATTCTCGAATTAATTTTAAGAGTATCCATGTAAACAGGATCTAAATACATAAATAGGTCCATATTAGACTGTTTCCTAGCAAACTATGAAAATTCCACTTTTAACTGAATATGAAGGTATGCATATACAACATTAACAAAAAAAAGTAAGAATAAGGATACTTTATGCTCCATCAATGCCCAATCTAAAAAAAAAGGATGATTTTACCTCCATACAAAGTCCACTTTTAAAATGTCCACTTGGGGGAAGGAAGCAAATGTCCAGTTCCGTTCCTTTCTCCAGTCGCTGAAAGTATTCTCCATCCGCGTTGGGTTGAAGACCCCACAGTCTAGGGGTCGGGCTTCACCCCTAACCTTTCACACAGCCGTCCCGGGAGATGTCGTGTGTTCTCAATTTAAGTCGAACTCGTTTCCTCATCTTGACTTCCGTTGTCTTTCGATTCTCTCTTTCTCGTAATGATCGCCGCGCCTTCATAATACCAAATCCGGCAGTTTCCAAGAAAGCTCTCCTATTCCACTTTTATCATGCGAATATTTATGTTTAAAACACCAGTGCTGGGGTATAAATATAGTGTTGCTTGAGACTTTTAAATTCACTTTTCGTTGTAATTCGGCAACTGTCATTCTGCTTAATTTTTTGAGATTTTTCTTAGGCAATTTTGGCTTTTCTTCTTCAATTTCATCCTCTGCAGAAATTAACGGTACATTTGATAAGTCTCTAGATAAACTCTTTTCTTCCTCTACAGCGACAGGTTGTACTACAGCATCTGGATCCACACTAAGTATTTGAGCTTGTTCACTTTTAAAAACAAGAATCTTCTTGATTGCTTGAGGTACCTCCATGTCTTCATCTGATTTTTCCTGCTCTTCATTTAACAAGTGATTTTGCTCGTCCATTCTTTTACATCTTTCTTCCTAAAAACGCTTCTGTTCTTTCATTCTCATTTTATGTTCTTCTTGAACATGTCGCATCTGCTCTTCCACAAGCCATCTTTCTTTCTTCAATATCATCTCTTCTTCCAAAGCTATTCTTTCGTTCATTCTTCTTCCATCTTCCGCCTATCCTCCACTACTTTGGCTTCCTCCTCAGCCTTGAGTCTCTTCTCTTCCTCAGCCTTGAGTCTCTTCTCCTCCTCAGCTTTGAGCCTTCTCTTCTTTATGCCCTGCTTCTCTTATTCTAGTCGCGTTCTCTGTCTTTCGTCTTGCTTCTATTCTCGCAAATTCCAACTCTTGCTTTCGCTCTAGGCGGCGTTCTTCTGCTTCTTTTCTCGCTAATTTCAATTCGTGTTCAAACGGCGTCCTTCGATTTCCTTCCTATACTCTTTCTTTCTAAATGGTGTTTTTTTAGAGGTATACAACTTTAAATTGCAATAAAACAACGATGTATTATTCGATTGACATGAATTTTTTTTTATTCGAAAGATAATCTTGTGGCATTACATTTTAAATATGATTTCTGGCATAGGACTGCCACGGCTGGCTCGGATGTAGTCCAATCTCGACGTCCAATTTTCGATGACTTTTTCCAACATTTGTGGCCGTATATCGGCAATAACACGGCGAATGTTGTCTTCCAAATGGTCAAGCGTTTGTGGCTTATCCGCATAGACCAATGACTTTACATAGCCCCACAGAAAATAGTCTAGCGGTGTTAAATCACAAGATCTTGGAGGCCAATTCACAGGTCCAAAACGTGAAATTAGGCGGTCACCAAATGTGTCTTTTAATAAATCGATTGTGGCAGGAGCTGTGTGACATGTTGCGCCGTCTTGTTGGAGCCACAGCTCCTGGACATCATGATTGTTCAATTCAGGAATGAAAAAGTTAATAATCATGGCTCTATACCGATCACCATTGACTGTAACGTTGTGGCTTTCATCGTTTTTGAAGAAGTACGGACCAATGATTCCACCAGCCCATAAAGCGCACCAAACAGTCAGTTTTTCTGGATGTAACGGTGTTTCGACATACACTTGTGGATTAGCTTCACTCCAAATGCGGCAGTTTTGTTTGTTGACGTAGCCATTCAACCAGAAGTGCGCTTCATCGCAAAACAAAATTCGCTTATGAAAATCGGGAACAACGGCAATCTCGTTTTGGGCCCATTCGACGAATCTACGCCTTGCTTGATGATCGTTTTGATGAATTGCCAAACCAAACTGAGAATAAATCACTTGACAGCTGTTAAATCGGTCGCCATCTTGGAAAGTAATGCCAACTTAAACTTCTATACCTGGAAAAAAACACTCTTTATATTCTTCTATTTTCTTTCTCCGCTCTTCTTCCATTCTGTCCTCTATCGTAGTGTCTTAAGAAATCGCTGATGAATTCTTCATCTTCTAAGTACACTTTACATGACAACAATTTCTGTTTCAACTCCAGAATTCCCAGGTCAGAGCCAACGGTTTCTCCCATTTCACACAAAACCGTTACCAAATCTTCTTTTGTCGCGTTTTCAAATATTTTTCCTTTTCTTTTCTTCTCGAGTGTGTGAATATTGACGTCACATTATTCAGCTACACGAGGGCTTTTGGCGACGGACCTCGTAATTTTGAACCACGGTCAAGCGACGAGGACGACTCCTTAGCTGGAAACCCCTTCTCCTAACTACCACACCACACCAACCGGAGGACGTTTCAGCTCCCGACAGATTTAGCGTGCATCGCTGCCCTACATGGCGGGTCTTTAGTGGTACTGGGCTCGAATTCATGACATGCCTGCCATGATCCGATACTTAACCACTGGGCTACCGCAGCCCCTCTTCTTCTCGAACAGGGAGCATGTTGTAAAGTCTTTATTACATTCTTAAATACTTCTCCATATAATCAACTGCTACACATAATTTTCTTGATTAAACATAATTCACTTGATTAAACACAAATTATCTTGCTTATCACTCTAATCAAATAGCAATCAAACTACAAAAAATGTCCGACGTGTTAAAACACTCTCAAGAAACTATATTCTTCTCTATTACACCAGACCACGTCTGTGCGTCGATCTCTCCGAAGGAATTCAATCTCCTTTACCCCAACACGGTTTAGTGCTTCCGAAAACAAGGGACTCTCTCCCTCTCGGACCGTACTCTCCGGGGTCAAGCAACCCTCTCCTTCAAAAACACTGTAACCCCTCCGAAATCACGCCGATTTGTGGCGACATTTTATAATCCTCGTCAACAGTAGTCTCAGACACTACAGTAGTAATTTTGGAATGTGACTCATCAACAGATAAAAGAATTTGATTGTAGGGAAAGGGACGAGACATTATCATCATTAATACGAATATTGTTGCTAAATGATAAGAATAAAAATTCCTATTGAGAATTTTAAAAGAACTTACGTAACCACAGGAAGTTGATATTTAACATCAAAAATAAAATTAGAGTAAAGATTAACAAATATTATACTTAGATAAAAAATGGTAATAGAAAAAAATATTATATCCTGATCTATTTCTTTTTCAATATTATTCATTTTAAAAAAAAGTTAATTAAAAAAGATGATCCTGAAACAAATTAAAAAAATATTTGTATAAAGTACAAAGTTTTTTGAAAATTTTTGTCTCGAAGATTGGATATCAGGACAGTTACGGACCTAGAAATTTATGCACAATGACATAAAAGTACATTTTTATGATAATAATAATGTATTTCTTATCATTTTTAGATTTACAACTGCAATATATTGATTAATCATCTGTCAGAAAGGTTACACGTAGAGAAGTCGAGTTTTAGGGTGAGACTCAATGGATAGGACTTATCAAATGAACCACTATGATATTTTTGGAAGAGAGGCAGCTCAATAGAATTTTGTAACTTTACTTTCAAATTATGTAAGGTAAACGACAGTAAAACAGACAATGGATCTAGGATAACGAAAGATTGCCCAATAAACATCTCTAATTATAAATGTGTGCTCTCTTGTGACCATATAGCTCATAAATTTGTTGGGAAATTAGATCAAATATGAAATAGATAATATTCTTGATATATATTGTCATCATTGATATATACACTGGTGAGAACAAAGAGACAAATGTTTTTTTTTAATAAAAGGAAAACTAACAAAGCAAATAAAACAAAACTTGGCCAATTTATCGTCCGACGTAAGAGCAATATATGGGAAAACAAAAATGGGGACTACATGCCCTATAAGTTAGGCAACTGGTCACCTGTGCAGCACAGCAGCTGATCGACACCCTGTAAAACAGAAAAATATGTCTAATAGGGTGTAAGATCCCCTCTAACAGCTACATAACTCTCACATTGGTGTTTTATACTGTTTACCAGGGTCCTTATCAACTCCTGTGGCAACCGCTTCCACTCTTGCCCCAAGGTATTGATGGACGCATCGATGGTCCTATCCATTGAGCTCATCGATGAACGTTGGAGCTGGTCTTTGAGCTGCAATTTAGTGTCCAAGGACGTATTCGATGGGATGAAGGTCAGGGGAGATCGCAGGTCAATCCAATCGTTGAATATCATCCGATTGGAGGTATCCGTCCACCAGCTGAGCCTTGTGTGATCGCGCGTTATCGTTCATAAGGATGAAATTTGCTCCATATTATCCACGGAAATGTCTGATATGAGGTGCAAGGATCTCGTCGTTTTACCGCTGACTTGTCAGAGTACCTCTATCAAACACATGATGGTCGGTATATTCGTCTGCAATGATGCCTGCCCAGACCATCTGACTACGTCGTTCATAGTGGTCTCTTCGACAATGTTAGAAGGCCGATATCGACTCCCGGGTTTTCTCCAGATGAAAACACGTCTCGAGTTGCTGTCGAGGCTCAACTGCGACTTATTACTGAAAAGAACCGGCTCCCAATCACCCTCTGTCCTATAAAGCTGTTTTCGGCAACGTGCTAGACGATTTTTTTTTAGGTTCACAGTCAAAGGCAGTAACGTAACGTACACCCCCGCATTGCGGGGAGGGGTAAGGACTCTAGGGAGCCCAAAGCTTGACTGACGCTAAGAACGTATTTGGCCAAAGTCTGAGTTTGCAGGGGGGGAGGCTAATATTCTTCGTTACGCTACTGGTCAAAGGGACGCAGACTGTAGGGCGTATAGCATACAGACCATCCGCATTAAGTCTCTCGGCGATTGTTATCGGTGAAAAGGATGTTTTTATTGTATTATACAGGTTTTGTTGCTGTCATGGACCTATCCCTTTTATAGCAGAAGTCTAAAAAAATGGTCTTGAGCTGTCTATTTCCCCAGAGTGGACACCACATTTCTCGAAAGCCTGAGGTCCCAACAGCAAATAGCCTGTGATTGGTTCACCTCGAGTCTTTCAACTATCCGCCGTCTTTTAGCATCATCTAGACCAGCGGTTCTTAAACTTTCGATCGCCACGTCCTCTCTTCATATATCAGCTTGATATCGTGGACCCCTAAAATTTTGAAAACCCCTCTCCGACTTTATGTTCTTGATCGAAATTCGTGTTCTAGTGGAGTTTTTTCATAAAGGACAATTTTGTGATCTAATCTAGAGGATGGCACACCTTCCATTTTTTCACGAGGCGTTTCAAAGTCTGTAAAAGAGGGAAATCTTAATATTATATGAGAGATTCCGTTGACCCCCCATGAAAGCACTGGGGACCTCCACGGGTCCACAGACAACAGTTTAAGTACCGCTGATCTAGACGATGAGAACTGACCATATTAACGATGGGTAAACAAAGTCATTCAAAAACCCATGATTGGGCTAAGCTACGATGTTTCAAAAAGGCCTTACTCAACAAGCTTCAGCGAGCAAGGGAGGTAGATACCTCTACACAAAATCGATCACAGCGTCTCTGCCTTCGACTTCACAGATCACTGCGTGGCAGAGTTGTCTGTGAAGAGCTCAGCTATCATCTGATACCTAACTTGCGTAAAAAGGCGTTCAATATTCTTTTGTTCTTTTTTTTTCTCTTAAAAAAACCGTCCTTCCCTTTAATTGTTTACATCAGTGTATTATATCAGTGATGATGATCAATTGAAGTTGTTCCTGATTAAAATACTAATGATTAGAATACTGTAATTGGAAAAGTATAAATTTTGTGAGGAAACCCCGAAAGTCTGCTTCACCACTTCCCCACTCAGAAGATTTTGACTCGTCCCCGACGTGTAAGTAGGTGTAGAAGCCACATTTAATTAATCGTAGACACAAATATATCGCAAATATATTTTATTTATCAATTAATCTAAGCTTATGAGTGGAAGACCTCATCGCGCTCTACCTTAAATAATTAAATTTTATTTATCTGATACAGAAAGAGATTCAGACCACCGTTACAATCTCCTGAACACCTGCTAAGTCTTGGAGAAAACTTGGAAGATATTTTTTGAGAATAACTACCTGGAAAGCGATTGTTATGTAATCGGTAATATGGGTTGACTAAAGAATTGTTAATAACTAGCTACAACGGTAAGATAACACCAGGTGCCTCAGTCATAAAGACTCTCGAACCCGTATTGGATAAAAAATGATTGAAAGAGATATCCGTGTTGGAGCGTCTTCGGAAATCGACGGGATTGGAGCTCAGGCAGGCTTTTAGTGGTAGATGAAGAAATAGAAGATACGAAAGTTGATCTTCGGAGTGGCAAAGAAACATCTGTTTTCAGGGAACTCATTCTGTCGCTGAATGGCGGTGAAGTGATTTGCTTAATACTATTGTAGGCTCTGGCTACGAAGTATAATGAATACTAGATAGTGCAAGGGATTTGTAGATATGCTGAAAAAGATTTTGGAGTAGGAAAATTTTTAAAATAATTAAAAATGAATAAAGAATAAAATTGTAAATTTACTATGGGAGTTAGTTCTATTGAAACCGAGTCTACAGAGCTCTGAAGGAGATTTTTTTTTTTCGTCTTTTGATATTATGTGTATGATGTTACAGTTTTCTAGAATTAACGTGTTGGTATTATTTATATCAGGAATACTTTAAAAAAATTGTGATTAGGTTTTGAATGTGAGATCGGAAGTTATAGGAGAAATAGTGGCTTTTTTAAGAATTCTATGTTTTTCATATAGCTAGTAGATTTAGTTAGTACCCTGATAATAGACTTTTTTTTGAAAAATTGAATTGTAGAAATAGCTACATATATCCAGATCGGATTTGGATATTATTATCTAATTCCATTTCCCAAAACACCTCATTATAGTTCAACACATCTGCATATCACATATTCTCACGCCGATGCACGTTAAATCTGTCGGGGTTCAAATTCCACCCATTGACGCGGTGTTGAAGTTTGAATTGGTAATGCCAGCTCAGTTGTCATCCTTGTCACTTGATCGGGGTTCAAAATTACGAGGTTCATTACCAATAGCCCTCGTTTGCTTCCAAGGGCAAAGTAATTAAAATTAAATCTTCCACAAAACATAAAGGACAGTTGCTTCTTTTGTAACAGGCTCATTGATAAAATTATGATTCTATAGAAAAAAAAAAACTTCAGGAAACAAATATACAATTTCAAATATGGTAAAAATATTCGCCTGAATCTAAAATTTTTCGCATAAAAATGTAGTTTACTTAAGTCGTGTATCGATAAAAGCGAAGTCATCGTAAATAAATAAAAACTGTTCCTCTCTCTGTTTTTCAGTGAAAAAAACCCAATCCATGTTTTCGCCGCGTAAATAATATTTCCTTCACAAGGATTATTTCTTGAATTTTAAATATTATATATGCTTGAATTCTTTCATTTATTTTATATCTTATTTATTTATTCACTGAATATCTACTCATGGTATTTCTTCTCATACATGAGTACGAGAAGTGTTGGAAACTCGTTCATGAGAGTAATCATGAGAAAGAAAATCGTATATTTACAAAGACGTGCACCTATTTTAGATGTTACCTATATTTTTTCATAGTAACTTGATTTCACACTGCATGATGTGCATGTTACTGAGATGGCAGAGATCGAACGAAATATAACACAAACTTCGAGGAGGGAAAACGTGAAATTTAAGCATTAAAAAAGAAAAGAAAGGCAGTTTGAAAGATAGTGGTATGATTTAGTTTATTTGCTCTTGCGCAGTGATCTTCAAACTTTTGAGAGAGAACATCCAAAATGTAAGTGAAACGAAATAATTAAGATACCGAAGAACCATTTACAAGCGTAAGCATATACAAGAGAAGAGGAGGGTGGGGGATGGTAACAACTGCTATCAAAATTGTCTTGTTCTAATTATACACTGCTGTTTGTAAAAAATGCAACATCATGAAGGAATCATCAGAATTAAATGAACTTTGCAGCGAATATCAATTACAGGATGTTACGTAAAATAGTAAAGTTTCACAGCCACCGCGCATGCGTGGAGTGCGCAGCACCCCCTGAACTGATGCTGAAAGCGTATAAATAGAGGGCTGTAGCGAGACGTTGAAAATCGTTAATGATTATTTGTTAGTGGTGAACGTTTAATGAGACCTAAATATGCCTCCACGACGAAATAAGGAGAAATTCCAACAACTTACGGAGTTTGAAAGGGGGAGGATCATCGGCCTTCGAGAAGGAGAATTTTCCTATCACGCAATAGGAGCTCGTGTGCAGCGGAACAGTTCCACAGGGATGTGAGTTTGGAAACAGTGAACCGACGAGCACCGAACAACTCGAAAAACTGGAGGTGGACGACGGAAGGTGACGTCAGCACGCAACGATTGACACCCGCTCCGCATGGCGGTGAATGACCGTGCAGCTTCCTCCCAGAAGTTGGCAGCACGTTGATCTACTGCTACAGGTGTACTAATGTCGGCTTCGTCAATTCGTCGACGTCTGCTTCACCGTGGATTGCATGCAAGGGTGCCTTTACACAGGATCCCCTCATGGCAAACCATCGACGGATGCGTCTGCAATGGGCTAATGAGCACAGAGCCTCGCAAGCTGATTGGCACCAAGTTGTCTTTTCAGATGAATCACGCTTCAATTTGTGGGATCCTGATGGCCACATTCGTGTTAGATGCTATGCCGGCGAACGCTGCCTTCCAAAGTGCGTTATGGAACGACATAGTGGCCTAACACCCGGAGTTATGGTTTGGGGGTGTGATTTCGTTGTCATGAGCTATCCAATTTGCTACGAATTGAGGGTAATCTCAATAGCAACAGGTACGTCCGTGAAGTGCTACAGCCCGAAGTCGTACCCTTCCTTTAAGGCATCCCTGGAGCTATCTATCAGTAGGATAATGCACGCCCACATGGCGCTAAGATTGTTCGAGACTTCTGTTCAGTCCAACACATGCAACATCTTCCTTGGCCTGTTTATGCCGTCATATATGTCGCTTATTGAGTACGTGTGGTATTAGGTTGGTCGGCGTCTCGCTCGTGATCCGCGTCCTGCATCTTCAAAAGACGAACTTTTGCTACTCATAGAAGCAATATGGAATTCTCTTTTACAAGCAGACATTCAAAATCTGTTTGACTCTATGCCACGTTGTATAACAACATTGCAGCGCGTGGTGACAACGCCAAATACTGATTTCGGACATTTAATATTGTTTTTTTGCTTTGAAAATTTCGTCATTTATTTGTACTAATACAAATCGTTTGTGCATTAAATTTCAATTAATTCTGCTGATTCCTTCACGGTGTTGCCTTTTTTACAAACATCAGTTTATATATATACAGGGTGATACGCTACCAGACCGACAAACTTGCAGGGTGTGTAGGGGGTACATATACGACTCGAAATTACATAGGAATGCAGGATTGTAAATGCCGCAGTTGCGAGCTATGATGCAAAGAAGCAGAGAATAAGAACAAAAACAGCAACACATTAATGGAACAGAAAACATTATTATTTTACTACAACAGGTGTTCGAAATTATGACCAGAAGTCATCTGGTAGACCTGACAGTGGCGCTTCATAGAATTCCTTACGTTCTGGAAGGCTCGACATTTCACGTATCCTCAAGGCAGCTACAAATATTTAAGCGATGATATCATCATCTGAAAGAACGAGCGTCTCGTACACCCATCTCTTCATGTGACCCCAGAAGAAGTCCATTCTTGATAGGTTCGGTGAACCGGTAGGTCAATGAACAGGGCCACCACGACCTATCCCCCGTTGTCCAAAGGTTACGCGAATTCCGTAACGGGAAAGAGTCCCGTTATGCTGGTACCACATGGAGCGGTGCAACGACGGAGCAGAACATATTGCAAGAACATCGTATATGCCCTCCATTTAAAGGACAGGTCAGAAGGTATGGTCCAATGGCGTAGTCTCCAAGAATGCCACAATACTGAATTCACGTCTGCCGACACTTCAACATAGCCATTCTACAACAGGAGATAGTTCGAGGTGGCTTGGTTCATTATCCTGTCAGATTACCGAACACAACATGAATGAACTTCTTCTGAGGTCACATGAAGAGTTTGGTATATGAGACACCCATTCCTCCATTTGAAGACCTCATCACTTGAATATTTGTCGCTGCTAGGAGGATACTTGACATGCCAGAAATCTTCCAGAACTTAAGGAATTCCATGAAGTGCCACTGTTAGGCCTGCTAGACGACTTCTGGTCTCATAATTGTGAACACCTTCCAATTGTGTGTGTAACCTTCCAATAAAATATTTTCTGTCCCATTAATGTGTGGCTGTTTCTGTTCTTTTTCTCTGCTTCTTTGCACCATAGCTCGCAAATGCGGCATTTGCAACCCTGCATCCCTATGTGATTCCGAGTCGACTGTGTACGTCCTACACACCCTGCAAGTTTGTCGGTCTGGTAGCGAATCACCTTGCATACATCATGTTTAAATGAAGTTTTGTACAAAGTAACATTTTACATCCCTTCAAAAATAGAAACTATAGAAGATATTTCAACTTCTGTGACTCCTTGAAAGAACAATTATTATGTCAAAATATCAAGCTTCATAGAAACATACCCGTACTTATAATACTGTAAGTACTCGCCAGAAAAAAAAATTAGTTACAAAGTTCGACAACAGATAAAAAAATATTTTATGTCCAATTCGTTAGCTACATAAGCATTGTGACGTGTGTTGCGAGAATGGTATACTCGTTGTTCCATGGCAGAATGTCTAACGAAATGGACAAAAAAAAAAGTTTTTCTCAGTCAGAAGCTCCACCTATTGACAAACTTTTAACTAATTTTGAAACGGTGATAATGAATTCCCTGGTTTCAAAGCAGATTGTGCAAATTTTGGGTCCCTGGATATCTCCAATATATTCTTGCCTTCCTTTCGTATGGAAAACACCAGGGACCCACTGCCTGTCCTCCAATGTCCGAGAAATCGATCATTACAAGAACAATAGCGGAGGTTTTACGGTTTGGGCAGGCATACCTTGGGACGGCTTCCACACCGCTCTGTCTTTGCAAGATACACTGTGACTACTATGAGGTATTCGGATAAGATTTTCGAACCCTATATATATATGCCCGCCTTTTCACGGGTGCATTTGGACCTAATATTATTTTAATGGATGACAACGCGAGGCATATAAAGCTCATCTGGTCGATGAATTTCTGGAAAGCAAGGATATTCGCAGAATGGATTGGTTAGTTAGATCTCCAGACCTCATCCGTATAGAGCAGGGGTTTCCAACATGCGGCCCATCAGTATGTAAATTGCGGCCTACCGACTATTTTTTAAAAAAATTTAAATATCAGGTTTTTAAAGTTTTTTCCTTTTGAAATTTATTTGAGGGGGAATTTATGTACATATATATAAATATTATATATATATTATATATATATATATATATATATAAATATTATATATATATTATATATATATATATATATATAAATATTATATATTATATATATATATATATATATTATATATTATATATATATTATATATATATATATATATATATATATATATATATATATTATATATATATATATATATATATATATATATATATAAATATTATATATTATATATATATATATTATATATTATATATATATTATATATATATATATATATATATATATATGTATTATATATATATATATATATATATATATATATAAGACGCATTTGTTGTCTGTTTGTCTGTTCCCTCATAACTCAAGATCAAGACAACCAAATAACGAGAAATTTGGTACACGTGCACAAAATTACACCAGGAAGGTTCTTAAATAGGTTTGGCGTTCCTAATTCTTTCCTAATTTTTTAAAATTTAATTTTTAAGTGATTTTCCTGTGTTATGACGTCATATCATGTCACGTTTCTCAGTAAGTGGACAATTTATACTTAACATGATGTTTTTCAAGATTATTACATATTTTTACTGCAGCTATGTTAATCGGTTGGAATATTTATTCAATTTTTCTATTCTTTGATATTTAATAAGGTTTATTTTTCGAATAAATCATTTTTTTTAAGGATTCAACTAAAATTTTGTTTTGTTGTTTTGGCAACATTTAGGTATTATGGCGGGATGTTTATGTGTGTGATTTTGCTTAAAAATTAGAACTTACAATTTCAGTATTTTTTCGGAAAATTTATTTATTTCTTTAGAATGCGAAGGTTATAATTTCGACAAACTAAAACTTCTTATTGATAATGGTATTTCAGTTCTTATTACTATGATTAACATAAGTATTGTATTTCCGTTTTTGTTATCTGTTTTAGATAGTATGAAATTAATAATATTTTACAATTATATGTGTCTTTATTTTAACCTTTAAGGGTATACTATTGGCTTCATTGTATAAAGTTGCCTTGCAGAAAATCAAACTTGGGTAATTATACTGCCCAAGAGAAAGCAGTGTTGGTTGTAATTACATATCAAACTGGAATAGGCATTAGAGAATGAGCAAAACAGACAAATGGCTTAAATACCTGTTGAGGAAGCAGGTAGTCGTAAGATAAATTATTTTTGGTACTTATGTACTATCCTAACAATCGCCAACGTTCAAAATAACTTGCCAAGTTGGAACCCCCATTTCGCATGTCATATATATGCTGAATTGTGAGTCATGTGCTTCTTTTCATATAATGTCGCCAATATAGGTAATATATAACCTATGTATAGGTTATATGTAAGTACCTTATTTTTTCAAATTATGCTTTTGCATTGATAAAGTTAGTTCAGTTCTTTTTATGTCAGTTAATGTTAGTATTGTACTTCATTTTTCAATTTATCTTTATTATCGGGATATATATACTTTGGATAATTTTTTTATTTAGTACTTGCGTATTATTGCACAATCGCCACCGTTCAAGACAACTCGCCACTTTGGCAATACCAACTTTGTGTGCGTTGAATTGGCAATCATGTACTTCATTTTGTATAATGTCACCAATAGGTTGCGATAATACATAAGTACCTCTAATTCTGTACATTACTATAACATACCAATTTGGCGTGCTTTCAAAATCATGCAAAAATGAGTATGTTGAGGACGCAGGTAGTCGTAAGATAAATTATTTTTGTTACTTATGTACTATCCTAACAATCTACAACGTTTAAAATAACTTACCAAGTTGGCAACCCCGATTTCGCATGTCATATATTTGCTGAATTGTGAGTGATGTGCTTTGTTTCAGATGTCGCCAATAGGTTGCGGTTATATGTAAGTACCATATTTTTTCAAATTATGCTTTTGCATTAATAGAGTTCAGTTCTTTTTATGTCAGTTAATGTTAGTATTTTACTTAATTATTTAATTTATTTTTATGCTCAGGACATGTATTCTTTGGATAATTTTTTTATTTAGTATTTACGCATTGGACAATCGCCACCGTTCGAGACAACTCGCACATTTTTTAAAATTT
Source organism: Trichonephila clavipes (assembly GCA_019973935.1). Lineage (NCBI taxonomy): Eukaryota > Metazoa > Arthropoda > Arachnida > Araneae > Nephilidae > Trichonephila > Trichonephila clavipes. The sequence goes on from BMAU01020812.1 coordinate 110,284, forward strand.
AATTTTTAAGTGATTTTCCCCAGTGTTATGACATCATATCATGTCATGTTTCTCAGTAAGTGGACAATTTATACTTTACATGCAGTTTTTCAAGATTATTACTTATTTTTACTGTAGCTATGTTAATCACTTGGAATATTTATTCAATTTTTCTATTCTTTGATATTTATAATTAGGTTTATTTTTCAAATAAATCATTTTTTAAGGATTCAATTAAAATTTTGTTTTGTTGTTTTGGCAACATTTAGGTATTATCGCAGGATGTTTATGTGTGTGATTTTGCTTAAAAATTAGAACTCAGTATTTTTTCGGAAAATTTATTTATTTCTTTAGAATGCGAAGGTTATAATTTCGACCAACTAAAACTTCTTATTGGTAATGGTATTTCAGTTCTTATTACTATGATTAACATAAGTATTGTATTTCCGTTTTTGTTATCTGTTTTAGATAGTATGAAATTAATAATATTTTACAATTTTATGTGTCTTTATTTTAACCTTTAAGGGTATACTATTGGCTTCATTGTATAAAATTGCCTTGCAGAAAATCAAACTTGGGTAATTATACTGCCCAAGAGAAAGCAGTGTTGGTTGTAATTACATATCAAACTGGAATAGGCATTAGAGAATGAGCAAAACAGACAAATGGCTTAAATACCTGTTGAGGAAGCAGGTAGTCGTAAGATAAATTATTTTTGGTACTTATGTACTATCCTAACAATCTCCAATGTTCAAAATAACTTGCCAAGTTGGCAACCCCGATTTCGCATGTCATATATTTGCTGAATTGGGAATGATGTGCTTGCTTCGTTTCAGATGTCGCCAATAGGTTGCGGTTATATGTAAGTACCATATTTTTTCAAATTATGCTTTTGCATTAATAGAGTTAGTTCAGTTCTTTTTAAGTCAGTTAATATTAGTATTGTACTTAATTATTCAATTTATTTTTATGCTCGCGATATGTATTCTTTGCTTAATTTTTTATTTAGTATTTACGCATTGCACAATCGCCACTGTTCTAGACAACTCGCCACTTTCGCAATCCCAACTTTGTATGCGTTGAATTGGCAATCATGTGCTTCATTTTGTATAATGTCACCGGTAAAATCCTAGGAGGACCCACTGCTGTTTTTGGCGCCAAATTGAAGGTTTTCAAAAAGGCGTCAATGACGAAAAACTCTTGGGAAGCGCATGCGTCAGCGGGGGATGAAATGGGCGTTTCGCAAAGATGAAAACGAATAAATACATTAAGTTAATCATTATATAAAGAAAAAAACGGAGAAAGCAATGAAATTCATTTTAAAAAAGCATTCTAAAACCAGTGTGTACAACATGATTTACATTTTTAAAAAAGGACAAAAGGGACGTTTCGTAAATATAAAATCGAAGAAATACATGAAATCAATCATTTAAAAAATTTTTAAAAGGCACTTACCGTACGCTTGCATTTCGTCATGTTCCGTTGGTGGATACACCCTTGCGATGGATGCAAGGAATTCATGAAAATTGTCATCCACCAACTTGTGTCCTATTCTTATTAACTTTCAAGTCATTCACCACGAACGCATTCATACTCTTGCCAAACCAATATCTCGTCAAACGCAAGATAATTATTATAGCAAGTTTGCTTTCGCTAAACCAAGTGCCCTTTCTCACACTCCGAACAATGTCGTGGCGATTATCTTTCGACTGGTTGCGGCAACGCCATTCGTAGCCGTCAACCGTTCCCTTTCGTTCTTGCAAACGCATATTTTTTTTAAACCTCGGACATTCATAACGAGAAGCAATTAAATTAGCTTTCATACACCATTCTAAAGTCTCTTTCTTCCCCTTTGTGACCAGAAGCACAAAGAAACCTGTCGTAGCCTCACTTTCAATTAATTTCCTTTCACACGCCATTCTTAACAACAACCGGTGGAGAGCAAAAACTTCTCAAACGAAGTCAAATGTCAAAATGACGTTTTTTCGGAAAAGGCGAAAAACGTTGTACTTTTTTTAGGGTTGCCATTTTTTTCGGTGATTTGAAAATCCAAACTTTTGGATGAAATGGAAGGGTTACCATATTGTAACCTTTATCGCTCAAAATTTGGCGACCAAAAGTGGATCCTCCTAGGTTTCAACCAATGTCACCAATAGGTTGCGATAATACATAAGTACCTTTAATTCTGTACATTACTATAACATTAGACGGGCCGCAACATACCAATTTGGCGTGATTTCAAAACCATGCCAAAAATGAGTATGTTGAGGAAGCAGGTAGTCGTAAGATAAATTATTTTTGTTACTTATTGTACTATCCTAACAATCTCCAACATTCAAAATAACTTGCCAAGTTGGCAACCCCGATTTCGCATGTCATATATTTGCTGAATTGTGAGTGATGTGCTTCGTTTCAGATAATGTCGCCAATAGGTTGCGGTTATATGTAAGTACCATATTTTTTCAAATTATGCTTTTGCATTGATAGAGTTAGTTCAGTTCTTTTTATGTCATTTAATGTTAGTATGTACTTAATTTTTCAATTTATTTTTGCGCTCGGGATATATATACTTCGGATAATTTTTTATTTATTACTTACGTATTATTGCACAGTCGCCAACGTTCAAGACAACTTGCCACTTTGGCAATCCCAACTTTGTATGCGTTAAATTGGCAAACATGTGCTTCATTTTGTATAATGTCACCAATAGGTTGCGATAATGCATAAGTACCTTTAATTCTGTACATTACTATAACATAAGACTGGCCACAACACCAATTTGGCGTGATTTTAAAATCATGCCAAAAATAAGTAGCCTACCAATATGAAATTATTATGAGTATTATCTTAACCTGTTTTATCTTTCCCTCCTCTAATCCTTAATTAATTCAATATATAATTTTTGTTTTTTTATATTTTAGTACTTACATTTTTTTTTTTTTTGGCGATTATGTACTGCAAATATTTTTTTACACATTGCGATGTCTTTGGCAACATTAATCAGTGGTATTTTCCTTAAATATGTTTTTTATCTTTTTTTGACAACTTTTAAAATTTTATTTGATGGTAGTTTGAAAGGCAAATAGCAAAGTAAATATTTTACAGTATATATATTATGTTTGTACGAAAATGTTTATACTGATTTAATCAAAATATTGAGTTTTCTTTTATTTTTGATATCTTTTTTAGATTTAATTTTATGTTATAACTAGCTATACCTAGCTAAATGTTGCTGTGGCTCAGTCAGCTTTAAAAGACTGGTACACCATAAAATATGCCATGAAGCTTACAAAAGTAATACACAAGAATTCAAACAAATCTATATCTATATTTATATTTACATATGACGCATATGTTTGTCTGTCTGTTTCCTTATAACTCAAGATCCAGACAACCAAATAACGTGAAATTTGGTACACATTCACAAAATTACATGAGGAAGGTTCTTAAACAGGTTTCGTTCCATCCCAACCTCATTCTGGCCACCTCCAGCCAAAAAGAGTGCTTCATCTGCATGTTCTGAGCCATGGGTTCATTTTTGAGAAAACTTTACTAAACAAAAGCGGTAAGTAATTTGCAATACTTCTTTGTTATATTTACTTTACTGCAAGCGAATACTGCAACAAATATCACATTACTTACTACATTCCATTCCTTCATTCATAGGAATGCATTGTCAGTTTTGGCTACAGTCATGCCTCTGAGAAAAAGGGGGAGAGTATAGACGCAGACACCATGCTTTTCTCATGAGCAGTTGTATGTCGCCTGCTCTAGAGTGGGCAGACAAAATATTAATTTTGTACACACTCCAAATGGAACTGCCAAAAATGTTGTCTATCACATTGCTTTAAGATAAATGTACTCTTTTATTGCATGCAAATAAACAGTTTTGTAAGCTTATACAGAAAACCTTTTTTTTAAACCCGGGCAAAGCCGGGTACTTGCAGCTAGTATATATATATATATACTGGTGTGCAAAAATTAAGGATGAGACGGTTTTTTCGATATAATTTTGTACAAAAGCTTTCCAAATCAACATATTTAATACCGTAACATCCCCAATACGTAAGGACATGTGTAATGTAAGCAACACTTACTAAAAGAGAAATCAGAGGGATAAAAAGAAGCTTGATTGAAAAAGTAGCATGGAGCGCAATGCGAATGAAGGCCGAAACATCCCTGTGATGGGTGTCCAGCAAGAAACATCCGGTCTTTAGTAGGGGATATGATCTCCCCTGACTGCTAGGCAGGTTTCACAGCGTCTGCCCATGCTGAGAATGAGGGGTGTCAATGAGTTGTTGAGGCATTGCTGCCCATTCGTCTTGCAGCGCCAATCGAAGCTCCCGAATCGTTACTGGTGGTAAGGTACGAGCTGCCAAGCGTCTGCCTAGAAAATCCCATACATGCTCGATGGGATTGAGATCCGGAGATCGTGCCGGCCAATCCATACCTTCAATATCCTCACTCACTAAGAGCTGTTCGGCAGCTACTGTGCGATGACATGGTGCATTGTCGTCCATGAAAAGGAACTGCAGACCCATAGCGCCTCTAAAAGACGCACATATGGAAGAAGAATCTCGTTACAATAACGGGTCCTGTTGACTGAACCTGCGTCGAAGATGTGAAGGTCTGTACGACTACCAAGCATGATGCCTCCCAAAACGAGAACACCGCGACCTCCATACATGTCCCTTTCAATGATGTTCGAGGGATGATTGCGGCTTCCCCGCTCTCTCCAGATGAGTATGCGATGAGAATCGCTACTCAAACTGAATCTGCTCTCATCTGTAAAGAGTACTCGTCCCCATTCATTGTCTCTCCAATTCCGGTGTTCCCGGCACCACAGAGAACGCCTTCTCCGATGGGCAGGCGTTAAAGGTACACACCGTACAGGGCGTCGTGCAAACAGACCACCACCGTGCAGTCTTCTGGCCACGGTAAAACGCGATATCGGTCGTCCAGTCGCCTGTGTCATGTGTCTAGCGATTTCTCCCGCTCTCTGCAGCCTGTTTCTTCTGGCCTGTAAGACAATGTACCGGTCATCTGCGGGTGTGGTTCCTCGTGGACGACCACTACTGAACCCCCGGACAGCTGTTCCTGTAATTTGAAATTGTCTCCAAAGTCGTGAAACGATGCTGTGAGCAATTCCGAACTCTGCAGCCACACTTGTCACACTGCGGCCTTCCTTCAACTTCCCAATGATTCGACCTCGGGTAAAAGCATCCAAATGTCGTCTAACAGATTGGTTATTCGCCATTTCTCGCTGAGGCAGCAACTCGGTGTGATTTTAACTGTTATATGGCGTGCAATCTCTTTGCCAGAAATACTGATCTTACACCAACAACATGCTTTATACTACTCAGACACTCCCCTATTACGTCTACCTGCATATCTGCGCATGTTCTACCGTACATCACTTTACTTAATCTCCTGATTGGTCTTTCTGTCCGCTCTGCCTCTTCGTTCAGCTGATATGCTAATTTTTCGACTTCGTCCTTAATTTTTGCACACCAGTGTATATTATATATATATATATATATATATATATATATATATATATATATATATATATATATATATATATATATATATATATATATATATATATATATACTAGCTGGTATACCCGTTCTTCGCACGGGTGAACTGAAAAGTTAAACAACACAGATTCAAGGATAAAGAAGTTTTTAATGAGTTAATTTTAAGTGAATTGCAAATTAAACAAAAAAAGCTTTTCACATATCTCAGCTGAAGAAAAAAAAGAAAGAAAAAAACACCTTTGTTAAAATTTAAGTCTGTAGATCTAATAGTTGATAAAAAGGATTTTTTTTAATATTTATAACTCCCCGTAACACTCTTGAGGGTCGATTTTTGAAAATACCTCCCTAAGCTGATCTCTGCTCAGCAAAAGTAACACATTGTTAAAAGTTTTGTGACGCTTAAAATATTGTAAATAATTTATAACTGAAAAAGTCATACATTAATATAACTTTCTGTTGAATTTCTTTTATGTTAAAATTGTAATACTCACAAGCAACGCCGTTTCCTAAATAAAAATGGCGATTGAATGGAAAAAATGGTGAAATGTTGACAATAGAGTCAAGTTGGCAAATGCCTAGCTACTTTCATAGCTCAAACTTTATTAGAGCGTTGTAAGACCCGCCGTGTAGGGCAACGATGCACGTTAATGCTTTATCCACCACATTATGATTTACTGCAGTTTTTTTCATGCAATATTTTTTTTTGGATCACTACATTGAAAATTAAGGGATATGCATAAACGAAATACTTCACTTTGGGAAATTTAATCCGTTAGAGGTAATAAATTAATTAAAGATATTCCACTGTAAAATTAATTATATACACCATTCACTTAAGATAAATAGTCAAATCGTTTTCTAAGGTCTCCATAAACATACAAAAACACAAGACGCTTAAATTTTGACATTAACTATTTTTGGGGTACAAAAATGATAATCTTTGCAATCCGCTGAAAACGCTGGCAGCTAAAAATGTCATATCTGCTACAAAACTATTTGCCTTCCCCGCTAAAATACTCTTTATAGAACCCGTGCTGCCATATATATAGGAAGAGTGCATTTCAAAGAATATTCCAGCTAAGTATTGGTAGAATGTTCCTGCTAAATTGGTGTGGCATGGTAGTTAGGAGAAGGGGGTGCCAGCTCAGGTGTCGTCCACGTCACTTGACCATGGTTCAAAATTATGTGGTCCGTCGCCAAAACCCTCATGTAGCTGAACAGTGCGAATTTAATATTCACTCACTGAAAAAAATACAGTACAGTAGTTATAACTATTTTTATACTTAAAAAAGCAATATCTGCCTATTCAATTAAAATTATAGCATTATAATTAATTACTAACCACACAAGCAAATTTTGAAAATTTGTCCAAATGATGTAGTGTGAAAGAGAAAGTTTATTCAGACAGACAACAAATGTGTCTTATATGCATATAGATTTGTTTGAATTCTTGTGTATTATTACTTTTGTAAGCTTCATGACATACTTTATGGTGTACCAGTATTTTAAAGCTGACTGAGCCACAGCAACATTTAGCTGGGTATAGCTAGTTAAACCATAAAATTAAATCTTAAAAAGATATCAAAAATAAAAGACGACTCAATATTTTGAATAAATCACACACACACACACAGTATAAACATTTTCAAACACAATATATATATATTGTAAAATATTTATTTTGCTATTTGCATTTCAGACAGACATCAAACAAAATTTTTAAAATTGTCAAAAACAGATAAAAAAAACATATTTAAGAAAAATACCACTGATTATTTTTGCCAAAGACATCGCAATGTGCAAAAAAATATTTGCAGTACATAATAACCAAAAAAAAAAAATGTAAGTACTAAAATATAAAAAAAAAATTATATATTGAATTAATTAAGGATTACTGGAGTGAAAGATAAAACAGGCTAAGATAATACTCATAATATTAATTTCATACTGGTTGGCTACTCATTTTTGGCAGGATTTTGAAATCACGCCAAATTGGTATGTTGCAGCCAGTCTAATGTTATAGTAATGTACAGAATTAAAGGTAATTATGTATTATTGCTACCTATTGGTGACATTATACAAAATGAAGCACATGATTGCCAATTCAACGCATAGAAAGTTGGGATTGCCAAAGTGGCGAGTTGTCTTGAACGTTGGCGACTGTGCAAAAATACGCAAGTAATAAAACAATTATCCAAAGTATATATATCCCGAGCATAAAATAAATTGAAAAATGTAGTACAATACTAACATTAACCGACATAAAAAGAACTGAACTAACTTTATCAATGCAAAAGCATAATTTGAAAAAATAAGGTATTTACATATAACCCCAACCTTTTGGCGACATTATATGAAACAAAGCACATGACTCACAATTCAGCATATATATGACATGCGAAATCAGGGTTGCCAACTTGGCAAGTTATTTTGAATGTTGGCGATTGTTAGGATAGTACATAGGTGCCAAAAATAATTTATCTTACCACTACCTGCGTCCTGAACATACTCATTATTGGCATGATTCTGAAATCACGCCAAAATGGTATGTTGCGGCCAGTCTAATGTTATAGTAATGTACAGAATTAGAGGTACTTATGTATTATCGCAAACTATTGGTGACATTATACAAAATGAAGCACATGATTCCTAATTTAACTCACACAAAGTTGGAATTGCCAAAGTGGCCAGTTGTCTTGAACGTTGGCGATTGTGCAATAATACGCAAGTACTACAAAAATTATCCAAAGTATATATATCCCGAGCATAAAAATAAATTGAAAAATGAAGCACAATACTAACATTAACTGACGTAAAAATAACTGAACTAACTTTATCAATGCAAAAGCATAATTTGAAAAAATAAGGTACTTACATATAACCGCAACCTATTGGCGATATATGAATTTAATCACGACTCAAAATTCAACATATATAAATGACATGTAAAATCGGGGTTGCCAACTTGGCAAGTTATTTTGAATGTTGGCGATTGTTAGGATAGTACATAAGTTCCAAAAATAATTTCTCTTACGACCACCTGCTTCCTCAACAGGTATTTAAGCCATTTGTCTGTTTTGCTCATTCTCTGATGCCTATTCCAGTTTGATATGTAATTACTACCAACACTGCTTTTGTTTGAGCAGTATGATTACCCAAGTATGATTTTCTGCATGGCAATTTTATGCACTGAAGCCAATAGTATATACCCTGAAAGATTAAAATAAAGACACATGAAATTGCAGACAACCATATTATTCGTTCAAGTGTAGTATAGGGGGCTACTTGGCGCAGTCCTTTATTTTGGTTACTAAAAGTGGTGTCCAAGGTACTTTTTTCGGTATTATTTATTTTAGAATGAATTCGATATCTCACCATGACATTTAGATAAAAATCGAAAAATCCGAAGAAAAGAATCGCCACATCCAAAGTGGCTCCCCCCCTATACTACATTTGAACCGAACTGAAATGTAACCCTTAACAATGAGAAGTTTTAGTTTGTCAAAGTTATAATTTTCGCAGTCTAAAAAAATAAATAAATAAGTTGTAATTTGCAAGCAAAATCACACACATAAACATCCCGCGATAATACCTAAATGTTGCCAAAACAATAAAACAAAATTTTAGTTGTTAAAGTATAATCCTTAAAAAAATGATTTATTCGAAAAGTAATCTTAATTAAATATCAAAGAATAGAAAAATTGAATAAATATTCCAACCGATAAACATAGCTACAGTTAAAATATGTAATAATCTTGAAAAACTGCATGTAAAGTATAAATTGTCCACTTAGTGAGAAACGTGACGTCATAACAATGGAAAATCACATAAAAATTAAATTTTTAAAAATTCGGAAGGAATTATGAACGCCAAACCTATTTAAGAACCTTTTTCTCGTATAATTTTGTGTACGTGTACCAAGTTTCACGTTATTTGGGTGTCTGGATCTCGAGTTATGAAGGAACAGACAAACAGACAACAAATGCGTCTTTATATAGATATATATATATATATATAATATATATAATATATATATATATAATATATATAATATATATATATATAATATATATCTATATAAAGGAGAAAAGCGACTCACACTCACTGACTGATTGACTGACTCACTGACTAATCACGATATCTCCGGAGCTATTAAACCTACAGACTTGAAATTTGGTAGGTAGGTTCCCTTTATAGAGTAGACGTCAGCTAAGAACGGATTTTGCAAAGTTCGAACCCCAAGGGGCGTTACGGGGGTTTAAGGGGCGTTATAGATAATTATTTCCATTACTAAACTATTAGATGTACAGTCGTGAAACTTGGTACACAGATTTCTTTCATAAAGTAGAGATTCCTACATAATGATTTTTACGAAAATCTACCTCAAGGGAAGTTGAGGGCGCTTAAGGGGCGTTATACATAATTATTTCCGTTTTTAACCTATTAGAAATACAGTCTTGAAATTTGGTAAGCGGATTCCTTTCATAGAGTACAGATCCCCTACATAATGGGTTTAGCGAAAATCGACTCCCAAGTGGCGTTGTAGAGAATTAAGTGGCGTTATAGGCAATTAACTCCTTTTTTAAACTATTAGACGTAAAATCTCGAAATTTAGTAAGCTGATTCCATTCATTAAGTAGAGATCCGCTATAAGATGGGTTTTGTGAAAATTGTTTCCTAAGTGGCGTTGCGGGGCCCTAAGGGCGTTATAGATAATTATTTCCATTTTTAAACTATTAGACGTACAGTCTTGAAAAAAAAAAAAAAAAAAAAAAAAAATTTGATAAGCGGATTCCTTTCATAAAGTACAGATCCCCTACAGAATGGGTTTTGTGAAAATCGACCCCAAGTGGCGTTGTGGGGAATTAAAGGGCGTTATATTCAATTAACTCCTTTTTTAAACTATTAGACGTAAGATCTTGATATTGAGTAAGCAGATTCCATTCACTGAGTAGAGATATGCCGTAAGATGGGTTTTGTGAATATCGTTTCCTAAGTGGCGTTGCGGGGCTTAAGGGGCGTTATAGATAATTATTTCCATTTTTAAACTATTAGACGTACAGTCTTAAAATTTGGTAAGCGAATTCCTTTCATGGTGTAGAGATCCGCTACAAAATAGTTTTGGGGAAATTTGATCCCCAAGGGTCACTGAGGGGGATTAAGGGGCGTAATAGATAAATATTTCCGCTTTTCAACTAATAGAAACACCTGCTTGAAAATTAGAAGGTATGTTCCGTTCATGCAATAAATTTCCTTTTACACAGATTTTTGCGAAAACGGACCCCCAAAGGAGTGGGGTTGCGAGGGATTAAGGCGTGTTATAGAAAAATTCCTGTTTTTGAATTTAACTCATTTACTTGAAATTTGTTGAGTACTTTTCATTAGTTGAATAGAGTTCCACTAAGAATGGGTTTTACGGAAATCAACTCCAGGGGGAAGCGTGGAGAGTTCTTGGGGCGTATTGATAGACAAAATTCCCGTTTTTGAACTGCTAAGACTACAAGAATAAAATTTGGTTTGCATGCTTCTTTTTTGTTGAATTGGAATCCGCTAAGAGTGCTCTCAACGAGGTATTGATGATAAAAATTCCGCTTTTGCTCTGTTAGATTTAGACTTGAAATTTAGCTCGCATGTTTATTTTATGGAGTAGAGATCCACTGAAAGTTGCTTTGGTGGAAAGTCACTTGATTATTAGGTTAAGTGAGCGAAAAAAGTCTTTCTCCTTCTATTTTACATATAAATAGAAATTAGATATTATAATTTATGTTCTTTTTATATCAAGGGGTGAGAGTGTAACAGCTATAAATATATTTTTCAATACAATCGAATTCTTAATGCTAGATATGAATAATTAATATATTTATATATATAATATTTTATCAAACAGCTACATTTGATTTTACTATAATAAATGACTTTTTTTTAATAAATTCCGAATTGCATTTTATGCATATCCTTTACTATGGATGGTACATGATTCTATGCGACATTCATTTCTCCTCCTCTTCTATTTGGACTGCCCCCAAAACAAGAAGCAGTCAGAGATGTTTTTTTATAGTTTAAAAGAATATTCAGGACGGTTAAGATGAAGGGCAACGTATCCTAAATCGTTTAAAAACAACAGCATAATCAAATTTTAAAAATGAGTAACGAAAGATCAATTCAAAAGGAACACCGTAAATTTCAAGAAAATGGCAACTGTAATATTTTAAACATTATTTGATCTTTTAATTATTATATTATATAAACATTATTATATAACCTATGTCTGGGTATACATAAAAAATAATGAAAACAATAGTAATAATTCATTTTGTTTTATATATTTTCACTCCGATAAATGCATTTTTTTATTTTCAAATCTGAAATAAAATATACATATTTTTATGTGCGGCTCGCGAGATTATAATGTTTTTCCGAAGTGGCCTGCAAGGTCATTTGGGTTGGACAACCGTGGGATGTTTTGGGGAGGGTAATTGCAACTCGCAAACCCCCTCCGCAGTGCAGGTTTATCCACTGGGTACTTGGGATGGGAGCCCAAAGCCCTGGGGCTTGGAAGGGCCTGGACAAGTCGAACTTAACTAGATTTTCCTTTGGATCCGCCAGAGGCAAAGGGGCTTGTAGATCTTCTGCGCCCAGGGCCCGAAATTAGCTTAAACCAGCACTGCCCCTCCGAAAAACATCCAAAGCCTGAAAAAAGAGTTGCTGAACGTGTGGGATTAATAGCCACAGGAACTTATAAATTCCAGTATAAAATTCCTGTGTGAGGCCTGTTTATCTGAAAGGGGGATGGCGCGATACCCCCAATTTATAATTTTTCTTTTTTACATTCTATGACTGCTGTTTCATACCTTCCGACTTCGATGAGAGTTATACACGATCATCAGTGCATATTTTAACCGTTGAATGGTTATTTTTTGCATTATATCAACTCTATATACACTCATGAACAAAAAAGCACCGAGAAGGAGTCGTCAAAATGAAACGAAATTTTACATACGTATTGACTACTTTGATATAAGTAAAGGATTAGAAAATCAAAGAGAAAGGATCATTTATTGCAGAGAAAAAGGCAAGAGAACGGAGGATTTAATACCCTGTTAAACCCCCTCTAGCGCGAATGCACGATGCGATACGATCGGGCATTGAGGCATACAATTTCTGTATGATGTCTTGTGACATTTTGTTCCATATTTGCCGTAACCTTGTCTCTAGTTCGTTCAAAGTCATCGGATGCCCAACTCACCGTCCCAAATAATCCCAGATATGCTTGATTGGAGACAAATCTGGGGATCGGGCAGGCCAAGGAAGGGTAGTAATAGTGCGGAGACTGTCTTGTAATACCCTTGCTGTGCAAGGCCAAGCCTTGCCTTGTTGAAAATGGCTTTGGGAACCGTTGCAAGAGTGGCAACATATGTGGTTGCAGGATGTCATAGACATACCGCTGGGCTGTCATGGTACCACGGATCAATACTAGGGGTGACCGTGTATTGTAGGAAATGACACCCCATACCATCACACCAGCTTTAGGAGCGGTGCGTCGCTGTAAAGCAAATGCAGGATTGAGGCGTTCACCACGGGGTCTCCTCACACGAACACGATTGTCACCACTGCCGAGATTGAATCTGCATTAGTCGCTAAAGAGGACCTGGTTCCATTCCGCTGCAGTCCAGTATTCTCGGGCGTGGCACCACTCCAAACGGAGGCATCGATAGGTGGTCGTCAAGGGCAGCACAGTTAATGGGCACTGCGATCCCAAATGTCCTTCAGCCAGGAGCTTTCGTATGGTTCGAGAAGACACAAGGACCCCTAGTGAAGGTGCTACCTGTGCCTGGATAGCGGCCGATGAAGCAGTTAGCTGTACGCGTGCATTTCTTACGATGCGATGATCTTCTCGACGACTGGTCTGTCGAGGGCGTCATGAGCTTGGTCTTCGTGTAAATCACATCTCTCGAATCCACTGGTCCCAACGTCTCCTCATAACACAATCAGAGCGACATAATTAACGAGCTACTTGCCTAGCTGACCACCCAGCTTCCATCATGCCGATGATTCTCCCCCCTCAAACGGCGTAATGGCATGTCTACCTCAGCTCTTTTGTAAACGATTCAGCACACTCAAACAAGCTTTGGTTACCTGTTTTATACTCCACTGAGAACGACGTTAAACGCCCTCTACCGGCTATACGTAATGCGCAATCACGCTGTTTTTCTAGACATGTACCTTCATGCTAAGTTTCGTTACGATCCCACAATTATTTCTTGGTGCGCTAATATTTTTGTCCATGAGTGTATGTACCAAATTTCATTAAAGTCTGTCATGTAGTTCTAGAGATAATCGACAAAATCTAAAAATTATCTTCATTTTGAACACTAGTGTACAATAGACCAATAGGGATGTGGCAAGATGGCTCTGGTGGAAAGTTTAGTCCCGAGGCCACTGAAGACCTGTCGAATAAGGGGTTGATGCACGTCAAATCTGTCTCGGTTCAAGGTCCTCGCGCTGGCATGGAAATTTGAAGGGTGCATTTCTTGCTCGCCCGCGTCCGATTCTCGAAAGGACGAGGTCCATCGCCAATAACCCTCACTACGTTAGAGTGGGACATTATTAAAATCAAATCAAACCACATTCTACATACAAACATTTAAAAAGAAAATGCTGCTTTTTTTCTAAAAATTGCTTTGAATTTTCAAACAAACCATAAAAGATTATGGGATAAATAATGAGAATCTCCATATAACATATTAATTCATATGAATACAGTTATATTGAACACCTTTTTTTCTTTAAGAAGAAATCACTATGTCTTTTTACATGTACAAAATCACGTATCATGTGCGTATCAAAATTACGTATCAAAATCATCAATTGGAGCACGTATTAAGAATTAAAAGAAGAAACTTAAAATTTGGTTTCTAAAAAAAAATTCAAAAGGATTGATATTTAAGACGTTGCATATAATAATGATAAAAATGTACGAAATGGCACCCTGTATTACTTTGACATTCCATAACTTGCTATCATCAGAAACATGTGCTTACAATGAAATTTTAAGAAAGTCTCGTCTTTCTTATTTATAAATATACAAATGTTTTTTTTATTTTGTTTATTAATGATGACATTTACCAATATAATAATAATAATCGGCACTTTATTTAAACGCCAAGAAAGTCGCGCAAGAGGAGTTTCTGCTTGCACAGCTATTAATAGAACCCCTCTCAAATGATTGATTAATTGATTGAATATTAACGTCGCACTGTTCAGCTACTCGAGGGCTTTTGGCGACGGACCACGTAATTTTGAACCATGGTCAAGTGACGTGGACGACAACAGAGCTGGCACCCCCTCTCTCTTAACTACCACCCCACACCAACGGGAGGACGTTTCAGCTCTCGACAGACTTAACGTGCATCGCTGCCCTACACGGTGGATCTTTAGTGGTACTGGGCTCGAACTCGTGACAAGGCAAGCCACGGTCTGATACTCGGCTACCGCGGCCACAGAACCCCTCTCAAAACAAAGCAAAAGTATTGCATTGCTTCTTATGTAGAGTTTGCTGGGTGATACCTTAGGACGGGACTCTTGAGATCTGGGAACGTCAGTAAATCGGTGTGAGTATATTTTAGATTTTTTTACGAAGAAATATTCCAAATCAAATTTATATAGTACTGCATTATGAAATATCACCAGAATGTAGCTACGAAATCGGAAACTTCTTGAATAAAAAACTTTCCAAACAAAAGGATTATTACATTGATATTATTTTATTTCCGAAAACTTCGTTCAAAACAATATTTTAGAACAATATTACTTAACATTATTATTCAATTACAGTTACTGATTTATGTGGATTTCACATTTCTCAGAAAATAAATTATAATATGCTCAATGAATGATGTCCCCGTCATTTGGATCTTTTTCATAATGAAGAAGATAATGCTTGAGCACCGCGGTAATTCCCTTCCTCAACTTTCACAATATCCCTGAGTAGGGATTTTAAAAAGTGCAATTTAACTTTGATATCCTTATTATTAATCACAAAAATGTTTAGGGAAACCAGAGTTGAGAGAGAGAGAGAGAGAGAGAGAAGTCAAGATTCAAACATCCTCGGTCATAGAATTCGCGCCCCTAATACCTGAGCTACCACGACCCTTCGTCAATCAACAGTCAAATAATCAGTCCTATAGTCAAAATAATGCGAAGTTCAAAGTATATTTATATCTTATAATAAGGTCACATGATGTTATGATGTTAACGAAAATACCGAAAGAAACAGGCTGGCATACTAGTATCAAATATAGTCTGACCTCTATTTTACAAACTTCTATTTTGTGAACTTTTTTACTGCAACCAAGAACATTCCAACATTTTCTTCGTAAAATAACCTCCAAATAGCGAAGTGCATTCTTTATTTAAGGAACTTTTCCTCTTGCGATTCGATTTTTTTCTCCTTATTTTAAAAATGTTTCTGGACATTTCTATTTATTCCCTCTTGTAGCACAAGAAGTTATTTTATGAAGATCAATGATCTTGAACGGATTTTACCAGGTGCCTAACTCACCGAGAGCAATAAAAGTGCCTTAATTTTTCAAACACACAAAAAACTCAAACAAAATTAACAGATTTTGTCAGTAATTAAATTTAAGAACGTGTTTGGTGATGTATACTTAAATTACTAGTTATAAAATTATGCATATTAAAAAATTATTTGTAGGATTAAAATTAGAAAAGGGCATTTTAAAATTATCTCTCTCATTCATTTTAACATAAAATTATTTTTTAAAGTTGAAAATATATATATATTAGCTGGTATACCCGTTCTTCGCACGGGTGAACTGAAAAGTTAAACAACACAGATTGAAGGATAAAGAAGTTTTTAATGAGTTAATTTTAAGTGAATTGCAAATTAAACAAAAAAAAGCTTTTCACATATCTCAGCTGAAGAAAAAAAAAGAAAGAAAAAAAATACCTTTGTTAAAATTTAAGTCTGTAGATCTAATAGTTGATAAAAAGGATTTTTTTTTAATATTTATAACTCCCCGCAACACTCTTGAGGGTCGATTTTTGAAAATATCTCCCTAAGCTGATCTCTGCTCAGCAAAAGTAACACATTGTTAAAAGTTTTGTGACGCTTAAAATATTGTAAATAATTTATAACTGAAAAAGTCATACATTAATATAACTTTCTGTTGAATTTATTTTATGTTAAAATTGTAATACTCGCAAGCAACGCCGTTTCCTAAATAACAATGGCGATTGAATGGAAAAAATAGCGAAATGTTGACAACAGAGTCAAGTTGGCAAATGCCTAGCTACCTTCATAGCTCAAACTTTATTAGAGCATTGTAAGACCCGCCGTGTAGGAAAGCGATGCACGTTAATGCTTTATCTACCGCATTATGATTTACTGCAATTTTTTTCATGCAATATTTTTTTAGGTCACTACATTGAAAATTAAGGAACATACATAAACAAAATACTCGACTATGGGAAATTTAATCGGTTAGAGCTAATAAATTAATTAAAGATATTCCACTGTAAAATTAATTATATACACCGTTCACTTAAAATAAATAGTCAAATCGTTTTCTAAGGTCTCCATAAACATACAAAAACACAAGACGCTTAAATTTTGACATTAACTATTTTTGGGGTACAAAAATGATAATCTTTGCAATCCGCTGAAAACGCTGGCAGCTGAAAATGTCATATCTGCTACAAAACTATTTGCCTTCCCCGCTAAAATACTCATCATAGAACCCGTGCTGTCATATATATAGGAAGAGTGCATTTCAAAGAATATTCCAGCTAAGTATTGGTAGAATATTCCTGCTAAATTGGTGTGGCGTGGTAGTTAGAAGAAGGGGGTGCCAGCTCAGGTGTCGTCCACGTCACTTGACCATTGTTCAAAATTATGTGGTCCGTCGCCAAAAGCCCTCATGAAGCTGAACAGTGCGAATTTAATATTCACTCACTGAAAAAAATACAGTACAGTAGTTATAACTATTTTTATACTTAAAAAAGCAATATCTGCCTATTCAATTAAAATTATAGCATTATAATTAATTACTAACCACACAAACAAATTTTGAAAATTTGTCCAAATGATGTAGTGTGAAAGAGAAAGTTTATTCAGACAGACAACAAATGTGTCTTATATGCATATAGATTTGTTTGAATTCTTGTGTATTATTACTTTTGTAAGCTTCATGACATACTTTATGGTGTACCAGTATTTTAAAGCTGACTGAGCCACAGCAACATTTAGCTGGGTATAGCTAGTTATAACATAAAATTAAATCTTAAAAAGATATCAAAAATAAAAGACGACACAATATTTTGAATAAATCAGTATAAACATTTTCATACAAACACAATATATATATATATATATATATATATGTATATATATATATATATATATATATATATATATATATATTGAAAAATATTTATTTTGCTATTTGCATTTCAGACAGACATCAAACAAAATTTTTAAAAATTGTCAAAAACAGATAAAAAAAACATATTTAAGAAAAATACCACTAATTATTTTTGCCAAAGACATCGCAATGTGCAAAAAAATATTTGCAGTACATAATAACCAAAAAAAAAATGTAAGTACTAAAATATAAAAAGAAAAAAACAAAAATTATATATTGAATTAATTAAGGATTACTGGAGGGAATGATAATACTCATAATATTAATTTCATATTGGTTGGCTACTCATTTTTGGCATGATTTTGAAATCACGCCAAATTTTTATGTTGCGGCCAGTCTAATTGTTATACTTATGCACAGAATTAAAGGTAATTACGTATTATTGCAACCTATTGGTGACATTATACAAAATGAAGCACATGATTGCCAATTCAACGCATACAAAGTTGGGATTGCCAAACTGGCGAGTTGTCTTGAACGTTGGCGACTGTGCAAAAATACGCAAGTACTAAAACAATTATCCAAAGTATATATATCCCGAGCATAAAATAAATTGAAAAATGAAGTACAATACTAACATTAACCGACATAATAAGAACTGAACTAACTTTATCAATGCAAAAGCATAATTTGAAAAACTAAGGTATTTACATATAACCCCAACCTTTTGGCGACATTATATGAAGCAAAGCACATGACTCACAATTCAGCATATATATGACATGCGAAATCAAGGTTGAGACTTGGCAAGTTACTTTGAATGTTGGCGATTGTTAGGATAGTACATAGGTGCCAAAAATAATTTATCTTACCACTACCTGCGTCCTGAACATACTCATTATTGGCATGATTCTGAAATCACGCCAAAATGGTATGTTGCAGCCAGTCTAATGTTATAGTAATGTACAGAATTAGAGGTACTTATGTATTATCGCAAACTATTGGTGACATTATACAAAATGAAGCACATGATTCCTAATTTAACTCACACAAAGTTGGGATTGCCAAAGTTGGGATCTTGAACGTTGGCGATTGTGCAATAATACGCAAGTACTACAAAAATTATCCAAAGTATATATATCCCGAGCATAAAAATAAAGTAAAAAATGAATTACAATACTAACATTAACTGACGTAAAAATAACTGAACTAACTTTATCAATGCAAAAGCATAGTTTGAAAAAATAAGGTACTTACATATAACCGCAACCTATTGGCGATATATGAAACGAAGCACGACTCAAAATTCAACATATATGTATCACATGTAAAATCGGGGTTGCCAACTTGGCAAGTTATTTTGAATGTTGGCGATTGTCAGGATAGTACATAAGTTCCAAAAATAATTTATGTTACGACCACCTGCTTCCTCAACAGGTATTTAAGCCATTTGTCTGTTTTGCTCATTCTCTGATGCCTATTCCAGTTTGATATGTAATTACTACCAACACTGCTTTTGTTTGGGCAGTATGATTACCCAATTATGATTTTCTGCATGGCAATTTTATGCACTGAAGCCAATAGTATACCCTGAAAGGTTAAAATAAAGACACATGAAATTGCAGACAACCATATTATTCGATCAAGCGTAGTATAGGGGGGCTACTTGGCGCAGTCCTTTATTTTGGTTACTAAAAGTGGTCTCAAGGTACTTTTTCGGTATTATTTATTTTAGAATGAATTCGATATCTCACCATGACATTTAGATAAAAATCGAAAATCCGAAGAAAAATCGCCAAATCCAAAGTGCCCCCTATACTACATTTGAACCGAACTGAAATATAACCCTTATCAATGAGAAGTTTTAGTTTGTCAAAATTATAATCTTCGCAGTCAAAAGAAATAAATAAATAAGTTGTAATTTGCAAGCAAAATCACACACATAAACATTCCACGATAATACATAATGTTGCCAAAACAGCAAAACAAAATTTTAGTTGTTAAAGCATAATCCTTAAAAAAATGATTTATTCGAAAAGTAATCTTAATTAAATATCAAAGAATAGAAAAATTGAATAAATATTCCAACCGATAAACATAGCTACAGTAAAAATATGTAATAATCTTGAAAAACTGCATGTAAAGTATAAATTGTCCACTTAGTGAGAAACGTGACGTCATAACACTGGTAAATCACTTAAAACTTAAATTTTAAAAAATTTGGAAGGAATTGTGAACGCCAAACATACACTGCTGGACAATTGCTAAGGACGGATAACACTATCATCCATAGCAACCACAAAATGAAAGAAAGCAAAATGTGGAAAATTAGAATAAGTGCGGGTTATTAGTAAGAAGAAGTATGAGTATGCAAATTTTTTTCCACGTCTTTTCATCACGTGATAGCGTTCATAAGAGCTTTAAAGGTTTTGACGCGTGTGGACAGCTGTTGTTTCAAGTCAAAATTTTACAGGAAAGATTTAATAGACGAACTTAAAATTTTTGGCATGTCTTCCCGACATCACATAGATGATTTTATCCGTGGCCGAATTATTGGAAAGATCGAAGAAGGGCGAAAAATAACAGATGTTGCCAGGGAGTTCGACATCGCTCACAGCGTTTTTTCACGGCTGTGGAAGTCATTTAAAACTACTGGAATGTGTAGTAGACGGCACGGGGAGGTCGTGTTAGAAGTACGACGCCTGCAGAAGACAGATATATCGTCCTATCAGCAAAAGGAACAGGCGCACCACAGCTCAGCGGGTGGCAAATCAGTTTCTTGCTGCCTCAGGAAAGCAGATCTCCCGAAAAACTGTTGCCAGACGTTTGAGGGGAGGAGGACTATACGCACGCAGACCTGTTGTGTGTGTCCCATTGACCATACAGCACCGTACTGCCCGTTTGCAATGGTGTCGTGAGCATCACAATTGGACTGAATAGGACTGGGCATGCGTGCTATTCTCAGATGAGAGTAGGTTCAGTCTGTTATCGGATTGTAGACGCCAACTGATCTGGCGCGAGAGTGGTACTGCTTATCGTCCAGAAAATATCCAGGAAAAGGACCGATATCCGACATGCAGTATCATGGTGTGGGCCGGCACCATGATCAATGTCCGCGCGCGCCTACATGTGGTTGCGAATGGGACTATGACGGGCCAACGATACATTAATGAAGTTCTACTTCCTCATGTTCGTCTTTTCCGTGCTGCTGTCGGTGATAAGTTTGTTTTTATGGACGACAACGCAACATGTCATCGAACACTCGCTGTTCAGGATTGTCTAGACAGCGAGGGTATTCAACGTCTCGTATGGCCAGCGCGTTCTCCAGATCTAAACCCCATTGAAAATGTGTGGGATGCTTTGGGGAGGCAAGTTGCTGGTCGAAACTATCCTCCGACAAACAAGAACACCCTCATCCGTGCACTCACAGAGGAATGGAATAAATTGCCTCAACAGCTGCTGGATAATGTTGTGCAAAGTATGGTACGACGTGTGGAATGTTGCATCACACTCCACGGTGGACATATCCCGTACTGATACCTTTCTTTAAGGTGCCTGCTGACTTTTAGATGTTTTGTTCCATTTCTCCGTACGCAGATCAAATGAACATTTTTTTTTCTTTCAGATGTTTCACAGCTTTGTACTTTCCAGAACAATAAATATTTTTTATTCTAATGTCTGAACAGTGTGGCAACTATATTTTATCATACTAGGCCTCATGTCTCGCTTAATGTTATGCTACATAGCAATTTGTGATCCGTCCTTAGCAATTGTCCAGCAGTGTATTTAAGAACCTTTCTCGTATAATTTTGTGTACGTGTACCAAGTTTCACGTTATTTGGGTGTCTGGATCTCGAGTTATGAAGGAACAGACAGACAACAAATGCGTCTTATATATATATATATATATATATATATATATATATATATATATATATATATATATATATATATATATATATATATATGTGGCATGCAGCCAAAAGCAAAACACAGTCTTCGCGCGCAGGCGCAGCTAATGAGAACTGAAACCGTGGAAACTGTTGAACTAGTGAAAGTAAAACAAAAACTTTTTAGAGAGAGAGAAAGAGAGAAGCAGCGAAGGAGAACGCGAGAGGTGCGCGAGCAGGCGTTACCTTCTGAATATCATCGTCAAACTTATCTGTAAAAACTACCTTTTTAATTAATTTTTGTTTAATGTTAAAATAAAATAGAAGATAGACCAACGTCTTGGACCCCTTGTTGTCTCCCACAAATTATGGGGGCTCGGCCGGGATAGATAAAATTTCGATTTTGAACCAAAGTCTGGACAATGAACAACAGCGTCCGTGAAGGAGACGCTCCGCCATTTTTCGGAAACTTCGTTCAACCTGTGTAGAGGTTGAATTTTTCAACTTCATTCCGCCTGTGTAGAGGTCGGAACAAATAACAAAATAACCTGTGTAGAGGTATATTTTTCAACGAACCATCGACAAATATTCCGCCTGTGTAGAGGTTGGAAAACCCATCGACGAAAATCCCGCCTGTGTAGAGGTTGGAACTAATTCAGTGTGAATAATCCGCCTGTGTAGAGGCCGGAACTACAATTTCAACTATATTACCTGCGAAGAGGTGACATCAGTGGAATCAACGTTTTTATTGGATACATCGTACGTGCGAGCAACAAGGGAGCCAGAAAAAAAAAGGTAGGATCTTTCTAAATTTTTATAAAATGTATAAAAACGCTCTTAAAGAGGATCTCATAAGAGTCGTTCAGGAGCTAGACGGTACTGTCGAAAGTACTGACACTATAGTTAAACTAAAGACTAAAATTGAGAACAGTAGTACATTTGAAAGTGATCCAGATTTCGTTAAAACTTAATTCAAAACTGTATAGATGAGAGAGTATCGCAAAACGAAAGAGAGGTAACTTCAGAACAAAAAATTGAGCTCGCGAAAATTCAGTTAGCAAAATTAGAAAAAGAAATCGAACTTCAATTAGCTAAAAATAAAGCATTAAGTTTAAATCCTGCAGCTAAAGTCGAAGAAAAACAGTTCGAAACTAACATAGAAAATATGATAAAAAGTATAAAAACTTTATCTCTTCCTGTTCCCACCAGATCTGAAAATTTTAATCTGTTCTTCCAATCATTAGAACGCGCATTTTTAACCAAGAAAATAAATGACGAATATAAATCCCGAAATTTTAATAAATCTTCTGGGCGAAAGAGCTCATAACGTCTTACTGTATATTAAAGAAGAGGAATTAAATGACTATGAAAAACTAAAATCTATAGTACTCAGAGAATTCCAATTAACCCCTCGCGAGTGTCTAAACTCATTTAAAAATGCTGTAAAATCATCAGGCGAGACATACATCCAATTTGCTGCAAGATTGACGGCAAACTTCCAATATTATTGTTCGTTAAGAAAAGTTAATTCCTTTGAATCTCTATGTGATCTTATAATTTCTGATAAACTATTTGAAACTTTAAATAAGGAAACTGCAACTCATATTGGCATTCGAGAAGCAGAAGATTGGTTTAGGCCTATTGATTTAGCTAAAGAGTGTGATATTTATATTTCATCTAGAAGCGGATCACATAAAGAAATTCCTATTACTTATGGATATACCCAAGACCCCTTTAAAAATAAATCACAAAACTTTAAAACAAAGATTAAAGAGAACTATCCCCAATATCATGAAAGAAAAATAAAAAATTGCTTTATATGCGGTGATTCATCTCATTGCGCAAGAGACTGTGAGAAGCGTTTTAAACCTAAAGAATCTAATGATCACATCCATAATAGAATAAATGTGAATACTTTGAAAGTCGAGAGCGAAAAACAAAATAGCGATGAATGCGCAAATCTTCAATACGTAAACATTTTTGTGGAAAATCAGCCCGTAACAGCATTGATTGATTCAGGTTGCCAGATCCCAGTTTTAAATTCCTCACTAATTAGAGTGCAAACACCTTCCGAAGAGATCATAACATTAAGTTCATGTTTTGGCGAACAGCATATGGTAGAAGTTAAACCGATAAATCTTTCTCTTAATCAACACTTTCCCGGTATAAGTGTGCGAACGGCGATATCACCGACCTTGACCGAAGAATTTATTATACATCCCAGTATATATTCTGAAATAGAGAAACTAGGCCACGCAAAGAGCGATGTTTTATTGAGTGAAAGTGGATCCTCTTTGAGTGCAGATTGTGGTGTTTCTTTTCCAAATGTTTCTGTTTCAAGTGTGATAGAAAACTCTAGTTATGATTTGCCATATGTTAAAAACTTTAATACTGGAAATGATTCGAGTTCTCGAATTAAGGATTATAAATGTAATAAAATTAAGATTACTAAGTTAAAAGTGAGTATTGTAAGAGAAAAATGTTCTGATATAGTATTGTGTAAGAAAGCCGATGGTGCCATGAAAACGAGTTCCGTGGAATTTATCTCCCAATCTCCTACCCCTTCACCTATGAATAGTAATTATCGACGGTTTGTGTTGCTCCGGAAAATTTTTTGAGCCTTGGCAGTGGAAGCGAAGGAAAAAAGAGAAATCGTTTCGAACAGACGTCCAGAACTCTACAGAGGAAAATATCGATGCGTTCAACCAAAGATCAACTTGTTGAAAAAGATGTTCTTATGCCGGTGAAACACAATGTTTTCCTGTGGAACCTTCCGGATGTCGAAGAGATGCCTTCACATGATGGAGAAACTGTCTAGTTCAGAAAAATTATGATATGTTTAATCTCTATATATTTGTCGTACAGTCCTTGTCTGTTCCGTTTTTTTTTGTATGTTTCAGATTCTCCTCTGGTCTCCATGGAAATACCGCTGCGGACAGCGTACGGTCAGAATGGCCGTTGTGGCATGCAGCCAAAAGCAAAACACAGTCTTCGCGCGCAGGCGCAGCTAATGAGAACTGAAACCGTGGAAACTGTTGAACTAGTGAAAGTAGAACAAAAACTTTTAAAGAGAATATCATCTCTTCTGAATATCATCGTCAAACTTATCTGTAAAAGATAGACCAACGTCTTGGACCCCTTGTTGTCTCCCCACATATATATATATATATATATATATATATATATATATATATATATATATATATACAGTGTATTTCCGGATAGTGGTTCTTTTTTTTCTTGTTTTCCTTGTAGATTTCTTTTTGACGGGTGAGATATGTGAAATAAATAGAAATTAATTTACAAAAAAAAAAGTGTGAATAATTACTTTTTTAATGTATAGTGTGTGTTTATGAATTTAAAATTTGTTTCATTAGGAATTTAAAATATATTAAAAGATGAATCTCTCTCTCTCTCTATTTAACGAATTTTCCTCAAAACTAACCTTTTTTCGGGATTTAGAGGGCCGACTGTATTTCATTTTTAATGGAGTTAAAACTTTAAGGTATCCGACTACGTTCGGAACCGTGTTTTTGCAAAAGCGTATAAATGGATAATATTTATGATATTTAGTGTCACTTAGAAAAATGTATATAAAACTGTTTTACGAATATTATTACAATAAAAAAAAATTTAAGTATAATATTTTGAAAAAAAATGAACATAGAATGACCCATTTTCAAAATATTCTCCTTTTGTGAAAAATGCTTCTATTATAATAATATTTTGCCTGTATATAGCTCAGACCTCCGTTCAGAGGCTCGACTAGAATTTTTGAATAATATAACATAGAAGTGGGTTTATTCATATTTTACGACAACAAAGGGGAGTGATTTTAAGGAAAAAACGCCAATAATTATTTCAATTGGTGTAACTCTGAAAATAATGTGAATTTTTCAAAAATTCTAATTGCAAAAATTCCTCTGTTGTCGTAAAATATGAATATAATCCCACTTCTAAGTTATATATTTCAAAAATTCTAGTTGAGCCCCTGTACAGAGGTCTCAGCTATATACAGGCAAAATATTATTATAATAGAACCATTTTCACAAAATGAGAACATTTGGAAAAAGATTATTCTAAGTTAATTTTTGTCAAAATATTATATTTAAATAAATTTTTCTTGTCAAAATGTCTTTAAAACAATTTTATGCATGTATTCTAATCTGAGTGATACTAAATATCATGAAAATGATCCATCTATGCGCTTTTTTAAAATCACGGTTCCGAATGTAGTTGATACCTTAAGTTAATTTGGATTTACAGACATTATGTGAAAAGAGGTTTTCTACCCAAAAGATAACTTTTTCACAGATGAACGTTTCTAGTAAATAATTAATTATTAAAGAGAAGGGGTTTGGATGTCTTTAATGAGGAGTTTAGCAACTGAGATATTCAAGATCTTCGTTATTAACTAGCTCTCCCATTATTAATCACAGTAGAAATAACCCTGTTAAACATGTTCAACAATCCTATTTATAAAAGCAATAAAAAATCTATATGAAATATCTTTCCTTTTTGAGCTTATTTGTATAATATCCCCTAGTTTATAAATATATGTTCAGATCTGTTTTTCGTTGTTGAATTTAGCTCACATTCTTTCACAATTATTTTTATTACAATTCTATTTTTATATAAAAGTAAATGTTATATAATTCATTACATTATAAAAATTAATTTACAAAGATAATATAGGCTTAAATGAATTTCAGTTTGGAGTTTCATTGGCAACAGCTTCTAAACCAGTGTCTCTCAAACTGTGGGGCGCCCCCCCTGGGGGGCGCTGTATTCCTTCTAGGGGGGCGCGAGCATATTGAAAATAAAAGATTTAAAAAATAATTTTTTGGAATGAAGAAAAACAAAATGCTTTCTGACTTAATAAAAAAATGCACATTTACACGGATATAATTTATGTATATCATCTGGTGATCATCAAAAATAAAACATTCTACTTCAAAACGTTCATTAGCTATCTTTGATCCTATAACCAAATAAAAAAAGACATTTTATTTGCTTTACTGTAATCACACGATGAGAGATTTTTTTATTACGTTTCTTTTATAACCCCTAAAATGCTACTTTTGAGTATCATATATTTGACCTTCAAACTTACTGGTATGCTTCACTCCATCTGTTTTTCTTTTAGGAAAGTTGTAAATAATATTTTTCTGTTGCTTTTTTCCATGTGAATGAGTTATATGATACATGGATAAGCATATTGAGTACTTTGAAGGATTATTTGGCCAACATATACAATGCGCAACGGAAAACATTTTACGCAATTCTTTTTTTAGAACTAATATCCATATGTTTTATTGAATATACTTTAACACGGGATCGATGCGCAGAGTCACCTGATCTTCACGAAATCGTTAATTCTGGGAAAACTGTTTATTTGTTACCAATGACCTTGACAGAGGATCCTCCAATAAGACAGTCTTAATGGGAACTAAAATGAATTTACCACAGTTCGCCCTCTTTTTTGGGGGAGTTTCAAACGTTTTTTTTACAATCAAGTTACTAGTTTTGATCAAGTTCCCTGCGCGACCACTTTTGTTCAAAAATATTTTCTGCGAACATACTTTATGTCCGTTATTAAGGGCACGCAAATTTGGAACATTTTCATTAGTTTTATTGGATTTTTTCTCAAAAATTCAAAGAAAAATTGAAAAGTCCTTGAAAGTAGGTAAGTATATTTTTTCTCTTAATTAAATTATTCTCTGGAATTGGGATTTTTATCGTGTATAGCAAAAATAATTATAAATTAAATTATATAGTTTAAAAACAAATTAAAAAAAACACGCTTTTATAGTGAATCGAAATAAAAAGTAAAAAAAAAATAAAAATATGTATTACTTAAAAGTAACATATACAAAATTTAATACTTATCTTGTTAATTTGTACGGTTTATAATTATGATCGTATTGTAGCTTTAGCACCCCCCCCCCCCAAAATGCATTATTATTGCATTCAATACATTATTATTTTTGGGGGGGGTGCGATAAAAATTATGATTGAAAATTGGGTCGCCAGTAGTTAAAGTTTAAGAAACACTGTTCTAAACATAAATTTGCCTTTAAAAACTTAATTATAAGTCGTTCCAAAGTTAAGTTTTTCTTGTAGTCGAAACAAAGAAGTTATATATTTTCGGTAATTTACCTTATATTTACCTGCTTATAAACGATGTTTAAATTGTTATTGTTTAGTATGTATGAACAACACTAATATGGCAGTGTATTTCAAGTAAAAAAAAGAAATAAAAAAAACAGTTAAAAACTCCTTTTTTTTTCTTTTCACTAAGTTTAGTTAAAAAACGTATATATAATTGTGTATACTCTCTCTTTTAAGTTTAATCTTTTTCGATATAAGTCTAATGTCCGAATATATCGTAGTTAGATTCATTTTTATTTAAGTCAAACTATACCTACTTTATTCTACGTATTTGTCAAACTATACAGGGTGTATCTAAAGTCTTGGGCAAAACTTTAAGGGGCTATTGTACACATTAAGACAAACAATATTAAATAGGAAACTTAGGGTCCCAAACGTCTACCGAAAGAGGTAGGCGCCATTAAACTTTAGGGTCCGAAATTTCAAATGATTGTAAGAAACGGAAAAATGGGTCGATTCGTTAGAGGTTTCCGCTAAAATTATTCTCTTTGTCAGTATTTTCTTGAAAAATAAATTTAAAGATAAAGCTAAAAAAATATCGATAGACGAGCGCGTTAGACTTTGGAGTAACGAACAACTATTTTTTACTGTTATTTTTTGTATTACATTAAATGCTTTCAAAAGCTTAGACTTAAACTTAAGTTTTGAGCTCAAAATCTGGATCGTTGGGGGTGGTTAAGTAGTGCAAACTCAACTGTGTTTAGGAGGTGAAATTTGAACCCCCTTCCTCCCCTGGACACAGTTCTGTTAATCACGATCTTGGATGCTTGGTCGTAGACTAGGCAGCAACTACTACCCACTAAACGTAAAATAAACGAGAGAGGGATGACAAAACTAAATAAAAAGTTATTCATAACAGACATGAGCAATTTCTCCGCGTAAAATACTTGATTATATAATTCACCCGATTTTCACTCAAAGTGTAGTACACAAGGATTTAACTGTATGTGAGAATGTAAAGTGCTATAAAAGCTCTGGTTATCTGCATTCATCATGTTTTCGGTTTAGACGACTGAAGGGTTGACCAGTTACACTAATCAAGGAATAGCCGATATCCATTTCATTTACGGCGTTGCGGATGGGAATATTGTACGGGAACGATTTCCTTCGAGACGCTTGCCGAACTGAAAAACTTTCGAACGCTTGCATCGGCGTCTCTGAGAAACCGGTTCGTTTGTCAGTGGGATGCACGACACAGGGCGTACCAGGAGTGCGAGGACACCAGAATTTGAAGATCATGTGTTGTGTGAATTCGAGAAGCAACCGGAGACGAGCACGCGGACTGTATCCGCCGCCGCAAATGTGAGCCACATGACGGTTTGCCGAGTGTTGGGAACCGAAGGCCTTCGACCCTATCATGCGCAGCATGTTCACGCCTTGAAAGCAACCGACCATCAGCCACAGGTCGGTTTTTCAAGATGTTTCCTCCAAAGATTGGCTGTGCAACCATATTTTGCCGCACACATGCTATTCACCGATGAATGCAGTTTCAGTCGGGAAGGCATTTTCAATGCGCACAGTGCACATAACTGGACGAACACTAACCCACAAGCTATCCATCCTCATTCATATAAACGGTGTTTCATCGTCAATGTGTGGGCAGGAATTTTTTGCGATCATTTGATCGGGACATATCTCTTGCCAAGGTGCCTGGTATACCTACAAGAGGTGCTTCCAGTTCTACTGCAAAGTGTTCCAGCCAACATAAAGGCTCGTATGTGGTTCCAACATGACGGAGCACCTGCACATTTCAGTGCAGATGTGCGAAGTGCATTGGATACAGCATATACAGGGCGATATATTGGGCGGGGTGGTCCGGTAAATTGGCCAGCATGCTCGCCTGACCTCTCCTGCCTAGACTTCTTCCTCTGGGGCCATGTGAAGAGTCTTGTTTACGCAAGTCCCGTCGACTCCGGCAAGGTACTAGTTGTGAGGATTGCCGTCGTAGCAGGTGATATCCGGGAGCTGCCTGGGGTATTTGCTAATGTTCGATAGTCCCTCCGCCGGCGGTGTGAGGCCTGCATCCTTGCTGATGGGAGCTCTTTCGAGCAGTTATTGTGATTCCGCAAGGAAAGCATGCGTGTACCATTTTCTACGTGTCATCATTCATTCAACCTTCATTCATGCGCACTACGTGCGTGCATCAAATTGTTTCTTTTTATTTTGAGCGAGAAATTGCTCATGTCTATTATGAATAATTTTTTTAATTTTGTCATCCCTCACTCGTTTATTTTACGTGTAGGAGGTAGTAGTTTCTGCCTGGTTTACGACACTAAGATCGGGAATAACTGAACTCTGTTCAGGGAGAGGGAGTTTCAAATTTCACCTTCTGAACACAATTCCGTTTGCGCTACTTAACTACCCCCAACGAATCAGATTTTGAACTCAAAGTTTAAGCTTAAGGCTAAGCTTTTGAAAGCATTTAATGTGATAAAAAATGGTTGTTCGTTACTCCAAAGTGTAAAGCGCCTTCTATTGACATTTTTTAAACTTTATCTTTAAACTTATTTTCCAAGAAAATACTGACAAAGAGAATAATTTTAACGAAAACTGCTAACGAATCGACCCATTTTTCCGTTTTTTATAATCATTTGAAATTTCGGACCCTAAAGTTTAATGGCGCCTACCTCTTTCGGAAGACGTTTGGGACCCTAAGTTTTCATTTAATATTGTCTGTCTTGATGTGTACAATCACCCCTTAAAGTTTTGCACAAGAGTTTAGATACACCCTGTATTAGGTAAAACATTTATATATGTATATATTATTATTATAAGTAATTTTTTAGGTAATAGAATGACACAAATAATTTAATTCCCAAACTAATTAGACTGTTTATCTTCACTACTTACGAGGAACTTTAATTTTCAGATCATGATACAATGTTTAAAATAAACATCCAGTTGAGCTTCTTTTCACAAAGGATGATGAAGAAGCTTTTCAAATCGCGGCCTTCCATTTGCGCGTGTACAATCAGTGATTAAAAAGAACGCGAATATAAGTTTGTTGTTATAACCTTCAACTATTCTTTTAACTTCTTTTCGTTTTTTTCGGTAATGAAGAGCTTGATTAAGGGACGCAAGACACGACCTTTCTAAAGACGCCTACGCATATGAACTCATTTGATACAGTTCGCGATGTTCTTTTGTTTGATGCAGTATTTTCTCGAAGACAAGGAATTTTCTGGGTAAGTTATTTCAATTTATTGTTTTTTTCTCATTTAAATAAAAAACGAAACATATAAATAAAACTTATTTATATACTTCCAAGATTCAACATTTGCATGAAATTTGTTTTTCGAACTGAAACTAATGCTTGTAACATCTGGATTCGTTTTGACAGATCGTTGTTAAAGCCATCGAGAGAAGGAACGTTTTAGTTCCGTCACTTGATAGTTTTCAAAGGATTATGCTCGTCAGTTTCCCAAATAATAATGAATAATTTAGAAGCAATTACATCACTGAGATAGTTGTAATTACAATTAAAATCATTGTAATAGAAATAATTAATTACTATCATTATTAAAATATCTTTTAATTTTTTCAAGGAATTTGATATGTATTATTCGATAGATCAGAAGTATATTTAGAAAGTGCTTAGAAATTTTTAATTGATTTTCAAATGAAAGTTCAAATTTTTTTATGGAATTATACTTCATACAGAATTACAGAGTTATACTCTAATGAGAAAAGTTAAGTTTTGTTCGAAATTATAATGATGTAATGAAATTGTAATGAAAAGCTTGGCATAATGAATTGTAATCTGAATTTCTTGATGTAAAAATTTCGAATTTTTTTCTGACAAACTGAATAAAAAGATGAATCAATA
This sequence comes from Trichonephila clavipes, assembly GCA_019973935.1. NCBI lineage: Eukaryota > Metazoa > Arthropoda > Arachnida > Araneae > Nephilidae > Trichonephila > Trichonephila clavipes. Next base: position 142,073 of record BMAU01020812.1, read on the forward strand.
AATGAAATCCAAGAACATAAACAAAGCTTAAAATTAAATCTAATATTACTTTCATTCTACTTAATTCTGATTTCTGAATGTTTCAAGTGGAGCTTTTAACGTTTAGACAAAAATATTTCATTATTCACATTACAAAAAACAGCTGAAATAATAAGATATTTTTCAAAAAAAAAAAAAATAATAATAAAATAAAAAATAAAGTAAATTTTTATAAAGTATTTTGTTAGATTTTTGACTCAGAAATGAATTTGTAATACACTCGTTAGTTATTAATAATATATCACTCATTATTGATCTCGTTCTCGTTATATTTTGCAACAAAATGAAAGTCTTAAGTATTGTAAAAATTTATTACGTTTTGAAAAACTAAAATGTATTATATATATATTTTTTTCTATATATAGGCCCGTGAATTTGAAAATGAAAATTTCACAAGTACCTATTTTAGTATTTTTGATATTCACATGCGTTACAGCTTCAGATCCATGGTGGAAAAAAATAGCACAAAAGCAAGGGTAAATTTAAAAAAAATATTTTCTTCTTCTTATTATTACTTATTTTAGTTATATTCAACTTGTTAGCAATTTTTTAAGTAAGTAATCTCATTTCAGTGAAAACAAGGAGTATATCATTATATTATTTTTAAATGTAAAAAAAATTTGCATAGGACACACGCATTACAAATTTCTATAATATAACACATTTAAGTATCAGTTAGTATGAGTATGATGACGTCATTTGACACTTGTTTGTTAGTCAGACTGTAGTTTAAGTTATATTGCTAATTTATATCGCTATAACCTTTGAAAGCCCGCGCTGTTGCGAAATATATAATTACTATTACCAAATAATTTTGAATGCTATATAATTCCTATTCTTTTTGAAAATTATTTAAATACACTTGAAGATTTTATTCATCAGTAGTTATATTTTTTTTCAGTGTTTCATAACAGCTTAGCCTGAGTTACTTTTGAAATCTGTCAAGATACCCTAATTCTTTGTGCTCCAAATTATGAATCAAAAGAAATATCATTTCAAAACATTTTTTCATTAAATTTTAAAGCAGATTTGAAGATTTACACAGTAATGTTACGAATTAAAAAAATTCGTTAGTATTAAATTAGTTCGAGTTAATAAATTAAATTGATACGCTTTGGAACCATCGAGTTACTAAAGGTGAAAATATTTCACAACTTGGTAAATAAAGAAATTGTACAGCATTTCACTGTTCTTTCTAAGTACCATGTATAATAAGATACATATTTTCGATGAAATTCACTAAAGCATTTTTTTTGTTCAAGCATAGTATATTACACACTTTATATAATATTTTGAAAAAGGTCGACTCTGTACAGATTTGTTTGCACACACTTTACAATGTTCCCTATTTTCCACAAGGGGAGACCAGTGGCACCCTAAGTTTTGCAACCGCATAGGTTTTGATACTGAATGGTTTTCTTTTAACTTGAAAATGGCATTATTTTCAATGTTATACGAGTTCGGCCTTCTTCTCGTATTTATGTATATATATGACATGTTTTGAGTCAGAATCAGTCTTAATTTTAAAAAAGAATCTTCATTCAGTGAATTCACTACACCATCTGACGCTGAGAGAAAAAGGACGCCAAAAAGGGAAATCTAAGTGTTTTTACCACTTGAACCGAGATGTGTAAAGTATCTCGTATTTTATGATATGTACTTGAAAGTTAATGCTGACATATAGGGCTATTAAATACAATGATCTGGGATTAGAAATATTTAGTGGTTAGGCCATCTGCTTCAGTACTTGAAGATGTGATGGAAAATGAAAGTTAAGTGCTATATAGGGAGTTTAATTTTAAATCTAATTTAATTATATATATATATATATATATATATATATATATATATATATATATATATTCTATATACATAAATACTAAAGGTCATTCAACCTTTTGCGACATTCCGTTTATAATCGAAAAAGGAATTTTATTTTATTCATTATCGCATTAGATAGCATTTTCCCTCGTATTTCAGCGAGCGCAATATAAATATTTGAGATTCTACTCTATTAATCCAAAAAAAAGTTCTTCTACCTCATTTTTTTGAATTTCCTATTGACATTATAAAAAGAACACAGCACATAAGCCAACATGTAAATTCTTAATTTATTTTCTTTCTGTGACTTAAATTAAAATAGTAATTTTTTTTTTTTGCATTTGTCCTTTAAATATTTGCCAAAAATATCTATAGATAATATAATCCTTCACATTAAAGTATTTAACATGCAGAACACAAAGTAGCAAAATATTAGTTTAAAAAGGGAAATAATAAGATAACAATAAAACTCTTTTTTCACAAATAAGAAAAAGGAAGTAATTATTCAATGAAAAATGAAAGCAGTTTCTCTAAACGGATTAGCGATTTAATATTTACGAGACTTACAACTACTGTAATTCTGTAATCATTTTCATGGTCATCTGAATAACAATTGGGGCTTGAGGAACGGTTTTTCTTTAGTTTATTATGAATGACAAAAGAGATATACAGAGCTTGTACAACTGAAAGCCGCTTATAACGGCTCGCTTGAGAACTGGTTCTGCGTGAAGGCGCATTTCTCAGCACATGGAGGACTAAAGGGGACATAAAAATCAAAATACTTCTTTTTAGTTGCATCTTCTTAAAATTTAGTGCAATATGTCTTTATTAAGTATTTATGTAATGCAAACTTTTTTTTCAGTTCCTACTATTAACTCACACTCTCTATTTATTTATTTATTTATCTCGGTGGAATTTTCAATCGTTAATAAAATACATTTTAAAGTGCTCAATTGAGCTGAAATTTTATATACATGATTATTCTGGATGACAATACAGTAATTTAATTATAATTAATAAAAATTAATTGATTAAAACTAATCATTCAAAGAATTGCGAATTCAGCCACGTTGGCATCATTTTTGGCGACTTGTGTCAAAACTTTAAAATATATTTTTCTCACGTTTTAAAGCATTCAGTTGAACTGAAATTTTATATACACGATTGTTTTGGATAACAATACGATACCTCAATGATAATTAATAAAAATCAATTACCACTTAATGTTGTGATTCTGCCATATGTATATTAATTGTAACTATTTAATAAAAAGTAGCTAAAATAAAATTTTCCTTTGTTAATCTAAGTAGGAATTGACTTAAATTTTTTTCTATGTTACTTGTTTTTTTTTTTTTTTTTTTGCATATCATTTCTTGTGTTTTTGACATTTGTCCAGTGCTGCTTTAAGCTCATTTCGGGCCCTGGCACAGATCTACAGGCCCGTTTGGCATTGGTGGATCCAAGAAAATCTGCTTAAGTCCAGCTTATCCGGGCCTTCCAGGCCCCTGGGCGCCCACCCCAAGTGCCCAATGGGTAAACCTGCACTGAATTTGTCATTTCTCTATAAAAATATTTAAACTGTTCCATCTGAGAAAAAGTGTAATAATGAATATTTTTCTAAATACTTTACCCATTTTTTAGGCGTAGAACAAAACATTTGACTCATATGGGGCTTTGAAACGAATCTTAAATATAGATGGGAAAAAATTAAACTCTGCAGGTCAAAATTCTCGTTTTCGAAATTTTTGAACAAATAATCAAAATCCTGTACAAATGCATGATTTCTTTTTTTTTTTTACAGTCCACTGAGTACTATCACTTAAAAATGTTATAACATTGATTAGAAATCTAACTTATGATGAATAGTTTGAATTTTATTTGCAAGAAAAATGACAATGAAGAAATGAAAAATATTTGAAAGCTCCTTTACCCTATAGAGGCTTCTTTAGCACTTTGATCCAAATATCCTTTTTTGCTCAGGAAGGAAGTGAGAGTTATATTAACGTCGCACCATTCGGCTACACTAGGGTTATTTCTGACGGACCCCCCTCTCCTACCACACCACACTAACGGGAGGACATTGTGCCTCGACAGAATTTACGACCATTGGTCCCCTCTACATGGCGAGCTTCAGTGGCATCAGGACTCGAACCCGCGACGCTCCCTTTTCGCAAAGATGACTGAAACAAGGAACGTTTCATTGAGTATAATCGATAATTTCTTTCAAGTTCTTTTCTAATTGAAATTTTTTTTGTATGACTTTCACACACTTTCATGCATCATTTTTTACTTTGGATTTCTTTTATTTAGTCTACATTTTTAACTATGTATTGTTGGTATATATAATTGTATAAATATATTAAAACAAATAACAAACAATGATGAAACGTCATTTATTTTCTCTGCCTATATATTTGCAATTTTTTAAAATCATAATAATATTCAGTGGCGTAGCGAAGAACATTTGGGCCCTCCCGCAAAGTCAGGTTTTGGGCCCCCAAGTTGCATTTTACAAAGGGTAGGTACTTGGCAGCAGTCCGGCTTTGGGAACCCTATACCCCCACAATGTGGGACTTAAGGGAGTGTACGTTACGTTACTGATAATATTTATGAAGAAATATAATGAATCCAACTATTGCTCATGAGAATTTAAACCTAATACTAAAAAATGCATCATACACATCTCATGATGCATTATATTTTATTTTTTCATATTATTTTATTTTTGTAGACGAAAATATGGTAAAAAGTAGAAATAATAAGTGTATAAGAGAAATATAAAAGATTTCGTCCACTTTTTCACTGAAAAATGCATAAAAGTGCATACATATTTAATACATAAAAATTTGAGAACTCATTAAATTTCAAAAGGCAATCAACCAATGTTTTGAAAAACGGGCATATATCAAGAGATATTTAATTTATAGGTTTCAAAAACTGCTAAGAAAGATTTTCAATGTGTCATTAGATGTTATCAATTTATTTAAAATCAATTAATATGGTTTTCAAAAGAAAGTTACGTATTCCGTTTGAATGCATTGAATGACGCAAGTTTCATATATCTTGGCTTGATTGAAGTGAAATATAATTTATTTACTAAAATATATTTTAAGTAACAAGTATTATACTAAAAGACAGAACTACTTAACGATGCAATATTTCTTAAAACTATTTCTGTTTCTTCAATGACAGGCCAATGGTGTGTGCTGAAGAACATGTAGCCGATAGTGATCGAAGTTTCTCTATTCCTTGGACGGGAGGAAGTCTCTGCGGCTCTGAAACGTAAGAATCAATCTTTAAAATGTTTTATTGATTCAAAACGTGTAAATGACAGATCCCCCCACACGCGTGTAATGGCTTTATTCTTTATATTGTATACAAATATTTACACTACTGGTCATTAAAATTTCTACACCAGGAAGAAGTGGAAATAACAAAATAATATTTATTGGACAAATATATTATACGGGAAATAACAAGTGATTAAATTTTCAAGAAATTTTGGTTCAAAGATCCTGAGAAATCAGTACCCAGAACAACCCCCTCTGGCAGTAATAACAGCACTTATTCGCCTGGGCATTGAGTCAAACACAGGTACAGATGCCCAAGCAGCTTCAACACGACGCCACAGCTCATCAACCGTATGGTGACAAGCCAGTCGCTCGGCAACCATGAACCAGACGTTTTCTATTGGCAAGAGATATGGTGAATGTGCAGGCCAGGGCAGCAACTGAACACTTTCCGTATCAAGGAAGGTCCGTACTATACCTGCAACATGCAGTCGTGCATTATCCTGCTTAAACGTAGGGTTTCGCAGGGCTCGAATAAAGGCTTGAGTCACGGGTCGTAACACACCAGAAATGTAACGTGCACTGTTTAAAGTGCCTTCAACGCGAGCAAGAGGTGACCGAAATGTGTATCCAATCGAACCCCATATCATCACGCCAGGTGATGGGCCAGTATGACGATGACGAATGCACGCTGCCAATGCGCGTTCACCATGATGCCGCCGAATAAGGATGCGACAATCTTGATGCGGTAAACAGAACCTGGATTCATCTGAAAGAATGACGTCTCGCCTCTCGTGCGTCCAGGTTCGTCGTTGATCACACCATTGAAGACGCTCCTGTCTGTGATGCAGCGTCAAGGGTAGCCCGCAGCCATAGTCTCCGAGCTGAAAGACCATGCTTCTGCAAACTGTTCGTGCAGACACTTGTTGTCTTGCAAACGACCCCAATTCTTGACTCAGGGCTCCTGACGTAGCTTCACGATCCATAAAGGCCATGCGGGTAACATGCCTGTCTTCTCAGCTGCTAGTGATAGGGATCCCATAAGATCCAGCACGACGTTCTGTATTACCGTTCTGAACCCATCGATTCCATATTCTGCTAACAGTCATTGGATCTCAACCGACACGAGCAGCAATACTGCGATTCGATGAACCGTAATCCCGGTGCGCTACAATATGACCTTCTTCAAAGTCAGAAATGTACAGGTACGCATTTCTATTTCTTACACGAGGCATCACAACAATTTTTCACCAGGAAACAACATTAAAATTTAATTTGCGTATGATAAACCGGCTGAACAACTACTACCTGCGTCTGATTTGTCTGAATGCACTGAAAAGCAAATCATTTGTATATCACAGCCACCTTCTTCCTGTCGTTTAAATTTCACGTCTGTAGCATGTCGCCTTCTTGGTGTATCAATTTTAATGGCCAGTAGTGTATGTGCAATAATTCCCTTAAATTTTCTCTCGATGGATTTTAATCCATAATGGTTTTGAGCTCTCCAAGACTTCACGTGATGATTGATTTTTATTTTACCCACCTGATGGGAAATAACTACAGCTGTATCTCCCAAAACACTGAAAGGCTAGCGTTTTTAAAATAGGTTGATGTAAGCTTGCATCCCCCGCATATTCGGACCAATCAGAAAAGCTTTTACCAGAAATCATATGATTATTTTTTTCCCCAATGGGGCTGTATTTTAGCAACTTAGCCTTTGCAGATACGGCAAGTCCCCAAATGTGCGAGACATTTTATCATGACCTCGCTACCAAATTTTCTACCTTGCTACCAACTACACTTTCAAATAAACTGTTTATTCTTTCTTGAAGCAATGTGTATGCACTTCTTATTTATTTTTGTTGATAATTGAAACATATACACTCATGTCCATAAATTAAGGATAATTCAGAATCACACAGAAATTGAACTCTATAAATAAAAATTTCACCTGTGTGTAGAATTATCACACACATCTTGAAGAAGAATATGCAAATTACAGGAAACCTCCAGATGGCGCGGAGAGTACGTCACAAAGACGAGAGTGTAAGAGAGGGGTATATAAGAAATGGTGGCAAATAAATAAAATTGTTCACAACCGCTTTAAAAGCCTTTCAGTGCAATATCCGCATAGTTATGGCACAAAGGAAGCATTTGGATGGTTTTTTACCTGGTAGAATTATTGGACGACTGGAATGTGGACGTACTCAGGTGGAAGTATCCGAGGAACTTGGAATCACCCAGAGTGTCATCTCCAGGCTTTGGCAACGATTCCAAGATGATGGTAATGTGAGTAGATGTTATAGCACAGGTCACCCCCGAGTTACAACGCCGAATGAGGACCGGTATATTTGGCAGTTACTGCCAAAAGAAACAGACGGAGCACAGCATCAGACCTGTCTCGTCAGCTCTCTTCAGCTACCGGTATGACAGTTTCAAGGCAGACTGTGCAGACGCTTAGGACACATTGGTCTATATGCTCGTATGCCTGTCAGATGTGTTCCACTTACCGCAACTCACTGTCGCTTGCGATTAACCTGGAGTAGAGAGCATGCATTTCTAGGCACCACAACAGTGGTCTTGTGTGTTTTCTGACGAATCCAGGTTTAGTTTGTAGTCTGATTCTCGCCGGACTTTAATATGGAGAGTGCCAGGTACCCGTTACCACCAAGAGAATACCATTGAACGACACCGTTACGGTGGTGCAGGATGGCTCGTTTGGGGAGAAATTATTCTTGGTTCCAGAACTGACCTGCATGTCCAGAGTGTAACGATGACAGGCCACATATATCGGGATGTCATTCTGGAACAACATGTACGTTTGTTTCGGGTGCCATGGGTGCTGAATTTCTGTTTATGGATGACATCGCCCGTGCAAACCTTGTAGACGAATCCCTTCAATTGGAGGATATCACCCGTATGGATTTGCCAGCATACTCACCGGACTTGAATCCAATAGAGCATGTGTGGGATATGCTTGGCCGACGAATTGCAGTCCTTCAACCCCCTCCCAACTGTCTACCGGAACTTCGGAGGGTATTGTTTTATTAGTGGTGTAGTATTCCCCAAGATCAGATTGATAATTTGATACTCAGCATGCCTAGGTGTTGTAAAGCCTGTATTGCATCGTCCGGGAGACATACTTCGTATTAACCATCATACTAACCATGTTATACTGTTTTTGTAAATAGGTTCTTTTTTGAAATTTGCTCCAGGGAGTAAAAATCGCAATTTTTTATTAATTATGTCAAACATATAGCATCTTTTTTGCTCTTTACCTTTTGTTTAATAAATAGACTTCACAAATAAGTTAACTTTGTTTTGCTTCTGTCTCTTTCTTTGCCTGAACTTCATTAACCTTAATTTATGGACATGAGTGTACAAATTTCATATTATTGTCAAATACAGTGTCGGTTTATCCCCTGGGCGCTTGGGGCGTGAGATGTTCGGAAGAGCCCGGATAAGATGAAAACAGATTTTCTGGTTATAAATTTCGATCCTCCAGTGACAAGGGTTCCCGTAGATCTTTTGCGCCCAGTGCCCGAAATGAACTTAAACCGGCAATGGTGAAATATAAAGATGAGCTGTGCTAAAAAATTGAATAAAAATTAAATGTTTAAGTGACAAAAATGTAAATGTAAATACACATATCAAAAATTGAAAATGTTGATTTTTCATCCTTCCATTTCCATGATTTCTCCACCTTCTTTTTTTAATGAAATAAAGTCCTTTATTTCGTCTCATACGGTTTATAGATTACGAGAAATGCATCATCTTTTTTGTTATACAAAGTGTTCCTTTATTTCACTTTTTATTAAACTCTGGATATTTCCATACTTTATATGTATCATTTATTGTTTTTATGATAAAGTGTGGATTGTGTGTGATTTTATTTAATTTAAATATTTTTATTCGTAGTACCAAAATAATCATAAATATTTACAGCGTTGTTCGTTTTTCTTGTTGCCCCGGATATGAAAGAACAGAAGGTGAAAGAGGCTGTTCATTAGGTATTTTATTATATTTTTACTTTTTGATATGTTTATATATTTTAACATTTTTTCTTGAATTCTTTCACGTATAAGACTATATTCGTTTTGTTCTTTAAAATCTCTCTTAATCCGATCTTTACATTCTTTAATCGTATTAACATAAGCTCTTTATTAAAAGTAAATGCATATTAAAATATCATCAAATTGTTAAAAACACAGATACTAAGATTCTTATCTGCCCCTTTTGGAAAAGCGCCAAAATACTGAAATAAGTTATTTTCACGCTTGTTAAAGCATAGATCTAAATGAAGATTAATCTTAATTCTCATTTCCAAAATTAACATCTCTCTTTGTTTAGAAAGGTTTCATTCATTTCATCAAAAAATGAGATATTAACTCGGTTTTTGATCTTTATGAACTCTGTGAGCGAACAAACATGCCTTAAAGATAGTATTAAAACTGTTATTTCATAGAATTTTGCATTAAATATGGATGTAACCACTAACTTCCGCATCCCCTTTAAAACGTTTCTTTTATTTTAATTAAAGGTAATTTCTTTGTGTATTTATAGTTAAGTTTCCATTTCAATACATCAAAAATTTAAAGAAAGAACTTTCTAAATTCAAAAGTTAAGATTCAAATTGTGTATTATTCTTTTATCAAATTCAAAATTCCTTAGTTTGATTTCAATAAGAAAATTTGTGTGAAAGAAAACTTACCATATCTTGTGAACAGTAAAACTGCCTGGCGAACACAAGCAAGAAGTTTGATAAAATTCTCATAAAATAAGAGGACATTTAAGAGAAAAAACTGAATTGTGAGTTTGAATAGTAATCATTGTATTTTAGTGGGAATTCAAACACTCTCCTAGGCTTTTTTTTGGGAACAAAAAAAATTATAAATATTTTATAATAAAAAATATTTATAATTTGGCTGACTACAATGCAGTAACTGTATTAGAGTTATGAAGTCATAACAATGATGCCATATTATTGTTGCATTGCAGTTTTAAGTTTAATCTTTACACCGCATCGTATTAAATAAATAATTAATGTTTTTGTTTGTTTACAGTAAAACAATAGTTATATTATTAAGGTAATCGTAACAACGATGCAATACTTTTTAAATATTGTTACGTAGACTGGGGTTCGTCGATTTTATGCTATCAGTCTCAAAAAGCAAAACAGTTCTTTTGGAGTGATGAAAATTTATAGCGAAAAAACAAGCCTTATGACGCGGTGAGCGCCAAATTATGAGGGGATGTGACCCAAGGTAAAAAAGGGACACGCGGGGAAGGGGTTCTTTACAAAGTCCACTAGTTAATTAAACACATTTATTAGACAAAACAAACATTTACATACATAACTAGAGAACTAATAGTTAGCATAGAATTGGAAGGGATCGGAGCGCATGCTCGTACATCCTTACAGTTCCGAAACTTGGCCATTACTGAAGATTGTTCTGTCCGCCAGAGGGAGCGACAGTCTCTCTACTGTTAATATGGGAAGAGTCTAAGCAACGGGGGGTTACAATCTCCTCCTATGGATCCGACGACGTCCCGGCGAGGAGACAGAATCAGAAGAATTAGCTGTTGTAGTAGTAGCTTTTATTGAGGGATGGATGGTTCTGCTGGAAATGGCTGTTGAAGCAGTTGACGGGCTTGGAACATGTGTATTTTGTGTTGATGTGGACGTAACTTTTCGTGGTCGGCCTCTTTTTCGAAGTGGAACTACAGGAGAAGTGTCCATGTCTTTAAAAGGTGTTAAAACAGAAGTATGGTAAGTAGCTATATATATATATATATATATATATATATATATATATATATATATATATATATATATATATATATATATATATATATATATATGGGAGACAACAAGGGGTCCAAGACGTTGGTCTATCTTCTATTTTATTTTAACATTAAACAAAAATTAATTAAAAAGGTAGATAAGTTTTTACAGATAAGTTTGACGATGATATTCAGAAGGTAACGCCTGCTCGCGCACCTCTCTCGTTCTCCTTTCTCTCTTTCTCTGCTCTAATGTCCAAAAGTTTTTGTTTCATTTCAATGCGCCTGCGCGCGAAGACTGCGTTGCTTTTGGCTGCATGCCATAACGGCCATTCTGACCGTACGCTGTCCGCAGCGGTACTTCCATGGAGACCAGAGGAGAATCTGAAACATACAAAAAAAAAAAACGGAACAGACAAGGACTATACGACAAATATACAGAGATTAAACATATCAAAATTTTGTTGAACTAGACAGCTTCTCCATCATGTGAAGGCACCTCTTCGACATCCGGAAGGTTCCACAGGAAAACACATTGTTTCACAGGCATAAGAATGTCTTTTTTAACAAGTTGATCTTTGGTTGAACGCATCGATATTTTCCTCTGTAGAGTTCTGGACGTCTGTTCAAAACGATTTCTCTTTTTCCTTCGTTTCCACTGCCAAGGCTCAAAAATTTTCCGGAGCAACACAAACCGTCGATGTTCACTCTTCATAGGTAAAGGGTTAGGTGAGCGGGAGATAAATTCCACGGAACTCGTTTTCATGGCACCATTGGCTTTCTTACACAATACTATATCAGAACATTTTTCTCTTACAATACTCAATTTTAACTTAGTAATCTTAATTTTATTACATTTATAATCCTTAATTCGAGAACTCGAATCATTTCTAGTATTAAAGTTCTTAACATATGGCAAATCATAACTAGAGTTTTCTATCACATTTGAAACAGAAACATTTGGAAAAGAAACACCACAATCTGCACTCAAAGAGGATCCACTTTCACTCAATAAAACATCGCTCTTTGCGTGGCCTAGTTTTTTTTATTTCAGAATATACACTGGGATGTATAATAAATTCTTCGGTCAAGGTCGGTGATATCGCCGTTCGCACACTTAAGCTAGTAGAGTGTTGATTAAGAGAAATATTTATGGGTTTAACTTCTACCATACGCTGTTCGCCAAAACATGAACTTAATGTTATGATTTCTTCGGAAGGTGTTTGCACTCTAATTAGTGAGGAATTTAAAACTGGGATCTGGCAACCTGAATCAATCAATGCTGTTACGGGCTGATTTTCCACAAAAATGTTTACGTATTGAAGATTTGCGCATTCATCGCTATTTTGTTTTTCGCTCTCGATTTTCAAAGTATTCACGTTTATTTTATTATGGATGTGATCATTAGATTCTTTAGGTTTAAAACGCTTCTCACAGTCTCTTGCGCAATGAGATGAATCACCGCATATATAGCAATTTTTATTTTCTCTTTCATGATGGGGATAGTTCTCTTTAATCTTTGGTTTAAAGTTTTGTGATCTATTTTTAAAGGGGTCTTGGGTATATCCATAAGTAATAGGAGTTTCTTTATGTGATCCGCTTCTAGATGAAATATAAATATCACACTCTTTAGCTAAATCAATAGGCCTAAACCAATCTTCTGCTTCTCGAATGCCAATATGAGTTGCAGTTTCCTTATTTAAAGTTTCAAATAATTTTTTAGAAATTATAAGATCACATAGAGATTCAAAGGAATTAACTTTTCTTAACGAACAATAATATTGGAAGTTTGCCGTCAATCTTGCAGCAAATTGGATGTATGTCTCGCCTGATGATTTTACAGCATTTTTAAATGAGTTTAAACACTCGCGAGGGGTTAATTGGAATTCTCTGAGTACTATAGATTTTAGTTTTTCATAGTCATTTAATTCCTCTTCTTTAATATATAGTAAGACGTCATGAGCTCTTTCGCCCAGAAGATTTATTAAAATTTCAGATTTATATTCGTCATTTATTTTCTTGGTCAAAAATGCGCGTTCTAATGATTGGAAGAACAGATTAAAATTTTCAGATCTGGTGGGAACAGGAAGAGATAAAGTTTTTATACTTTTTATCATATTTTCTATGTTAGTTTCGAACTGTTTTTCTTCGACTTTAGCTGCAGGATTTAAACTTAATGCTTTATTTTTAGCTAATTGAAGTTCGATTTCTTTTTCTAATTTTGCCAACTGAAGTTTCGCGAGCTCAATTTTTTGTTCTGAAGTTACCTCTCTTTCGTTTTGCGATACTCTCTCATCTATACAGTTTTGAATTAAAGTTTTAACGAAATCTGGATCACTTTCAAATGTACTACTGTTCTCAATTTTAGTCTTTAGTTTAACTATAGTGTCAGTACTTTCGACAGTACCGTCTAGCTCTTCAACTACTCTTATGAGATCCTCTTTAAGAGCGTTTTTATACATTTTATAAAAATTTAGAAAGATCCTACCTTTTTTTTCTGGCTCCCTTGTTGCTCGCACGTACGATGTATCCAATGAAGAAAAATTTCGATTCCACTGATTTCACCTCTTCGCAGGTAATATCTTGAAATTGTAGTTCCGGCCTCTACACAGGCGGATTATTCACACTGAATTAGTTCCAACCTCTACACAGGCGGGATTTTCGTCGATGGGTTTTCCAACCTCTACACAGGCGGAATGAAGTTGAAAAATTCAACCTCTACACAGGTTGAACGAAGTTTCCGAAAAATGGCGGCGCGTCTCCTTCACGGACGCTGTTGTTCATTGTCCAGACTTTGGTTCAAAATCGAAATTTTATATATCGCGGCCGAGCCCCCATAATTTGTGGGAGACAACAAGGGGTCCAAGACGTTGGTCTATCTTCTATTTTATTTTAACATTAAACAAAAATTAATTAAAAAGGTAGATAAGTTTTTACAGATAAGTTTGACGATGATATTCAGAAGGTAACGCCTGCTCGCGCACCTCTCTCGTTCTCCTTTCTCTCTTTCTCTGCTCTAATGTCCAAAAGTTTTTGTTTCATTTCAATGCGCCTGCGCGCGAAGACTGCGTTGCTTTTGGCTGCATGCCATATATATATATATATATATATATATATCGGTTTAGATGGTTTAGATGGATTGGGTAAGACTTGCGATAACAGAAGAAGTGGGTGACTTTTGTGTGAGAATTAAATATGGACCGTCACGCTTTGGCATGAACTTGGAAGTTTTCTTGTTCTTTGCATTACTGATGGGATGTAAAGTTTATCTCCAGGAGAATAATAGACTGGACGACGATTTTTATCATATTGCTTTTTTCGCTGATCTTGTTTTGTTTCTATTCTTTCTCGTATGTCTTCGGTAATAGTTGCGAATCGTTTTAAATAAGGTGTTATTTCGGCAACAAAATTGTCATTGTGAACGACGCTTTTGAAATCTTGCACCACATCGTCTATAGTTCGTAGCTCTCTTCCGAAAAATAGGTAAGCAGGAGTGTGGCCTGTAGTGTCACAGACAGTTGTGTTCATGGCGAAACGAATGACTGGGAGTTTGGAATGCCAATTAGAATTATCTTCTCCGACAAGTATTGTTGCTGGCTTAAGGTCTCTGTTTTTTCTCTCTACTGGATTAGATTGTGGTGAATAAACTGGTATTAAGTTTTGAATTATATTTAACGTAAAGCAAATCTGTTGTAGAACAGCACTGACAAACTGTGTTCCGTTGTCACTGATAATTCGTCTCGGTATGCCATGACGCATGAAAACTTCTTCTATGAGAGTTGTAGCGCATTGACGAGCACTGGCTTGAGAAAGGGCAAATAACTCAACCCACTTTGTGGTACAATCCTCAACAATAAATATCCATTGTTTACCTGAGTTAGTTTGAGGCAATGGTCCAAATAAATCAATAGCAATAACTTCAAATCTCTGTGAGTAGACTGGAGTTCTAAACAAGCCAGCAGGCTTTTGGTTTGTAGCTTTAAAACGAGCACATTCTGAACATTTCTTAATGTAATCGGATATGTACTTTTTCATGCCTGTCCAATAATATCGTTTTGCGATTTTCTGGAATTTTCTATCTTCTCCATAATCTCCAGCCATCGGATCATTATGATGTCTTTGCATTATCAATTCACGTTCAGCATTTGGAATGACTAACTGAGCTTCTGCGGAATCAGCATCAGGAACATAACGATATAAAACACCTTGATTCATCAAAAATCCACGTTCAGTCCAATTTGCATATTCTTCAGTTTTCAGAGGGGATTCGAAACTGTCGATGATTTTTTTTTTAAAATTATCATCTTTAAGCTGCGCCTCGCGCATATCCTTACAACTTCGTGTTGGCATATCAGCTATCGTGATATTATTGGCTTCGCAAAAGGATTCTTCTTCTTGAGTAACTGGGAGGAATAACATATCTGCAACGACATTTGCTTTACCAGGAATATACTGTACTTTCAGGTTGAAAGACTGGATTTCAAGTGCCCATCTTGCAGGTCGTCCGGTTGGAGACTTGAGGTTTAGAAGCCATTTCAGAGGTTTGTGGTCGGATGCCACGGTTATTTCCGTTCCTTCAATATAACCGCGAAATTCCTTCAAAGCCCATACCACAGCAAGGGCTTCCCTCTCTGTGGTGGAATAGTTGCGTTCTGCTGGAGTTAGCAGTCGACTGGCGTATTTTATAGGATGTTCATCAGATCCTTCTCCTTGAAGTAAAACTGCTCCAAGGGCATAATTGCTTGCGTCTGTTCGAATAATATATGGCTGTGTACCATCTGCTGTTTTAACACAGGAGGTGTTGTAAGACAGTTTTTAAGGGTTTGAAATGCATTTTGTTGATCAAATCCCCATTGCCACTGGACTTTCTTCTTTCTAAGATAACTTAGTGGACATGAAATCTTTGCAAAATCTTGAATATATCGTCGAAACCAAGAACAAGTTTGCAGGAAAGATTGTACTTCTTTGAAATTTTTAGGAGGTGGAATATCCATATAGAGGCTACTTTTTCTGGATCAACTTCTATTCCTTTTTGTGTAATCCAAAATCCAAGATATTTAACTCGAGAAGAGGCAAAATGGCATTTTTCTCTATTTGCTTTAAGTTTGAAAAGTAAGAGTCTTTCAAAAATAGCTTTAAGATCAAACAAGTGTTTTTCAAAAGTTTCTGACAAAACAATTATATCGTCTAGATAAGGTAATGCTAGAATGTCTTCCAGACCATTACAAAAACGGTTCATCAGTCTTTGAAACGTAGCAGGTCCGTTGCGCAAACCATATGGAATTCGTAAGTAACGGTAAGTACCAAAAGGACATACAAATGCTGTCTTGTCTTGATCTTCAGCATGCACTTTAACTTGATGATATCCTGCTCTCAGATATAATGTAGACAAGAAAGGAGTAAGTTTTGCTTGATGTAGCAAGTCATCCATTCTGGGCAGTGGATATATGTATCTGCAACTGTTATTTCATTTAACTTTCTGTAATCAATACAGAGGCGAAATGTTCCATTTGGTTTTGGTATAAGTACGACTGGAGAAGCATAAGGAGATTAACATTCTTCTATTATGCTTTCCGTGAGAAGTCTATCGATTTCTCGTTTTAATATTTCTTTCTTGGAAGGATTCATCCTATAAGGTAGCACTGCTACTGGGAGATGGTCTCTAGTATTTATAAGATGTTCAATAATTGGAGTAGGCTCTCCCCCTGGTTGGAAGCATTCTTCATATTTTTCCAACAGTTAATTGATTTCTTTCCGTTGTGTAAGTGAAAGGTGAGTACCTTCATTTTCCCGAAGTTGACAAGGATGTGGTTCAGTATCAACAGTGAGAAGAGCATTGATGTTAGGAGGCGCTTTCACAAAATTGTATTTTCTGTGGGATGTTTCCGTGAAATACCACTGTTTTCTTTGGAGATCTAAGACGATCCCTGCAGCTGTTAAAAAGTCTATACCTAGAAGTGTTCTGTTGCCTTTAGCATTTTTCAAAATTATTAGCTCTGTGGCAATGACTTTTCCTTGGATACCAATGTCTACAGAAGTTGTCAGTATTTCAGTGGTTTGAGTACGACCATCAGCTGGAGTCACTGCATTAGTTTTTTCTTCAAAATTCAATCCTTTTTAAGTAAATGATATAATTTTTCACCAGCCACTGAATGTGTAGCACCAGTATCAGCACAAACTGCTGCTTCTGTATTACAAATGGAAATTTGAATTATACTAATGGGATTATTTTCACTGGAGAAACTATAAAAGTGTGATTGATTCAGGCTTGATGACAAGGTATCTTTTTGTCGAACTGGGTTGCAAGTGTGGCATCTTGATTGAATGATTCCGAGAGCACCACATCCATAACAAGTTACAGGAGTTCTGTCTTCTTTTGTATCCACAATTTTCTTCCCAGGTATTCTGTCATTTGAAGTGGGATTCCGCCTACTGTTACTGGGAACCCCGGTTTCTCGCCTACTCTGACTGAGGAAACCTGACAGAGAATGTTCATGTGACAGCAACTTAGGATTTTGTGTGTAGTTACTTCTCCAAGGATTGGACTTCATTTCTTTTTGTTTCCAACTAAAGTTTTTGTTATTTTTATTTCGCATGTTTCTAACTTCTTCATACGAATCCAGCTTATCCACAAGTTGTAGAGGATTATTCCAATTACACCATTGGTCCAAAAAGTCATATTTGTAATCTTGAGGGGCTCTTTTTAATTTGGTCTGCCACAATCAAATTTTTCAATTCTTCAAGCGTGGTAACTTTTGATTCTTTGAGCAACCCATCAAAATATGTTTGCAAATCAAAATAGAAGTCACGCCAGGTTTTTACAGGATCCTTGGCGTACCGGGAAAACATCTGCCGAAATTTCTCTGCACTTAATTTAAAGCGTTTTAGTAAAATTTGTTTGACTTTATAATATTCTTGAGCATCAACAACAGATTCTTTTGCGATTAAATTTGAAACTTCAGTCGGGAGAAGACCAACAAGGTACACCACCCACTGAGGAACTGGTACTTTTAAAAATGTTAACTGCCTTTCGAAGAGGTCTAAAAAATTGTTACATCAGTTGTCTTTGGATCAAAAATAGGTAATAGCTTATGGAGTTCTAACTTTGGCATAATGGAGTTTGCAGTTGTAGAAGTATCAGTTGTAATTTGAAGTTTTTGCAGTTCAAATATTCGTTGGTTTTCCTTATCTCTTTCAGCTCGCAATTCGAGCTCTTTTCTATCACTAATAATACGATTTAAACATGCTTTAGTAAAATCTACATCATACCCTTCACTTTTTAAGATTGAGTCTTTTATGTCAAGAAATTTGAAATTGTCTGGTATTGATATGTCTAGCGTTTCCGCCAATTCAAGGAGGTCCTGCCTGCGACCTTTTGCTAAATAGGCCATCGTAAAATGTCACTTCAAATTAATTACAAATTTATATTCTTTGAACTTTAAATTAAATTTAACAAAATGTTATTAATGAAATAATAATACAGTATTATACCACATAAAAGTAATATCTCAATTTCTTACAATATGAAATTTGAAAAAAAATTTATGAATCACAAAAATGAAAAAAATAAAAGTATTTTCGTTGTTTTCACTTTCAATACACAATCAAAGTAAAATTACTATCAAACTTATAATTAAAAAAATCATCAAAATGATCTGAAAACACATTTGAAATATGTCATACCACAAGTAAAAAGAATCATATGCTCATAAATAAAAGTTCTACTTAGCCGAAACAAAATTTCCTATTAGAATTCAAAAAGAAAAGTTTACTCTTTATACCATAAAAGAAACACAATTCCATAGAACTCAGAACAACCTTGAACTATCTATTTCTCCCTACTTTACTTATTTTCGCTTACGCAGCATAAAATTTCTCATCAGTTTCAAAAATGAATCATAGTTTAAAATTAATACTAGAACATAAAGGGAAATGGATAAATATTCTTTTTTTAACCACTAAATATATTATGTAACTGAAGGAAATCTTTAAACAAGTTATACATATAAATGAACATTTTATTAAAAATAGCATATATAACAAAACAAAAGAAATTTTATAGCATTAATCTTTCGAACAAAGATTGCAATCATTTAAGAAAAGAATACACATTCATTTTATTTTGTGTTTTCACTTGAGCTTTTAAGTAAACAACGTTATACGCATTAATTTAAAACAACACAGCATATATTTTAAGAACATTGAATATAATTTTAACTGTATATTATACTACTGTTGAGCAAATGACATTTCTTAAAATAAGAAAAAGATTTCTGGGGTCTCAGGGGTGTTAAATTTTTCTAGAGGTCTGAAAATATAAACGATTTTCAAACGCGTATAATTCTTTTACATTTAAATTAAATTATTCAAATCTTTTACGTATTATTTAAAATAGAATGGGGCTTCAGAAAAGTATAAAATGTTTAAAATATACTAATAATTTTAAAAGTCATAAGCATATGAAAATTCTATAATAAATATTAAGTATTTTTTGCTTTGCGCACACTATTTTCTAAAATATTAGCCTCTGATGTATAAAACTTTATAGAATTATACAATGCATCGCACTCTTTAAACCCTACCTAATTTTAGTATTATATATCTTTTGTATTTCAAAATATTTGTAAAATATTGCAATTTTTTAAATATTTTTTAAAAATGCACATTTTTTATTTATTAAAATATGTAAGTTATTATTCTATTTATATAAAAGTAGCTACAAAGTATTAAGAATACATTTGTCTTTATAAATCAACTTAAAGCTAGTAATTAAAACTACTCTTTTAGAAAATAACACGCGCGACGTAAAACTTAATAAAAATTTCTTATAGAAAAGTTTCTTATGTTCATATGCTTATAATTTTTAAAATTATGATTATATTTTAAACATTTTATACTTTTTTGAAGCCCAATTCCTTTATAAGTAATGTGTAAAAGATTCGAATTATTTAACTTAAATTTAAAGAAATTATACCTGTTTGAAAATTGTTTATATTTTCAGACCTCCAGAGAAATTTAACACCCCTGTGACCCCTTGGTCAATGAGAACAGTTTATATAATTAGCACAGGAATGTACAGAAATGTTTTCTAATAATGAACAATGAGATCAATACTTAAAGAATTCAACTATTCTTTAGGATATTAAAAATACAATTTACATTTGGGCATGCAATAATGAAACTAGTATTATAAGGTATAACTAAAGAAAATTCAAGATAAAAAAACTTTTATTTGCACTTCAGTTGAAGATTAATCCAAAGATTTGTTACTTGCTCATTCTACGGGTGAGAACTAAGTAATAAAACCATATAACAGGAGAATAACAAAATTCGAGCTGTTAACCTGAAAATTAATACCGAGCAACGGCCAAGCTTCTTGTAACTTATTACACGTTGGGCGTCAGATTATGACGCGGTGGGCGCCAAATTTTGAGGGGGTGTGACCCAAGGTAAAAAAAGGACACGCGGGGAAGGGGTTCTTTACAAAGTCCACTAGTTAATTAAACAAATTTATTAGACAAAACAAACATTTACAAACATAACTAGAGAACTAATAGTTAGTATAGAATTGGAAGGGATCGGAGCGCATGCTCGTACATCCTTACAGTTTCGAAACTTGGTCATTACTGAAGATTGTTCTTTCCGCCAGAGAGAGCGACAGTCTCTCTACTGTTAATATGGGAAGAGTCTAAACAACGGGAGGTTACAGCCTTAAAATAAGGGATTCAACACTTAAAGTTCACTTGCTAAATCCCGAAAGGTTTTCACACCTTCTACAGCACTCAGACACAACTATCAGTGTATAAAAATACAAGTACGTAATGTTAAAGATTATCCAAAAGCAACCTCTCGTCCTCTTCAACAGCAATGGTAATATTGACTCAATTTCTACGGAATCTACAGAAATTTATGCGGCCATCTGGGTTTCAAAGTACCCTTAATCCCGTATGTGGCAAAAAATCTATTTGGTGACTTGGCTTTTCGTTTAGTTTTCCTGCTTGAAGTGTGAAACATTGGTATTGGACGAGCGGCGGCGGACCGGTGGGCGGGGCTTCGAGGCCTGGATCTTGACATCTCGAAAGATTTCTGCAGAGAGGAATTCAGTGGAGAGCGAGTCTTCCTATTGGCTGCTGAGAAGTGAGGATAATGGCTTAGAAGTGGCTGCCCATGTGTGATATGTTATCATAAAAAAAAAGATATTCTGTATTTTTTTACACAATTGCAGTAACATTCAATTTCTATAGTATCACATGAATATATAACGACCTGTCTTGTCTTTATTGGTTAAGATTTTACGACGTAAAGTAATCACTATATTAATAATTCAATCATCAAAGTAATGCAATTCCTCATTACGGCTGTCTTCGCGTAATGTTAAATAATAAGACCAGAACGTGGAATGCTTTTTCAGATGTTAACACACTGCAACATAAATATTATATTTTGGCTTGGCCATCCTATATAGAGAGAGCAGTATATTTTATCATACTAATTTTTTTTCTGACATAAAATGTGTTTTGCATTTTTTCTCTTATACCTTAAAATATTCATTGAAAGTTTCTGGTACTTGTCGAACTGGATTAGAGTAAAATGAGATTATGTAAAAGTAAAAGCTAAATTTTTAAAATGGAAAATTTATTTTTAAATATTTAAATAAATATATTTGTGCTTTGAATGAGAGATATTAGCATTCGATGTCATCTCTAAGTGAAAAAGTAAAATGAAGCAAATAAAATTAAATCCAACTGTTTTGATTTGTGAGAAATTAATTACAAAACAATTCTCTATTTGCTTTGCAATAGAAAATTTGAGCTTTTGAATGTAATCCAAATTTACTCTCATGCTCTCTTTTATTACAGTAATTGAAGTTCACGTGAGAGTTACTTTAAGGTATCCGACTACGTTCGGAACCGTGATTTTAAAAAAGCGTATAAATGGATAATATTCATGATATTTAGTGTCACTTAAATTAAAATACATGCATAAAATTGTTTTAAGGACATTTTGACAAAAAAAGTTATTTAAATACAATATTTTAGCAAAAAATTAACTTAGAATAATCCTTTTTCAAAAAGTTCTAAAAAAATGCTTCTAAAATAATAATATTTCACTTATATAAAGTAAAGACTTCTCCAGAGAGTCTGAACTAGGAATTTTGAAAAATTCACATTATTTTCAGAGTTACCACCAATTGAGATAATTATTGGCGTTTTTTCTTAAAATTGCTCCCCTCTGTTGTCGTAAAGTATTGATAATCCCACTTCTAAGTTACATATTTCAAAAATTCTAGTTGAGCCTCCATAGAGTGGTCTGAGCTATAATATACAGGCAAAATATTATTATAATAGAAGCATTTTTCACAAAAGGAGAATATTTTGAAAATTGATCATTCTATGTTCATTTTTTGTCAAAATTTTGTACTTAAATAATTTTTTACTGTAATAATATTCTTAAAACAATTTTATATACATTTTCTAATCTAAGTGACACTAAATATCATGAAAGTTATCCATTTATACGCTTTTACAAAATCATGGTTCCGAACGTAGTCGGATACCTTAAACCAGGGGTAGCCAATCCAAATGACCTTGCAGACCACTTCGGAAAAACATAATAATCTCGTGGGCCTCACATAAAAATATGTACCTTTATATCAGATTTGAAAACAAAAAAAAACATTTATTGGAGTGAAAATTTAAAACAGAATGAAATATTATTGTTTTTATTACACTCATGTCCATAAATTAAGGATAATTCAGAATCACACAGAGATTGAACTCTATAAATAAAAATTTCACCTGTAGAATTATCACACACATCTTGAAGAAGAATATGCAAATTACAGAAAACCTCCAGATGGCGCGGATAGTACGTCACAAAGACGAGAGTGAAAGAGAGGGGTATATAAGGAATGGTGGCAAAGAAGTAAAATTGTTCACAACCGCTTTAAAAGCCTTTCAGTGCAATAACCGCATAGTTATGGCACAAAGGAAGCATTTGGATGGTTTTTTACGTGCTAGAATTATTGGACGACTGGAATGTGGACGTACCCAGGTGGAAGTATCCGAAGAACTTGGAATCACCCAGAGTGTCATCTCCAGGCTTTGGCAACGATTCCAAGATGATGGTAATGTGAGTAGATGTTACAGCACAGGTCGCCCCCGAGTTACAACGCCGAATGAGGACCGGTATATAAATATATATTTGGCAGTTACTGTCAAAAGAAACAGACGGAGCACAGCATCAGACATGTCTCGTCAGCTCTCTTCAGCTACCGGTACGACAGTTTCAAGGCAGACTGTGTGCAGACGCTTAGGGCACATTGGTCTATATGCTCGTATGCCTGTCAGATGTGTTCCACTTACCGCAACTCACTGTCGCCTGCGATTAACCTGGAGTAGAGAGCATGCATTGTGGACACCACAACAGTGGTCTTGTGTGATGTGTTCCGACGAGTCCAGGTTTAGTTTGCAGTCTGATTCTCGCCGGACTTTAATATGGAGAGCGCCAGGTACCTGTTACCACCAAGAGAACACCATTTAACGACACCGTTAGGGTGGTGCAGGATGGCTCGTTTGTGGAGGAATTATTCTTGGTTCCAGAACTGACCTGCATGTTCAGAGTGTAACGATGACAGGCCACATATATCGTGATGTCATTCTGGAACAACATGTACGTTTTTGTTTCGAGTACCATGGGTGCTGAATTTCTGTTTATGGATGACAATGCCCGTCCTCACCATGCAAACATTGTAGACGAATGCCTTCAATCGGAGGATATCACCCGTATGAATTGGCCAGCATACTCACCGGACTTGAATCCAATAGAGCATGTGTGGGATATGCTTGGCCGACGAATTGCAGCCCGTCAACCCCCTCCCACCTGTCTACCGGAACTTCGGAGGGCATTGCTTGATGAGTGGTGTAGTATTCCCCAAGATCAGATTGATAATTTGATACTCAGCCTGCCTAAGCGTTGTAAGGCCTGTATTGCATCGTCCGGGAGACATACTCCGTATTAACCATCATATTAACCATGTTATACTGTTTTTTTATAAATAGGTTCTTTTTTGAAATTTGCTCCAGGGAGTAAAAATCGCACTTTTTATTAATTATGTCAAACATATAGCATCTTTTTTGCTCTTTACCTTTTGTTAAATAAATAGACTTTACAAATAAGTCAAATTTGTTTTGCTTCTGTCTCTTTTTTTGCCTGTGAGTGAACTTCATTATCTTAATTTATGGACATGAGTGTATTTTTCATGTATACATACATAGATAATATAATAATTTTTATGTAACATAATTATGCAATGGTCAAATATTGTTTAAAATATTACAGTTGTCATTTTCTTGAAAATTACGGTGTTCCTTTTGGATTGATCCTCCGTTACTCATTGTTGAATTTGATTTTGCTGTCATTCGCAAACGATTAAGTATACATTACCCTTTATCTTAGCCGTCCTGTGAATATTCTTTTTAAACTTTAAAAAAATATCTCTGACTGCCTCTTGCTTTTTGGGCAATCCAAACAGAAAAGGTGGAGGAGAAATGAAAGTCGCACACACAGAGAATCATGTACCATCCATAGTAAAGGATATGCATATTGCAATTCGGAATTTATTAAAAAAGTAATTTATTATAGTAAAATCAAATGTAACTATTTGATAAAATATAAATCTATTTTAATCTAAAGGACATTTCTATTATCAAAAAGGATTTATTTTAAAACAAGGACAGATAACAGGCAAATACATTGTATATATATATACAGTGGCACACACAAGGGTGGGGTCCTAACAGTCCGGACCCCCTCCCAAAGCCCTTGATTTTTTTCGATTGATTATAATTCTAAGTATATTGTACGTAAAATTTAATTAATTACTTGTTATTAGTAATTAATTTTATTAATTAATGCTAATTTTTTATCCAAAATTAGTTTCTTACTGTGTTTTGCTCCCGAAAATCGACAAAATCAAAAGGAGCATGATACAAGAATGGTGAACTTTCGACCCCCCGCTTGAAAAATTCCTGTGTGCTCTACTGTATATATATATATATATATATATATATATATACATATATATATATATATATATATATATATATATATATATATATATATATATATATATATATATATATATATATATAAATTTCCCCTCAAATAAATTTCAAAATGAAAACACTTTTAAAACCTGATACTTAAAATTTTTTAAAAAAAAGAGTCGGTGGGCCGCAACTTACGTACAGGCGGGCCGTGTGTCTGACACCCCTGCTTTAAACCAACTAGTAATGCTTTGTTGTCGTTTTTCGTGTAGCCTTAATTGTCAATTTAAAAACCCTTAGACTTGATTATAGTTTGATTTAAATGCATGCATTTAGTATGTCTTCCACTTACTATCTGCAATAGAGAGAATAATGGTAAAATACAATTATATTTCTTCTTACAATAACGGAGCGAAAAAAATTATTTTAAACCTCCAATCTTAGAAGATTCTTTTTTACTTTTTTTTTAAATTCGGATTATTTTTATTCGCCATTTATATGCAACGTGATAGTAGAGAGCCACGAAATTGTATAGGGAAAAAAATTGATAGTTGCGTTGCCCGTGCTTTGAAGGTTAAGGGACCTGTTTCATCTCCATTCAGATTTGAAAAAGAAGACAACAATGCTAGTATAGAGGTTAAAAAATGGATTACCTTTGCGGGGTCATAAATTCCATATTTGATTCCATTAAAGATAAAAATGTGAAGTGCTGAAAGGTAGTGTTACTTTACATGAAATCTAAAGAAGCCTCAAACTGCAGTTGTGGAAAAAATTGCAGAGTTCGGATAATAATTCAGGTTTCGTCCGTTTTAGTAGATTAAATTTTTAATAATGAAAAACCTCTGTAAGCAATCTATTTCAAAATTCAAATGCAGCGTGAATAAATTCTTAAAAAATAAACAACAGAATAATGTAATATTGAATTTAATTGCTATCAGATTAAATTTGTACACGCATAATTGTTACGCTTTCTTTAAAATTAGTCACAGATGGTCCTAATTTTTGTTATTACTGTAGTGAAACCTTTGAAAAACCTCGCCGAAACTGCTCAAGAAATCGGAGCCTCACAATTCGTCAAGCAAGCAGACCAATCGGGCATTCTTCCTCTACTTACAAGTCGTGGAGCATATACAGTGTTTGTTGCTCGTGATAAGGCATTTGAATCATTGACCAAGGAACAAGAAAAGGCTCTTAATGCTAGCAAAAAATCCCGCAGTAGACCATCTGTACTATTATATACCATAGTAGAAGGTAGAATAACCGCAGAAGAGCTTCCGAAGTCTCTTCATACACTTTACAGAGAAGGCTCAGCTACAGTTACGAAATATCCAAATGGAGTAAGTATTTCTAAGAAAATATTAAATTTTACTGAGAGAAAATCATGCACACACATTTTTAAGGTTATAAGGATGTTATAAGGATTTTAAAATATAATATTAAATTCAAGTAAATTGATTGTTTGTCATTCACAACAGTACTTTTCTGTTTTGTCCAAATACAAAAGACTTTCATCCATTGAAACTAACTTAAACATCAATAACTCAGTTGCATATCTAATACTGTTTGATTAATATAATTATTATTTGAGGCAATAATTATTTAAAAAATTATTTTTGTTAAGGAATATTTTAGATACCATATTAATACTGGTAATCAATGGTATTGCTTGAACATCACAATTCCTAAATCAAAAAGTAAAGGCATTTTTCACATTATAACTTTATGTCTATGGAAGAACTACATTTGTAACTTTTTCACCTCCTCTTCACAGCAATGCACATTCGGTATCGTGCAATCAGCCTTTGAACCCATTCCAGGGGCGTAGCTACCGCCGTATCAGCCGTTTTAATGATACGGGGCCCCCAAGCTACAGGGGCTCCAGCATGTGTAACTACAGCCCCACTAACAGGGCGCTCATTTTTTAAAAGGGCCCCCAAAGGAATCTTGATACAGGGCCCATTCGTGAAGATTTTCAGTTGCTAACAAAATCACAACTTCTAAACCTCGTCATCTGATCTTTTTCTAAAGATCGAAGATGTGATAATGCAACCATTTCAGAGTGATACGTTGGGTGGGAAAGATAGCTGATGATGATCTTCATTTGTGAGTTGGCACATCTCTTGATCTATTGAAAATAAACTTATGTCCAAGAGATCCGTCACTTGTGCTATTGTGATTCTTCGATTGTCTGTGATAATAGAATAAACTCGTAGAACGTTTTCCTCTGGAAGAGATGTTTTTAGACCTACGATTTTCACTTGGTATGCTTAGGTAGAATTCTCCTATTATTAACAACTTACTTTGAATGATAGTGTTTATGTTGTTATTGTTTCTGATGCCATCTAATCGACGGTGTCAGATCGAGGCCTACGAAGTTCATCGTGGAAAGGGGTTAGTTCTTACCTCTGTGGTTAACCGCATTTTTGAACACCCTACAGGTGACAGTACAATTTGGCTCGGTTTTACTTCAATTCTGATGGAGAACACCCTGGGGGGGGGGTCAGGAGCCTCCCACCTCTCTTGCCCTTCCACCAACTTAATAATGTTTGTTCGAAGAAGCATTAAAAACCGGCAATAGATGTCTGCTAGTATGATTCCTTTTTACCACAGAAAGAGCAATATGGCAGGCTGTTCCTCGATGGTGTATTCGTGGAGTAGTACGTCCATCATTATACCTTTTAGCCCCACGAAATTGGATTGAATAGGGTAATGATGGATCATTCTACTTACATGCCATTTCAAGCTTACACGTGATGATGTCAGATACATCTAGTCTTTGCTTACAGTCTAGCGATAATACAAAACAGTCTTTAGTTTTTGATTTACTCTCGTATTTTGAGTTTGACATAACAATCTTTCTACAAAAAAAAGTTTCATTATTATTATCTTATTTTCAACTATGAATAAAAGAAAATATCTGGATTCAAGCTTAAATTCTAAGATTTTAGAAATATCATGTAATTCTCGTTTTTCAGTTATACCTCTTAGTGGTTTGCACAAGAACTTAAGAAATAAACATGCCACAAAAATATGTAAATTGAGTCTTATTTATTTTTTAGTTGATTGCAATTAATTGCATACCTGTAGTGGCAACTAACATTGAAGCAACAAATGGAATAATTCATATTACTGAATCTTTATTACTTTCAACTGGTCGTAATACTATCTCGGATCTCTTGGCCAAAACCCCAGCTTTGAGTACTACAGCTACAGCACTAGTTCGAGCTCAGTTGTCGAACGAATTGAGAGACAAAAAATCTCTTACCTTATTTGCTCCTACTGATGAAGCATGGGAATCTTTGCCTGCAACCTTTATGGAAGCTCTCATGGAAGATCCTAGTACACTTAAAGGTTCGTTCCATTTTTTATTTAAGATAAAAGATTATTAACTAATTTGTATTACCAAATTTGTTCACTTATTAACTCTTCATCAACATCTACAGCAATTATCTCTACTACTCATTATTTAATTGTATGTTTTTTTATTTTAAAGCATATTGTAAGCTTAATGAACCTCTACAGTTGGCATAGTTTTCTGTTAACACTGCCAATTAATCACCCAGTAAATATTTGTTGTCATAGAATAGTATTAAATACATTACCATTTTTCAAATAAAAAAAACAAAGGATAATTTTATTTTTTCAGAACCTTAACAAATTGTCATCTTGCCCCAGAGTACTGGGGCAAGATGACGACACTGAGAAAGGTTGAACAGATTTTATCTTTTGAATATGTTACATGGTTTAACAAATGATAACTGGGTATTTACATCTTACAAAGTATCAAACTAAGCATAATACATTGTAGCGTTATGTTGAAGTGTTTAGGTGTGCAGCTAACAATAGTCACAAATAAAAATGCCATTTTCAAAATTGGAACTTTCCTCATGCCACCACTTTTGGCATTTACAGCACTGGATCTATTTTTCTTTGGGAGGGTCACAATATTCCTCTTCATAAGCAGGACATCTTATAAAACCATCCTTTGAAGTTGATGCAATTGGACTGTTTGACCTGGTTTTTATAGATTTAGGCCTACAGGAACTTAGTTTGAGTTTTTTTACTCCCTTTTTAGATTCACGGGCTTCTCTTCTCTGTTTTTTTTTAAAGTTTTCTGTTCTTCCTTCTGCTTTTCCTTTTGTTCTAACATTTCTTTGATGGGTGTGCTTGTAACAATGCTTGAGCTCACTTTTTTGCATTTTCTTTTTTTTCTCACATTGTGTTGCTTTTGGCAATGGTTTGAAATAAAAAAAAAAACACCAACAGGCTTCTTTAGAGCATCGTAATCAGCATTTGCCATATGTTCTGGTTCTTCTAGAGGATTTATATGTTGGTTTTCTACTACCAGGTCTGAGGATTAGCACTATCATTCTCAATTTCATCGCCAACAACAGCATGGTCAGTAGCTTTTGAAGCAGCAAAGTCATGTTCGCTAAACACAAGAGGATTATGAGTCCCACATTTTTTAAACCCTTTAACGGTATTTCCAACTGTAGCTGGCTGCTATGAAGTAAGCGGTGCTCAAACGCTTACCAATATTTTTGTCTATGATAGTTTGTCCCAAATAAGTTACCATAAAGTTGTTAGCAGATGGCAAAAATGTCTTCCTCTGGTCGGCCCCTTTCGAACGATACATTCCCCGTTCCGATGCACCCCTTAGCTCCAGAAGAGATAGAAGCGCAAGGTCGAGCGGACAAAAACACAGACAAATAAGTGTTACAGGATAGAATAGACAACATAGTTAGTTTAATAAATTCCGAAACACGGGGCAAGATGACGAGCTCGACATCTTGCCCCAGACTGCCTATTTAAAAGTATTATTTTCCCTTTCCATGAAGGAAGTCGATTAATTGATATTTATTCGTGGTAATATGTAGTATTTAAACTAAGTTACTTACAAATATGAAAGATAAATGATATATCTTACCTGTATCTGTAGCAGAGCTTATTTACACATACATAAAGTTATATCGGGGCTGCGGTAAACAATCAAAGCTTCACAACTAACACGAAAATAAATAGATTTAGGCTTTTCTATACTATTTTTTAACGAACGGCCAATAAGAGAGCCAGTAGTGTTCGGTTGAAAGACATTTTTTTAAAAAAGTACAAAGTCATTCATTTATACGCATACACAAACACGGTATAGTTAAAAAGTTGAACTCCCTAAATAACTTTTGCTGCTGACAGAAAACTATATTTATAGCATTTTTCAATCAAAAAAGTCTTTTCATAAATTTGGAATTTTTTGTGCGTCCGAAGTTTTCATGAAATGAGTACGGATATTATTTGAAAAAAGGCTTTACAGCTTAAATCTGAATGCAATAATTAATTGTTGTCACAGATCACTTTCATTTAAAGAATTTCATACACAACAATGAAGAAAAGCCATAAAATTACATGAATAAACATAAAAAATCCCAATTATTTATTTTTTCCCCTTTCAGCTTAGTATGTGCATGATAACAATCTAATAACTGGGTTAAAAATTCTTGTAGTTTTGCTACGATACCACATAGTTGATACCGCATGGTGCAGCAGTGTGACAGCTGGAATAACTGAACTGAAAACATTCGAAGGTAGTACACTTCAACTATCCTGCAATACATCAGGCCAATACGTTGATGGAGCTCGTATTATCGAAAAAGACTTCACCGCTCGGAACGGATTTGTACATCACATTGATACTGTGATGATTCCTAACAGAGGTAAATTGTTTTAAAATACTCATACACTTGAACTGTATGTACTAGGATTTTCTGGACTCTTAGTCTGGGATACAAATGTTTCTTTTCCCAGGGAAATGTGTTGAATGTCATTTAAAGTAACCTGGATTAGAAAAGAAGGCATTATTGTGAAAGTTCTTATGTGTTTCGGTAAGTTTTTCACTCAGCAAATTGGAAGACACAAATCTATATTTCTGTGGGAAAAATATGTGCTAAAAAGACTAATGTATTGTACGGAATATCTCCACAAAAATATTCATATTGTATAAAGAGTTGTAATAAATGTACGGGAAAAAGCATTTTAGTTGCTCGTAAAATATAACAAAAAACTATTTTCAAGTACAGAATACCGATGAATTCAATAAAAGAATGATGAAGATGAATTTTGTTTAAATGAAACGAATAATGAAAATAGTTACAGCTTTGATCGTTGAATCATTTTTCTCATTCTGCACATGAAAAGTTATGCT
This sequence comes from Trichonephila clavipes, assembly GCA_019973935.1. Lineage (NCBI taxonomy): Eukaryota > Metazoa > Arthropoda > Arachnida > Araneae > Nephilidae > Trichonephila > Trichonephila clavipes. Next base: position 173,251 of record BMAU01020812.1, read on the forward strand.
ACCAAGAATATCTCATCAGATATTATATTAAGAAAAAACTTTATTTTGTGCTTTTATAGAATATATATATATATATATTAGTTATTACATCATTTTTTAATAAAATTACTTATATTTCCATGTAATAGGGAAAATAATTAAAAATTCTAATTTAAACTAAATTAAAAACCTTCTCTCTAATTTAAACTAAATTAAATATTCTAATTAATGTTACATTAAAATTCTAAATTGAAACAAAATGAAATTTCTGGTATTTCTTCATATCAAAGGAAACTTGAAAGAGATTTTGTGAATTAACTAAAATTTCACTAAGATATTACTAGTATAATATATTAAATAGCAACGACTGTGTGCACACGCAATTTGAAGCATGGTGTAATATTAAGTTTTACATTGCATTTGGAACAGAGATAATATCGGCTTTTTTGGATTACCTTTCTACTTCTATTTCTTCTCAAGCAACAAAGTACACATTGTCTTGCCAATCCCTGTTCCTTATCGCATATTTTCAAGAATCTCAACTCCTGCCTTTAATGAAAAATTCCCGCCTTCACCACCAAGAAAATGCAAAATGAGAAGTATTTCAGTACCGTGAACAAATTGCACCTCTTAAAAACACTAACCCTATTAATCTTCCAGTAAGAATTAAAAATAAGTGCCAATCAAAGACAGAAAGAAGAAAATATCAGTGCCCGAACAGTTAAGGGATTATATTACTGTTGGAACAAATTCAAAAAGTGTACCGAAACTAACTGTCTTTCCATAACGAACATTAAAAGGTCGCAGTTAAAATATGAGCTTTAAAATTATGTCCATCGTGTTTGTATGCATCTAAAAATCTGCGTATTTCTTAAAAAAGAATAAAATAGTTAAGAAATGTGTTAAGAGAATGAGAACATTTTTATAGGCTGAGAGAGAGAGAGAGAATTAATCATTTATTAACTATATATAAAGAGAAAATGTGTTACATTATAAATTGTGGGTTATAAATTGAATTAATTTTATAAATGTGTGTGTGTGTGTGTGAATACATAAAAATGTAACGTAAAATCATACAATATCTAATTTAATTGTAAAATAATTTTTATGTTAAAGGTAAATATAAAAGTTAGTTAACGTAGTTTTATTTTCAATTAAGTAATGCAACCCATGGATAGAGCCCGATACAAATGATTATTATTCTCCTGACTAAGTCTCTCTCTCAAACACTGAGATCATCTTAAAACTGGAGAGTTAGAAAAATATGAAGAATTAGAAAACTTGAAATGCATTTTCTACGAACTGACAGTTATTTAAAAATATGGTAAGCTGGAAACAGTCGGTAACCTGAATGGCTTGCTTGACTGAATCGCGTATATTGTGCCAAACCATTCAATGTAAAAAATACACGTCTTTCCAATTCTTTAGTTTAGTAACCTGCTTAGAATTTGCTCACTATATTTTTGCAATAATACTGAGGTGAACTCAGCCAATCATAATCAATTGATGTAACTCAGAAATAGCTAGATTTTACTTTCAAATGCATTGTTGCTCCATATTTACATGGAAAAATCTCCTGTGTGAAATTCCTCTCATGCCATGAAATACTTCGCTTCTCGCTCAAAACTAAGAATGGTGGAATTATCGCCTGGTCTAGTTTATAGTGGGTTGATTGATTAAATATTTAAGGACGCCACACTTCGAAGTAACAGGATGACTATTGAATGGCAAACATCTTATTCTTGAGCCACGGTCAAGTAGTGAGGAGAACACCTGAGCTGCCACCCCACTTTCCGAAATTCCACTCTACGCTTAAGTGAGGTCTGTAAGCTCTAACAGATTTAACAATCATCAACCCATCTACAAGGCATATCTTTAATGGCAACAGAACTCGAACCCACGAGTTTACAGCCATGACCACTCAGCAATTTCGGCCACTAGCTAATAGCGCGGGGGTGGCCAGCCCGCAGCCCACTTTAAATAATTTTGCAGCCCGCGAGATTCATTACAACTTTACAAAATAGGATTATTCTGTGCAATATATATACACGTTCGGTGAATGAAGTCAGAATGGCCGATCTGGTAACACTAACGAAACAAAACGCTGCACATGCATAGTGGCAAGTGTTGACCATCTACCCTCACTGTTGTTCAGTTGAGAGTTCTTTGTGTTCCATGTTAGACTTGTTTTACAAAGTGCTTGTTCAGTGCGTTGGTTCTTAACTGAGAACGGGAAAATGAACGAACAAAATATTAGTTTAAAATTTTGTTTTAAGCTTGGCAAGACACCGAAGGAAACTTATGCGATGCTGGTACGTGTTCATGAAGATCAAGTCCTTTTCATGAATTGTGTGTACGAGTGATTCGCCCGTTTTCGAGAAGGCCGGGAAAGTGTTCCTGACAAAATCCGTAGCGGAAGACCGACGAGCTCCGACAGTAGTGAAAACATAGAGAAAGCGAGGAAATTAATCACGAAAGATCGTCGATTGACTGTGCGCATGATAGCTGTACCCAGTATTTAGGGATGAGAAAAACGCGCGCGTGGGTAAAAAGTACGGTAGACCCCAGTACACACAATAAGGTTCATGGTTTTTGTTCACGACAATGCTCACCTTCACACAGTCAATATCCTAAACAGTTCCTGGGGAAAAAACGGGGTGGGTGCAGATTGAACATCCATCATACTCGCTAGATCTCAATCCTCCAGACTTCTTCCAATGCCCACGACTCAAACCCGTTTTGAAAGGAAAGGGATTAGATGATATTCCTGACATCCAACGAAACGTGACGAGGCTTTAGAACTCCATCCCAAAAGACTTCTTACAAAAGTTCCAGAACATGTATAGAAGATCTCAATGGTGCATAGTTATGGGAGGTGATTATTTTGAAGGACAGTGAGGTAACTTTCGTTAATATGACATGACTATTCACCGAACTTTATTGTCACAGATGTTGTATATTTTTTTAAGAAATAAATCCCAAAACTGTTTCTATTTTATCACGTTCCTTCTGTTATTGCGAATCTTTTTTTCTTTCGAAAATGAAATTTATCAAACAAATCACGCTTAAACTTGCAACATCAATCATGATGCGCAAATGCACGTATTAAGAGCGACTAGCAAAAATTAAGTGAAAGAGTTGAAAAACAAATATCTCACTAATTAAATAAATTACACATTATTTGATCTTTGTACTATTATTATTGTTATTTTATTATTTATGTTTGTATACGGGAAAAACAATCAAAACGATAAGAAAACGTTGCTATGTTTTAAATTTTCACTCCAATAAATGTTTCGTCTGTGAATCTAATTTTTTTTATTATTATTTCTAACGGGCTGCGGATCGGTGTTTTACCATTGCAGACCTAGTACATTTCCCGGAAGCTAGTATCTCTTTTTAGAGCGGCACCATATAGACGGATACCAATCGCCGCAGATAATATGACAAGAGAGTTTTCGTACAAGAGAGAGACACATGGGCTCTGACGATGTGAACCTGTAGTAGGATTTAAATTTGCAGAGAGTGCCTAATCCAAATAGACACTCTAGGGATCTTTTACATGCCGTATAGTCATACGACATAGCCGCTGTCAATTTTCTGCATCATGAAAGTCCACCGACTTGGACCGGGATCGAACCCGCAACCATAGGTGCAGAAGGCCAGCGACAAGCCAACCACGCCACACAGCCGGCAATAATATAAACATATATATTTTTATATGCGGCCCGCGTGGGATTATGGTTTTTTTCGAAGTGGCCCACGAGGTCATTTGGGTTGGCCATACGTGTAATAGTGGCAGATAAGGGTAAGGACGAGCTCGGCCATCTTAGAGCTCAGCGTACTCCAAGTCGCAGTAAGTAACAGTTTGATACAGTCTGTCTAGAAGCATGTTTTCCTCTGCGCGTTCACTAAATATGGACACTGTTGGATTAATACTTTTAAATCTTCTTATGTAAAATATTTGTAAACGCCTATGTAATGCATAAATAATTGATAAATAAACAATTTGTGGAAAAAGAGGTTTTTCCGCTAATTCACATGGTAAATAAATAAATAAAAAAGGCTAACTCAAAAATTATTTTAACGACCACTTTTTATTACAGAATTGACGAGATAAGAATGTGAAAGAAGTTTAATGTTTGGTTAGGTAACACTTCAGTGTATTAGCGAATGTGAGAGAAAATCTCACGCACCAGAAATTCTATCGAGTACATCAAAAAAAAAGAAGTGAAATGTGGAAGAGATAAATATTTATGATATCCATCTTTTTAAATAACTTTCGATAAATTCTCTTAGAAACTTCCATTGAAAACATGCTTTAACAAACATTATTTACATATTGAACATTTAATTACACGATATTTCACACCTGTTAGAAAATTCATATTATTTTCTGTTGTAATAAATATTGCATTAATATGATATAAAACCAGATTGTTAAATTACGTATAATATTAAACATCTATTGCAAAAACAGAAGGAAAAAAATAAATTTAATGTTATTACAAAAAATTTACTTTCATTAAAAACTCGAAAATACTTGAACAAATAAAAAGAACTGCTATAATCCCCTTTAAGACCCGAATTATTTTTATCTTCAAATATTAAACTCTTCTGATTATTAATACTACATGGACACCAATGACATTAGGAAAAATAATAAAAAAATTCCGGCTCCCTCCTTAGAATGTAGACGGTACCCGCACGATCGTGCCGGTTGAGCGTTATCTGTGAAACAGGTCACCCATGAAATTTTACGAATTTTACATTTTTAGCTCTAAGTTGATGGAAGAACAATCTAAATTCAACTAAAATTGTTACAAATAAGGAAATTATTGATGTATAATTAACTCTTTTATTAATTCATTATTTATTTACTGCAAAAATCTTTTTTTTTGACATGTATAAATAACCATTGCATTTTTCACAAAATGTTTTTGAACTACTTTCGTAGTTTTCAAATGTGCACTTGTGAAACCTTGAACTTACCTTTACAGCTGCAGTGACTCAAGTAACGCCCAACCCGCACGATCGTGCGGGTAACGAAATCCCGAGTCCTAGAAGCCTCATTAATAGAGTATAATTAATATTTTTTTCTATTTTACAACTATTTAAACATTAATACAAAAATTTGTATCTAAGCAATTAAAAATATATTGATAATTACTTTTAAAGACAGATAAAAAGAAGACGTGTTTTCGTTGTATTTGAAAACAAAGCTAGATTTGCCAGCTGAAAGTAAAACACGGAACACAACCATCGTCTGTTGATAAAAAGTAACATTTTACACTTTCTGCAAACCGGCTCAATCGTTAGATTCGCGATTTTTTTACAAACGACTCTTCCAGAAGCAGAAACGTATAAGATTATCTATCCCGCACGATCGTGCGGGTTGGGTTTTAAAGGGATAAAGTATAAGAGTATTTGTTTCCTTTTTAGCTGTCAAATAAAATAATGCAAAAACGATATTTTCAGTTCTTGTTAAATAGGAATCAAAATAAATAACAGGCCTTCTCTTGGTTAGAATAAACGAAGCCTACGGTAAAATTCTTTTATTCAAGTCCAGGAAATCTCGTCCTCTTCTCCCCTCAATTTCACATGAGTCGTCCCAACACCTCCTAGATACCAACTAGATCAGCGGTCGCCAAACTTTTTGACCTCATGGACCAATAAATTCATAATTTAAATCCTGTGGACCAATTATAGGAATTTTTAAGTGTTAAATTATTGTTATGAATCGAATTATGTTTCAGTGTATCTTAAAACATAAATTAACGTGATGAGTAAGTATATTTATTCCACACAAATTTCTTGGGGACCAGAGAAATTTGCTCCATTAGTGGTCCGTGGACCATCACTTTGGCAACCTGGGAACTTGGTTATCTAGGAGGTGTAGGTCGTACTCGCTGAATCGGCACCCATGTGCTTCGTTTCATATAATGTCGCTAATATGGTTGCGATTGTACATTATTGCGAGCACTCGCAGAAAAATATCGCAGCAATTGCCTGGATTAGAGTGGTTACATGGGAATAAAAGCGTTGCCTTATCATTAACAATTAACGGAACTAAATACTCAACTTTACAGGAAGCTGCTTGTGAGCTGCAGGTTTATCAAAATCTGAGATATTTATCAATGAAGCGTTGGACAATCAAGCTTCATTGATGAATTTAACTAAGAAGTAGCTCCAAGGGCGAATTTTGCGTGAGGAAAAAAGAACAAATAAACTACATAATGCATGTAAATTACAGTTTTACATTTTGAGCAATGAGAGAACAGTTGTACAATGGGTATTGGTCTACCGTTAGACGAACAGCAGGTGTAAGCCTTTTCCTCTCTTTTTTTTTTTTTTTTTTGAAAATATTAAGGGTATCTTCGGATAATGTTGAAGAATATGGACCGAATTCGGAATATTTTTCAGATATATAAGTACTCAAACATTAATATTATATATATATATATATATATATATATATATATTCTGGCTTCACTATTCTGTAGAGAATCACTTTTTTTTTCATACTACTCGTTTTTATCAGAATTGACACATTTTTTGTTTTATAAAATGTATTTCACCTTTTTTTTCCTCTACCGTAATGCGAAATGAGCTCTCCCTCTACATGTTAAAAGGAATTATTTTTGAAATTTTAAAAACACTCTAAATGCATGAGTTACCATGTCACACATTTGCATAAAAATCGAGGCATTTTTTCTGTCCGAAAATGTGTCACACTGTCGTACATGGGGCGAAAACAACCTTAAGTTAAAAACTTCCTAAGCGATACAGCACTGGAAATGAAACATGGGATATAGTTTTAATCCAAAATATGTATTGATTTAAATACATATAAAAATGAGTAATATTATATAATAAAATATACTTGATCGAACAATAGTAAAGTCAGAATATAATATTGACGTTGGGGCACATTTTGATGTAAAAAAATGCCCTAACATAGATGCTATTCTTTGATATTAGACGAATACACACGCAATTTTAAAAGTATACAAATCTGGTATTTTTAAAAAGCTGTCCTGAAATCATTCTTTTTTATCTAAATTACAATAGTCAACTCCATTATTAATAGTATATTTGTTTATTTTTTCGGTAACTATTTATAATCTGTTACCTTGCTTTTCTAAAAATATAGTTCGTTCTTTGGCTGAATACTTGGATATCCGTGGAATGACTTACTTTTTAAAGTTGGCAGAGTACAGTGGTATTTTTCCTCTTCTGCAACGTCAAGCTGCCTACACGCTTTTTGTACCCACAGATGATGCATTTGAAGGTAAATACAGACATTTTTTTTATCAGCTCTTATTTTTCTTGTTTAGATCAGAAGGAAATCCCTATAATATTATTTTGTCGGAATTTACTTTCATTTCTAATAACAGAAAATACGATGTAGATTAAGGCTATATACATATTGTTTTACAGTTTTATACTTTTAATTATCAGTCAAAACTGTATTGAACTGTCAGAAATTAATAGCACACAATTATTTATCAAATTAATTTAATATATTAATTAATATATTTAATTGATTTACAATTACAGTCGAACCTCTATATAACGAATCTCTTTATTGCAAATTTTTCTATATAGTGAACTTTTTCCTGGAACCTTGAACATTTCACGATTTTTTTCGTAAAATAACCTCTCTATAGCGAAGTGCATTTTCTATATAACGAACTTTTTCTTTTGTGATTCAATTTTTGTTCTCCCTTTTTTTAAAGTATTTCTGAAAAATTTTCAAGTTATTCTTTCTTTAACACATTTTATGGAGGTCAAAAGTTTTGAACTTGTCTTAGTAGATCCTAACTTGTCAAGAGCAATAGAGTTCTGGACGTTTCATCCAAGAAATGCAAACCTCAACCCCCATTGCCCAATTCACTGGAAACATCTTCGATATTCTCTTTCACCCTCAGTGGAGTTGTCCCGTGTCCCCGTGTTCTAGTTATAAAATAATGTATGTTTAGTATTACTTGTATGCCTTAAATTATTAAATGTTCTTAAAATTCATTAATTTTAATATAAAATTATTTTCTTAATATTGAAAATACAGTGAATTCTTCGACATTCTTTTTTCTTGTTTTCCTTGCAGTTTTTCTTTCTTTCTTGATGGGTAAGATATGTAAAATAAACATATATTAATTTAAAAAAGGGGTGAATAATTACTTTTATTAATATATAGTGTTTATGAATTTAAAATATTTGTTTTATGTGGTTTATAAAGTATATTAAAGGATGAGCATCTATATAAAGAATTTTCCACATAACGAACTTTTTTCCGGGATTGAGAAACTTCGTTATACAGAGGTCCGACTGTATAGATAAACCTACATATTTAACTTTTAATTTTAAGATGGTAGACTACGTTCTGAACCGTGATTTTGCAAAAGCGTATGAATGAATATTTTTTTTAAAATTTAGAGTCAGTTCAGTAAGAATATTCTTATAAAAGTGTTTTAAGAATATTATTAAAATAAATTATTTAAATGCAAATTTTTGGCGAAAAATGAAGAAAAATTGACATTGTCAAAACATTCTCCTTCTATGAAAATTGCTTCTGTTTTGTAATAATATTTCTCTTATGTATAACTAAGACTTATATGCAGAGCCTGAAATCCGATTTTTAAACATATACTATAGGAGTGGATTTATTCGTATTTGAATACCTCAGAGTGGAGAAATTTTATCAAAAAAACACCGGTTATTATTTCGATTGATCGTAACTCTGAAAATATTGTGAATTTTTCAAAAATCCTAGTTCAGGTTCTGTATAGAAAATTTAGGTAGATATAGAGAAAAAAATATTATCATAGAAGCAATTTTTTTTATAAAAGAATGCTTTGAAAATGTCATTTCTTTTACATTTTTTGCCAAAAATTGAATTTAAAGAATTTTGTATTGTATTACTATTCTTAAAACACCTTAATGTATACTCCGGGGCTCATAATTAGGAGAATTTGCATACTTTGTCGAATTTCGTGAAAAGATTTGAACGAAAAGTAAAAATACTGCTTTGGAATAGAGATGTGTATCTTATGTGTCGAATATGTAAACTTATACGTGTGCTGGGGCTGAGCTAGTCGAGTAACAGCATTTTTTAAAACGCGTGCCAAAATCCGCATTTCGTTCGCCAGCAAACCTCACCGAATTTCTTGGTTTCTTTTCTGTAACCATCAATGTTCAGATGATGGATTGAGGTGGAAAATTGTAAGTTGAGAATTCAATTTAAAGCCCAGCTTCGTGTTCAACTTCTGGAAACAGTTTCAGGGTACTGGATCCATCGAGAGAAAGCTTGGGCAAGTTCATCCAAGAGTCACGACTATGAGAGAAGATCGCCATTTGCTGAGATCATAGAAATTTAGAAATTGGAGCACGGATCATTCGCTGAGAGATGAGTCCTGGTTCAGCCTAACTAGGGATTCTTTCATATGGAGAGAACAAGGGACCCACTATCTGCCCTCCAATATCCAAGAAATCGACGCAACGGAGGTTTGGTGGTCTGGGAAAGCATCGCGTTGGATGGCCGCACACACCTCCATGTCTTTGAAAGAGGCACCGTGAGGAATAAGAAAGAGCCCTACGTTTGCCTTTTCAAGGGTGCAGTTGACCCTGATTTTATTTTAAAGATGACAACGGGAGGTTGATTTTATTTTAAAGATGACAACGTGAGGTCACATAGAGCTCTCTCATCTCGTAGACGAATTTCTGGAAAGTAAAGATATTTGCCGGATGAATTGGCCAGCCAGATCTCCAGACCTCAACCTTATAGAGCATGCCTGGAGCACTCTGTGGAGAACAACTGCAATTCGCAACCCCCTTCGAGAACCCTCCAAGGCATGAAAACAGTGATGCTGAACGAGTAGAATCATTTACCACAGAAACTCCTTTACTCCTTTTTTTCTAGTATAAAATCCCGATGCGAAGCCTGTATATCTCTAAGAGGATGATCATACCCCTACTAACCCATTTTTTTGTTACATTTTTTAACTACAGTTTCAAATCTTCCAACTCCGATGAGTATTACGCACATTCATGCATGTGTATTATAACTGTTGAATGGTTATTATTATTATGCATTATATTAATCCTATGCACATATCAAATTTTATCAAAATCTGTCCAGTAGTTCTAGAGATAATCGACTAAATCCGAAAATCCTCTTAATTTTGAGCCCCAGTGTATATTTTAATTCAACTAATTTTCAATATCAAAAACACATTACTCATTTATGTGGAGTTTCAAAATCACGGTTCCGAACGTGGTCAATCATCTTAACATTATTTATTTATTTATTACTCAGAAAGACTGAGCTCACCAATCAAAGGCTTATAGATTTTAAACCTGTCTCTAGGGAAGACTATCGCCTCAGCGCTTCAAGGATATTAGGGAAAAAAAACTACACATATACACATATGAACACATCAAAATAAACCATGTATACATAGATATTCAAACACTCGTACGTACATCTATACTTCTCGTACATATATTTTTACTCCTTACATCTATCAGAAAGCCAAGCTCTATGCATGCATACACACATGCATGTATATACTGTAATACATATTCAGAAAATCTGTAAGGAAAAAAAGTATGTTTACAACAAAAAATTAATAATAAACAGTACATGGGAGTGTTATGTTTAATGCGCAACAAAGCCATTCGGAACGGATTCGTAAAGAAAATAACAGATTCCAGAATTGAAGAATTTATTGTAATTGACTAGAAATTTTATGAGCTATATTAATGCAAGTAGCTAGTTTAATATGAATTGTTTAATTATTTATGAGACTCTTGTACCAATGCTCTTTGGTCGATTCAATAAGTGTAACTAAAGGAAAATTATTTGTGCATGTGCAATGAAAAATGTAGTGATCAGCATCTGCAACGGAACCGCATGGACAAATAGATTAGTTCTTAATTTGAATCTATGTAATTACGAAGCACAAACGGATCATGGTTAGTTAAAAATTGTGTGGACCATGGATTTATATTTGAATAAGGTTTCGGTAAATAGCTTTTTGACCACAAACCGGTGTTAGAGGCAGGTATATATATATATATATATATATATATATATATATATATATATATATATATATATATATATATATATATATACACTGGTGTGCAAAAATTAAGGACGAGACGGTTTTTTCAATATAACTTTGTACAAAAGCTTTCCAAATCAACACATTTAATACCGTAAGATCCCCAATACGTAAGGACATGTGTAATATATGTAAGCAACACTTACTAAAAGAGAAATCAGAGGGATAAAAAGAAGCTTGATTGAAAAAGTAGCATGGAGCGCAATGCGACTGAAGGCCGAAACATCCCTGTGATGGGTGTCCAGCAAGAAACATCCGGTCTTTAGTAGAGGATATGATCTCCCCTGACTGCTAGGCAGGTTTCACAGCGTCTACCCATGCTGAGAATGAGGGTGTCAATGAGTTGTTGAGGCATTGCTGCCCATTCGTCTTGCAGCGCCAATCGAAGCTCCCGAATCGTTACTGGTGGTAAGGTACGAGCTGCCAAGCGTCTGCCTAGAAAATGACATACATGCTCGATGGGATTGAGATCCGGAGATCGTGCCGGCCAATCCATACGTTCAATATCCTCACTCTCTAAGAGCTGTTTGGCAGCTACTGTGCGATGACATGGTGCATTGTCGTCCATGAAAAGGAACTGCAGACCCATAGCGCCTCTAAAAAGACACACACTCGTCCCCATTCATTGTCTCTCCAATGCCGGTGTTCCCGGCACCACAGAGAACGCCTTCTCCGATGGGCAGGCGTTAAAGGTACACACCGTACAGGGCGTCGTGCAAACAGACCACCACCGTGCAGTCTTCTGGCCACGGTAAAACGCGATATCGGTCGTCCAGTCGCCTGTGTCGTGTGTCTAGCGATTTCTCCCGCTGTCTGCCGCCTGTTTCTTCTGGCCTGTAAGACAATGTACCAGTCATCTGCGGGTGTGGTTCCTCGTGGACGACCACTACTGAACCACCGGATAGCTGTTCCTGTAGTTTGAAATTGTCTCCAAAGTCGTGAAACGATGCTGTGAGCAATTCCGAACTCTGCAGCCACACTTGTCACACTGCGGCCTTCCTCCAACTTCCCAATGATTCGATCTCGGGTAAAAGCATCCAGATTTCGTCTAACAGATCGATTATTCGCCATTTCTCGCTGAGGCAGCAACTCGGTGTGATTTTAACTGCTATACGGCGTGCAATCTCTTTGCCAGAAATACTGATCTTACACCGACAACATGCTTTATACTACTCAGACACTCCCCCATTAAGTCTACCTGCATATCTGCGCATGTGCTACCGTACAATTTTTGCCATCAGATTTGAAAATAGTTCTGGAACAATGTGTTAAAATAGTTAATTATATCAAATCAAGACCATTAAAAAGTAGATTATTTAGTAAATTATGCCAAGCTATGGAAGCCAAGTACGCGAATCCTTGTTACTCCATACAGAAGTAAGATGGTTGTCCCCAGAGGAAAAGTTATATCTCGTGTGCTGAAATTAAAAGACGAGATGAAAATATTTTTTGAACAAAATAAAAATTATGAATTTGTTCATTTGTTGGAAGATAAAATATGGTGTACTAAACTGGCTTATTTATCAGACATTTTTGTTATTTTTAACAACATCAATTCAAGTATGCAAGGGCCTAATGAAAATATCTTAAACTCAACCGATAAGCTGGTGGGATTCAAAAAACATATAACTTTATGGAAAAATAAAGCTCAGGAAGACAATTTAGAAATGTTTGAGTCAGTCCCTAAAGACAGTTATAAAACTATTAAATTAATTGTTGTTGATCATTTGACAACATTAGAGGAGAGAATTATTCATTATTTCCCAAAATTAGATATTAAGAAATTTGATTGGGTTCGTAATCCATTTCTCATAACGTATACTTCTGTATTTGACTTAACTTTGAATGAAGAGGAAGAACTCTCTCATTTTGCTTTCCAATAATCGAGATTTAATTTTAAAACATTCAGAAGAATCAATTAATTCATTTTGGATTAACATCAGATGCGATTATCCAATGATAGCCAAAAACGCTTTAAACATACGAGGCATATCCAGAAACTATAAGTTCCGTTTCTATTTATATCCGCTCCAGCGCAGCGATCGCAGTTCCGCGCATGCCCGACAGATGCTCAGTATCAAGGAGAAGAAGCACATGTGACATTTTTAGATCACTGTCAGCCCCGTACGCTTTGTTGTGCTTGTTTACAATGTCGGTGTTGATTGAAAATCCCGCTGCGTGCGAAATCAGATGTGTAATTCGTTTTCTGAATGCTAAGAAAGTGAAACCAGTGTAATTCGTTTCCTGAATGCTAAGAAAGTGAAACCAGTGTAATTCGTTTTCTGAATGCTAAGAAAATGAAACCAATCGAAATTTATCGGCAAATTTGTGAATTTACGGACAAACCCTCCAACGAGGATTTGGCTGGGACGTGTTTGGTCATCCTTCGTACAGCTCTGACCTCACTCCTAGCGATTTTCATCTTTTCTTACATCTCAAGTCTTTCCTTGCCGGTAAACACTTCAACAATGACAAAGAGCTGAAAGAAAATGTTTCCAACTGGTTGAAGACACAGGCGGCAACCTTCTATGAAGAAGGCATAGAAAAACTTGTGCCACGATATGACACATGCCTGCAAAATTTCGGCAGTTATGTGGAAAGGTAGTTTAAGAGTTTTACATTTTTGTCCAATAAATGTTTTTTCTGTATCTGTATACAATTTATTTTTATTACCAAACGGAACTTAGTTTCTGGATATACCTCGTATATATATATACCAGGTGTCCACAATTAAACGACCCTACTTCAAAATTGTCTGCAGACGAAACTATTGTTCAGAAAGTTGTAAAATGTTGTGTACGACATAAAGAAGGGATGGGAATTTGTTTGCGCGTATAAAATAATTAGTTCAAAATTTCACCACTAGTGGGCGTTTTTAATGGAGATCATATTTAGCATACATTTATAACAGTTTACAAATTTTGTTACAACAATAAATGCTCAACATGATGACCATCGTTTTCAGCTACTATTTGAAATCTTAAGATAGCATGTTCCACCGTTGACCGCAGTGTGTTCTGGGAAATGTTAAGAACATGACGTGAAATACTGTTTTTGAGATCAGGTAAAGTTTTTTTTTATCACAACTTACCAGCTGTTTTAAATGGCCCCAAAGCTCAAAATCGCATGGATTGAGGTCAGGTGATCGGGGAGGCCACAGATGACGAAATTGGCGGCTGATCACACGTTCTCCTGTGAAGTGATGTTTGAGAATGTCCGTAACACAACGTGTAATGTGTGGAGGAGCTCCATCTTGCATAAAAATTATGCGTGAAAGGCACTGACGTGCTTGCAGATCTGGAACTCCAGCACCTAATTCCTCGAAAAAATACGGGCCAAGAATAAAAGACGTGGAAAACCCACACCACACCATTAGCATCCAAAGTGTGTAGCGGAATTGTGTGTAGCAGTGAGTGTAGCGGAATTCTTAAGGTGGAATGCGGATTGTCTGTTTTCCAAATTCGGCAGTTGTGAGTATTCACCGAACCATCCAAATGAAAGTGGGCTTCGTCTGCCCAGAGGATATTCCAAGGCCATTCTGGATCAACTTCCAAACGAGCAAGAAACTGCAGTGAGAACAGATGTCGAGTCTCGAAATCATGTGGAAGCAATTCCTGCACAAATTGAAGCTTGTATGGATAGTAACGGAGGATGTTTCGCATGATCTTCTGGACAGTTGAACGAGGCGGATCCAATGCTTCTGCCACACGGCGAACACTTGTACGAGCCAGCACGTTGGATGATTTGTCCTCTTCCTCCTGAAGTGCTACTTTCTCTATTGCTTCCGCAGAAACAGGTTTTTTTCCTCTTCCAGAACGAACATTCAACGATCCTGTTTCTTCAAATTTGGTTACCATCAATCGAAGATTTTTAGCAGTCAATGGACCTTTTCGCAACCCCTTTAATGTCCGAAATTTCCGTTGAGCAACTATTGTGGAATTATCGTTTTGATAGAATAACTTTACTAACAACGCTCTATCTGGTAAACATAATGACATTCTGATTAGCAATACCGAGCACAATGAAAATAAACTAATCTTCCATGAAAGTTTATTTCTTTTATAACAGTTGCTGTGTGACGTCGAAAAAATTTCCATATTTTCGTCTTCCTTTGTGTAAATCCTTTGAAAAATAGTCATCGAAGAAGTTTAATTAAAATTTGCAGTTCATTTTAGAGATTGTGTTTTTTAATGAGTATCAGTTATTGTGTTACCGTGTCCTGTGGATGGCCTTCATTCAAAAACGCCCTCTAGTGGCGAAATTTTAAACTATTTTTTTTTATTCACTCAAACAAATTCCCATCTCTTCTTTATGTCGTACACAACATTTTACAACTTTCTGAACAATAGTTTCGTCTGTAGACAATTTTGAAGTAGGGTCGTTTAATTGTGGACACCTGGTATATATATATATAT
This sequence comes from Trichonephila clavipes, assembly GCA_019973935.1. NCBI lineage: Eukaryota > Metazoa > Arthropoda > Arachnida > Araneae > Nephilidae > Trichonephila > Trichonephila clavipes. The sequence continues at coordinate 188,771 of BMAU01020812.1, forward strand.
ATATATGTACATATATATATATATACATATATATACATATATATATATATATATATAAATATATATATATATATATATATATATATATATATATATATATATATATGTAATAAGCAATCAAGTGAAAAAGTTGTAAAACTTACAAAGCCTAAGAAGAAAGAAATAGGAGTTCAAGGTACACAACAAATGTAGGTACAAAAAGAGTCTTTGGACTCAACTGGAGACCTATTATGATTTCTAGATCTGTCACTGAATTAGGCCAGTGATTTAGGATTAAGCAATGCTTTCTGGATCAACCTTCCCCGTACAGCAGAAATTTTCGACATAATAGAAAGAAAAAAACCCAGAGCAATGTTGAAAAGTTAAGCCTATTCTTAATACACGTGGATGATAAACCGGACAGTATTAAGTGAAATGAGTGTATATGAGGGGAGGAGTATATATGTATATATACTCCTCCCCTCTAGCTTGAATACATTGTTAAGTGATCATTAAATTCAGACTTTTCAAAAACCTGATTGCATCTTGTACTTACTAAATGATTGCAAGGAAAAATTTAAATCACATAATCTAATATTTTATTCTCATAAAAAATGCTTAAAATGTGTGTTCAAAATCTGTGAGCATCTGATTCCGACCATCTATAAACCAATTTTAAAATCAAAACTCTCTATTTCCGAAGTGTTCTAGCTTTAAGTCAGTCTTTGTCATCAGTCTATTGGTAAAAATGACATTTATAATGAAATTTCACTATTGCGAAATATTTTGAAAAGAAAAAAAAAATTATAATTTTTCTGAAGATAATATTATATATAAACCTAGAGAGAGAGAAATGAGATTCACATCTTCAATGAAACTAAGGGACCTTCTTTTCCCAAGCTTAAATATTTCGAAAAATCAATACCTTCATTCCGAAAATATGAGTTATTTTTCTATTCCAAGAATTCAAGCTGAAATTTAAAATGTGCTATTCTAAAGCAACTACTTCATTGACGTCATCCGCTAAAATCTCCATGGTAACGCTTCCAGGAAATCTGCAATTTTATAGCTCAAAAACTTTTATTCCAAGAATTAAGCAAATTGCACTCGTGCTCAAATAAGAGGTTTAAAACTAAGGCGTTCATTTTGAATCAATTGATGGCTCTAACCAGAAAGATGTTGGTTGAGAACAGGAAACTATTCAGATTATATAAAACGCGTGAAAAATTTTTTTTCTCTTTTTATCTAATAGACGCTTTTAATCAAGATGAAGTCAAATATTTTAAAATTCGATAATTATTAACTTAATACGTGAAATATATATAGGCAATGAAGAATCTTTCGCAGTATTTAGTTATATATTTTTTATTTAGAGTTTTTCTACTACATTTAATTTGTTTCTAACCTTCGAAATTTGATATTTTCCCCTTTGAATTTCCAATGTTTATTGAATCTACATTTTATGTATTTTTTAATTTTCTGATTTTTTTAAAACTTAAATATAGAAACTATATAAATTATATATACATATATATTTCATGGTTTTTTTCCGTTAAGTATATAAAATCCTGCATTCAGTTCAAACATTTTGAATACAATGTTTAATATACACTAATAGGGGGAAAAACCCAACACTAAGAAAAAAAATTATTCTACAGTAATGAAATTTGGACAAAGCAATTGTCTAGTTAACGTGTTTAATTGATTAAATTTTCAAGATCATGCGAGTTAATTTAATTTCAAGAAAATGCATTTCAAATGTGAAATGTTGTTACATTAATAGCCTATCTAACCTCCAGAACTTTGAATGCCAGCCTGTAAGCGTGCATACAGGTGCCGAATGTCACTTTGTGGTATGGAGTTCCATGCTTGTTGTATTAGTCGTGTCAACACTAGACCGGTCAGTACTGGCTTTGGATGACGCTGGAGTTGTACAATGATATCCCAAACGTGCTCAGTTGGATACAGATCTGATGATCTCGTTGGCCAAGGTAACATGCCACACTCTGTAGAGCATGTTGCGTTTCAACAGTGGTGTGAGGGCGAGCGTTATGCTGTTGGAAAACTCCCCCTTGAATGCTGTTCATGAATGGCAGTATTATAGGTTGAATTACCAGACTGACGAACAAATTTACAATCAATGTGTTTGGGACAACCACGAGAATGCACCCGCTGTTATAGGAAATTGCTTCCTTGACTATGACTCCAGGTGTAGGTCCAGTGTGTCTAGGCCAATGACAGTTTGATTTCACGCGTTCCCCTGGCCTCCTTCTGAGCAAAACACGACTATCACTGGCACCAAGACAGAACCTGCTTTCATCAGAAAACACAGACTGGTACCGGTCCACGGCCCATGGGTTGGGGACCACTGCTCTATTGGGGATCCTAAACATATTATTTGGTGTCAATAATTTGTCACATTTCGTTCTGAACTAAACTAACCTCGAAAATAGTATTTCAGGCAGAAATCCCTTGTGTTTTCCCAATTTTTCTCTTCGGCGAGTCACTGAAAATATGTTTAGAGAGTCATAAGCTAGGATGAGACTATAAGTAATTGCCTTCATTTTTAAATGGCTATTAAATAGGTCTAAAAATTGGTAATAGTATAAATTGAATCTTAACTCAAAAATATCCTATTCTAGATAAACAATTGTCCCTTCCCATTTTTACCTCATATATGTTAAATGATTCTATGCTTTTTAATTTAGTATATATATATATATATATATATATATATATATATATATTTAGTATATATTTAGGGAATATATGTATATATATATTTATAAATATATATATATCTATATATTAATATATATATATAATATATATATTAATATATATATATATAATATATATATATTAATATATAGAGATTAATATATTTATATATATATATATATATATCGTCGGACTAATTATCAGACTGCGTAACTCCACCGGTGTTACTGATTTGATATAGGAGTGCAACGCGCCAAGCCCTTTATGGCGCGATTCCTTAATCCTTTTGTTTTTTCTACGCCATGCTTCAGTGCGCGCTCCGCTTTGAATTTATTTCTTGATCAGTGTAATCACTACTTTTTTTATTTCATAATAAAACTGGATTTTGAAGGAAGATGTGGTGGCAAGATTTTAACATAAAATAAATACAACAGAAAGTAATATTAATGTATTACATTTCCAGATATATATTATTTACACTATTTTAAGTACTCATTACACAAAATTTGTAACAATGTGTTACTTTCGCTGAGCAGAGATCCCGTAGAAAAAAAACCAAAACAAAAAACTAACACTAACATACGTTATCCCCATTGTAACCACATTATCGCACGATAAAAATATCAGAGTAATCCATATTGTAATATTATCGCTTATCTTGGCGAACGTAAAGAACAACTTGGCGCCTAGCCCTACTGTAGCAAATTAGCATCCCAGATGGAGTTACGCAGTCTGATAATTAGACCGACGATATAATATTCACAATATCTTAATTTAATACAGATAAATAGTAACAACAATGAAGCAAATTTTCTTGACATGCATATCAAATTAAAAGATAATGTTATAGTTACTAATATTTATGATAAAAGTGAAGAGAATTTAATTTCAATATATTATAAAAGTTCCTTTTACTGGGAGAGTAATGGATATGTTTCTATATTCAGAAATATTGTTATTAATTATATACAACGCATTAAATTTCTAGTGTCAAAAAAAATCAGGAAAAATAAAAAACTATAAACATTTAACTAAATTTTGCTTAATTCAGAAATACCCAATTAATTTTATTAATAGTTATTTGAATAAAGAAATTCTAACTAGTAAGGATTAAAATTCCTTAGAATAATAATATAGTTTATTTTTTATAAATTTATCATTTTTCCTAGATATAGTTACCTCCATATTATAATATTAGATAAAATTACTTATTATTATTTTTTAATTCAGATATAACTCTAGTGGCACTAAAGTTATGGTAGTTTGTGTATATATAAACTCTCTTTTAATTTTTTAATTTTTATTCTCTTCTTACTTCTGTTAAGTGCTACTATATTCAGCCATTCCAATGCTTTGAATTTACATTTGGGTCCAGAATTTGGCAATAACTTATTTATTGTACTCAGGTTTAGCACGGGTTCTGCATTTTTGTGAATGCAATTTTTAGGCAAGTTATCTTTATCTTGTAATGGATTTAGATATTCTATCCATTATTTTCAATAGGTTTTTGCTCAGTATTATTAACATAAAGGGGGAAGGTTGGCTGGCCACAAAAAATGTTCAACCTAACTTTTATATAAATTATTTTACATATAAGCTGTCCTAAGTCAGCAATGTTTATAATACTGTAGCATCCATTATATATATATATATATATATATATATATATATATATATATATATATATATATATATATATTTTAAACCCTATTTTAATTTTAATTTCTCATATATCCTTCAATGTCTGGTTATTTTACAATCTCAATTTTTTTCGCTTTTGTTTGATTAATGTTCATCTCTCATTAGTAGAGAATTTACACTATATATATATATTTGTAGGAATTACAATTTGTCTTTTATTATCTTATTTTACTATACTGTATATATAAATATACAGTACAATAAAATAAAATAATAAACGACAAATTGTAATTCCTACAAAGCTACTAAGAATGAATGAAAATGGATTTAAAAAAACCCTATAAAAACCCGCCAAAATATAAGTACACATTTAAAAAGTCGATAGACCAAAATGGAAAGCTATTATGTTTTCTATATATATACATATCATTAGTGCGCTATAGTACAATGTTTATTAAACATAAGATGTATAAAGAGCTGGACGAAATTAAACTAAATTTTGCTTGAAACTCAAGTTTTACTCTTGATTTCACCTTAAGCTTACTGACGAGGGCATAAACCCGCACAATTATACTCATTCAATTTGTAAAAGAAATTTGATTTCATTTTTTATTAAAAACATGCCCTAAAGCAAAGCTACGATTTTTGAGGTCTGATCTCATAATTTTGAGCCTCGATCAAGTGATGAGGATGACACCTCTTTTTGAACTACCACTCCACGCCGACGTGAGGTCATCCAACCACGACAGATTTAGTGAGCCTAATTCCCTCTAAACTGCGGGTCAGTGGCACCAGAACTCAATCTCACAACTTGTAGGCCAAGAATAAGTGACCATGAACACTCGGGCTCCGCTGTCACATTCATACGATGATAATTTCTATTAACAATTAATTACATTTATTTAATTGATAAAGGGCTTGGCCATAGAACGTTTTCCTAATTAATTAAAAACTTATATAGCTTAAAGATAAATTAATACTAATAATTCTTTAAAATTTTTACAGAGATCACAAATGGCATAGTTAGATATTGTATCTTTAAAAATTAAATTTTAAAAAGAAGATTAATTGCTAATAATGTAATTGAATGCTGATTGCTAATAATGCTATTACATTGCTAATAATGTAATGACGAAAATTTCATCTTCCTCTTCCAAAAATTAATTTTAACTCCCGCAATTCAGAACAGCAGACATTTGGGTGGTACCATTTTTAAGAAGGGGGAAAAAATTCAAAAAGCAGTGTTAGGGTAAGATTTTTCGAGTCAAATCCATAACTTTTGTTAGACATTTAAAAAGTCGGATCCAAATTTTTATGAGCTCCTCGTGTTGTTTTTCCAATCCCGTTCCATGATCTCAATGAAAGTAAGCACACCGATTCGAACCCGATCTTTTTGAGTTTCGTGATTTGTGGTTGGCAGCAACTGCCATGCAAATCGAGCGAGTATTTAAACTCGGCTCATGTTAGTTTTTCAGAATAAGGTTCTCTGCTAGGCCCCCTACTATTCAATCTTTACATTAACGATATTCCTGAATATTCACTAACAAAAATTAACCTCTACGCTGATGACACTGCCATTCACGCAACATTCAAAAACCTAACTACAATTTCTTTTGCTATAAACAAACACTTACTACACCTTCAAAACTTCTATGACAAATGGAAAATTAGCATAAACGTAGAAAAATCAACAGCCATAATTTTCACGAAAAAACATTGCCTACCACCACCAATCACCATGTACAATAAACAGATCCCATGGTCTCAGGAAGCCAAATACCTTGGCATAATTTTTGATACCCACCTTACTTGGAAACAACATATTACATACGTTCGCGATAAGTTCCGGAGAATTATGTTTAAACTCTTCCCCCTAATAGGCCGGAACTCACATTTAAATATAGAAAATAAAGTGCTTCTCTATACAGCCGTTATGCGTCCCATCTTAGCTTATGCAAGTCCAGTTTGGGGTTATGCCGCTAAAACTAATATAAATAAACTAGATACCTTACAAAACTCTCTCATTCGTATGATCGTCAAAGCAACCAGATATATGCGCAATGACGACATTCGCAAAGATCTTAAAATTAATAGTTTTAAAGCATATATTCAGAATAATGCAATTAACTTCTTTACTAATTTGGATTTAATCAATAATGTCAATATTCAAAACTTAATTCCTTATACTCCAAATGACAATACAAAAAGGCCAAGAAGAATACTTCTTGATTCTTATAATCCTCCGTAATTTTTAACTTTGTGCAATTTAATATTGCACACCCTATTTGCTAAAATTAATCTTTTAAAATTCTATCTTTTAAAATATTTTGTCATTATTTTTCCTCGGCTCTCCCCACTGGACTTGCTCCTCCCCATTTACAATTTCACAGCCCGATGGGCAGCCAACCTGAGTCAATTATCACTCTACCAGCATCCAATCAGAGAGCAGCCTCTAAGCTCTCAGCCATGCCAAAAAACTTGAACATCACCCATCCTGATGAAGCACGTTTGCCACGCCTCCCTGATTCCATCGACCAACCAATCACCGCCATGCCACAAAGCAGAATGTAGAACTCCACTTTCGCCAAGCCCAACATCAAAGCTATCCAGATAAGGGATTGAGGACTGAGATTCAGTCCAGACGCCCATAAATCAATCGTTCAATCGTTTTTCAGAAAAGGAAGGAGAAACAGAAATATAAGAAGTGTGTGAGTGGTTTAACTCTTAGAGGGAGAGAACGGCTGGTTGGCAATGCAACTGCAGGTTGCATCACCATTTTAGATTAGAAATTCATTTTACAATATTAGAAGACGGTTCGAATCGGATGTCTCTGGTAATGTTGATTTTTGAACTTATTGTTTTTTTTATCGCTCCAGTAACGAGCAAAGTGACTATGATTGATTATTAAAGGCCAATTTTAAGAAACTGTTTTTCGTCTTCATGCCTCCTCGACACATAAATTTCACTGCTAGCTTTGCAAAATTTAAATTAGTTTACCAATAATTGTAACAGCATAGTTAGATATTGTATCTTTAAAAATTAAATTTTAAAGAAGATTAATTGCTAATAATGTAATTGAATGCTGATTGCTAATAATGCTATTACATTGCTAATAATGTAATGACGAAAATTTCATCTTCCTCTTCCAAAAATTAATTTTAACTCCCGCAATTCAGAACAGCAGACATTTGGGTGGTACCATTTTTAAGAAGGGGGAAAAAATTCAAAAAGCAGTGTTAGGGTAAGATTTTTCGAGTCAAATCCATAACTTTGAAAGGTTTCTGTTTTTATGAACAACTTTACTTGGTTATTTCGCTGTTGGTACAGATTTCTTCTACAGTGATGTGTGAACATTTTATTTTTTAACAGCTCTTCCAAATGACACGCTTTCGGATTTGTTTAATCAACCTGTCTTTGCCAGAGCAGTAGCCAGTTTCCATGTGACTGCTGGACGACAACTTACATCGAATGTGATCGATGGACAAAGGATAGGGACCATCCAAGGACAAGAACAAACGTTAAGATTAAGAATCCATAAAAAGGTGAGTATTACTATTAAAAGGATTATATATATTAAATGAGAGAAAATGGATGCGAATTGACCTACTTTAGGTAACGTTACATGTTCTAGGGTAGTGGTCTTCGAGCAGTGTTCCACGGAGCTCTGGGGCTCCACAAAGCATACCTATGGGTTCCTCGAGTCAAATTAAAAATTTGAAAACTGCAAATATACGTGTAAAACAGATTCCTGTTCTGAATAGAGTTCGTATGACTACAAGTATCTGAAGCCGTGTTTAAAAATGAATTCTGTGCCGGACAGCTTCTTTTTAGTAATTACTGCCATCTTTTTCATAACACGATAAAAAGTTAAAACATTTTTTCTTTATACGTACTTCCTAGATTGTGAATGCTCTGTTTATGACATCGTGTTCTGCAAAATAGTTTTATACTCAATGCAATGTTTTGCAAAATTAAGTGGAATGGAATTAATTGCATTTAGACGATAGTGTTAAAAATTATACAATAAAACACCTCTTTCCATTTAGAGAGGGGAAAAAATCTGACAATAAGAGGACATTTTTTTAAAAAAAACACCTAATACTTGAAAAATAATATTTCTTAGAGAGACAAATCAAGCATAAATGGACAAATCAGAAGGCTTCTCAATGAAGGAAAAGGAACAACTTATCTACATATCAGCAGATTCGATGTTAAAGTCTAAACTTAAGCAGGGACAGCTCTTAAATTTTAGGCTTCAAATTTGGGGAACACGAAGAAGTTTCTTACACAGTTTAAGTTAAACAATGTGTTTAAGTTTAAATATGTAGTTTCAAAAATAAAGTTTAGAAATGCAGAATATAAAATATGACTGCAGATAGTTTCAATAGACATAGACTTCGACATTTTGTGTAAAAGAGGGCAAATACATATGTGGATGACATCTATAGGACCAATTAATGCTAGTAATGAGTAAATTACATTAATATTATGTTTAGGCTGTTTTCGCCATATACACAAGAGCGTCAACTTTACGATGAGCACATTTTCGGACAGAAAAAATGCCGCAATTTTCATAAAAATTTAGGACCTCGTAACGCATGCATTTGTTTATAATATAATGTTTTTAAAATTTCAAACTATTTCATAAATAATTTGTTTTTCCTTTTAACATGTAAAAGGAAAGCTCATTTAGCATAATGGTATAGGAGAAAAAATGCGAAACACATTTTACAAAAGAAAAAAGGTGCCAACTCGGTTAAAAAGGATTAGTATGATGAAATAAGTAATTCTTTACAGAATAGTGAGGCCAGAATATAATATTAATGTTTGAATACTTCTATATCTGAAAAAATATTCCGAATTCGGGTCTTATTCTTTAACACATTAGCCGAAAACAGCCTTAAAATTTTTTAATAAATATACAGTATTTTTTTCTTAAATTGTATTTACTTAAAGTAGCTGTAACATATGTTGATCTACTTTAAACACTATTTTAAGATAACTGGCCAATTGACTTGTTACCTACCACTTATTTTTATTTTTCCTTAAATTGGTACTACAGAAATTGTTATATAAACTTATTGTTTTTGTTTTCTGATGCCATCAATAAAAGCCATTAGTGAGTTTAAAAGAGGGCAGATTGTTTCTGTGCAACAGAATGGCGTAAAAGAATCTGAAATTTCAAAACAACTTAGAATTTCAAACAGAAGCGTAATGAAGATATATAAAGAGTATTTAATTAAAGTTAGCACAAAAGCTTCATCATCAAGGGGATATAAACCCCAAAAAATAACAAAACGTGATGAGAGGAAATTTAAGCAGTTGGGAAGAAAAATAGGGAAAACAGACGATTGACAACTCTACAGATTACAAAGGAATTCAATTTAAATTCGGAAACAAAAATTTTTCACAGAACAATACCAAGGGAACTTGAATTTCTTGGGCTTGAAAGTCGACGACCAACACGAAAACCCTATTTGTCAGCTGTAAATCGAAAAACTCGTTATGCTTGGGCTAAAGGATCCAAACCCTGGGAAAATCCTCCCAATTTGGAAAAAAAAGTTGTATGGACCGACGAGTACCTTTTTTACAAAGATAAAGAATTCTTGTCGAACAACATGAAGCTCTTCATCCAGATTGCATACAACTAGTCTTGCAGGCTGCAGGAAAAGATTTAATAATTTGGTTTAAATGGGATTGGTCACCTTATCATTATAAAGAGTAACAGAATCGGAAATGAGTACTTATCTCATACTTATATCATCCATTCATGAAAGATTTGTTTTCAGATGGGGACAGAATATGTCAGGACGACAACCGTGCAAAAACTGTTCCGGCATGGATTAACCATAACCATGATGTATTTCATCATCTGAAATGGCCATAAAAAGTCCACATATTAGTGGAATCGAAAATCTGTTAGATGAACTGGAAAGGCATTTAAGAGAGTTGAATAACCTTCCAATTAGATATATCACTTCATAAGACATAAGACAGACTTCATAAAATCATTGTTGATACATGTCAGAAGCTTATTACATCAGTACCACGACGAATTAATGCTCTATACAAAGCAAAAGTCGGAAACATAAAAATTAGAGGAGGTGACGAGTCGTTTGGCCAGTACGTTTAGATTCTTCGAAGGTTTTTTTCTTGGATGGGGTTGCCCGGAAACCCCATAGAGTTTTAAGGGTTCCATTAGTCAACAAAGAGAGTTTCAAGACCACTGTTTTAGAGAGTAGAATTATTTTTATTCAGTCCATTTACTAAATGAGGTACATTACAAACCAATAGATATAACATATCGTCGGCATAATTATCAGAATGCGTAACTTCACAAAGGAACTAAATTTGATACAGGAGTGCTACGCGCTAAGCGTAGTTTAGCGCGATTCCTTAATTGCGTCAAGCAACCCATGGCAACCACATTACCGCACGATAAAAAATATCAAGGTAACCATATTGTAATGTTATCGCCCATCTTGGCGAACATAAACAACAACTTGGCGTGTAGCACTCCTATATCAAATTAGCACCCCAGAAGGAGTTACGCTTTCTAATAATTAGGCCGACGATATGTAACAAATTTCAAAGTTTCAGAAACGATTTTTTTCAAGACATAGATCGAAATGGAAACATTCATCCTTTGAAACACCGGAAAATATTGCATGTTTGTGATAAAGATATACGTACTGGAGTGAAACAGTATTGTAATAAAAATATTGCTTGGCATTGTGTACGGATGAATTTTATCCTTTAACGAAAGAAAAAATTTACAGTTAACAAAAATAATTACTCTAAATGGGAAATAAATATAGTAAAAACCTTAAAAAACACAACAAACTTCTATAAAATGCAAGATATATTAGACGCTTGTAAATAAAAATTTTAAAAAAACAACCATCAGTCATTCATATATTACTTAAGGGTTTTTCTGCAAGCTTGTTTTTAAAGATGGCTTCTTTTTAATTTTGGATGTTTTTATTTTATATAATTTCAATTACAGCGAAATATCTCGATAAAGAAAAAAAGCACATTAAAAAAATCTAAATAATATTTTCACATTAATTTCAAACATAATAACCAATAGATTATCTCTATATAATAGAAAAATAGCAGGAATTCGTATCTTTCCAACAAAACAAGTTAAAACAATTAAATTTAATGTCTTAAGTTTTTGTGCAAAACTTCATTCGAAATTTTTAAAAATATTCCATTCTTATTAATTTCCTTGATCTCTTACTCCCCCCTCCCCTTTCATTTACAGAGATTGACAGTAGAGAGCGCTCTGGTGGTGGAATCTGATTTTCTAACTCGAAATGGAGTGATACAAATTCTTGATAAAGTTAATTTTCCTCCCACTGCAAGCATTTTGGATCATCTACGAGAAGGAAATTTTAGGCAAGTCTCTCTTAAATAATATTTGATATGCATCTATGTAGTAATAAAAAATATAAGTGTGATCAGGGCCGGCTCTAGTAGTTGTGCCACCCCGGACAAAAATGGAAAATGCTGCCCCTCTCTTCAAAACAAAAAAATTATAATTAAGAAAGATAAATTGCTCACCTAGATACACACCTGTAAAACTTGAATAATTCTTGCGAACAAAAGAGCAGCATAACAATACTATATATATGTTATTTTATGTCAAGTACAAAATAATTCGAAATTAAGAACATAATTATCTGTTATTATTTCAAACGAGTAAAGTGTAAGGGAAGGAATCATCCATTTCAACATGCCAATTTCTTCTAAAAAGTGTCTACTGATGGTGGGGATCACAAACATTTATTTTAACTTATAGTAACTACATTCAAGAATAAAATAAAACATCTCCTGTGACTCTTTCTATCTACAACAACTCTTATTGCTCCTGCCCCCTTTTAGATAGCTGACACCAGACGTCGTATGGGTGAAAGGAATGTCCGTTATGACTATACTCCTGGATGGGGAGAAAGTTACAAGTGAAAGATGTGTAAACTTATCAGATTTTATGATTGAATATATACTCCCACCTCGAACTCTTTTAAGTTTCAACATAAAAGAAAACTGACGTTAAACATACAGAGTACAAAATAAGAAAATAAGATACGTTAAATGAAATACCAAATTCACATCCAATAAAATTTCAGAAAATATATAAAATTTTTTGTAACAAAAAATATATGTATATAAATATTTTTCAAATTCAACCCAAGTGCCACCTTTAGAATTTGCCATCCCGGGCAGGGGTCCGGTTTGTCTGGCCCTAAGGCCGCCCCTGATGTGATCCAATGCGATCTCTTATCCTTAATGACCACGATCTTCTCAGCTGACAATGCTTTCTTTATCTGTGTGTGTGAATTGCACTTTCACGTTCTGTTACCGCTGAAAACCTTTCGTAATAAAAAAAAATCGGGCTAACTGTACGTCGAATGCGACTAAGATTTAAAATCCTCACTTGATTTTATGAGAAAATTCGAAGAATGCAGTGCCAGTTTAAATGTCCTCTTGACCCTATGGTCGTGTACAGTAGCGCACACAAAAATTTCTCAAGGGGGGGTCCAGGCTCGAAAGTCCGCCCTTTTGGTATCATGCTTCCACACGCCGCCAAACGTATTCCTTTGATTTTGTCAATTTTCGAGGAAAAAAACAATAAAAAATTAATTATTGAATAAATGATTAGAATTAATTAACAAAATTAATTATTAATAGCATATACTTAATCAATCTTACGTAACATATACATAGGATTATAATCATCCGGAAAAAAATCAAGGGCTATGGGGGGTCCAGACCCTAGGACCCCCCCCTTGTGTGCGCCACTGTAATCTAGAATTCCACCGCGATAAGAGCCATCCCTTTATTAACCCTTTATCTAAAGACGGTACTTTTAAGTACCACTCACTTTAAAATTACATGTAATAACCATTTTTACGAATATTCTAACGATACTTAGCAAGAATATTCTTTTAAATCTACTCTTCCAAGATATATGGCAGCACGGGTTCTATGATGAGTATTTTAGCGGGGAGAAGGCGAATAGTTTTATAGCAGAAGTTGCGTTTTCAGCTGACATTTTGATCGAATTCCGAAGATTGTTATTTTTGTTCCGAAAAAATAGTTAATGTCAAAAGGTGTCTTATTTTGTTTGCATGTTAATGAAGACCTTAGAAAACGATTTAACTATTTATTTTAAGTGAACAGTGTATATAATTAATTTTACAGTTGAATACCTTTAATTAACTAATTAGCTCTAACTGATTAAATTTCCCAAAGTGGAGCATTTTGTTTATGTATATCCCTTAATTTTCAATGTAGTGATTCAAAAAAAAAATATTCCATGAAAAAAACTGCAGTAAATCATAATGTGGTAGATAAAGGGTTAAAAGGCAGGGGTTCTTAAATTTTATTTAGATCGAATTTTATAATATGATCTCGCCCGCAAGGACGTCTTAAGGCATGGGCTAACCTCGATGGGGGCCTCATCGCGTTTCCTACCCAGCCTCAAGAAGATCATGATTCGAATAACTTTAAGAGTCAAATGTTATCCTGTACATATTCTTTGAAAAACTTGGAATTTCGAACTTTAGATGCTAACTGACAAGACTGCACTATTATGTGATGAGACCATCGTGCATGTCTTGGTCTCATTACTCATTTAGTAAAAAGAATGCAATCAATCGAGTCGGTTTATGCTTGTGTTAGTGAGATTTTGAGTTACTCACATTTCCTTGCTACAGGTTACCGTTTGTACGAGTTGCGACAATGTTTATGCTAATACCAGTGCTGCTCAACCTTTTTATCGCTGTAGACCGGTCAACGTTTGATAATTTTACCACGGCCTTCTGAGGGGGGGAGGGGAGTTGATTGTTTATCTTTTAAAACGTTTTGATATAAAAATTTTAATTTAATTGTATTTAAATGTGCCTTCAGAATAAAATACAGCTACACCAAAAATGAATATAAAGAGGTTTCCACGGAAAGTCGCACAATCCTGACAGAAATACACCGCAGTAAATAAAATAGAAATAATTTAATGTTCACATTGGGTGGCCCGGTACCATTTGATTCACAGACTGGTACCGATCTGTTGCTCGGGGGTTGTGGCCATTGCTATATATTATCTATTTTTAAGGTTCCGGGTGTGTGTCACTGTTTCTTATTTTAATTGTGCTATTTAATTTTTTGAGGAATACTGATGATTGATTATCAAATAGTCGAAAAATATCTTCCTAAAAATAGGAAAAAAATAAATAAATAACTACCTTTTCAGTTATATCGAGGGCTCTTTTCCTTTATTTTAAACTTCAGAGCGTTGAGATACATCGGCGATTATGGATGTTCCGTTATCGATAACCCCAAATACTTTTATTACAATTATTTGTCAGGGGACAGGACCCAACATTTTTACCATTACACGCAAATAGAGTAGTACCTCGTTAACAACATCTAGACAGGGCCGTTTTTAACCTCTCCGGCGCCCTAGGCACTTCAATAGCTATGCCCCTCCCTATTTCCAGAGAGCACCCCCTTCCTCCTTCAGTTTGTGGCCGCGGTAGCCGAGTGGTATAGGTATCGGATCGTGGCTTGCCTTGTCACGAGTTCGAGCCCAGTACCACTAAAGACCCGCCGTGTAGGGCAGCGATGCACGTTAAATCTGTCGAGAGCTGAAACGTCCTCCCGTTGGTGTGGTGTGGTAGTTAGGAGAGGGGGGTGCCAGCTCAGGTGTCGTCCACGTCACTTGACCATGGTTCTAAATTACGTGGTCCGTCGCCAAAAGCCCTTGTGTAGCTGAACAGTGCGACGTTAATATTCAATCAATCAATCCTCCTTCAGTTCTTACTTTTCCTGTTTTGTTTCGGGAGGGATTTTCCCTTTCTTTGTTTTTGCTGTTTGAATAGTCTTTCCATTATCCACCATCTATGGGTCTTCCTATTATAGACTGACAGTCGTAAGGAAAGAATAGTGGCATGGTTTGGCCACTCTAGTCCATTTCTTGCTTTACGGCATCACGCGCGCGCGGATCATCTACCCTTTTGTAAATTAATGAAATTTTTTGCAATTACAGTATAGAGGATACATTATTGTAAATTAACTGTTTTCAACTTGTTAATTATCATCTTTTTCATCTTTTATCGCTTTATTATCTTTTACTTTTTGACATCCTTATTCTTTGTTGAGTTACTGTCATTGTACTTGAACAACGAAGATTTTCCTCGAAAAACGAATGACTTTTTCGGGAGAAAATCATTAATAACTTCCTTGCAATCAATTTCCATCGCAATATCATTTTGAGTGCATAGCAACATCAAGCTATTTAAGCTTTTCATTTTCTCTCTCTCCATAGTAGATCTCATTTTAGTCTTTACTCTCTTGAGGGCAGAAATGTTTCTCTCACGATTCGCTAGGCGGTGGTACGTTCGCTGAAATTTTAATTTTTTCTCTTTTTTTCACCCTCCAATTTTTAGCGTCCTAGGCACGTGCCCAGTGTGTCTAAGCGGAAAAGCAGCTCTGGGGCTTCATATCCTTACAACCTCTTTTCATTATATTGATCAACTGGTAACGCAATAGCCGATTCATTACGTTTTAAGTGAATGAGTGAATATTAACCCTCTGAGTGGATGACCCGCTAATTGAATTTCACTTCGAAAGCGGTCTACTTTTTCAAAGCTAGCGGTAGCCAAAATGTTTCGATAAATTTCGCGAACTGCTTCAAAAACTCACGGCAGTTTAATGCCTTCCCCTGTTAAAACCGCAGGAAGTCCTGAAATGGTTTTGCAGGGGATGATTTTATTGCTTTTCGGTCTCTGTGTTCTTCGAAACGGGAGGTTTCTCATTTACAGCTGTGGCCTAGGGCGAGGATTGTGAAATGGACATTTTCTCCACTTCACGGCCAACAGAAACTTCACCCAATTTATTGCAAATATATATTTCATATATTTGGAAAACTTGCTCAATTTCTGATCTAAAAACCAATTAGGTTTTAAGAAATTTTAATTTTCTGAGTTTTGATTTTAAATTCGGTTTCATTTTAAAGCATTTTTTGCATTCCTAGATTGAATTAATTAAAAATATTTTTTAACACAATCCAATATTTCGTGTGAAATGGCTATTAACTACAATTCTAATTTCTAAAATCATTTCTGTTTGCTCATGTTTTTAAGTTTTTGAGTTTTCTCACATTTACTTAATTAAGATTGATTTAAAGACCAATATATTTTTTGACACATAGTTTATATAATTTAAAAGCTCTATACTTTGTCTTCATTAATTTTTTCCTTTTGAAAAATGCCATGACCAAAATGTACGCAGGGTACTGTGAGAAATAATACTTGAAAGGGATGGAATATGACTGAAAATGGGGTAAATCTAAAATGCAGCTTTTACAGGTAATATTACAATTAGACTACAGAATACAAATGTTGCAGAATGAACTAAATATTTCCCTGATGTACCACAAACTACATTATAATAAATCTATTGTAGTACTACACTGCAGTATTTTAAAGTCATGCAACAAAAACTTAAACTTGTTTAACTGCCACGATGGGGAACTGAGAAAAAAATAGATATTGTTTACAAACTTGGGTGATTTCTGGATTACGTTTGTATAACTACTAATTTCTATATAAATATTTTGCATTTAAAACTCTTGTGAATATATAAGGTTCTGATAAAAGTGAATAATTGATCAAATTAACAGTTATCAATGTTATGTCTTAGAATATTTTGAATTAAAAAAGATATTTCAGTCATATTTATTTCAAGTAGAATTTTCATGTAGAGCATAAGTTGGATAGTAGCAGATTAAGAAACTAAAGCTTTACAGGCAATGGAATTTTTTTTATGCCTTTACAAATTTTAAATATGTTTTTCTCAGATTTTTAATTTTGAAGATGAGAGTGTTTTCTAATCCCTAAGGCGTTTTTCCTGTTCAAGATAGAGTCTTGAAATATCTTGTAAATGTTCCCTTACATATGTTCTATAAAAGTTCATATGGATTTAGGTCTGAGAGCTCTAGTTATTTTTTAAAAATATCTTAATGTTAATATTTAAAAAAAAAAAATTGGGTTTTTTCCAGGTTTAGCCATAAAAATAATTATTAAAATTCAACAAAGAGATATATTTTAAATTTTATACTTTTTGTTTCCAATAATCTAAGAAATATTAATCACTTACAATAATTAAATATTTTTAATAATTTAACATTTTAAAAAAGTTTTAAAAATTTCAAAACTGTT
Source organism: Trichonephila clavipes (assembly GCA_019973935.1). Taxonomy (NCBI): domain Eukaryota; kingdom Metazoa; phylum Arthropoda; class Arachnida; order Araneae; family Nephilidae; genus Trichonephila; species Trichonephila clavipes. Next base: position 206,335 of record BMAU01020812.1, read on the forward strand.
CAATGCTTTAAAATTGTGAAATAATGGCTTGTCAAACTAACCTATTATTTTCAGAATCAATATAATAGTATAATTTGAATATAAAACAAAAATTAATTTTACTGTGACAAACAGTTTACGACTTCTACTCATATTGTAAAAAGAATGAAAGATAAATATATAACATAGTGGCAGTAAAAAACACATTCATAATATGTTAAAATCCTGTCCCGATACAAATTTCAATGCATTTTCCAAACTGTAGCTAAAAACAATTATATGTTTATTAGGCCAGAAATTATTTATATTTAGATACATTTTTCCTTATTAAGTACATAATGAATAATGGCAAGATAATTTGTAAAATCCTGAAAGATTTTAATGAAGAAAAAAAGCCAGACATAATTTTAGATAGTTAGAAATTTAATTATATAATACACAAATATGCATGTTTTAAAAGAAATAAGTTGGCTAAGAAAAATGAAATTTACTAAAAATTTCCTGAATAAAGTAAATCAAATTTCATCCTCAAATACATATAATTGTAAGAAAAGGTTTTATTCAATTTACAATTAGTTACAAAAAACCTTTTATAAAAAATAATGTTAACAGGTATAAATAGCAAAAAATATCAAAGAAGTATGAGAAAGACACATACATGTCGTTTACAGAAATGTCACAGTGTGATATTTTTCGAAACACGGCACTGCACACAGTCCAACATTACAGTCTTTACATTGAAAACGAGTTTTTGATGTTTAATGACTAAATCGTAAATATAAGAAACAACAGTCAAATATCTCGAGTGCAGACGGCGCTCGCTGATATTTGAGTGAGAAAATTACAGCAGCATAAAATGCGACCTCGTTTGAATTATATCTAATGTGCATATTTGGAACTGTTTAGCGTACTCGAATTAACTCAAGTGCACACGTCAAGGGTTTATATTGCATTCTAAGTCAACACGGTGGCTACTGACGAGCGACTACGTAATTTTGAGCCGCGGTTAAGTGACGAGGACGATACCTGAGCTGATAACTCCCCTTCCAAACTTCCACATCACACCAACGTGAGGACTTTTGACCTCGACGTGTTTAACGTGCATCAGCTCCTCTTCAACGCTAAATTTTTGTGGTACCAGGGCTCGAACACTGGACACGAGTTCATAACCATGACCATCAGGCTACCGTGGCCGCAAAAGAAAATAGCTAGTTTGAAAGAAATGTAATGGAGAAGTATATTTGAAGAAATAACTTCAAAACTTAACGAAAAACCAAAATATCAAAATTTATTTTAGGAATAATAGTGAATATAACTTCGTACACCTAAAACCACTTTACGCAGTGTGTTTTGAAAGTGAACGTTCTCCTTTTAGAGAAACTTACTATAATTATGTCAAATTCCTTTCATTTTGCTCTAAGGGGATCCCCGAAACAACGTAATTTTTTTGATACACAAAATTACTTATGGTTGAATCTAATACAATTCCCTACAAAATGAATGAAAACCCTTTTTTATCATATAAATTGTGTTTGAATAGGAGATGGTTAGTTAATAAGAACATTTAAAACGTGTCGGCAATCTATGGACCTGTGGCACGTGGTACAATTCTTAGTGGCACTCAGCACTACTCTACAAATTTGTCAATTCTTGAGAGGATGGAAGTTGATAATAGACCTTATTTGACAAACATCTTCTGAGTTATGGACATTTATGGAACTACAAAATAATCTGAAAGATAATTCTAAGGATAAATTTACAGCTATTTTGTAAATAATTGAGTGTTATTGCTAGGGGATTTAATTGTTGAAAAAAGAAAATTGCATGTACTCTGCTTTCCACTTATGATTCGGCATATCAAAGTAAAAAATCTTTCCTAATATGAAAAATATTTCGCGACTCCGCAAAGAAATTGTTTAACAACTGAATGCTCAGAATCGTGTCATGCATTATACCCCTGGTTTTGCGATATGAAAGAAGAGTCGTGAAAGAGTTAATTCGCATTACAATTTTTATTTAACTGTAATGAAGGGAATCATTTATATTTCACTTTGTCTATTTCTTATTTAAGTAAATATGTTGGAAACACATACATTTTTAATTTTTTTTATCTTTGTTGAAGAAATAGTAACATTTTATATTGTTTATTTTTATGTTAATAAATGTATTTTATTGATCCATAATTAATATAAAATAAAACTGTAAATCTAAATTATTTACCTCTATTCTTTAAATCTGCAAATATTACCGTAAGAATCGAAGGATTTCAAAAATTTCCTACTATGTGGCACGCTGAATGATACTGACAGATTGGTTTGGCACGTCTTAGCTACACAGTTGCCGCCCCTGATTTAAAATGTTGGGTAAGATAACCATTATATTTTTAAAATTTTATAAATATACAAAAGGAGAGTATTTTGGCAATACATCTTTTAAAAGGAGTAAAGTTTACGAGAACGAAATATAAAATTGCGTTAAAATTATTGGTACTCTATCAACCGTACTTCTTTATATATATAAGAAGTACGGTCGATAGAGTACCGTAGTTACTGCCAACTCGTGACAATGAATTGGAAATTAAGTTCACAATTCATTGTTATTAAAATATATAAAATTTTACATGACTTATTTTTGTATTTGTTATTTTTATATTCCTTACTGAGAGAAAGCAACAAATGGGAGTTCATTACCTGCCAAAACTGCAGAGGCCTGGTTGTTTACTCCACAAGCTCCTACCTTATGCTTACTCTGCCCTACTAAGTAAAAATGCCGTCTTCTGCTCGTCAAGATCATGGAATTGCAGATATTGTTTTCCATATATTTTAAATATTAGTTTTCTAACTTCTACATCAGCCTTTTAATAGTCTACACTCCTGCAAAGAAGTCTGAATTCAAAACTATAAAAACTTATTATTCCCAACAATGTCATTTATACCTTTATTTTTTATAATCTATGAATGCGTTAAACTATTAATTTGTTATCGCGACTATTTAATATTAAATGCGAAAAACGAATAAGTTTCAAACTGAGACTTAAATTGAATTTTTCAAAAATTGTTATCGATATTCTCATAACTTTTTACATATTGTCATTTTAGCATATCACACATCTATCTTCTATGCAAAAATCTATTATAAGTTCATCAAATGTTTCAGCATATTTTTACTCATAACATGCAGTTTTCAACCACATTGTGAGGCCGCGGTAGCCTAATGGTCAAAGTAACGGACTCGTAGCTGGCGTGTCATGAGTTCGACCCCAGCACCACTGAAGATCCGCCGTGTAAGGGAGCGATGCTCAAGCGTCATCCTCGTCACTTGACCATGGTTTAAAATTACGAGGTCCGTCGCAAAGTGAGTGAATATTAACGTCGCACTGTTCAGCTACACGAGGGCTTTTAGTGATGGACCTCGTAATTTTGAAGCATGGTCAAATGACGAGGGCAACACCTGAGCTGGCACCCCCTCTCCTAACTACCACACCTCACCAACGAGAGGACATTTCAGCTCTCGATAGATTTAACGTGCATCGCTGCCCTACACGGCGGGTCTTTTTGTGGCACTGGGCTCGAACTCGAGACATGTCAACCATGATTGGATACCTTGACCACCTGGTACCCCGGCCACAGGTCCGTCGCCAAAAGCCCTCAAGTAGTTGAGTAGAGAAGAGAAAGAGAGTGCGACTTTAATATCCCCTCACTTAATTAAATTATATGAAATTTAAGGAATACTTGAAAAATATTAGAAGTCACAAATATTAGAAGTCGAATATATATATATATTAAAAATTAATCTAATGATAATTTTAAATATCCAAAGAATTATTAGTATTTATGGTAAATATATGTTTTTCAACTGAGTATGTGAGACACGCATAAATATCTTTTTCGAAATTCCAATGCAGAATTTCAGTGGAGCTAATACAAAATTCCTAGTTTTGCATGGTTAAGATTATAAAAATGTCCAAATTTTAATAACCTTTTCTTCAGTCAACCACTAATGGAACATGAATGATGAGGGATTATGCATAAATATATATTTTTTTAACTTGAATTTAAAAAGGATCTTTATATTTATTTATATGCGCAAATGTTAACTGTAAATTTGTCCAGATGCTTTTAAATACTCTTTATTTGAAGATTCCAGTTCAAAAATATAAGCTTGTAGTTAAAGTTCTCTTTGAATGAAATTAATGTTCAGACATTCAAAATTCAAATATAATTTGTTATCTGAACAATACAAAACAAGGGATTCTATGTAAGATGCCCTGAATATCTGGCTTTAAAATTATGAAAACTAAAAGATTTAAATAGGGTTTTTTTTTTTTTTAACAATGCATAAAATTTTTTTGCAAATAATGTAATACAGAAGCTTAAAAATTATTCATGTTTAGAAGTGTCCGAAATTTTAAAAGATTTTAAATTTTGAACATTTTTTATATTTTTTTGACACATAACAAAATAATCATTTTTAAAAAAAATCCCTGAAAGTATTGATTAAAATAAGAAAAATAAAACAGTAAATTATTCTCAATGTTTTAATATATAATTTGAATTTAAATACTACAGATATTTTTTAAAAACTTAGACATACATTATAAAAACTTAATTCCATTTGAGAATTTTAAGGTAAAGAAAAAAATGAGAATTCTCAACTCGTTGACTTGCTATTTGTGTACACTTTAGGGTTAAAAGAAGATTTTACGATTGCCACAGGAACCGGTCTCCCCGTGAGCCATAAAACTTCCCCTCAATGCCCATTGTGTCTCCCCGGCCGTCTCTAATTATCTTTCAAGATCGTAAACCTTTAAAGGGGGAAAGAATTCGGAAAAACTCGACTTTAACGTTTTTGAACACATTACTTGAAGGGGAAAAATCTGTTTAGTTCATTTTTGGTGAGTCCCCGGCCTTACGAAAAATTCAGTGTGGTCCGTTTTCGAAGCCTCTCTAGTAGGGCGGAAAAATCCGTACTGTCCGGTTGGAGGGTTAACTTCGCACTGTTCAGCTACACGAGGGCTTTTCGCCACGGACCTTGTCATTTTGAACTATAGTCGAATGACGAAGTCATTACGTTTTAAAAAGGAAAATAAAAACTATTGGCCAGTAACAAAAGACTACAAAATAAGAGGTTCGGAATTTTTTACTCTTTTTGCAGCTCACAGTGAAATACGCTTAACGCGAAAACGTTTAAGACGAAATATCGATTAACACGAAAAAATGCAACGGTGTCGACAAATTACTATGTATTTTCATGGATTTCTTCTCTTCACACGAAAAGATTTCCCTTCTGGGAATGAAAGTAATACGGAAAACACCAGCCACACAAACGAGAATAAAAAGGGGTATGAAATAAAAGAGTTGTTATCAAATGTTTCGTAGAAAAGAGGCTAACTTGGCTTTGAAATAACCTTGGAATAGCCTGTTACACGAGCCAGTTTTGTTTATCTATGCTACTTTCGTCCTCCATCCTTACAAACCCTTCATGAAAACATCTCATCTCTCATCAGTTGGCTTTAGAATTCGGTGATGAGGAACAACTGGAAGGAACTTGGAATCGCCCAGAGTGTCATCTCCAGGCTTTGGCAACGATTCCAAGATGATGGTAATGTGAGTAGATGTTACAACACAGGTCGCCCCCGAGTTACAACGCCGAATGAGGACCGGTATATATATTTGGCAGTTACTGCCAAAAGAAACAGACGGAGCACAGTATCAGACCTGTCTCGTCAGCTCTCTTCAGCTACCGGTACGACAGTTTCAAGGCAGACCGTGTACAGACGCTTAGGGCACATTGGTCTATATGCTCGTAGGCCTGTCAGATGTGTTCCACTTACCGCAATTCACTGTCGCCTGCGATTAACCTGGAGTTGAGAGCATGCATTGTGGACACCATAACAGTGGTCTTGTGTGATGTGTTCCGACGAGTCCAGGTTTAGTTTGCAGTCTGATTCTCGCCGGACTTTAATATGGAGAGCGCCAGGTACCTGTTACCACCAAGAGAACACCATTTAACGACATCGTTAGGGTGGTGCAGGATGGCTCGTTTGTGGAGGAATTATTCTTGGTTCCAGAACTGACCTGCATGTTCAGAGTGTAACGATGACAGGCCACATATATCGGGATGTCATTCTGGAACAACATGTACGTTTGTTTCGAGTACCATGGGTGCTGAATTTCTGTTTATGGATGACAACGCCCGTCCTCACCCTGCAAACATTGTAGACGAATGCCTTCAATCGGAGGATATCACCCGTATGAATTGGCCAGCATACTCACCGGACTTGAATCCAATAGAGCATGTGTGAGATATGCTTGGCCGACGAATTGCAGCCCGTCAACCCCCTCCCACCTGTCTACCGGAACTTCGGAGGGCATTGCTTGATGAGTGGTGTAGTATTCCCCAAGATCAGATTGATAATTTGATACTCAGCATGCCTAAGCGTTGTAAGGCCTGTATTGCATCGTCCGGGAGACATACTCCGTATTAACCATCATATTAACCATGTTATACTGTTTTTTTGTAAATAGGTTCTTTTTTGAAATTTGCTCCAGGGAGTAAAAATCGCACTTTTTATTAATTATGTCAAACATATAGCATCTCTTTTGCTCTTTACCTTTTGTTTAATAGACTTTACAAATATGTCAAATTTGTTTTGCTTCTGTCTCTTTCTTTGCCTGAACTTCATTATCCTTAATTTATGGACATGTGTATATATATATATATATATATATATATATATATATATATATATATATGCAGAGAGAGAGAGAGAGAGAAAACTTCTTTCAACTGTTGCATTTGTGACCGGAAGTTTCAACAATAGCAGGCCCATTGTAAGAACATCTGGAAAACTGGAGGCGAGGCTTTTGAAATTAGCAATAATTCTGCGAACTCCTTGATAGAATGGATTTTCTCAATTTCAGATTTAAAACATTTTTAAAGTAATCAATTTTTCATAAATATTGTGTGTTAAGTCCTTATCATATTCACAAGCTAATTTTGCGGTCTATTCCTTCGCTTGAAAAGGATAATAGTTCATCCGGTTGTAAGATGTCTAACATATTTTTAAAATTATAGAGACTCAGAAATTTTTGAGATATTAACTCATCTAAATAGCAATAACACACATTGACGGAAAAACCATTTCGGATCTGAAATTCTCACATCTTCTGATAACTTTTCAAGAAGCTTTTGGTTCTCTTTCGTCTTTCATTTTTCAAAGCAGGAGTTTAGCCGAGTGGTCAAGGTATCAGATCGTGGCTGGCCTTGTCACGAGTTCGAGCCTAGTACCACTAAAGACCCGCCGTGTAGGGCAGCGATGTACGTTAAATCTGTCAAGAGCTGAAACGTCGTCACGTTGGTGTCGTGTGGTAGTTAGAAGAGGGGGTGCCAGCTCAGATGTCGTCCACGTCACTTGACCATGGTTCAAAATTACGTGGTCCGTCGCCAAAAGCCCTCGTGTAGCTGAACAGTGCGGCGTTAATATTCACTCACTCACTCACCCAGTATATTGCTTCTAAAATATTGATCAAAACGTGGATTAAAACTTTAAACTATCACATGATATGAATATTTGCTTAATATAGTACTTAAAATTATATGAAGAACTGTAAGCGACTTTCCCCTGAAATCGCTCCCTCACCGTCTTGCCTACCTAAAGATGTTGGAGAAAACAAAGCATGACCAGAAATTTCCATATTAATTCTAATTTGCTATTATTCAATCACACTAATTAACTCCAAGTTAAGCCGCAAGAGGAAACCCTAGGAGGATATAAAGAAAGCAATAAGCCCTGAGTGAACAAGTGCAAGTAAATAGATCAAAATAACCTAATCGATATTAACCCTTTCAATTCTAACCCACTAATTTAGTATAGTGGCAAAACTCCGTTCTTAACTCGAGTTGCGTAAATCACTTAAATCTCCCCTTACTAACGCTGCAGCAAATTCTCCCCTCCTTCTGCCTTTACAATTACCAAAAACTTTGACTTTATATACTTTAACTCGTCTGCATATCAGAGTTTCTTCATGAGAGGGATTGCTGTGAATTAAACGCGAATGCTAGCCCAAAGATTCCTCATGAGGATTAGTATGAAGGTCGCGTAAAGACCCGTCACAGAACTTACAAAACCATAGCAGTTATACAAATAAAAAAAGTTTCTCTGATTAAAAAAAAAAGTTTTAAGATCACAATATATTCCTGAAGGCAGAGTTCAACTTCCAAAATGTTATTATAGGGTGAGAACCTTTACTGGACGTCAATGTAGCATGTGTGATAGGTTTTTATATTAAAAATAGTGATATCTACTCTTCTCGGCATTACAAAATGCGTTATATACAAATAACAGCGAATAATTTAACACTATTATTTCAAATATTATAAATTTATTGTTTCATGTTGAGGCAATATGTATGTGTTCCTCATTTTATTTTAGTTATTTACTGAAACACGTTATAAATTTAAGATTCATTATAATTGTATATACAATTTTAAAAACACGCTCTAAATTTCATATTGTATGGTTTAAAAGAACACGGAACGTAACTCTTATTTTTATTATAGAAATGTAGTATCTAATTTGCGTAGTTCTTACACGATGTTTCATGTAACGTATCAGCTATGTAAAAATAAAATGGAATGTATTAGGAACTGTATTATACAGTATAAGGAAACAATGAAAAAAATTTCTCACCACTACTATTACTGATTGTAAATAAAAAATAAATAAATAAAAAAAATTAGCAATTTCTTTGCAATATTTTCTTTATTTTTCTTAATTTTGCGTTTGAAAATATCTCAGTAGTGTGGGATCTATTTTCATTCATATTTTCAACAGTTCGCTGCAGAAAATCATAATGTAATTAATGCCATCTAAATTGAAATAAAACAAACTTTAAATCCTCTTATAGGCAGGCTGTTGGAATGACTGTTAGGGAGAACATCGTATTTTAGACAGACAAAGAATTGCGCATCATAAAGTCGCTATGGTGAGCGGTTCTTCTTGGACAGATGACTTCTGGCGCTTATGGTCCTATCTTTCCTCAGAAGATGAAACAATTTTCGAATCCTTGCTGACCATGAAGGGGCATTCGACTTACTGAATTATATACAAATAAAAAGAAACAGACATAAACAAAATCTATTATTCTTTTTCATTAGACCCGCTCTAGACAAACTTCCAACTAAGGGCCAAGCCTTCGTGCAGCTTTTAAGAACGACGTTTATCTACGATGAATGTTGTCATTTACATGCAAATAACGTTTTGAAAGGAGTTTTCCCGTTCCAAATGTTACTTGTATTTAACTTCAAATGTCTTTCTGACGAACCACTTTGAATATGAATATTTTTGACTCCTTTCCGAATCTGTATACCACTCCTTGTCTTCTCATTATTTTGGGTAGAAAGACACCTGCGTTTAAAGGTTTCTAAACGTGAAAGCAGAGATTGAGAGTCCATGGAAAAATGTTAACCGTTTGAAGCCAGTGATAGACAGTTTTATAAATGTAAATAGGAGCTCTGTTAATAAGTCAATTGATAAAATTTTTTTCGATTTTTCTGCTTACGCATGTTGGGATTCCTGTAGCTTGGGGTTCGATTGATACGGTGGTAACAACGCACTTGAACATAAACATGGGACTTGAATGAGAGCAAGCTCTCTTAACGCAGTTGAGCCATTTCCAACGCCGGGGTGCATTTGTATCATGTAGTACACCTGCTTACAGTTTTGAGAATGTGGGTTCCAAATAAGGTGGCTGCTTAAGTTCGATTTTGCTTATATCTTTCATTCTTCTTAAAATTTTATTCTAAATTAAGTCATATGAGAAAGACTTAATTATAATTATCTATTTTAAGACAGTAAAAAAGTAATTTTTGTACCCTCCATCTACTCTCTAAATCAGGGGTGCTCAACCTTTTTTTCTGCCGGCCCGGCTATACATATATTAGCTATTTCACGCGGGCCTCAACATGAAAATTAATGGAGGGGGGAGACCAAGATCACAGAAAATTTAAACTGTGGAAACCCCTGGGTTCCACCCTGGACACCAAGATTAATTTGAGGCGAAGAATCACTAAGAGCCATTTGTATAGTAATAACTTGTATTTATTATATTGATTCAAATATCAGAAACTCTAATAACATATAATATTTCTATGTTACGTCAAACAAAAGATATTTACCTTTAATATTAAATTAAATTACGAATTATGAAATTAATCAATAATTACGCGTAAGATCAAATAAGGTCTATCGAAATAGGAGGTCCGAGAAATACACGTAACTCGAATTATTAGCTTTCATTAACTTAAACTAATTTTATTAAACTAGCGATTGTTTTAAGCGATAATAAACTATATTATATCACCTGGCCTGGTATCTTCACAAGATGCCTTCGTAGATTACTAACCGTAAATCTTCCATATCGCAATCCAATTGAATCCTCCAAACTTGTGGTTACTGCTGCTGGCTCAATAGCCTTCATCCTTGCTAGCTTACAACGCTCTACTTAAATACCCTATCTACTTTGCATATCCCGCTCGCTTTTCGGAGTTGATTGGAAATATACGCGAATTTATAATCCCCAAAAAGACGCCTAAGAATATTAGTGGAAAGATTCCTTACAGATTCGTCACAAATTGATCAAAATATTAAAACTCCCCTATTTTGCTTTTTAAAATTATCATTTTTTATAATTTTTATTTTTGTCACTAAATTTTTCTAAATTTGAAGCATTTAAGAATCACTCTTTCACAATTTGTGCATCAGCAACGGTTTCATATGATAATCAATAATATAACAAACTTCATAGAATGTCTTTGTTACCGCTGTGATATTACCACTGACAAAACATTTTGTTGCTGTTGTAAAGATAATTCAAGAGAAAGCCTATTTATCACCTCTTGAAAGAGATCTTCGAGGAGAAGTGCCATTGAATGATTCCTGTTTATTGATGTTTTTTAAATACAACACTTTCGTGACAAATCAAACAATGACAGATTCATGTTTGTTTTTCTCTATAAAATAGTCAACTTCCCAATCGTCTTGAAATGATATATTTCCTTCTAACCTTTTTCGCTTGCAAGATATGAAAGATGGTTAAAAATTAGTTCCGCACATAAAATGGTCACTACTCCATTGTTGTTTATTACCACTAATCAGGGGGGATATTAATTCACACCCATACGACATCGGCAGCAAAATGCAAAATTGATATATTTGATTTTTTTAACAAAGAATTTCCCACCCAATTTTCATAAATAAATGAATTTCTCAGAGTAATGGGCCACTTCAGGTGGAGTACCGCTGCTATAAATCTTTTACGTCGTTGAAAGGTTATTACAGTTCGTTGAAGAAGTTAACAATTCTTAGGATTCAAACATAAAATGGAAAACCATATGAGTGAAACCAGTTATCAAAAAGATCATAGATAAAGCCGAACTATTTTTAAAAACACTTTTTATTCACATTTTTCAACGTCGGAAGTAATTTATCAATGCATATTTTTTTCAGCATTTTCATCGACTTATTAAACCAGACAAATCCTAATTTATTAAAACTTCTCGAAGATACTTCAAAGACGTTTACAGTATTTGCGCCAAGTGATGCTGCTTTGAATTCGACAATGCCTCCTGGAATGTTACAACGCTTGCTGGTAGATCCTGTGTTGCTTAATAAGGTATTGATTTTTCACATTTCTATTTGCAGTAAAGAAGCCATTCAATACATGTGATCCAAACATTTTAGATTAGCGTTTAATTTCAGTTTAAAAACTAATTTGAAATGAAAGTGATCATGAAATCTAATACATAGATTAGCTTGTTACGTTAGTAATTCATGTGCTTAACACTATATTTTAAATTCTATTTCAATTTGTCTGTCATTATGTCTCTTTTTCTGGGAGAAGATTCCCTTGTGTGCAATCACTGCGTTTGTCTACTGACTGCGTGACATACCATGACAAAATACTCTGGTTTTAACTTTACTCATTTTAACTTTTTAAATTATACATTTCTACTATAAATGACCTGTTTAAGGAAAATCCTCAACATACAGTTTTCATTGCTTAAATTACATTGGTCCCCCCCAAAAAAAAAACATTTAGTTCTATAGAAAAAAACTTTTTATATACTGTCCAAAACAATTCCATTAGATTGAAAATAGTCCATAAATACGAAACCAATTATTATTAAAATTGAATAAACTCACAAATTGAATATTTATAATGAAAAAAATAAATAAATAATAAAAAAAAAACTATCTTAATGAAAAATATAACCAGAAATTTACCATACATTACATTACCATAGATACATTTACATTACATTACCATAGATACATTTACCAATGACATACCATGTACAAAACGAAGAATTTATTTCAAACGTAAAGTACGGAACTATAGGTGCTTCATCTTACCAACGTCTCAGAAAAAACCAAGAGAGAATAGCGTCACCTGATGGCCTTACAAAGAACTAATAATGCGTAGGCATCTCAAGACAGAGAGGTCTTTCATATTTTCTGTTTCAAAAGAATTATAAGCGGCTGAAAATTATCTATTAATCCTAACAAAGTTACAACATCACAAAAGTTCAACGATACCTCAAGTAAGCAAAGTGAATGTGGTAATTGTCATTTCTATGAAATATAACTTTCCTTAGTGTACATGGAAAATAACTCTTCCTGAATAAATTCATGATGCTGAAGTAAAAATTCAACTCATAATGCATTGCTTCAAAATACTTAAAAGCATAAAAAAGGGTACATAAAAGGGTTGATAAAAAAGGGCACATAATAATATGAACAATAGCTAAGTCATTTTCTATAATTTTAAGTACATGTTACAGATATTGTAAATGTAAAATATAAACTAAATACGAAAATTATGATATGGTAACGAGAGAATATTAAAAAATGAAATGTTAAAAATCCCTTAAACAATTTATTTTTCTTAGTTTTAATGAATGATTAATACAAGAAAATAAATTGCATGTGATTTAATAAGAATAACAACTATAAGAAAATATTTTTAATTAAATAATAAGCACAATAAAGTCATCGCGTGTTAGTTGTTACTATTATTATTTAAAACTAAAAACTCTTACCCATCATTTTATTTCTGTGCCTCTTCCCTACAGTAGTTTTTAAAATTTTCTTAGCATTTCATTTTTTAATAAAGAATATTATTTCGAGCTTAGTCTGGCAAAGAATTCTGGCCCTCAAACGCTTAATAAAACAGATATTCGTTAGTAATTGATTGTCCTGTCGGAACTAATCGGTTGCTATCGAAGAATTTGAAAGCATCGTTTCGATATTTGATGGAACTTTTCTCAATTTTTTTTTTTTTTTTTTTGGTTTGTCTAAATACGCTTATGCCATAAGGCTGTTTTCGCCAAACGTACGGGAGCGTGAACTTAACGCGGAGCACATTTTCGGACAGAAAAAAGTGCCTCAATTTTTATAAAAATTTGTGACATTTTAACTTACGAATTTGTGTGTGTGTTTATAATATAGTGTTATAAAATTTCAAAATATTTCTTAAATAATTTTTTTCCCTTTTAATATGTGAAGGGATAGCTCATTTAGCATTACGGTATAGGAAACAAATTGAAAAACACATTTTATAAAAGAAAAAAACGTGTCAACTCGGATAAAATTAAGTAGTATGATAAAATAAGTGATTCTATACAGCAGGGGTGTCAAACACGCGGCCCGCATGTGGCCCGCCAGTACGTAAGTTGCGGCCCGCCTACTCTTTTTAAGAAAATTTAAAATATTAGGTTTTTAAAGTTTTCATTTTGAAATTTGAGGGAAAATTTATATATATACATATATAAAACTACAATGTATTTGCCTGTTACCTGTTCTTGTTTTAAAATAAATCCTTTTTGATAATAGAAACGTCCTTTAGATTAAAATAGATTTATATTTTATCAAACAGTTACATTTGATCTTACTATAATAAATTACTTTTTAATAAATTCCGAATTGCATTATGCATATCCTTTACTATGGATGATACATGATTTTCTGTGTGTGCGACTTTCATTTCTCCTCCTCCTTTTCTGTTTGGGTGCCCAAAAAGCAAGAGGCAGTCAGAGATGTTTTTTTAAAGTTTAAAAAAATATTCCGGACGGTTAAGATAAAGGGCAATGCATATTTAATCGTTTGCGAATGACAGCACAATCAAATTTCAACAATAAGTAACGAAAGATGAATTCAAAAGGAACACCGCAATTTTCAAGAAAATGGCAACACACACTGTAATATTTTAAACATTATTTGATCATTGCATTATTATACTATATAAACATTATTATATTATCTATGTCTGGGTATACATGAAAAATAATGAAAACAATAATAATTCATTTTGTTTTAAATTTTCAATAAATGTTTTTTTTAGAGGTACATATTTTTTTGTGCGGCCCGCGAGATAACAATGTTTTTCCGAAGTGGCCCGCAAGGTCATTTGGGTTGGACACCCCTGCTGTACAGGATAGTGTAGCCAGAATATAATATTAATGTTTGAGTACTTTTATATCAGAAAAAATATTCCGAATTCGGCCCCTATTCTTTAACATTAGCCGAAGAGATAGCCTTAAAGAAAACATTAGATCTACTTAAATAAAATTCACCGTAAATATGTTTCATTAAATGATACATTTCAGAGACTTTTGAATGAAAATTAACTACTGTTCTTTGTTTTATCTTGAAAATTCAGCATGAAAAAATTCAACTTCTGTAAGAAACATTCATTTCGTTTGAGATAGTGAACAAATGCCTGGAAGTTTTAGTAATGTATCGGCAGATAGTTTAATGTAATCATGCATGCATGACCCCACAGATGGCGCCGCAGTAGGCTGAGATCCAGCGCTAATCTTAAATGTTTTGACATACTGTGAAATATATACTTATTTACTCGATTCTAAGCCGCAGCCCCAATTCTCTACACGTTTTTGAGAAGATAAAATATTGTGTAAAAGGTTCATCAATATCCGTTACTAAAAATATTTAATGATCAATAAAATGTAAGAAGTTAATTGATCTATTTTACCAGTATTGTGAAACATTTCAAATACATTCATGAACATATAATTACTCTAATTCAAAATTTATTTCTCCCCCTATTTTTCTACGGGATCTTGGAAATTTTATTCCAATATCTCCTTGTCTCGGGTCGTTTATTTTGGGATCGACCCAATCCTTTTCCACGCCCACTTTCTGCGACGATCGGCTTCGGCCAATCAAATCGCAGTATAAGCAGGGCAATTCTTCCTTCGTTGAGTGGACTTCGCCCGCCACTGTTTTTTAGCAGATTTGTTCTGCCCATTTTAACTATCTTTTTTATTTTTTACTTTATGTCACCCCATTAATTCGGCTCTAAATCTATCAATTCTGATGAGGAGGTACGTCCCTCATTTAGGGACAGAAACTCCGTAAATTACATGCCACGTTTCGAAAATGATTCGTCATTCTGTTACAGCTGACTTCGGAATTGATGTCGGTGACGGCGTCGCCATTTTCTCACACGGAGTCTTCTTTCGTGCCATCCAGTGAATTTGCAATGCAGTTTTTTTTAAAAAAAAGAATGCATAAGAGAAGAATGTAAGCGAATTATGGAAGACTGTTGTACATTTACTAGCAAAAATCATATTTTGTTTACGCCACCGACGAATATTTGTTTCATCCGAGTCAAATTTTTAGTGGCTGCTGCTCTGTTTTCTGCATATAAAATTACCTCCCTTTTTATACTTGCGTCATGGTGAACTCGTCTGATGCTATTACCGATATCTTTGATGTTTAGATTATTAAAAGAAAGCGCACCCCCCAAAAAATTCTAAACATAAGAACACAGCGATGTTTAGGATAGACTAAATACTGGAGATAAACTACGGAATGGGATAAGTCCTCGATGCAAGTGGCCAGAATTTACTCTTACATTTTTTTCTTTTGTAAAGGTTTAAACTCAATTTTCCCCATCTAACAAATGTTTGTCTTCGATTCTAAGCCGCACCCGATTGTCAGAAGCATAAACACTGGAAAAAGTAGTGCGGCTTAGATTCGATGCGGTATAATTAGAAGTAGAAGGTTTAAGTTTTTTTATGTACCCTGATGTGATTTCATTTAATAAACTGAACTTGTCTTAATTTGATTGGTTGGAAATAGAAAATTTTAAAATGCAACCGATTAATTTCCAATCTAGTTTAATATGGATTCAAAACTTGGTTGAAAAAAGGAGAAAGTTGGAATTGATTGAAACAGAAAGATTAACTAGCAACAGTGGCGCACACAAGGGGGTCGGCCCCCCAAAGCCCTTGATTTTTTCCGATTGATTATAATTCTAAGTATATAGTACGTAAAATTGGGAAAATGACTACAACCTAAGGATGATAAATGCTTTATTTAACAAGATGAAGGATGAAATATCTAAATTATACTAAACAGCAAAGGAGAACGTCTTTCTCCTACGTCTAAAGCTTAGCGTCCCTAACGTCCGTCTGCGTATTTTCCCGTGTGTCCTTTAGTCGGACATTCCTGACGGGGTGTGACGTCAGTGTGGACTGCTCCACCCTAAGTACAGGGGAAGGGGTTGTCCATTGCACATATCCAACCCTACATCGGCCATCATGACCGGGAAGGCGACCTCGCCTGATTATATACAATGATAAAATGTACAGATACATAGTAATGAAATATTAAAAATGTACACAGTTACACAGTAGATGAAAGAATTATACACAACACAAAATATCATCAAAGAAAAAGTACAAAAATACTGAAAAATGAACAAATTTAAAGTAATATTTCATAAATAGAAAAAATTTCATACATTACCACTGGGGTAAAACAAATTATGTTAACGATACAAATAAGATCAAGGCTAAAATAAGAATCTGGAATAAGGAACAGGAACATATTGAAGCAAGATGCTCCTACTTCTAAACACTTAAATTTGTACTAAAATGAAATAAGAAAATGTTAGAGTCATTCAATAAAAATGGAATCAAAAATAAATAAATAGATAAAAAGTCTGTTGTTAATGTCCATAACGAAAGTCTTTCACAGGAAGAAAAATTGTGAACAGTTTTTAATGGAGAAATCAAGTAGAGTTAGTTTGGTTTGGCCAGAGTTTCATGAATTCTGCACAAGTAGACGTTTTTGATGGTCCGTCGACAAAATCACACTTTTCTACGTCATAAGTGTCATTGTGCTTGACTTTTGTAACTTTGTATGGTCCGAGGTATTTTTGCTTAAGTTTCAAGCCTGGACCAAACTGAGTGCGTTTAATTGCTACTAGGTCATGTAGTTGATATTTATGAGCTTGTCTGCGCCGGAGATTGTACGTGCGGCGATTCTCATCTTGAACTTTGTAGATTTGCTTTTGGCATCTTGACGGAGAGCATCACGTTGTTCTTGGAATTGAGCTGTAATCTCATCGTTAAGAAGTTCGACAATCTCAATGTCCTGGCAAGACTTCATCTTGGTGCCGAAAAGGAGCTCAAATGGAGTCATCTTGATGCTTCTTTGAAAAGTTGAGTTCAGGATTTCTTGCAGGTGGGGTACGTGAGAGTACCATTTCTCAGGATCGTCGACAGAAAGTTTTGACAGCACAGCAATGATGGTGGAATTTTGTTTTTCAATTTGGCCATTAGATCTTGGGAGACCAGTTGTAATGGAGATATGAAGGATGTTTTGCTTTTTTACAGTAATCTTCAAATGCGGAGGAGTAAATGCGGATCCTTTATCAGTGATAATCCTAGCGGGGTTTCCGAAGACATGTCTTTGGTTTTCTAATCGATTTATGACTTCTGCAGCGTCCGTAGATCTAGTGGGATACAGCCATGTAAATTTACTGAATGCGTCAATCACTGCAAAAACATGCTTATATTTCTTAGAAGTTGTCGCTAGGGGACCCAAATGATCTAGATGAAATGTATGGAGTGGTAAATCGTTTTTTTCTATCGGGTTAAGCGTGCCATCTTGTTTACCACGTTTCCGGTTTGTGAGAATGCATGTAACACAGTTTTGAATGCATTTTTCAACTTTGTCTTTAAGTCGTGGGATGTAAAAGTCTTTGCTAACTAAATCTTGTGTGCGTAGAACAGCAAAATGGCCACGTTCATGTGCAGTTTTAATGATGTTAGCCTGCATTTCGTCAGGTACCACTAGTAAATCGGTGCCATTGACTGTTTTGTAAAGAAGTTTGTTTTTTACGATATAGTTATCATGCGGCGTTGTTTCTAGAAGCGTCTTTATCGCTGTTATTTGGTCATCAGCCTGTTGTGCTTTGAGAAATTGAAGATGGACACTATTTTGGATTAGCATACAATGTGGAGGTCGACTGAGAGCATCCACATGAGCCATCTTTGAGCCTGTACGGTGTTCTATTGTATAGTTAAATTCTTGGAGATAAAGTGCCCATCTGGCTATCCTGGGGTTAAGCTCTTTTTTACTTAGTGTTTTGACGAGGGCGTCACAGTCAGTAATAATTTTGAATGATGTTCCTAGTACATAGATGCGAAACTTTTTAAGTGCTTCGACCACTGCAAGGACTTCTAGTTCAAAACTAGTGTACTTTCTTTCATGGTCTGATGTCTTTTTTGACATGTAGAATACAGGGTGAAACTGGTTGTCATGTATGGATTTTTGGAGTAGGACTGCACCCAAACCATCGATTGACGCGTCAGTGTGAATCTCAGTGGGAGAATTTTGGTTAAAAATACTTAAAACGGGTTGTTGGGAAAGTAAGTATTTTAATTTTTGAAATGCTGTCTGTTGTTCAGCATAAAATTGGAAAAGGGAGTCTTTACGAAGGAGGTCACTCAAAGGTTTTGCTATGGTCGAATATGAGGGTAAAAACTTTCTAAAATAGCCAGTAAGACCAAGAAATCGGCGAACGTCTTTAATATTTTTAAGATCAGGATAATTAATAACAGCTTTAGTTTTTGAAGGGGAAGGAAACAATCTACCGTTTTCTATAATATGGCCAAGAAACTCAATTGTATTATGTAAAAATTGACATTTTTAAAATTTATTTCAAGTCCGTAATCACAAGCTACCTCTAGAACAATTTTTAGATATTCAAGGGCTTGGGACTCATTAGCAGCGGGAATAACGACATCATCCATATATGGGAGAACAATACTTTTCGAAATCAGATGTCGGAAAATGGCATTTATGTACCGCATAAAGGTGGAAGGACAAGTACTTAGTCCAAAAGGCATTCGTCTAAATTGATACTGACCATTGTGAGTAACAAAACTAGTAAATTTACGGCTCCTTTCATTTACCGCGACATGGAAAAATCCATTTTTTAGATCTAGAGTAGTAAATATTTTAGCATTTTGGAGACAATCTAAAATATCGTCAATTAAAGGAAGAGGATAGTTATCTTTAATAAGTTTGCGATTTAAGCGTCTATAATCAATGCAAACTCTTGATTTCCCGTCTTTTTTCTTTACTACCACAACTTGACTAGCGTAAGGGGATGAACACGGCTCAACAATTCCATTTTTAACCCATTCATCAACTTGAGCGTCACTATATCTCGTTCAGCAAATGGCAAACGTCGGGGCTTATGAAATATCGGTTCGTCGTCGGTGAGAGCGATATCAAGCTCAATGTTTACAGTTTTTGTTTTTTTAGGCGTGTATGTCGATAGCAGTTGTTCGACTTCAGCTCGATTATGTTGAGAAACATTTGGACCGATATCAAATGTGGGTGAACCGTCAGAAATCGTCATAATAAAATTTTCATTTGCATTATCAGAAGGCCTTAAAATTTGTGCAAATTTTACGCCTGTAGGCGATATATTTAGATGTGCTTGTTTAATTACGTCACAACCGATTATAAGGTCATAATTTGTACAAGAATTTGGTACAACAGAAATAGTAACAGGAAAAATTTGATCATCGATAGTAATTTCAGAATCAAAAGTTCCTATCACATTAATTCGCGAAAAACCAAAACCTGTTAATAATGTGTTGGTTTGTTTCAGTGGCGGTGCATCTATATTTATGTAAGTAGAATTTCTTAATAGTGTTAAATTGCTGCCTGTGTCTACTAACCCGTTAAGTTTACGGCCAAAAATTGTTACGTCTTTAAACATATTAATAGGAGAAGGCAATTCATGCACAGCATTTACACCAGAAGGTGGTGTAGAAGTGTTATTTAAATTAGCTCGTCGGCATTCAAATGATTTGTGACCATAAAGATTACATGAGAGGCATCTGGGCCACGTGAATGATTAGGACAAGATTTTGATAGGTGACCTATATCATTACAATTAAAACAACGTTGGGGATTTTTAGCTGCGTCGGAAACGTTAAATTTTGTGGGTTTTCTTTGGAAGCTTTGTTGTTTAAAATCGCGTCCTCGGCTTTCATATGAATGACGAAAATTCGGTGAATTAGAGTTATGTATTCCCATGTTTTTAATGACAGTTTCATAGGTACGTAATTTCTGCTTAAATTCGGAAAATGAGGTTGCACCATAGAGGATTATTTTATCTGAACGAGGCCCATCAATTCCATTAATGACGTACTGGATAATTGATGCTTCGTCAATTTTTGAATCACATCTATTTGCTAATTCACGCATGGAATTAAAATATTGCATTAAAGTCTCGGTTTTATACATTTTTCTTTTTTCTAATTCGCGGTGAATTTCTATGGAAGTAACTGAATCCGAAAATTCTTCAATTAAAGCTTTTTTGAATGACTCGTATGTATTTAAATTTCTTTGTGAAAAAAGAAATGATTTAGCAGTTCCACATACTAGACGTTTCGCGAAAATTAATTTTTGAGAAGAACTGATAGCTGGGAATAAATCAAAATTTTCTTCAACATCGCGAAAGAAACTATTTACAGAATAAAAATCTTCCCCGGTAAATTTTCTACTAGTCGCCGAAATATCCCGCAATAAAGTCCAAAACTGGGTATTCATCTCTGTAAGGGAAGCATCGTTTGAATAGGGAGGAAAAGTATTTTGTGTACAAAAAGATGAAACGTTTTGATGTGCCGGCATGAAAGAATAACCTTTAACGCCGGGTCGGGGAGAATTACTGACCGGATGTTGAAAAGGGGAGTGCTGGTCTGTCCCTTCCAATGAAAAATTCTTGCCTAACGTGATTCGTTTTAGAAACGTGGTTTTTGAAACTACGTTTTCGCCTTCAGAAAAGGATGTTTCCGAATTATTTAATGTTAGTTGGAATTCATCTAAGTTCGTCAAAGCTTTAAATATACTATTGCATAAATTTTGCTCATTTGTTTCTACGTCTAAATGCAATAAATTAGCGACTGAGATAAAATCAGGCAATGAGAATTCGGTTAAAATTTTTTCTTTGTGTTCTTCAACTCTAAACTCTTTAGGGAATGTAGAAAAATTTCTTATTTTATTTCGCGAAGAACGGTCAAATTCGGTGAATCCTAATATAGAATTTAATGTTTTTACAGCACGAGTTGTACCACATTTCAACGAATTAGCAATTATAGGAATATCGCCTAATTTAATATTTTTACAGGACATCTTAATATACAAAATTAATCACTTTGAAAATTTATAGACGGTGCAAGGTTGTAATCAAAATTTCCCTATCACACTCTGAGTTAAAACTACTAAATACAGTAATTTTAAAGCCAAAATAAACAAACAAACAAAAAAAAAATACGTTTAATTAAATTTTGCCTACCTGGGGTTGGGGAGCAGTCCGTACAATAAATCCAAAACCAGTTGAGGCACTAAATGAATCCAAGAAAAAGAAAGTCCAACAGCAACAAGTCGTTTTTACGCTTTTTGCAATGTAGCGTCCATTGAAGAAAAATATTAACGCGTCTTAAAAATTTTCTCTCGTCTAGAGGAGATTTTCCTTAATATGCAAGAGAAAGGTCGAGCCCCAAAATATGGGAAAATGACTACAACCTAAGGATGATAAATGCTTTATTTAACAAGATGAATGATGAAATATATAAATTATACTAAACAGCAAAGGAAAACGTCTTTCTCCTACGTCTAAAGCTTAGCGTCCCTAACGTCCGTCTGCGTATTTTCCCTGTGTCCTTTGTCCTTTAGTCGGACATTCCTGACAGGGGAGGGGTTGGGGTGTGACGTCAGTGAATTTTTGGACTGCTCCACACCTAAAGTACAATTTTTATAATAAAGGGGGATTTCGTTTCAGGGTTGTCCATTGCACATTCATAAATTTTCTTTAGATATTGAGTAGCACTTCTACTGTCAGTTAATATTGCATTTATAGGTAGAAATGCAAAATTCTAGTTGAGCCTCAGTACAGAGGTCTGAGCTATATATAGGCAAAATAATATAATAGAAGCATTTTTCACAAAAGGAGAATATTTTGAAAATTGGTACTTTTATGTTCATTTTTTGTCAAAATATTGTACTTAAATAATTTTTTATAGTAATGATATTCTTAAAACAATTTTATATACATTTTCTAATATAAGTGACACTAAATATCAAATATTATCCATTTATACGCTTTTGCAAAATCACTTTTCCGAACGCAGTCGGATACCTTAAAGAATTTTGGTAAAAAAAGATTTGATAATGTATTATATTTTGTATATTATGGTTTAAATACGGAAGGGGTTGGGGGCATCTCCTACATATTCAAAAAAATAAACAGACTTTATTAAAGTATTAAGAAATAATAACAAATTAAAATAAAAGTATATAAGGACTTATTGATGATTGGCGATATATGGATTCGAAAAATAATGCAGAGGCTATAGCTGCAAACCCTGAAAAAACTAAAAAATAAAATGAATGGAAATAATTCTCAATTTCCTCTTTTATATTTCATTTTCATCTGTAACATCAATCATATCTTAATTGTCAAAAATGTATTCTCCTTTAATAATAATTTAATTGATTTATCGCTAAGTTTGTCTTTTAATTGAAGACAGAAAATTGTCTTTTTCTTAATCATTAACCATAACTATTTTTTTTTGTTTCTCAAAAAGACAAACAATTCGAATGCAAATGCAACATCATTTTTTCGTACACCCTTTATCTTCGTAAAACTAAAAAATAACAAACAAATACATATTTTTTCAGTGCTTAACATGTGAAATTTAATAATTCATGCTACATTATATTAACAAAAATGGAGCAATGTTTGTAATATGTATACCAGAAAATATTATATAAACAAATTTTTTTTTAATAATAATAAAAACTTTTCTCTTTACGTGCACACGTTAGGGATCTAATAATTAACCATTTATCTACCGACGGTACTTATAAGTACCAATAAGCTTAAAATTACATAGAATAACCATTTCTACGAATATTCTAACGATACTTAGCAGGAATATTCTTTGAAATCCACTCCTTCCAAGATATATGGCAGCACGGGTTCTACGATGAGTATTTCAGCGGGGAATGCGAATAGTTTTATAGAAGAAATTGCGTTTTCTGCGGATTGCGAAGATTATCATTTTTATCCCAAAAAAATAGTTAATGTCAAAACTGAAGTGTCATAGTTTTTTCTTGTGTTAATGAAGACCTTAGAAAATGATTTGACAATTTATTTTAAGTGAGAAAAGCATATAATTAATTTTACAGTTGAATATCTTGAATTAATTAGCTCTAACGGATTAAACTTCCCAAAGTTGAGTATTTTGTTTATGTATATATACAAATATACATACCCTTAATTTTCAATGCCGTGATGCAAAAAAAAATATTGCATGAAAAAAACTGCAGTAAATCATAATGCGGTAGATAAAGGGTTAATGTGTTTATTCATGGCAAATTTTATGATGTAATCATTTTTTTGGCTTTTAACTTATTGTTCATTAACTTCACACTTTGAAGCAATACGAGGGATGCTAACAGGGACGTCTTAAGACTTTTTGAGGCCCTGGGCGTCTATGCAAAAAAAGGCCCTAACTGTGATCTTTAAAATTGTACAGTATATAACATGCATTGTCAAATACTCGCACAAACGGTAACTTCAAACAAATAAATGTCCACGACTCACAATTTCACAAACTGGCTCCACCAATGGCCGCATTTCGATTAAATGATTGTTTTTGGTATTAGACCTAGGCCTAGACATGGACAACAGTCATAACACAATAATATAGTCTTGTCAACTTTTGCCAGTTGACATGCAGTTCAAAATAATATTTGGCCATTCAAGTTATCTGAATCATGATTTTACTAAGACGAGGCTCCCACCGAGAATGAGGCCCATATCTTAAGACGTCCCTGGATGTTAGTCGTAACTTTGAGACACGATTAAGTTATGAGAACAACCCCTGACCTTCCATTCTCCAAAATTATACACTATGTTAATGTCAGGATTTTGAGCTTCGACAGATTTTGCGTGCATCAACCCCTCTACCTAGTGGGTTCTTTTGATCAACAGCTAACACGCCATGTTTCTTTTGTTTATCTAAGCACTCATTAATCAGAGAATATGAAAATTAATTGCTGCAAGGTTAACATTATGTACACTAATACCTACAACGGCCATAGAGGCCAGCCATTGACTGCGTGACTAAATAAATTCATGTCGTATAGCAAAAGTCGAATTTTGTAAATGAAAATTATATATTTCTTGGAAGAGAAAATTTTAGATTTCATGCATATCCTGTAGAACAAACAGAATTCTGGCTCTTTGAGAGACAAAAATGCCCCAAGTGCAAAACCTTTGCATTCTCAAACTTGTAATTTAAAAAATAAATCCTGGTCAGAATGTGTGATATTAATATTGAAGCATTTTCGTTTTTAAAAAAACTGTCCTGAGCAGCGATTTTACTCATTAATATTACATAGAGATAGTGTCTTACACGAAATGAAACACTAAATTTATTAATTGAATTGCATATATCCCCCCTCCTTTCCCTTTTCTAACAGTCTGCCTTTTATAATGTTTCAGATAATGTCACGTCATATTCTGCCGGCGTTTGTTGTCAGCAGTAGTTTAGAACTTCATCTTACATATTCTTATCCAGCAGTCAACGAGGAATTAGTAACCGTTACAAAAGAAAACAGCGATTCTTTGACAGTTGCTCGTCTAGCGGAAGTTACGTCGGTTGATATTTTGACAACAAATGGAGTTGTGCATGAGATTTCAAGAATGATTCATCTCTGAAAGTCAAAAGCATATGACAACACAATAAAAAATATCAGACTATATGGAAAGTAAACTTTAACTTCTTCAGAAACAAATTTTAATAATAATAAGTATCTGCATTATTTTTAATAGCATTAGTGTAAAAAGTTGATACAGCTCAAATGTATAATTTTAATTTCATATATGTATACAGTTACAATAATAAAATTAATATAGATGCAGTTTTAGTTTTTTAATATCTTCTTTCTGTAAGATTATCACACTTTTTAAAATACCCTTTTGAGAAGATTCTGAAATAGAAATTAGATGTTTTTCTATGACTTTGTGCTTGTATATAATTTTTATGTATCAATTTTATTTACTGTTTTCATATTTTCTACATATAATATCCTCTATGACATAAAAAGTGAAGCACCAAAAAGTTACCAAATGCAAAGAAATTGCATATGGCAAGTATTATACCATTTCGGAATCTTAAATAAATGGGTTTTTCTTTGAAATTATTTGCTGAAGTAGTATGATATATATATTATTTAATGGACAGTCAAAGTTAGGTGATATCATTTTCTCAAACTACATTAACTTTAACTAAACCAGCTAAGTTTTTTGCTCAATTTGTGACAGCGATTAATAGCAGAGCTACGTAAAATCATGTTAGAGAAAACTCATTATTGTAAAACTGTGAACACCACTGGTATCTTTAAGGACCTATTTACTGACATGAATAAAATAAAACATACCGTAACTGCCACTAAAAATAGCAATAGTAATGTGCACATACTTTTTCTTTTCCACTTAAACTACAATTTCAGTTTATTTGTCCAAATTGGAGCAGATTAATGTAGTATTCACAGATTTAGTGTGAATTGTGTTTGCACTGCTATAAGATTTTTAAAATAAATAATTTTTAACTTTTTTTACTACTTTCTGTAAGATTACAGATAGCTTACATATACACGTATCTCCTCAGGACACATACACATACCTCTGAAAATTTTTTTGATTATTGGAGTCTTTCCATGCACAGAAGTTAGATGTTTTGCTTCTCTCATAATTTGGAGCACCTTTTTGATGAATCATATATAAGGTGGAAGAATATCTAAATACCCTATAAAGTGCTGAATTTCTTTTGGATTTGGAGGTAAGGTAAGGTACCCTTGCAAAAATGGTATTTAGAGTAGCATCAACATTATAACATCCTTGTGATCACTTTGCTAGGAAAAGGCCATCATAAGTTCATATTAATGTTTTGATTTGAGAATATCAGCAAAATTTGGTTATGATAAAAAATATCTCATTTCCCACTGTAAGTTATCCAAAGTGTTTTCTTGATATCTGAAAATTTGACATTAAATTTTAACGGTTGTTATAATAATTTGAAATTTAAATTCTGTCCGATTTTGAGTATTGATTATGATCTAAATCACTACCTATTTCAGAAAGAATTGACACTAGATAGTTAAGAATAATTGTGTTATTCATACTCTATTCGCGACTTGTATGAGTAAAACCACTCAGGTCCAAATGATAAAACATGTATTACTTAATCATTAAAATTCTATTTTGATCTTTATAATAAGTAAATATTTGTTTTTAATATGAAATTGTAGTTTTGATCAAAATTATTCTAATCCTTATGAAATGTGCCTATCAGATGGTATAAACATAGATAATTCAAAGCTTGAGTTTCAAGTCAGTTTATTTTCTAGATTCTACTGCATCATTACCGTTTTTCCCACACACAACCTAGAATTAATTTTCATCTAAATCTAAACTTTTAAATTATATTTTTGGTCATTTTTTTTATTCCCAAACCGAATACAAACCTCTAATTTGAAAACGTTATTTTGTATATTAGTTTCAAATGTAAAAACTTTTTAAGTTACTTTTAATAGAAGCTGTCACTTAAATGCTAAAACTATTCTTATTTTAGTTAGGAAATTTCAAATGATGCAAAAATGAAAGGAACTATTCAAACTAATATTGTGTAAACACTGATTAACAAACGGGTTTGTTGGGCAGTTATAATTCAAATAAAGTTAAAATAACTTTTAAGAGTTATAAAAGTAATTAATATTTAAAATGTGTTTCAAAATATAACATATTCCACCATAATTATTATTTTTTAAAAATCGCGATCATTGTGAACCAAAGCAATCTTTTTAAGAAATACGATTTAATTAAAATACCCAACAATAAAGCACTGAATAATGCTAAAAAAAACAAACACATAATGTTTCATTGTTATGTAGAGCATTTGATTATATTTAAAAATAAAGGATTTGAAATTATTAGAATAAATTAATTTTTAAAACTTCTGTTTAACACAGTTGAATTTTAGTTTATCTATGGACAAAATCAGTAAAAATTCTCGAATTTAAAGCAATTGCATTTAAATAACTATCAACTTCTTCAAATCTTTATGGAAATATGTAAGAAATTTGAAAAAATTAAATATTCCCTGCTATGAATACTTTTTCACAGAATATTGGAATGTTTTAATTCAGAAAATATATGCATTTATTAAAACAAAATTATTATTTTTACTATCTCCATTATGAGTTTGCATTTTATTTATTTATAATATCTTCTAAAAATAAGGAAAAATCAACTTAAATGAAGATTTACTCTTTTTATATAACTAGATTCTTTGGAAACATTTGCTGTTAAGTGTTTAACTTTTTGTATCACACTCAATCATGGAGTTTGACTTCTTTTAACTTAACTCAGTGGTGCTACAGCTCATGATGGCCAAGGCCTACTGTGCCCAAATCAGTATACGCAACCATGGGCCCTGACGTGTATGAGCAGATGTTCTGGTCAGGTGGTCAGTCTGACGCAAAACCCCCCAGTGTTAAGTTCCCAAGCAAGCTTGGTACTCATTTTATCAACTCATTGAAGGGATGAAAGTTTGAGTCAACCTTGCCCAGCCCGGGGTTTGAACCTCGGACCTGTGGTGTGCAAGCATGATGCACTAACCACTCAGCCACTGGGCTTTGACTTCTTTTACAATCATATATATTAGCCGCAATCAGAATAATTTTTCTTTGAAAAAGTTATATACACATTAACTAGTTATATACCTATACCAAGTGGAAAGTTACAGCTTTGCTGATATTATAA
The DNA here is from genome assembly GCA_019973935.1 of Trichonephila clavipes. NCBI lineage: Eukaryota > Metazoa > Arthropoda > Arachnida > Araneae > Nephilidae > Trichonephila > Trichonephila clavipes. Next base: position 234,540 of record BMAU01020812.1, read on the forward strand.
AATAATTTAATTGTGAAATAGTGTTATAGCTAAGTTATCAGTGCATAAAGTAAAAAAAATATATTATAAAATGTTTTCACACAATTGCATTACATTAAAATGTATACATATATGTTAATGATTCTACTGTTATATTTTCTTCAATGTACTTTTATGTTTTGCATTTAAATATGATTTTGAAAGCTCTAGAGCATATCAATTATTTAATTCTAAAAGCATACATTTTTTAAAAATAATTGTGGGCAATAAATTAAGCTTACTTTTATCATCATAGAATCAATGTAGTAGTAATAAAATGCAAAAGCATATTTAACTAAAAACTTTTGTTTTATTAATAGGTAACATACTACATGCTAATAGGAGCATAAATGAAAATAAGACATCAATACAAATAAAATTTTGATTAAGAAAAAAAAAAACTTTTTAAGGGTATTTAGCATCACACAAATACTACTGCCTTAAAGTGTAGTTAGATAAATATACATGCTAATAAGCAGGGACATCTTAAGGCATGGGCCTCAGGCCACAATGGGGGCCTCGTCTCGTTCTCGACTCAGCCTTAAGGTCATAATTTGAATAATTTCAAAGGAAAAATGTTATTTCTGGTTGTATTCTCCGAAAAACTGGGAATTTCAGACAATAAGTCAACTGGCTACATGTGATGACTGTCGTCCACGTACCGGCAGGCCTAGGGCTTACGCCATCGGTCGAGTTGGAATGTGCGATTGTAAATCACGTACATTAATTTGCTTTGGGTTATTGTTTGTATGAGTATTGGACAGCGTATGCTATGTATGTACTGTTTAACTCCAAGGGTCATAGGTGGGGCCTACATTTGTGTAGAGGCCCAGGGCCTCAAGAAGTCTTAAGACATCCCTGCTAATAAGATCACACACATAATGCAAATTTTAAGATTATACAAATGTTCATTAGAAGATAAATATTGTATTATCATAACATGTTAGATATAGAATTTAAAGGAACACAGTATATAATCAGTTTATTTATTTAGAGTACCTGGTAACTTATAAAAAATATAAGATGTGTAACCTTTAGTATGAAAAAACTTTTAATATTTAATGTTTGTTAAACACAATTATGAGTATACAAAATCAATAAAAATCTTAAAGCAATCATATTTTAAAAACTAAGAGTTGTTTTATATTTATAAAAATATTTAAGCTTTTAAAATTTTACATATTTTCTGCTGAGAGAAAAAAAACCTAAGTAAATTTTATTAATTGTCCATTACATGCACAATTAAATTGTATTTAAAGTGCTTTCAATAATAACAGATTGCCCAACTCATATTTATTCAATTTTTTTGACAGCCTTAAAATAATTTCTTTCAAATAAGCTCATTCAATTTTATTTTAAGAGGTTTTTGAAACAGCTCTTTTAATATTTTTCAAATGTGATCTAAGCATTCTTATCTTAATTTTTAAACTATTTGGCTTTCTATCCATTTTTATATTTCAGGTTGTGTAAGAGTGAACCTCATTTTTTCCATTTATCTTAAATTTTAATTTGCTTTATAATCTTGATCTATTTTTTAAACTATCTTGGATCACCCCCTCCCCTAATTATTTAGAGTTTAATGTTTTCAGATTCAAATATCCATATTTTATTGATTTCTATAAATGTTATGACAATGATCTTTGGAATAAAAAAAATACATTTACATAATATATATATATATATATATATATATATATATATATATATATATATATATATTTAGCTCTTTTACAGAGCAAACAAATAAGACAAATTCTAGAAACAAGACATATTTAAAATTAAAATAGTTTGATAGAAAAACTTCTTTAAAGTTTATAATGCAAAATAAAACTCTTTACACCTTTTCTAAAATGCAAAACTTATAAGGCAATTATCCTTTATAAGAAAAGGAAACTAATAATAATAATAATTAAAATCAGATCAGTTATCTTTTTTGAACATTAGTGTAATAAGTTGAAAACTTAAAATTGCACCAAAATGTCCAAGACAAGCTTATCTAAAATCATCATTAGGGTTTGAAGACTGCACTAGGCATCCCTTCTTAAGTAGGGGACACCAACACATTTGTTTTGCACAATAATGGAAAATCCACAAGCAAAAAAAAGGCATAAAAAATTGTATTAATAACCAATTGTCCTAACATACACATATTTGCACAAGAATATTTTTGAAAGCACAAAAGCCTTACACACATTTTTCTTCATTAAATCCAAGAGTTAAACCAAATTTTTGAAAACCTTATCAAACAGGACAAAATAGGAAGTGACATAAATTAGGAAGAACATCAGAGAAAAGAAAACGAGGCGAAAAAGAAAGACAAAAAGAAAATAATTTTGATAGCTAACTGAGCAATAAATGAGACAGATATCAAGAAATGTATATTCAAAAATTAGCACACAATAAAAGTATCTAAATATTAAGATATTTATTTTAACACTTGTTTTCAATTACAAGCACACAATTGAAGTGATTTGAGAAGTGGTGGCTTATTTCATTTGTTATGTAACTTATTTAATATCCGAATATATATCAGATTAAGAAATGTAATTGTTCCTATTTATAACATATAAAGATAATTCTTATAATCTTTGTAATAATTTTTTTTGTTGGTTCTTTTTTCATCAATTTCGGTTTGTCAATAGTAAATACAAGTTTATGAGCTATCACTACAAGCCAATTGATGATAGCAGCTAAGTAAATGCACTGAATTTTCGAATTTCCATGAATAGTAAATCTACAAATGAACCTCCGTTTAATTTTGCCCACCTTGAAAAACTCATATTACCATTGAATGTTTGAGGCAATTACATTTAAAATAAGTTTTTCATTTCAATTTTTTCTACCAGTTCCTTTATTTTTAAACATAATTTTTCTTAAATGTATGAATATTCTGATATGTTCAATAGAGATATTATTGTTGAAATATGAATATTTTAGCATAGCACAGACACACCATTAAAAATTACAATTATTAATAAAATTTGAAAATAAAACTAATAAAGGGGTGATACTTTAAAAATATCAATCCTAGACACAGCTTATAATAAACAGCTTAACAATGCTAATGACAGTAAGTTTAAGAAATGAAATATATATATATATTATTAGATTGCTTGTCAATTTATGTTTAGAGCAATCTTCGGAATTTTGAATCATGGTCAGATGATGAGATCAAAACCAAAGCTAGAACCCCACTCATTACATCCAAGCCAGGTCAACATGAGAACTTTGCACTCAACAAATTTAACGTTTATCAGCCCTTTTACACAGTGGATATTTTGTAGAATTGAATGAACTGTTTGATTAAAACATCACCACTCGCAAAATAATATGCTAGTCTTAAAGACTAAATAATAAAGATTTTTCAGAATGTGTTTTTATACGATTCATCCAACGAATAACATGATATGTAGCAGGGTTTAAAGTTCTCATGTTGATAGTGTACAAAAATTCAGAGAACAGGATGACGACACATCTCAGATATCATCTCTTCACTTGACCACAGTTCAAAATTAAGACATCTGCAGCCAATAATCCATGTGCTGCTTCTATGTGGCACATTCATCAACAATATGTTAATAACAACAACAACAAAAAAATTAATAATAATCAATTATATATACAGGGTGTGGCAAAAAAACTCGGACAAATTTCTTGCCTCCTAGAATAGTTAACTAATTTCCTTTTAATTGGTGTTTTCATGTTTCTTGAACTAACCCTTAAATAATAAAATATTTTTAAATATATTTCTCAGTTTTTACTTTGATTTATGTGTTTTTGATAATGTCGAGCAAAGGTCTGCTACTGAAGTTGTTTCAGCAAGGAAAATGACAGTTTGTTTACTGAATGTACTTCGGCAAATAGTGTCTGATGCAATCTGCCATTTCAAAGAGCTTTGCAATGATGGTCAACGTCCAGGAAATGAGCGAAAATGTACTATAAACACTTCAAGGAATCGTAAGGCCATCAAAAAGCGCGTTCAGAGAAATCCGAGGGTTTCCATGAGACAGATCGCTCGTGAAATGGGAATAAGTGACAGATCAGTGAAGCAAAAACGGAGCTTGAACTGAAGCCTTGCAAGTTGCAAAAAGTTCAGCTTCTCACTGAAAAAAAACAAACTTGTACAGCTCTGAAGATGCTGAAAACTTTTGAGACAGGCCACAAGTCAGCACTGGGAGAGATTCCTTTTCAATGATGAGAAGCTCTTCACAGTCCTACAAATTCATAACTCCCAAAACGATAGAATTTGGTCTGTGGACATTCCAAGAATCTCGGCAATTGTTGAACATCGCCAATATCCAAAGTCGGTCATAGTCTGGGGCGGAATTATCGCAAATGGTAGTTAGGTTTTTGTGGAAGAGGGCGTTAAAATCAATCAAAAAGTGTACCAGAGAGGCATTCTTGAAGCTATTGTACTTCCATGGGCCCCAAAGCATTTAGAAAATGCAAATTGGACATTTCAACAAGATTCTGCACTAGCTCACAAGGCCAATTTTCCAGATATATCATCTGAAGAATAGCCACTCCTACATGCTAGATCTCAATTCCATGGATTACAGCGTGTGGTCTATTTTGGGGTCCAGGGCCTGCACTACACCGCACAAAAGTTTGGACTCTCTAAAGCAATTACTTCTGCAGGAATGGGATAGATTAAAGGTAAAAGACTTGAGGCCCCCTGTTGAAAATTTCTGAGTGTTTGCGCCTCTGCATTGCTGCAAACGGCAGTCACTTTGAAACCAATTAAATTTATTTATTAGTATGAGTGCACTCTTATTATTATTTGTTATATTTTGTTAATTTCTTAATTTTTTATAAAGTTATATAAAAAACTGTTTGCCCGGGTTTTCCCCCCCACACTCTGTATAATTAGGTCATACATATATACTCATTAGTTACGAATGGCAAAAAATATAACCACAGAAATTACAGTGTATATTAACACAAAAAAATAATAATCAATTATATATATAGTTATAGGTCATATATATATATATATTCATTAGTTATGAAAGGCAAAAAAAAAAAAAAGTAACCACAGAAATTACAGTGTCCCATTTAACAAAAAAGCAATATCTTCAATTATTACTGGAACTTTTGTTACAGGATTCATCTGCTAGTTTCCGATTATCCAGAAACACTCTGTTAGGAGTAGAAAGTATAATCTGAAAAGACATGCCCTGTTCCTTTACTTCCAACTTATAAAGCTGTTCTTCATTGTCAGAACTTTCAATCAAAGTCACATTTTCATTCTTCTGAAGAAAGCTTAATGACTCTCCTGCAATTAGTTAAAAGAAAAAAAATTTAAATAAATATAAATGTTTAAAAATATATTTGAAATCAATTCGAACTTATAATATATATGTGGCAGCCAAAGCCAAGCAGTCTTCGCGCGCAGGCGCAGCTAAAACACGAACTGAAACTTTTGAACTAGTGGAAGAGAAACAAAAACTCTTGGACATTAGAAAAGAGAGAACGAGAGAGGTGCGCGAGCAGGCGTTACCTTCTGCATATCATTGTCAAACTTATCTACCTTTTTTAATTAATTTTTGTTAGTTTTAAAATAAAGTTAAAGAAAAGATAAATGTCTTGGACCCCTTGTTGTCTCCCACAAATTATGGGGGCTCGGCCGGGATCGATAAAATTTCGATTTTGAACCAAAGTCTGGACAATGAACAACAGCGTCCGTGAAGGAGATGCTCCGCCATTTTTCGGAAACTTCGTTCAACCTGTGTAGAGGTTTGAACTCAGCATGAATACTCCGCCTGTGTAGAGGCCGGGATTGAAAAAAATTTCGATTTTGATCAAAGTTTGGAACGTGAACAAAAGCCGTCCGTGGAGGAGACGCGCCGCCATTTTTCGAAAACTTCGTTCAACCTGTGTAGAGGTTTGAACTCAGCACAAATATTCCGCCTGTGTAGAGGTTGGAACTCATCGTCGAAAATTCCGCCTGAGTAGAGGCCGGAACTACAATTTCACAAACACCTGCGAAGAGGTGCCAATTCGAACAATTTCAACTATATTACCTGCAAAGAGGTGAGATCTGTGAAATCAGTGGAATCGAAATTTTTCATCAAATATTGGATACATCGTACGTGCGAGCAACAAGGGAGCTAGAAAAAAAAAGGTAGGATCTTTCCATATTTTTCTAAAATGTATAAAAACGCTCTTAAAGAGGATCTCATAAGAGTTGTTGAGAATCTAGACGGTACTGTGGAGAGTACGGACACTATAGTTAAACTAAAGACTAAAATTGAGAACAGTAGTACATTTGAAAGTGATCCAGATTTCGTTAAAACTTTAATTAAAAACTGTATAGATGAGAGAGTATCGCGAAACGAAAGAGAGGTAACTTTAGAAAAACAGAAAATTGAGCTCGCGAAACTTCAGTTAGCAAAATTAGAAAAAGAAGTCGAACTTCAAAGGGCTAAAAATAAAGCATTAAGTTTAAATCCTGCAGCTAAAGTCGAAGATAAACAGTTCGAAACTAACATAGAAAATATGATAAACAGTATCAAAACTTTATCTCTTCCTGTTCCCACCAGATCTGAAAATTTTAATCTGTTCTTCCAATCATTAGAACGCGCATTTTTAACCAAGAAAATAAATGACGAATATAAATCTGAAATTTTAATAAATCTTCTGGGCGAAAGAGCTCATAACGTCTTACTGTATATTAAAGAAGAGGAATTAAATGACTATGAAAACTAAAATCTATAGTACTCAGAGAATTCCAATTAACCCCTCGCGAGAGTTTAAACTCATTTAAAAATGCTGTAAAATCATCAGGCGAGACATACATCCAATTTGCTGCAAGATTGACGGCAAACTTCCAATATTATTGTTCGTTAAGAAAAGTTAATTCCTTTTAATCTCTATGTGATCTTATAATTTCTGATAAATTATTTGAAACTTTAAATAAGGAAACTGCAACTCATATTGGCATTCGAGAAGCAGAAGATTGGTTTAGGCCTATTGATTTAGCTAAAGAGTGCGATATTTATATTTCATCTAGAAGCGGATCACATAAAGAAATTCCTATTACTTATGGATATACCCAAGACCCCTTTAAAAATAGATCACAAAACTTTATAAACCAAAGATTAAAGAGAACTATCCCCAATATCTTGAAAGAGAAAATAAAAATTGCTATATATGCGGTGATTCATCTCATTGCGCAAGAGACTGTGAGAAGCGTTTTAAACCTAAAGAATCTAACGACCACATCCATAATAAAATAAACGTGAATACTTTGAAAATCGAGAGCGAAAAACAAAATAGCGATGAATTTGCAAATCTTCAATACGTAAACATTTTTGTAGAAAATCAGCCCGTCACAGCCTTGATTGATTCAGGTTGCCAGATCCCAGTTTTAAATTCCTCACTAATTAGAGTGCAAACACCTTCCGAAGAAATCATAACATTAAGTTCATGTTTTGGCGAACAGCGTATGGTAGAAGTTAAACCGATAAATCTTTCTCTTAATCAACACTTTCCCGGTATAAGTGTGCGAACGGCGATATCACCGACCTTGACCGAAGAATTTATTATACATCCCAGTGTATATTCTGAAATAAAAAAACTAGGCCAAGCAAAGAGAGATGTTTTATTGAATGAAAGTGAATCCTCTTTAGGTGCTCATGCTTGTGTTCATTTTAATTCAAATGTTTCTGTTTCAAATGTGATAGAAAACTCTAGTTATGATTTGCCACATGTTAAAAACTTTAATACTAGAAATGATTTGAGTTCTCTAATTAAGGATTATAAATGTAATAAAATTAAGAGTACTAAGTTAAAAATGAATATTAAATTGAAAAATGATATTCCTGTGTGTCAGAGAGCCAGACGTTTATCTTGTTCTGAGAAATTACATGTAAACAATCAAATTGATGATTGGTTACGACAAGGTATTATAAAAGAGAGTGTTTTTGATTATTGTTCACCTATAGTATTGTGTAAGAAAGCCAATGGTGCCATGAAAAAGAGTTCCGTGGAATTCATCTCCCGCTCACCTACCCCTTCACCTATGGAACGTAATTATCGTCGGTTTGTGTTGCTCCGAAGGATCTTCCAGCCCTGGCAGTGGAAACGAAGGAAAAAGAGAAATCGTTTTGAACAGACGTCCAGAACTCTACAGAGGAAAATATCGATGCGTTCAACCAAAGATCAACTTGTTAAAAAAGACGTTCTTATGCCTGTGAAACATAGTGTTTTCCTGTGGAACCTTCTGGATGTCGAAGAGATGCCTTCACATGATGGAGAAACTGTCTAGTTCAGCAGAATTATGATATGTTAAATCTTTGTGTATTTGTCGTATAGTCCTTGTCTGTTCCGTCTTTTTTGTATGTTTCAGATTCTCCTTTGGTCTCTATGGACGTACCGCTGCGGACAGCGTACAGTCAGGCTGGCCGATTGTGGCAGCCAAAGCCAAGCAGTCTTCGCGCGCAGGCGCAGCTAAAACACGAACTGAAACTTTTGAACTAGTGGAAGAGAAACAAAAACTCTTGGACATTAGAAAAGAGAGAACGAGAGAGGTGCGCGAGCAGGCGTTACCTTCTGCATATCATTGTCAAACTTATCTACCTTTTTTAATTAATTTTTGTTAGTTTTAAAATAAAGTTAAAGAAAAGATAAATGTCTTGGACCCCTTGTTGTCTCCCACACATATATATATATATTTCTTTTTACTACTAACTTCAAATTCTCTTTTTTTGTTTTAAAATTAAATAAGTCATTTAAAATACTTACATTTTCGATGTATAGATATCACAGGGAAAAAGGAACATTATAAATTCACAAGAGATGTTAAAATAAGGTCATTTTTCGGATTAAAGCAAGTGATTTGATCAAATCCCTGAACTGTTTCAGTGAAATGATGAAATAATATTGTCAAGAGTTTAAAAGTATTTAACAAATATGGCGCATTATTAAATGTAGAGTAAGTAATACAAGAAAAGTCATTGAAATACAGATTTATTCGAAACTAATTAATAAAAGAATTAGATAATTAGGCTGGTATTTTTTTTAAAAAAAGAACATGTCTAGTAAAATTTCAAAAACTTTTTTCATGAATAAAATTAATAAAAAAAAAGTCTATTCATTTTTGTAAAAAAAAGATGTTGACTTGTGTCATCTCGAGTTACAAAATGATACTTTTTTTACAAGCACATCTTTTTGTTTTACACTGTTCCTGTGAACAATTCAAATTACACTTTTTAAATCCCTTGACCTTCAAGTAAAGATAATTTTCCCTGCAGAGTTAGATTAATCAGTGGAATTGTTTCAGTAAATGTTGTAGAAGCTATGAACTTTTCTAGATAGGCAATATTTTATAATTTCAAATGACGTACCAATTTGGTATAAATTATTTTTTAAAATCTAATACGTTCCCATAATGTTATTTCCATCTAATAGACCTTTATCTTAAGTACATGGCCCAAAGCTGCGAAATTCACTAACACATTTTTTAATATCTTTAAAGATATCTCTCATTTTTTCAGGTGTTTTGCAGCATTTTCACCTTTGATCTTTAATGCTCTCCTGTTTTTGGCATAAATAGCAAAAAATTTTCGATCCATATACCCTTTTCCTATTGTATTCAGACATAATGCATGCGCTGGATTTTTACAAATGTCACATGAACAGACTCTGCACATTCTTTTTTGTAAAAAACACTTTATTAGCTGGATGTCTAGGCCTACCATTTACAATATTGCCCGCTGGCCACAGGCTTGTTAATTCTTGTATGACAGCAGATGCAAACTCACAACCATTGTCGCTTTGTAGTATACGAGGACAATCTATTTTCAAAAATATTTTTAATTGCTCAATTTGTACTTCAAAAAACCTTTTGAAGTCAACGGTTGAAGAAAACTGAAATTCGTCGCATGGTCTTAGTAGTTTAATACCCACTTGTAATTTCTATCTGGCTCAATCATAAGTCAACTAAAATCAATTTGGTCATGATGATTGAATAACTAGATACCCAAATGGGTAAACAACGATACTTTAACTAGGAATTTTTTTTTGAACTGATGTACCATGCACAGCTTTAAAAACTCAACTACAACTGAAGTAGATATTAAGTAATTTGATTTCAAACTATACAGCATTTTTTTTTCTTTCTCCAAGGCCAGTTGACTGATGTGTTTCTGAAAGTATCTGATAAAAAACTTTCTGTTGATGCTATATTAACAATTGGGTCTCATATTCGGACTTTGCCTTTAAAATGAATTCTGTATAGTAACTACTTCCATAGCATTGTAATTTTTCAATAATAAAACTGTTTATGCATTTGTTTCCATTTAAGTAGTGGCGCTAATTTAAATTGTTAATGATTGTTACATTTTCTTTCATCATTTTTCAAGTCCACAAAGTGTTTCCTTTTCTATACATACAGTTCAAAAATGTCTTGATAGTTTCATTACACTGTTCTTCAGATACAAACTCGATCACACATCGGAACTCATTTTTAATTATGCAGGTATTAAAAAAACCATGAAATACGGAAAACAATAATAAAAATGCATGCAACTTTCTTAGCGTAATATTTGGGCATTGTGTGCACTGACGGCAGAGGGGAGTGGGGAAGTAAAGGAAGAGCCAGCCTTAGAGCATGAGTGCAAGAAACCCCTTAGAGCCATAATTTTTTTTTAAAGTAAAAAATTATAAACATGAACATATATTGCTAATGTAAGTTTCCTTTTTTCTAATACATTAATTTCTTCAGAAAAATTACAATTTTTTGCAATTTCTTTTTCGATGCTTAATATAGCAAGTGCATTTAAGCCTTCCGCACACTTGCTTGACCAGATAATTTTTTTAAAAATTTAACTTGCCTAAAGAACGCTTAGCACTTGCCATGATAACTGGCAAAGTAAAGAAAAGTTTTAACTTGGCTAATATGTTTTGAAACTCATTAAAATTATTATTTAGTATATGCATTACCATATGCCTTGCACCCTTTTTATTCAAATCAGATCCTACAGAAAACTAATTTGTTTTCATCTTCATCTTTGTTATAAAGCTTTAAAAGTTTTTAAAACTTTTTCTAAAGTTTTTATATCAGTGATTAATTTGAAATGAAAAATAATATATTTGGTATACTTTTAAATCTATCATTTATTTGTGCAATATCCATTTCAATATTAACAAATAACATCTAAATTTTTCCAATGTGTTTCTTCTAACTTCATCATGGCTGATTTAGACTAGTGGTCAAGGTCATGGACGGCATGTCATAAGTTCAAGTCTAGTGCCACTGAAGACCTGCTGTGTAGAGGAGCTGAAACATACTCCCACTGGTGTGTAAATTAGGTGAAGGAGGTGCCGGCTCAGGTGGCCTCCTCATCACTTGACCATCGTTCAAAAATATGAGGACCATGGTTAAAAGCCCTTGAGTAGTTGAACAGGGCAACGTTGATATTCACTCACTCTAAGTTCATCTTCAGCTATTTCGGAATAAAATATTTTCTTTTTTGAAAATTCGTTTTTCAGTAAAGTATTCTTAGATATAGAAATCATATTCTAGCTTTTCTGCTTTGTTTAAAAGTGTGTTAAATGTTGTTCTTAAATTTTTGGAGTTAAGTTTAAATTTTATGGAGCAATTTAAAAGCCAAGTCAAGCACAATTGCTTCTGTTTGAAATAGTTTGTTGATAGTTTTAATTTTGGACAACATTGGTTTAAGAATAATTCTTAAATGCTTTTGTAGAGTTTTTCATTTTATTGATGCAGGAAATAAAACAATATAAATATTGGAGCATCCTCTGAAAATATTTACAGAATAAACTACTAGAAGTGACATAAAAAAAACTAAAAAATTGAAAGAGTGTGCTAGGCAAGGCACATAAATTGCATGAGAGTTAAAGCAATTATTCTAGAATTTACACCCTTATATTTCTCTTTCATGTAGCTACTATTTTGTCATATGCCTGCCCTCTACAATTCATAATGTCTAATTCAAGCTCACTTGACCTTTTCAATAGAGTTTTTGCTAGTCCTAGTGGCAGTGTAGCCTAGTGGTTATGGTCACAAATTTGTGGCCAGTTTAATGAGTATGAATCCTGTTGCGACTGAAGACACAGCGTGTTGATGGGGACAATGTACACTAAATCTGTCAAGGTTCGATATCTTTCGTTGGTGCAGTAAGGTAGTTAGGGAAGCTCAGGTGTTATCTTTGTCCCTCAACTGAGGTTCAAAATTACGAAGTCCTTTACAATATATAACTCTCTCTTTCACTAGCCCTGCTCCATTCACAAAAATTACTTCACTAAGCCCTTTAAATGATTAATTTATAGTTAATCTTCTCTCTTCATAAATGACATATCTAATGACTGAAGTTTGTTCCTTATGGGAAATATCAAGAGTACAGTCCAATTTGGATACTGTAGTACTTGATTGCTTTTATATCATTAATTTCCCTAAGGACATCATTTTCTAATGCAAAAATTTTTCATTCTGTTTATATGATACATTAGCAGTCATATTTATTTAATAATTCTAATAAACTTAAGTTATTATTGGCGTTTTTATTATTTCACGGGTTCCACGAAGTGGACGAATATTACATGCTAAGAATAGAATCGCATGTACAATTCTTTGAAAGAGTAATTTTAAGTTACTGACTATATTTGGAACAATAATTGTGCAAAAACATATATATATATATATATATATATATTTAGTATCACCTGAATTAGAATATAGTATACTGTTTGAATTAATTGGGACAAACATATTTGTCTTGTCTGTTATAACCAGTGTTGTCCCAAACCGCCCCAAATCAGTTACAACTGCCTAGAGGTAATGTGACGGAGCGTCTTAAGACTATAATTTACTCATCTGACTGGTTTTAGTGCATTATTAGCTGAATTGTGAGCATTACAGTAAGGCAGATGGTGGTTATAGTTTTACATGTTACTTTTGCTTGTTAAAAGATGGATAATACTCAGAGGAAGTGTTCTAAAATAATCACTCTTAATGAACACACTTCTATGACTGTGAGAGATACAGCTACAGCAGTTGATGTGGTAAAGGGGAGCGGTAACAAGAGAAAATAGAGTTGTGCAAATCCAGATGTTCATTTCCTCATTTCACTGAAACAGTTCAGGGATTAGATCAAATTACTTACTTTCATCAGGGAAATGATCTTGAAGTGACAATATTTTAGCATCTCCCATGAATTGATCATATCCCTTAGGGATTTTATCAAATTCCTAATTTCGTCATTTCCCTGCGGCACATATATATATACAACCTATGACAATCAAGTTCAGTGAATAGTCTTGCAACATTAATGTAGATGAAATATTAATGAAAGTTACCTTATTGCCCTTTAAAATAGTCACCTCCCATAACTATGCACTACTGAGATCTGCTAGACATGTCCTGGAAACTTTGCAAGAAGTCTTCTTTTGAGATGGAGTTCAAAAGCCTCGCCACATTTCGTTGGATGTCAAGAATATCGTCAAATCTTTCTTTCAAAGAGCATTTGAGTCATGGGAATAGAAAGAAGTCTGGAGGATTGAGAACTGGAGGGTAGGGAGGATGTTCAATTAGCACCCCTCTTTTGCCAGGAACTGTTTGATGATATTGGCTGTGTGAGGGTGAGCATTGTCGTGAACAAAAAACCACGAACCTTGTGCATACTGGGGTCGTACCTTGTGTAGATGCTTCATGAAATGGGTCAAAATTTCAATATACCTTGCAGCATTTATTGTCATTCCCTCAGGTAGAAATTCCTTGTGGATAATGCCTTGACTATCAAAAAAGGTGATGAGCATCGTTTTGATGCACGATTTTTCTGCTCTGACATTTTTCCGAAGAGGTCATGCAAGAGAACACCATTGCATGCTTTGCCATTTCGTTCGAGACACCAGGACTCAAGTGCAGTAAAAATACAGTTCAAGAAATTTGGTATCACCTCTGCTATTTCAACAAAATCCTTTGAAACCTCTAAACATGCCTGCTTCTGATCGTCTGTCAAGCGATGTGGCACAAGGACATCACTTGACTGACAATCATTTTCGCCTCCATTAATTCTGGGTAACAATTTGTTGCATGAATTCATGGTTAATCTGCAGTTTATAAGCTATCATCCACACAGTTAATTGACGATCTTTTGTGATTCATTTCTTCACACTCTTAATGTATTTGTCATTGACAGGGGTCGCTGGTCTTCCTCTACGGAAGTTGTAAGGAACACTTTCTCAGCCTTCTGAAAAACGGGTGAACCACTCATGCACACTTTTCATGGACAGTGCTTGACCTTCATAACCATGTACCAGCACCGCATAAGTTTCTTTCAATGTTTTGCCAAGCTTAAAACCAAACGTTAAATTGATATTTTGTTTGTTCATTTTCCTGTTCTCCATTAAGAACCAACACACTAAACAGGCACTTTGTAAAACAAGTCTTACATGGAACACAAACAATGTTCAACATGGCAATGGTGGGAGCAGATGTGGTCAACAACTGCTACAATGCCGTTCCAGCGTTTTGTTTAGCCAGATCAGACATTCTGACTTCATTCACCGAACTTTATTGTCAGAGGTTTTACAATCTTAAAAATTAAGTCATTATACTAAAACCAACTATAATAAAGCAATTAATGCTTAATCTAAGTAACAAAATAAAATTAGGAAAGATTTTAGAAAATAAATCTGTAAATAGAAACCTATAATGAGTACACATCTAAGAAATTAAATAGAAGGATGAGATGAAATGGGTTAAATTTCTTTTTTATTTATGCCCACAAATTAGAAACTCAAAAATAAAAGGCAGTTTTTATACTACTAAAAGGCCAGACCAGTTACCATATCAAAATACCAGCACTCATTATTAATAAAATCATAAAAGACATTCATAGGTTTAAATACGTGATTTCAATCACATTGTTTGAAGTATTTATAAAGATTTCTGTACTTTTTTTTAAAAAAATTGTGATCGCATAACATACCTAATTTTTTTCTTACAAACTCGAGTACTCTTCTTTTACGTTGGAACTCAGGATTCAAATGTTCATAAGATCTGTCGATGAAGTCATTCATCCTGACATCATTCATCAAGAAACTAATGTCCTCTTTACACACTGGACATTTCCCCACTTTTTTGACCCACTGTTCAATACACAGTTTACAAAACGTATGTTTACAACTTAAAAGCATTGCCTGCAAAAATATGCAAAGATATCCAAATATTGCATCTACTAAAATTAATAAATATACGGCAAACAATTTAGAAAAAAATCAAAGCACAGAGATCTTGGAAAATGGTAATATGGGAAGTAATAACTACAAAGTATATCACATATTATATTATATACAATTAAACACCTTTTAATGAAAGGTTTACTTCATTTATAAAATTTTAAATGATCTCACTAAGTATACAGCTATAATATTTATTTGGATACACATAACATTTCATTAAACAAAATGTATCTTGAAATTAGCAATTAATATAAAACCTTTAAATACTGTTACACACACTGTGTAGCCTATACACATAAGATATGTACAACACAAATATAGAATACTGTAAAAAATGTCTTCAATGTAAAAACTAAGAATTTAAATCAGACTGTGTCAATAAATTGAAAAAGAACCAATATAGGACATCTTTACCAACGAAGACAGTGGAATATTTTTCATTGATTCCACTTTTTATTCTTATTATTTACAATTGATAAGTACCACAATAATGTACCATTAACCAAAATTAAGGAATGATGAGTTTTTAAAATAAATCGAAATGACTATCAAAATACACTATTCACTTAATTTTTATTTGTTCTTTTCCAGCTATTTCTATTATTTTTTTTCCTGCTCATGTTTAAGTGAACACAGGAAATTCAGCATCTGCAATTTTAACACCAAATTTGTGATTATCATGTGAAAAAAGCAACAGACTTATTTCAAGTAAACTTTTCTCATATATAAGAGCTTAGACAATTCACAATAAGATAAACAACCATCAAGATACTTGAAGCTGAAGCCAATGCGTTATCCCACATGGAAATTATCCTTATTATCCTGCTAAGTGGTTTAATATAGTTTAATGCTATGTGTTTTTAAAATTGCAAGTTAAATAAATAAATATATATAGGGAGATTTTTTCTAAAACTAACAATGTTCAGAGCAACCTGTAGCTCAGTCTAACAAGCACAACGCACTAAATTTGGAGATTAATAATGACATAGGAAGTAAGATACCATAAAAAGAAAAATCAGTTCCTAAAAATTACCGACAGGGGTATTAATGGTGCTTCAGTAGTTTACCAAACCGAAAACTTACATAAAAAACAGGCGTGGAAGTAAAAGCTTTCATATGTGACAGCCTCTCCATTAATTTGGGCTATAAAACATGTAGACAGCTTTGAAAAATACAGGGTTTTTTCCCCTTTAAATGACACTGTTTGGTTTAGGGAGTAAATGTTGACATTAGAAGCAGAATTCTTAAGAAAAAAATTAGTTAAAAAATTACTGATAGAGGCATTTATGGTGATGTTGTAGATTACCAAACCGAGAATTTATATTAAACATGGGTATTTTAAAGCAATATGCAACTTTTTACTTTCGAATATGACAACAGCATTAGTAATTCAGGTGATAAAACATGAAGCAATCTAAAAACGAAGTATTATCAGCTGAAGTTAGCAAGTCCAAGTGAGTAAGCAACTTGCATTACCAGAACATGCATTACTGGTAAAGCTGTATTATCTGAATCAGTACAATGCATCCACAACTCTTCACAAGTTTAAAACCAGACAGAAGCTATGTAAGGGACAAAGATTAAAAGTTCGAAGAAACACAATCACTGAAAATTCGCCCGGACTAAGGAGGCATACCTGTCAGAAAAGGTGCTAACAGATGTGGCAACTGCAATCATTGATGGATCGCAAGAAACCAATTGTTTTAGTAACAGCAGCCTGCGGGGTGTAGGACAACTATTGGATACGAGTTTTTCCACGGTATGGAAAGTTTTGCTGCAAGTTCTCCCCAACTATCAATGTAAAATCTGCCACTTAGATGAACTCAAACACAGTGATTGTGATAAACGACTGATATGTACTCTGTCACTCTTGGCCTGGAAGGAAGCTGCAGATGGATTTTCTGTGGCAAATTCTATAAGGCCCATATTCCTCTGAATGCATCATTTATCAGTCAAAATTGTTAAATTTGAGCCTCTAAACAACCTCTTGCAGTGCAAGAAACTTGCATGTGTTCACATAAACAGTAAATGTGCAAAGATAGTACAGCATTCTGACTAATTTAGTCCTTCTACAACTTCAACAAAGAAAATGTCTCAATCAGATAATCGTTGTGTCACCTCACATTGATCTTAAGGTACAGTAGCATTTGCATCATCACCTTACAAATGAAAAAGTCATCACAGTCGGGGTTTGACAATTGCATGGCTGCCTCATTTTCCTGACCTCATTCCATATGACTTTTGACTCTTCAGTTACTTGAAATCAAAAGTTTATGTTGTGGGAGTAGCATACTTAAGTGTCTTAAAGGAGCATTCCTTGTGACATGTTGCATAAGACCATAGAAAATGTTGTACAGAGAATGCACAGTGTAGTATCAAAGAACAGTGGTCCCATTGAATGTATAATAAAGCTTACCATTGCATTGTAATTTTTAAGGGTTTTCTTCTTTTTATTGTATGCCACAAATACCCATATCAACAATTTATGGAACTAATTTTTTCCCACCACGGAATACTACTTCCAATACCATATTTAGTCTCCATTTTACTCTCCAAGTACAGTGCCAATTTAATTGTCTTTATGTAACTATAACATGATTTACTTAAATATTCCACTAGGATATGTTCTAAGGGTAGAGTGTGGTTCGCTTCCTTTGCTTTACTTTCCAATCGAAAGAAAACATGAAAAAAAAAAAAATCATTATTTAGCAGTTCTGGAAATAAGTATACAGTTCAATTAAAACCGGGGCACTTGATGATGGCTGGCTGAATAAAACTGCGTTTTTTACAAAAAGTTCTAGATACTGACTTCAAAACATAAAAATTCATACAAAACCATGGCATTTGTATTGATTTAAAATCATAAAAACTTTCATACTATTCTCTTCTAAATATATTCAAAATTGAAGCCAGATAGTCATAAATTTTAAATTGTTGTTCTGAAGATGGTTTTTCTTTCTAAAAAGAACTGAGTGACTAATAGTATTCAAGACCTTAATTTTTAGCTACACTTTAATACTTTAATATTAGCTAGTATAAGCTCCTAATCGAGTAAATAAATTGTAAGATGAAGGGCTGTAGAAGTGCTTTTAGAAGTAATTTTCAATAAAGAAAGTAGTGTAAAAAAATGTTATAATTCCATGAAGGGATTAAAAAATCAACATATTTCATTGCTAGAATTCATTCATTTAGAAATGCAAACTAATATCTTACTTTAGCAATAAGTTCCGAAAATACGTCCATGCTTCCCTAACTGGAAAACTACAATATAAAATGAGACCAGTGGCGTGAGTGAGTGAAGATTAACGTTGCACTGTTCAGCTACACGAGGGCTTTTGGCGACGGACCACGTAATTTTGAACCATGGTCAAGTGACGTGGACGACACCTGAGCTGGCACCCCCCCTCTCCTAACTACCACACCACACCAACGGGAGGACGTTTCAGCTCTCGACAGATTTAGCGTGCATCGCTGCCCTACACGGCGGGTCTTTAGTGGTAATGAGACCAGTGGCACACTCAAGGGAAAGGGAGTTCCCGGGTCTGGACCCTTCCTCTCCTTTTGTGTGTGCACATGCTACTAATTTAATTAAGCATACTAATTTACTTAAGTATTTGTTGTAATTAATTATTTTTCTTAATTAATGCTAATTAATTATTCAATAATTTATGTTTTACTGGGTTTTTTTATGGACAATTGATAAAATCAAAATGTTTGGCAATGTATTGGTGTATGATACGAGAATATGGTGGACTTTCAACTCTCGATCCCCTTCTCCTGAAAAATTCATGTGTAGTCTACCAAATGGGACTTATACTTGAAAAATAAATTTATAATTGGAAACAATTAAAAATTCAAAATATGCACCTAATTTTTTAAAATTTATTTTAATCTTAGGCAAAAATACTCTCAGATAAAAATTAACATCTGATTTCATTTCATTAATTGAAGACACATAAAATTAGCTCAGAAATTTTAGTTATATCTAAGAATGCATAAAGATGGACAAGAATTAAATAAAATTTCTGTTAACAACTTTTCATGCTTTACACTTGGTTCTTTTTTTATGCGGTAGATGCGTTCCAGGGAAATCCGCATAAAAAAAAATCGCACAAAAAAAGACATACATTTATATGCAAAATGATGGATACGTTCCATTTATTCAAAAAATCGCATTAAACCCAAATAATGTTTTAAAATGCACCAGAAATCGCATAAAAAAAGATTTATAAATAATAAGATTTATTTTTTTTTCCATCATATTTTAATAAATGGCACATATGTATGTTAAAAACAAAAACAAAACTTAATATGTAACAAAAAACAAAACTTCATTTAAAATCATATTAAGAATGTTTTCATCATTATTCGCTGTCTGATAATGTGCGAACCCGTTTGTGGATTGGTGCAAGATCACTTTCATCACTTGAAGATAAAATTACGTCATCAGATCTACATGGTAATGCTTCTTCAGGAACTTCAGTGATTTTTTTTCTTTGACAAGGTAGTCAGTAATCAAACTCTGTGATGGCACTAGTTCTTTGTAGAGTTCTCTGTAGCCAAACATACAAAATTTCAGATCACGTTGGAATTTTAAGGCACGTTCTACATCATTATCATTTTGAATAAAAAAATTTGCCAATTTACGGAAAGTTGAAGGCCTTCCCCGAAGTAATTTTTCGTCCAGTGGAGTAACATCTTCTTCCGGTTCGCTATCTACTGTTTCCAAATCTTTAGTAATATCTACCATACTTTCCAAAATATCATCATCATTTAGGGCTTCGTCCACAAGCAATTCTTCTATATCATGCTCGCCAAAATCATCAAAACCTTCCCTACCTATTTCCTTAGCAATTGAAATAATTTCTGATGTTACTATTGCTCTATTTGATTCGTTTCCTTTTGATACGCATTCAGGCCAAGCAGCTTTCCAACATGCATTTAAAGTTTGTGATTTTATTTCGGCAATTGCTAATGCAACATGATTTACACAGTTCAAGATATTAAATTGTTTCCAAGCTTCAGTAACTGTTATTGTTTCGGATTCCAGTTTATCGAAAATGAATTGGAAAGTGAATTTTACATAATATTTTTAAATGTTGAAATAATTCCCTGATCTAATGGTTGAATTAGGCTCGTTGTGTTTGGAGGGAAAAAAAAGCTACCTTTATATTTGGATGTTCTAAGATTGGATGACCTGGCGCATTGTCAAGAATTAATAAGATCTTAAATTCGAGACCCATCTCATTCATATAATTTTCAACTTCGGGTACGAAGCATTTATTGAACCATTCAGTGAAAATAGCCGTTGTTACCCAGGCCTTCTTGTTAGCCATCCAATGTACGGGCAGTGTATTTAAGTCTTTTCCTTTTAATGCACGCGTGGTTTTAAAGATCGATTTACAAGCAGCGGTTTTAACATTCGATCGCCAGATGCATTGCTGCACAGCAATAAAGTAACTCGATCTTTAGCAGCTTTAAAACCACTGGCAGTTTTTTCGGACTTTGCAATGTAAGTACGGGTTGGCATTTTTCCAAAACAATCCTGTTTCATCAGCATTGAAGACTTGATGAGCGCAATATTCTCCATCTTTAATAATTTTAGCTAACTTTTCAGGATATTTTCTAGCAGCTTCTTCATCTGCAGAAGCCACCTCACCTTTTATTTTTAGATTATGAAAAGAATGTCTTTTTATAAAACCAGTTAACCACCCTGTGCTAGCAGAGAATTGTGGATTACTTTCGCGTGAAGATGTAGATGGCTCTGATTCTTTTAACTCCTTGTAAAATTTAAGGGCTTTCATCTTGATTAAATGTCCATCTAACGGAATTCTTTTTTTTTGAGTTAAATCTTCAATCCAAATTACGAGAGCCTTTTCAGTTTTTTCTATTAAAGTGTCTCTTGAATATGATGAAATTTTAGAACTCAAATTTGTACCAGATCTGACTGATTTTCTTATTGCCGCTTCATTTTTTTTGCTCTTATAGTAGATTCGCCTAAATGAAAATGTTTACCTACTGCTGTTGATCTTTCTCCTTTCGCCAAGCAATCGAGAATTTTAATTTTGGTTTCTAGCGAAATTGCACTTCTTTTTTTGTTTTTAATATTGTCACACATTTTCTTTAAGAGGACTAAAAAATTATAGAGAAAAACTTAATGTACAATTACGCACTAAAAAAATAAAAAAAAACTTACAATTCACTTGAGTAAATTTATCTTCCGGTTTTCGGTAGTAACCTTTTTTCACAGTTTTGTTTTCTAATAAAGGAGAAATTCTTTCGTTGTATTGATTGCGTAATAGTAGAGTTGTAGTTGTTATTCTTATTCGTTTTCAGAAAAAGTGAATCACCAAAAAGAATTAAATATGAATAAAATTTTTTTTTTCTTGCCATAAAAAAACCGCATAACTCTAAAATCGCATAAAAAAAAACCGCATAAAAAGAGAACCAAGTGTACTTAATTGTACAAAACAAAATGTGAAACTATGGGAACAATACCTTTATTTTTAATCAGAAATCCATTAGAATCAGATGTAAAAATAAAAAATCCCCAAAATCTAAATAGACCAATATTTTAAAAGTGACTTTTTTCAAATGATTTTTAAATCAAAACTAATTTTTCTTTAGAAAAAGATATTTTGAAATGCAATGACATCACACATTTTAGCATTACTAACATGATAAAAAAATTTTTTAAAAATATGCAGCAAACATTGCTTTAAGGTTTGAAACATTTAAAAAGATAACAAACTCGAAAAATAATAAATACTGCAAGTTTGTTAAAGACCAACTTTTAACTCAAAACCAAAGACTTAAAATAACCTTTTATTGATTGAAATTAAAAATTAATTAAAAGATAAAACATACCTCTTGTAATGTTTCTTCACAAATAAGGCAAGTTAAATAATTAATCATCTTATTTATGCCTTTTTCTGATTCACTCTTTTTATAATCATCAAGCTTCATTTCCTAAAAGTAAAATTTATTTATACAAACGAGATTTTTTTAAAATAAGAAAGTTAAAATACGAAAATAAGCACAAGTTTTGTTAGGTACTGATTACAGAAAAACACTCATGATGTTAAAAATATAATGCTCCACCATTAAAATATTCAAACATTAAAAAACCATTTATAAATAAAAGGATAGGGATTATTTAAATTTCTTTGGTATGGAAAAAATGAAAATGAGCATAAAATTTTAAGATTTAAACCTCTTCTATTCGGACTACGTAGTCCAACAATTATAGTAATGACTATAAAATTTCATATTAAAAATACATATAAAGTACAGATCTGGAAAGTTATAAAATGTTAGATTCATCTTTATATGAAGAAAATCTGTATTATGGCGCAGACAAAATAGAAAATGCATATTGATTGTCCTCCGATGCTGTTATAATTTTTTTAAAAGCAGGGATGCATCTTAGAAAGCTAAGATACAATTCCTCAGAACTTAATTCTTTATGTATTAAAATTGGGTATAATCTGGGATTGACTGAAGAATCAAAATTTTGGGGCATGGTTTGGACTCCAGAAATGGACAAGATGAAACTGAACTGTGAAATTTTGGAAAATTCTTGTGATATTAGTTCTCAAAAGGCTACCACACAAGAGAATTATTCTTCAAACTGTAGCAAGTGTTTATGATTCAATAGGATTGCCTTATTCCTTGTTGATGAAGATGAAAATCTTGCTGTAAAAAGTGTGGACTGGAGGACTTGATTGGGATGAAACCCTGCCACATGAGATGAGGAAGGATGGGTGTGTTGGTGATCCAAATTAAAACCTGCTGCAGAACTTTTCTATTTCTACAAAATATTTTGATAGATAACAAAAATACAATGTCAATTTTCACATACTTGCTGACCCTGGATATTTTAGATACTTTGATAATAAACAAAATATTCATACTAATTTCATCCTCGCAAAGGGTCGCGTAGCTCCAATGACTTTGCACCATTTAGAACTGATGGAAGGCTTAGTAGCTCCTAAATTGGCTACATATTTGACTAGTTTATTTCCCAATCTAAGCCAAAACTATTTATTTGGACTGATAGTTAAATAGTTATCCATTGGATAAGGGGATGTGCCAGAAACTGGAAGCCTGTTGCATATAATAGTTTCAGAGATTCAATCTTTCACTGATCCTAAACAGTGGTTTCATTCATTTCAAATATGCATTACGTAGTACATAATCGTGGAAAAAACCTCGTGATGGGTCCTTGTACAGCACAAACACAAACATTTATAGAAACAGGTACATATATAACGACAGGGAAACAATGCTGCAAAGGTCATCTTTCCGGAAAAGTATTCACAGATACAGCTTTAGGAAGTTTAAACCCAATACTCCTACACAATTCCTGCATCAGTAAACGGTTTCAAATGATTACCAATAAAATAACAAACTCCATAGATGTCTTTGTTATTGCTGTGACATTATCACTAACTAAACACTTTGTTGCTATTGCAAAGATTATTCAAGAAAGCCTATATATTATTTCTTGAAAAAGATCTTCGAGGAAAAGTGTCATTGAATGATTCTTGTTTATTGGTATTTTTTAAATACAGCACTTTCGTGACAAATCAAACAATTACTGACCCATGTTTGTTTTTCACTACAAAATAGTCAAACTCCCAATCGTCTATAAACTATATATTTTCTTCGGATATTTTTTGCTTGCAAGAGATCAAAGATAAAGTTAAAAAATAGTTCCACCCATAAGACTGTCACTACTCCACTGTTGTGTGTCATCACTAACCATAACCATTACAGATAGAAAAATATCAATTCACACTCGTAGGACGTCAACAACAGAGAGCAAAAACGATAAATTTGACTTCTTGACACCAAATTTTTAATATATTGTTCTTAAAAAAGGGAATTTTTCAAAGTAATGGGCATTGACCGGGTCACTTAAAAAGGCTCGGTTGGCCGCACGCGGCCCGCGGGCTGAAGGTTGCGCATTGCTGGGTTAAACCCATGATGTTATTGATGACAACAGGATACATTTTGGACCTTACCTTTAAGATTCTAAACACAACGATGCTAAAATTTTTGCACATTTATTGAAAACAGATGTCCATAATATTAGAGAATGGATCAAATCTAATGATGTTATCATCGTTGATAGAGGTTTTTGAGACTATTTGGAGCTTTTAGAAGAAATGGACCTAGTACCTAAAATGCTTGCATTCCTGGACAAACCATATATTAGAGATTATGCTAAAATCGTCTGTGCAATTCTTAATGCCTTCCACACAGCAAGACTTAACAATATTGAGGACGACAATGTAATTAATTGCCCGATGAAAGCTAGATTTAGTGAAGAAGCCTAATTACTTACAACAAACATTTGAAGAAAATGACTGGGCAAGAAAAAGGGCGATATGGACTTTGTTAAGTGACTCTGATCTTCCATATTTTCCATGACTAACATGAAAGGAGCTACGATACTTAACTCTTGGAATATATCAGCTTAAGCAAAGTCAATCATACACTCACAAACACCTTAGTTAATCAGGGCTGTACTATCTTTACATACATCAAGATGATTCCTCAGTTGTTTGACTCCAGTTGAGATCACGACACACAAGTTCAAAAGTATGTAGCATATGGATAAGAAAAAGTATAGGTCATAATCCAAATATTGAATGGTATTGGCACTGCAAAGTTGGTGCTAGTGTTGTTCGCTGCTGTGCACATGTTGAATCTGTACTTAGGATACTGGCACCATAATCACACTCAGATGCTGCAACTAGATGGTCCAGTGATGATTCAGCCATTGAAAATGAGAAGGAAATATAATCGAAGACATTTGTTACAAAGTTTAACATTGTTATTTTTTTCCTGCTTTCTCTATTTAATAAAAGCTTTTTTTGAAAAAAAAATCTAACATTTTCATTTCAACCTAGTATCAGAGTTAAAAAAAAATACAATATGAAAATACAATATGATGGGCGAAAAAAGGCCGATCTTTAACTATCTCCTTTAGCAGCTTTTCTTAACCATGAGATATCATTCTTTGACATGACATTTTGCTAACCTCAAAACAACAACCTTCTAATAAATATTATAAGATGTCAAATGACTTACAGATATTGTGCAGTCTGAAATGAAAATTTACAGCACTATTTTCAAAAACAGATAAGAGTCTTGTACATCCTGCTCAAGTGCCAGAAACACAATATTGTTACAAAAAATAGTGTTTCTGGTGTTCTTTCAGAATTGTATATCAGTGTACAATAATAGCATTATTTTAAATCAAGGTTCTTATTTAATTTTAATATTTTGCTAGAGTTAAGGAATTTCAATTTTGGTGAGGCAAGAATTTTTGACAGTATACTCTCATAAAGATTACCTGGATTTCTCTCTCAGTCCTTTCAATGGCTAAATTTGTCTTTTGAAGCTTTACTTCCCAAGGGTCAGATTCAGACTCTTCCATGTATACATTTTCAGCTGCCTAAATGTAAAAAGGCAATTCAATATCTTTTAATTAAAAATACAATAAAATTAACATGGGTATATTTTTTGAATTAATGTTAGCACTCTAACTACAAGATGAGATTCAAAAGAACAATGCAAACCACAATTCATTCGGGGAGGAGCGGGCCCATTTCTATGAATAGTATCTCAATAAATAGAAGAGAAAAAAAAACTCACAGAAGTACTTGTTTCCCTGACGTTATTAGATTTTTAATAGAAATTTGTCCCAAAGAGCTATTTAATATTATTTACAGAAATTTTATAAAAAATTGCTTATAACAACACTGAAATGTTTTTAAAAAACCCCCCAAAAAAGCAAGATTTTGAATTGTATTGTGTATCAATATTTCATTAAGTGTTTGAATTAGGTGAAAATCATTTATTCAACTACATTTTAGAGAAAAATTTATTTAATATACAGTAAGACCCCACTTATATAATGCGGGGCATACGTTCCATCAAAGTAGAGCGTAATGCGAAACAGAGCTAAATGAGGCTATCTTAACATGTAAATGTTAGGGGAAGATGGATAGAAAATTGGTTAGGTATTAAATTTAATGTTTTTCTTAATAAAAATACAACCAAAAATTTATTTTTTACAAAAATAAAAACAATATAAACGATTATACGTACTTATAAAAACAAATAAAATTCCAAGTCAGTCAGATCATTCAGTCTATTTTGTGTTTCCAATTTTCTGCCTTTTTGTCAAGAAGGAATCTAATGTAGTTTGCGTTTTCCTTTTGTGTTCTGTTAGAAGTTGTTGATAAGTGAATAAAGCATTTATAACACCCCGTATTGCTTTTGAACCCCTGTCAAAATTTGGATCATATTCAACAAATTGGTCCATAATTTCAGTTATAGTGGTCAAATTCCTTTTTACGCCATCGAAAGTTCTTTTTGCTCTTCTTCGAAATCACTACTATCAATATTTTTGTTTTCTTTTTGCTCAGTTAATTCCTTGAGCTCATCATTAGAAAGACTAGCTGCTGTTTCTTGAACTATTTCTTTGACGTCTTTCACATTTACCTCATCAAAACCGGTTTGTTTCGCTAATTCACTATTTCATCCATATCGACAGTGTCCAGTGTCTTCACTCTTACTTAAATTCTGGCCAAATGTTCTTCCATACTCCTCTCAAAGATCTTTCTGTTATCTCATTCCAAGAAAGGTTTATGTTTTCTACAGCATTCATGATATTGTATTTTTTCCAAAATTACCTTATTGATTGCTTCTCTTCTCCGCCTGTTTTTTCAAACATCTGCTTAAATGTTTGCTGCAAGTAATAAGTCTTAAAATTGGATATAACCCCCCTGGTCCATTGGTTGGATTAAGGCAGTTGTGTTAGGCGGCAAGAAAACCACTTTGACTGGAATGTATGTTGTTAAGTCTGATAAATTTGTTGGATGGCTTGGAGCATTATCAATTAATAGTAAAGCTCTTTGTTCAAGTTTTTTAATTTCGCAATAAGGTTTAACCGACGGGCAGAAACGTTCAGTGAACCAATCCTGGAAAATTTTTATAGTTAGCCTGGATTTTTGATTAGACTCCCAAATTACAGGTAAAGTTGATTTAGATATGTTTTTCATCGCTTTCGGGTTTTTGGAGTGGTAAACTAGAAGTGGTTTTAATTTGAAATATCTGCTTGCGTTATCACCCAGTAGAAGTGTTAAGCGATCTTTTGCAGCTTTAAATCCTGATGCTCATTTCTCTTCATGGGATAGAAATGTCCGTTTTGGCATTCTTTTCCAAAACAGGCCTGTTTCATCAACATTAAAAACCAATTCTGGAGGATAGTTTCCTTGTTCAATTATTGTTTTTAATTTCACTGGGAATTCAGCCGCCACTTTCGTATCACCCCTTACTGCTTCTCCTGTAATCTTTATGTTGTGAAGATTATTTGGATGTTTAAATCTATTAAACCATCCTCGACTAGCAATAAAAGTTTCACTTATGTCACTTGCTTCAGCCTGAATGTAATTAAAAATTCTTCTAGCTTTTTCCATTATGATACATTGGCTTAATGGCATATTGCGTTCAATTTTGCCATCAATCCATATAGACAGTCATTTTTCCATTTCCTCTATAATGTTATTTCTAGAACGGGTAATTCTAGTAGCAGAGCTTGACGTAGTGGCAGTTGCTGATGCCAGTATTTTTTCTTTATTCTTAAGAATTGATCTCATTGTTGAAGTTGCCAAATTCAATGCAGTACTAATTTGAGATTGACGTTCACCAGAATCTAATCTTCTAATCACTTGCATTTTAATTTCCAGTGAAATGATTTTTCTGGTTGCTTTCTTTTCTTGTTTTTTATTATCACCCATGATAGTAATGTCCAATAACTGATGATAATAATGTCCAATAATGTCAACAAATGTTTCAAATGATAAAAATGCATCCGTACAGCATCACACCAAACAAGAAACACAACTACACTACTTTGGATATGTCACAATTTCGGGGAATCCTCAGGTTGAAATAAAAGAGCACTAAACGAAGGGGAATCCCCGGGTTGAAATAAAAGAGCGCTAAATCGAAACAGCGTTAAGCGGGGTCTTACTGTACTACTTAACTTAAGTCATATTTTCAATCTTTTTATTAATAGCGACAATTCTTTATTGTGAAAATTTTTTATTATGAAGCAAAATATTTTAAGAAGTAAATTTCTGGTTTTACACAGATTAATGCCAATCAATCATAATAAAATAAAATACAAAGATAAAAATATATCCTCCCTCCTCCAATTTTTTTTTAAATTTAGAGAAACTGCTAAACAAATTAGGCATTTTTGTTTTCCATGAAACATTGTAAGATTAAAAATTAATTTAAATTATCACAGCAAAATACCTGACAAAAATGTTTAATAATGCATACATATGTATATATAAAAGACTATTGATGTGATGTATTTTAAGTATTTATGTAGCTAATTTCATAAAAAGGTATTCAAAAGGAGCATGAACTTACCACATATTTTGCTGATTCATCATCTGTTTTCACTATAAAAAGCGTGCCAAGATCTCCGAAAGTAGAAGGCTGGTCAAGAAATCCCTGGAAATAAGATATTCAGGTGATTTAAATTCCAGTAATGTGAAAGTATACTAGATATTTAAAAAATATACATTTTGTAAATTATATATTTCTTTTACAAACTAACCTTTGAATAGGAATCATCATCAGATGATTTTCCTGCATTTGAAATCTCTCTACCTTTGGAAATGCAATTAATAGAATTGTGAGCACCATGGTTAGATGATGACTGTGAAAGAAAATGTAAATTTAAATGCATTAACATTAATATATATGTCATTTATTTCAGCATTAATATATGCTCCAGCATCAAAAAGTTAATTCAGTTCTTTTTAAGAGATGAGTATGTTAATTTACAAATTTCTTTTTAAGGATTAGTCAAGAAAAGCCTACAAAAAAGTTAGAAAGAAAAGAGAAGTACAAATTGCATTTTGCGGCTCCTTACACTTCAATATATTTTGTTAAGACTAACGTCGATCAATGTCATTTTGACACCAAAGCATTTAAATTCTTTTCTAAAATCTATACATTTCGATGGATTGTTTACATTAATCTTGATTTTTACTATATTTGTAGAAAGCAATCACATAGAAAATTTTAAGGATGAAGCTTTAATCAAATTTATTTTATGGATACAATAACCAGTAACAACTGTCTGATGTCAATTAAACACAAAAGCAATTTCAATTCCTCTATATATTTCAAATCTCATTCTTTTATGTGATAGTTCAAATGTGTTATTAGTGTATTTATGAAGAAGGGAGTAGGCTGCACCACACCTGCTCCTCAGATTTCATTTTTCACAAGAATAGTGGCTATGTGTTAGTTATGACCAATTAGATTTTTGTGGGGTTTTTTCATGTTATAGAATAATTCATGTTTTTGAATAAAATTTACAAAATCTCATAAGAGCGGTGGAATAGAAAAAATAACCATGCTTCCAACAGAATGTTTCAATATTGATTCAGAATGTGGACATTATCCAACATGCATTATGAATCCAATAATGAAAATTTTATTCCTGTTGTATCAACTGGATTAGAAAGTGACGAGGATACTGAAAATGAAAATTCTCGAAATCAGAACGAATTTGTAGCTCACAGTGAATATACTCAAAATTTTCAGTTAAAAAATAATGATCTCACAAAAGTAAACGTGCAAAGCAAAAATTATGTGAATGCAACATAAAAAATAAATAAAAAGTGAACTTTGCATGCATGTAGAGTTTCAGATGCTAATAACCTTTGAACTTCAATCATTATGGTCTAAAACTACAAAGAGTATAAATTTTTACACAGAAACCATGTCCTGAGACAAATTTTGAGAAATATCTCTGAAATATGACATCAAATCAAAGCACTGAAAGCGAACAAAACAGAATAATCACTTTATCAATAACTGTATAAGATAACAAGCTAGGTTAGGAGATATAATTGAAGAAACATTATTGCCTAATAATACATGCAGTTTTATTTACTCTGTTCATTACACTGAAACTTGAATAAATCTGAATAAAATTTTGGATATCCGAAAATTTTAAAAGAAATTATTATTTTGAAAGCATTTCTATAACCAGGAAAAAATGATGAGATCAAAGGCAGAGACTTTTTGAGGGTATGTGGTTTCAAAACTAATTGATCCATTTCAAAATTTGAGAAAAAATGTTAGTTGATTATAATTTTTTTTTTTTGCTTCGTCAGTTTTCTCAGCTTAAGGAAAAACAAAAGAATTTAGTTGGCACATTGAATATGGCTGGTTCGAAAATTTTAGATAGCATAAAGTCTGGAAAATAAGAATTCAAGAAAAATATATTGAAGAATGTGAAAAATTGGGCTCAACACATGCAGTTAACCAACGTAAAATGAAAAAGAATGTGATAATCTAAAGTTCAATGCTTTTAAGTATTGCAACTGCACATAACTCAAAGAAGAGACCTGGTGCAATTTTTATGATGCAACAAAATGAGGTGAAGATATCCTTGACCAAATGGCAAAGCAATATTCAGTCAAAGTATGTTCAAGATGATGGTCAGTTCACACCTTCTATAATGTTTTAGATTCTGCTGCCATAAACACTTGGATTATTTTTAAATGTGTAATGGGGGAAAAAATGTCATCATTACTTTTACCAAAACATTAGATGAAAAATTGCAAGCAGAATACATCGAAAAAGCAAGAAGACTGAAGATGAACTTCAAACTAAAAATTTATCTAAGCTTGAGAAGTGTGAGGTATAAAATATGTTTTCTTTGTTAAAGGATAACATGTAGCAAATATACAAAATATGTCAGCAATAGGTGTGTATTGATAGTAAATAATACAAATAGTTACTTATTTTCACAGCATTTTGAAAAACTTAAAAAATTTTATTGATATATTTTTTACGTACAATATATGTTTGCAAAAAATCCCCACTAAAATGCACACTTTATTCAAAATTTTCAAATAATATAGATTAGTGTCAAAATGATATCTGGCTAGAATTTTATTGGGAAACAACAACCTAGCATTCTAGAATTGTATGATTTGTAGACATTATTTGACATTTTTATATTTCTAAATACTATTTATTGTGAATTTTATTTATGATAAATTACAAAGTTAAAAAAGAATTCATACTAAAAAAAAATAAAATCGAGATAAACGAGTAAATTTGATTACCATAATAAAGAAGAAAACTTTTACAAACAATAATTATTTTATCTCTAACAGTTTCTAAAGAGAAATAGAAATATGGTAATATGAGTTTCAAATTTCTATAACAAAATATTAGCTCACAAGATAAAGTAAAATAGAATGCATAGGTAGTTCAGTACAAATGATCATTATTTAAATTATCTCAAATATTTTTCTCTAATTTCATATTACTTTAGTGATTGCTTCATTTAAATATGCATTTTTGTATCCCTATTTAACAACAAAACTCTGCCTACAAAAATCACATCTCATTACAATCAAGAAAATGCTTTTCTAACATATACAGTTTCAAATTAGGAACTAACACTTTTATCTAAGTCATAAAATCTCTATCTATTGATAGAGATTTTAATCACCTTTTGGAGGAAAATTTAAACAAAGGGGAAATTTCAATCATTAGAGAAATAATTGTCTTTTTATTGTTGTTAGCTTCTTTACACAGGAGGATAAAGAGTTAATAGCCAATTTATAGAAGAAATGCTTAAC
Source organism: Trichonephila clavipes (assembly GCA_019973935.1). Lineage (NCBI taxonomy): Eukaryota > Metazoa > Arthropoda > Arachnida > Araneae > Nephilidae > Trichonephila > Trichonephila clavipes. Next base: position 266,468 of record BMAU01020812.1, read on the forward strand.
TTATTTTAGAAAGTGAATATTTTTCATGGTTTTGATTAAGATTATTCTGTTTCAAGATTTTAAAAATCAGGACACTCAAAAGAATTTTAATTTCAGTAATATGAAATAAAATATGACATTTAAAGTTCATTCAGATAGAAATTTAATTCAATTTAATCCTTTTTAAAATGGTTATTAGAAAACAAGGTATTTGACATAAATTTTCTCTACTTTTTTTTTTCACGATTGAAATGACAGAACCTAACAAAAAAAAATCATACATTCTTTTAAACATGGAACAGTTGGATTATTTTTTTTTTCTGTTAAAAAAACTAAAAAAACAAATGAGGCTCATGGAAATTATTTCAACAATATTACTAATTTACCAAATTTTAGGTAAGAACAGAATTAATGATATTAAATGCTAATTATAATGTATGAATCTGAACATCCTGTTATATATCTTCTACAAACTGTTATTTTTATGAATGTTCTTGTAAAAGCATTAATTTCAATTTAAAGAATTGGTTTCGCTCAAAAATGAGAACAGTAGAAACAAATGACTTTTGGCAAGGACCATACTATTAGAAATCAAGTTAAAAAAATGAAGTCAAACGTTGAACCCATACTTTACTCTCTAGAGCAGTGGTTCTCAAAACAATGATATGCTTATGAATAGCAGATGCAATTTATTTAAATGTACTGGAAATAAATTACAAGAACAGAGAATATATCTCCATCCCTGACAACAATCTGCATGCCAATTCCCTCAACAGAGAAAAATTCAAAGCCAAATTAATATGGAAAAGAATGTTAAATAGACGGAGCTATAGTACCATTATCCTCGGGCTGGGCAAGATTGACTTAGCCTTTCATCCCTACTGTAGGTCAATAAAATGAGTACCAAGATTGTTTATGGAACTAAAACACCTGAGGGTTTTGCTTCAGACTGACCATCTGATCGAGACATCTGCTCATACACCTCAGTGCTAAAATCGCTTTTGTCACTTGAAGGTACAATTTCAATTGACTTATTTTTTGGTAACATAAAGAGATAAGTTTTTAGTCCAAGGTCGGATGGCCAGTTGCTTGCAAATGTTACGATAACCAAATATACATGATTGAAGTCCTTTTTGGAATTTTGTACTACTTTCTTAATTAGTACCTATTTTAAGAAAATGCTTTTCCAATTTGTTGGAAAGCTGGATCCCTGCATATTTTTATCTACTCTCAAAGATTCCGGTTCTCCTTATCAGTCTTCATAATCCATCAAATTATTGATAATGTCACTGTCATTGAAAGTTTCGTCTTCAATCAAGAAGGGCTGCTGCAGCGTTGAGAGAAAGCAAATGAATGCACATTGTCGGAAGGCTGTTTATAACAAATGAACAGACTGTCTTGAAGTGCCTACATTTCAGTAGCATAACGTAACCCCCGCATCAAGGGGGGGCAGGACTCTAGGGGCCTAAGGCTTGACTAACGCTAAACCCAATTTATAAAATAGTAAAGGCGAAACCTGACTTTCAGGGGGGAGGGGGTCTTAACATTCTCCGATACACCACTGATAAACAGATAGAAAACATTACAGTGGTGCCAAAGCCATTGAAATTCATACACCCCATAAAAAAAGGGTTGCACATAAAAAAAAATTGCATAAAAATAGGCTGCACAAAAACAGAATCTACTGTAATTGAAAAGTTTTTGATAGCTAAACTTGAATTAATTTTTATTAATTACTTATTTTGTTGAAATGTACAGGTACAATACCATAATTTTGAGCTTGCATTTTTATTATACGAGCTCAAGTATTTATTCTCACATTAAAATATTTTTATATTTTTTATTACCAAGATAATTATATTATTATAAGGCAAATTTCATAAGGTAGTACTTAAAAATATGTCTTAAAAAACTTGAGCTTACCATAATATAACTTCTTGACCCATTAGAGGATATTTTTATGACAGGTGATCTCATCGAGTCATGTGTCGTATAAGTATTGTTTTCATTGTTTACGGGAAGATGAACATATGGGTCAGATAAAGCAGATGCAGAAGGAATGGGTGAATCACAGCCATCTCGTAATATATTCCTCGAGATCTGTTTTAATGAATTTTTGCCACCTTCATCGCTAAATGAGATTGAATCTGAGAGATTATTTTGAGCACCATGTCTTATAACATTATCTAGAGATGTAGGTCCTTTTCTGTTATCTGCAGCATTAGCATCAGAATTTCTAATAACTCTACGTATGACACTAACGGAATTATGGGAATCAATATGCATACCAATGTTCTGATGGCTTTGACTTGGTACAATATCATAATTCTCCACCAAAGTCTGCAAAAGAAAACATATTTAGTTAAATGGCTTTAATTATTGTGATGCAAATGTTAGATATTGCATTCATAATTATTAACATATACTCATCAGAATATAAATGGACTTCTCAGAAAAGAATTGATATTAATGTGAATAAGATTTAGAGCTGCACCATTTATTTTCCTATTGTGAAAAGCCTCTAGATTGCTTTTGATCAGGTTTCATATTGCCAACTTCGACCTATTGATATAATTGATGTAAAATTGCACAATGTGCAATTGCTAAAACTGCAAATGTGTGGTTCATTTTTGAGACAGCGATATGTCAGCCATTTGCGCCTTTGCATGCAATTTGCATTTGTTGCTTCGATTTCAGAGATTAAATTTAATATTATGTATGTTAATAAACATTGTTGTTTTTAACCTCTTTCTCTTTTATTTTGGAGTCAGTGTGCTATTGATAAGGAATAAATAATATTACGTACCCATGAGCATCCTTTAAAAAGCTGTGTAATTTGAGAAAATTTGTCCGAAACTATTTAAATTACAAATCCCAAAATGATGACCGTTATTCCTTATAACATTAGTTATCTGCCTGTGAAAGTTTCGTCAAAATTGGTCCAGCTGTTTCAGAGATTAGCCGGAATAAACAGACAGACAAAAATTTTAAAAATTGATTTTTTCATATTACTTTTAAATGCATTTAGTAAAAAGCTGTTAATTTCAAATTACAAACAGACACTTCCTTTTTATTTATATGTATAGATTTCATGAGTTTTCCGGGAGAACAAGTGAAGTATAATAAGTTGCATATAAAGATTTTATGCTACAAATTATATTGTGGGTGTGTTTATTTTAACATTAAAAAATAAATTATTTATCTATATTTTTTAGAGAATTTAAAGACAGCTTTTACAAGTAAGATCCTTGCATTTCTGAGTGAAATGATTTCTTTGATGGCAAGGTTTTAGTAACAAATTATGAGCAAAACATATGACATACATTGAATGAAAGAATGTTTTTTTAAAATTCAGAAGCGCAATATAATAAGAGCAATTAAAAATTTTTCAAAAGAAATAATCTAAATAATAGTTTTATTTTTTTAAAATTAAGGGAAATTTTTATTTTAGGATTATTCTAAAATAGGTTTGTATAATATTTAAGTATTATTTTCTTTTTAAATTTGAATTTAGAACTTTTAATACACTGTTGTTTATAACGAAGAAAAATCTTGAGATTTTGTCGATTAAATCTCTAGAACTTCAGGACACACTTTAATGATGTTTGGTACGTATATAGGGCTGATATAATGCAAAAACCATTCAACAGTTAAAATACACAAGCATGACCATGCATAACACTTATCGAAGTTGGAAAGTATGAAACAATAGTTTCAGGATATAGCAAAGGGGAAAAAATGGTTAATAGGGGATATGGCCCAGTCTTTCAGATACAAAGGCCTCACACTGTGATTTTATAACAAAAATAAGGGGTAATTAATGAGTTACTGTGGCAATAAATCCCACATGTTCAGCAATTCTTGTTTTCAAGCCTTGGTTGGTTCTCTGAGGAGAGCTGCAATTACCCTCCTCAGAGCGTCTGAGGCATGTTCTATGCGGATGAGGTCTGGAGACCTAACTGTCCAATCCACATTCAGAGAATATCTTCACTTTTCAGAAATTCATCAACCAGATCAGCTCTATGTGCCTGAAGTTGTATCTATTAAAATAAAATCAGGGCCAACTGCACCCATGAAAAGGCGAACCTAAAACACCAAGACCTCATCCCCACACCTCACAGAAATCCCAATGCCTCTTTCAAAGACATAGCGGTGTAGAAACCATCCCAAGGGATGACTGCCCAAACCATCAAGCCTCCGCTATTGTAATGGTTGATTTCTCATTCATTGGAGGGCAGGTCCCTGGTTCTCCCCATACATTTTACAAGGCACATTCAGAAAGTAAGTTTCTTGATGTTTTTGACTTTAAAATAAACGTAATTAGCCGTGTCAACTGTGCATACGTAACAGATCTATGACGTATCAATCATATGCCAGACAGACAGATCCCGCCTCGTGTCAATAGCGTGGTCTGAAATGGAACCTTTTATTTCTTTTCCCGCCGCCTGTGAGGTTCGGTCGGTGATAAAGTTCTTGAATGCACAAAGCATTGTGCCAATTGAAATTCATTGGCAGCTCTGTCAGGTCAATGGGCCAAACATCATGAGTAAGCAGATGGTGCATTGATGGTGTAGTTTTCCTAAAGTCGTTAAAGTACCCAATGCGCTCTTCATCATGGACGACTGTCACTCAACAACAATGATCTTGTTGAGCTTGTGCAGCAGCACGCGATGGAGAATCGTCCCATCACGATTACGGAGCCGAGCAGCCCTTTTCTGCAGATATCACAATCTTTATTGCATGAGATTTTAACTAAGCACCTTCTGTTCAAGAAGTTGTGTGCCAGGTGAGTGCCGAAAAATCTGACACCCGAACAAAAAATTCGATGCTTAGGAGCTGCACTGACTTTTCTGCAACAGTATCACGATGATGGCGACGAGTTCCTCGACAGGATTACCACAGGCGAAGAGACTTTGATTTCATACTTTACCCCGGAAACCAAGCAGCAGTCAATGAATTGGCGGCATAGGGGCTCTCCAGTCTGGACGAAATTCAAACAGACGCTGTTGGTACTCAAAGTGATGTGCACGGTGTTCTGGGACAGGAAGGGCACTCTGCACTCTTTCTTCCACGTGGTGAAACAGTAAAAGTTGACCGTCACTGTGAATCACTACAGAAATTGCGACGTGCCATTCAAATCAAGAGGCGTGGAGTGCTTACTGTAGGTACTTGACTGCTCAATGACAATGCTCGTCCACATATGGCTCGAAACACAGCAGCTGCTTTGATGGAATTTCGCTGGGAGTTGTTTGATGATCACCCTATAGCCCTGATGTTGCTCCCAGCGATTTCACGTTTTTTTGCACCTCAAGAAATTTCTGTTCTACAGTGACTGTTTCAGCAACGACAAAGAGCTGAAGATGTCTGTCACACACTAGTTCCATTCAAAGGCGGCAGAGTTCTATGACAGAGGGATACAAAAGTTGATCCCACGATGCAACAAGTGTCTCAATTCTGGTGGTGGCTATGTTGAAAAATTGCTGAAACATTGCTGTACTTGTTGCCAAAGAATATGTTCCTGAAAGTGTGAATTATTTTTTTTTAAAAAAAAATAGGGAACCTTACTTTTTGGATGCATCCCATATATAGAGAGAAAACAAAAATGAGTGTTAAACCTTTGATACCTAAAATAACATTCACAGCATACTTATATTAACTCATTCTTTTTTCAAAAAAGTATGCAAATATTTAATATATATTACCAGGTAATTGTAATGTGAACCTTTTATAATTATCAAAAATATGTATAGTATAATATTGTTTTATCAAAAACATTCACTTATTTGAAGGCCTGCTTTATTTATTTAAAAGTACAAAAAGCAAACTTACTGTACATGGAATTTTCGATTCATTAAAGGTTGTTTTGAAGACTGCATATTGGGCTAATATTGGGATATTTTCAACATTTCCTTGATGAGAATTAAATGGATGAGGAAATGAACTTTCTCCAGCCTTTTCTCTTCCAGAAATGAACAGATCATCTGAAGTCCCTGTAATGTGATCACCCTCTTCAGAAACAAAACTCAAAAATTTAGACAAGTAATCTTCAAACTGTGTTCCATGGGACCCTGGGATCAGGGATCCCAGAGAACTCAAAATAAAAAAATTGATCAAAAATTATCAAAATGTATGCAAAATGGATTCACTTTCATTTGCTATGAGTCTTTAAGGTCGTTAAGTAAATATTATCAAGAACGACAAAATCAAGGCTTAAATCGATCATTTAATTTTAAAATTCAATTTGTGGTAATCTTAAATGAAAAATAATAACTCTGCAATGTTTTTAAACATTAAGTGATTTTCTAATCAAAAATGGAAAAAAAATTGAACAAAAACGCAAAAAGCATAATTCAGAAGCAGGGACGTTTTAAGGCATGGGCCTCAGCCACAATGGGAGCCTCGTCTCATTCTCGACTCAACTGACTCTTCGTTAAAAAAATATGAATCAGATATTAATTTTTGGTTAAAAATTTACATGAAATATCCCCAAATTTTAGCAAAAGCTATAAAAACCTTAATGCACTTCGTTATGACATATTTGTGTGAAAAGTCTTTTTTTAACATAAGTAAAAAAAAAATACAGAAATAAATTGGATGTTGTACATGAAATACATTTATAAATAATAAATAACAGAACACGACTTTAAACTTTTGACCAAACTAAAGCTAGCTCATCTTAGTCATTAAAAGCGAAAATTTTATTTATATGTCACAGGGAAATGATTCAATTAGGGATTTCACCAAATCCTTAAAGGAGATGATCAATTCACGCAAGATGTTAAAATAAGAACTCCGTAAGGTGATTTACCTAAAGAAAGTAAGTGACTTGATCAAAACCCTGATTTGCTTCAGTGAAATGATGAAATAAAAATGTCAAGAGGTTAAAAGTGTTTCTTAGCAAATACAGTGCATTATTAAAAGTAGAGTAATTAATACAACAATAAACATTGAATTACAAATTATTTATATATTTGAAATTAATTAACAAAATACTTAAGATAAAAAAGCAGGTATTTTTTTCGATTATTATTTCCCTTTTCAAAATGGTTTTAAATTGATTTCCCCCCTTTTTTTTATTATGAAAAAGTTTTTTTTTATTATCTATAAAGATATAATATCTATAACTATCCTAATTTGTTTACCCAGTTTCTAATTTTCAGGCATACAAAAGATATATATCAATCAAAAGATAATAATACAAAGAATATAACTAAATAAAACTAAAAAAGGATATTTTGGTCATTTTGTTTTGGTGTGTCACCTCAAGAGCCAGGCATGGATGAGGGGGTGGTAAAAGGGAGTGGAAACAAGTGAAAACAGAGCTCTAAAAATGCTGACTTGTTCATTTCAACATTTCACTAAAAGAGTTTGGTGATTTGATCAAATCACTTACTTACATTAGGGAAATGATCTCAAAGAGACGTCATTTTACCATTTTGCGTGAATTGATAATTTCCCTTTGGGATTTGATGAAATCCCTAATTTCATCATTTTCCTGAGACATATAAATAATACTGTGATTTTTATTTTGTAAAAACTTTTCAACTTTTATATAATATAATAAAAAAACATATGAAAAATGAGAAGGTTCGTTTATGAAGGATAGGGAAATTTTTGACATAACAAACCTGATGTTAAATTAACCAAGAAAAGCTCCTAAATTTTAAGTTTCAAATTCATGCTGAATACACAGGATTTCTCACACAGTTCACAGTTATAAGCATTTATTTTAATACAAATTAGAACAATGCATTTTAATGAAAAATATTTTTCAATATATGTGGGGACAAAAACAAAATTTAAAAACAAATTAAGACACAAAATATGTGTTTGCAAATAATTTTAATAGATCTAGACTTTGGCAGCAGGTGTGAAAAAAATGCAAGCACATCCCTGTTACTAAATATAATGCATGGCTAAGTAACACTTTGATTACGAATTAATATTAATTATGTTATTAATTATGTAATTAAATTATGTTAACATATATTAAATCTTTTGATATAATATAACAAATATACTTTCTACAAGACATAAAATACCTATAATATGTTGAAGTGCTTAAATATTATTTTAAGATATATTCTAAGAATGTGTGTGGAATGGTTCGCCTAAAACACTCACAATATTCAGTATTATGCAATCGGAAATAACTATAACTTAAAATTTAAACACACACACACATTCCACTCCCTTTCTTCTATAACTTCCATAGGAATGTCAAGTGTAGAATCACCACTAGGAGTATCCTTACCTGATTGTTGCTCAGATGGGATTTCCACTGGTATGTTAGTTGTACGATCTGCCTGAGATTCATTCTCTTGAGATGTACAAGGCAAAGATCTTAATCCTTCATCAATTCCTTGGGACAATGGATCTCCACACTCTGGAGTTTGAGTGCATGGATCTTGAGATCCTGATGCATTGGAACAACTGGTTGATGATGGATATCCTTCATCAGCAGGATTTGATTTCTGTGTTTCCAAAACATGGCATGTATCATCATCAATTTGCTCTTCTATGGTATAGTCAGAAGACGATTGCAGAAAATTCTCAAGTTCAGAACTTACACTAGGTAGAAATAAACAACCACCTCCAGTCAATTTGAATCTATTTAAAAAGTAATCGCCTTCGTTTCCAACAGGTTCACCATTAGCGCTGTGAATACAAAAAAGGAGATTTTTGTTTTATATGGTTTAAATTTATATTTTCACTTCATAATAGACACACAGACATATCTATACTAATAAAACAAACAGTCTGTGTGTTTCAACTTTATCAGCAAAACTAAGCAAACCAAAAGTCTGAAACTTGGTATGTAGAAGCTGTAGGTCATTATCCAGGACACCTCGAAGAGGTTTTTTTCGAAATTCGCTTTCGATTTTTTTAAAATTCAATTTTTAAGTGATTTTTCAGCTAAATGGAGATATGATGTCATTAGAAGTGTCAAGTCAACTGTTTAGAGCAGTTTTTGGGGGGATTTTAGCACATTTTATAGTTAATATATTTATTTATGGGTTTTTTTAACTCTTTGTTGTGGAATTACATTCATTTTTTGAAAAAGTTGTGAAAAATGTTCTTTTTAAATTTCATTTTTTTGGATTAACAACACAAATATGATACCATTAGATTTCCTATGTCTTAGGATATGAATTGTTTTGTATAAAATTAGTAATATAATTTCGATTTTAGTGTCACACAGTTTTATGTTTGTTTATTTTCTAAACTGTAATTATTTTCTTGCTTATTGTAGTTTAAATTATACGATACTGTGACTCAAGTTTTTAAGTCAAAAAATGATTTGTGAAACTTTTTGTAAACAGAAGCTTAGATAATGTGGTACAATCTTATCTTTTTAAACATTAAATAAGACTTTATCAATAAACAAGATTTTTCTTTTACAGCCATTTTTTAAGATAACGATATGTCACAATTAATTACTCATGAACAATTTTTAATCAGTTTTTTTTATTTCAAAACCTAAGAAGGAAATTATTGTTATGTAATGATTGATTGAGTAAATGAAAATACCAAACCCCTTTTATTATTTTAAGCTCTAAAACAATATTTATTGCTAAATTAATGAATATGTTAGTTTTGTATAATATACTTTTTTTTTTTGTCAGATACATGTATAAATGATTTACTAAGCACAGTGGAATATGAAAAATTACAAAATTATAATAAAATACTAAAATATATATATCACAGTATTTTTTTTATTTTTGAATGCTTTTTTAGTGAATGTAAAATAGAGACATAGGCTTTTCACTATATATGTATATATTTACATTTACGCTTACATACGTTTAATCAAACAGTCAAACGCCAGGCCATACAGAGATAAAAGAAACGTGTCTGACGATGGAAAGCTGTGGAAGGGAAAAAGGGAATTGAAAAGACATTAATTTAGAATTCATGCACACACAACAGGAAGTGGTAACAGATAGAGAAGGGGAATTTCCATCACAATATATTATGCATTCAAAAATATTCATCCAACATGGCCGTGGTAGCCGAGGGGCATAGGTATCAGATCGTGGCTGGCTTTATCACGAGTTCGAGCCCAGTACCACTAAAGACCCAATGTGTAGGGCAGCGATGCATGCGAAATCTGTTGAGAGCTGAAACGTCCTCCCTTGATGTGGTAGTTAGGGGGGGGTGAAACTCAGGTGTTATTCCCGTTACTTGACCATGATCCAAAATTACGTGGTCCATTGCCAAATGCCCTCTTGTTGCTGAACAGTGCGACGTTAATATTCATTCACTCACCCATCCTACACGCACACACCTGCACAAAACTGCTGGCGTCAAGAAAGAAATTAAGTTACATACTCGGTAAAAGTCCAGGCTAAGCAGAGGAGAAAGAAACAAAAAAGTCAAAATAGTTTCGAAAAGAATAATGGAAGTGCTGATTTTGCGAAGGGAAGGGAAAATTTATAACATTTGCAACACCGGGCCATACAGCTAGTATCAAATATATTAAAAAAAATTATGAGAATAAATGCCAATTATTCTGCAAGTATTGAGGATTTTTTTCCCTGTTTTCAGTTACAAAATATCAATTAAGGAAAATTATAGCAGTTTGTGGTAGAAATTACTAAATGTCCATGCATGTTTTATATGTATAATAAAAAATAACTTTGTCGCGGTTTTCGAATAAGAGTGTAAAAAAATAAGAAAAATTCCAAAAATAATGATGGTATTAAAAAATTCAATAGAATAATATTGCTGCAGTAATTTAACTAAAAGTTCCTCTATTTACACAATAAACGTTCAAAAACATACCATTGTAATATATATAAAGCAATACAAAAATGTAAGCATATTTATAGTAGACTAAAATAAACTTTGTAGTTAAATCAATTATAATAAAAATTTTAAATGTTAACATATTTTTTGATTCCATCTATAAAATCCTTCAAAAACTTTATTTTAAAATTAAAAGATACGTAAAAAAGAATAAACACATATAAAAAATAATAATACAAGAAATAAAAAATGGAGGAAAATTAACTTACTTATAAAATACTTCTCCTTTGTCTTTTCCTAGTGGAAGAAAACCAGGAGGTACAAATGGTAACATTTTATCCGAGAAGTTTTTGGCACCTTTCTTAGCATTTTTTGCAGACGATTCCTTTCTAAGACAACTGAGATTTTTCGCAGGTTTTATTTCAGTGGAGCGAAATAACTGGAGGGAAAAAGTTGTTACTTGTAAATTAATTTCATACAAAGGATTACAAAAAGATTTTACAAATAATGAGAGTCTATTTGAAACTATGCTAAAAACAAAGGCGGAAATTTGTCAAAGGTCGTTTATAGCAAGGAGTTAACAACAACATCAAAATTTAAAGTCTAAACAAGATCAAGACAAGTTACATGTCCATAATTCCTAGCAAAATTAACAAAATGTAACATGTATGTGAAAATGGAATAGAAGAAAGTCTTTGTAAAATAATTTTTAAATATATATTCCATTACCATTTTATCTCTTCGTAAGCTTTCAAAAACAAAATTTTAAAATTAAAATATAAATAATTTTTAGGATGTAAATGGTGCTGTTTCAACAGATGTGTGATACACTTGCTTCCCTGGCAAAGTGGGGAATTATATCAGTGATGAATAAGGCAGGAGAAAGAATGGAAGAATTGTGAGGCTTTAAGAGAAATAATATGGTTTATTTGTTAAATAAAAGTTATTCATTTAAAGCAGTGGTCTTCAAACTATGTTCCACGAAACTTACTCAGGGATTCTACAAATTAAAATAAAATTTTAAAAAGAAAATTATATTAATATGTATATATGGTTTCCCCATCCCCTAAGGGGCAACATAAAAAATAAATTCGGCCCTGGGTAGCATCTCTTTATAGTAATTTCCTTCAACTTTTATTATAATACAATAAAATATATTTTTTTTCTCTCTATGTACCATCCAGATTTTGGAAATTCTGTTTGATCCTGTGTTATGCAAAATAATTCTATACTCATTATTACAATATTTTGCAAAACTAAGAAAAAATATTTAGATGAGACAGTGTAAAACCATACAATAAAGCACCTTTTTCTATTTGAGAAATCTAAAAAAAAAAAAAACCCTCACCTCTAAGAGAACACATGAAAAAAAAAAAAAAAAAACTTAGCCCCTGTAAAATATTTGCCCGAGGAGAACATCAAGCATGAATGGATAAATAAGAAGGCTTACCGATGAATGAAAATTATTAACTTATTGACAACTAAAAAAAATCAACATTAAAATCTAAATTTAAGCAGGAATAGCTCCTAAATTTTAGTCTGCAATTTTCGCATTGTTTTGTCTTTGTTTAGACAGAAGTTTCTCACATAGCTATAACAATATGAATACCATTCTGAACAACATATTTAAACTAAAAAAATATATATCAATTTATGTGGCAACAAAAACAAAATATAGAAACAAATTAGCGCAGATTATAAAATGCGACTGCAGAGAGCCTCATTGGATCTAGATTTCAACAGTTTGTCAAAAAGATGAAACCACATAACCCATTTACTAAAAATAAAGCAAGAGCAAATGACAACTGCAACATGAATGAATGTAATTAATGAATAAATATGCTCATTTTATGTAAAAAATTTTAATAAAAAATACAATATTTTTTCTTAGTAAACTAATTTCAGTAAATTCTTTTTACTTAAAATTATATCTGAAAATAATAATTAAAATAGATCAAATAAATGGTATAGCTATTTCAAGTATACTTTCCACTCTGATGAGCCGTACTCTTGAAGATGCACGCATACTAAAACTGTTGCATGGTACATTTTAAAATATATCAATCTAAATGCATAACATATTCCATTAGAATTTGCCCATTAATTCTAGACATAGTCAACGAAAAGAGAAGAGATCCTTTTAATTTTAGACACCAGTAGAACAAAACCCTTTTAAAATGGAAGTATTATGATATCAAATCATGGTATAAAAGATTAATAGCAACAATAAAGAAAATATTTTGATACTGAGAAAATAAAATTAGACCCATAGCAATAAAAAAAAACTAACAAGCATAAACAAAAAAATCTTTTGATAGTAAAAAAAAAAAGTATTTTATACGAATAAAACAAATTTGAGTAACTTTACTTTTGTACAGTGAAACTTCTTTTTTAACAATTAAAATTTTTCACAATAGCAGTTATGAAAAAGTTTGAAGCACATAAAAGAAAAGGGAGAATTGTCTTTCGACCCACCATTTAGCTAAATGTATGTCACTAAAAAAATAATTTTCATAAAAATAATTTTCATAAATTTGTTCTTATAATTGAAGGTTTTCAAATGCTTACTAAAATGAAAGTTTTATACATCATGAATGAATCTCTATGATAGTTACAATTAAAACCATAACAACGAAACATACCATTTCCTCTTTCTCAAAACTAGAACTGGCACGATTGAAGCTGACAGATTGATTACTTCCATTACTTTCTTGAAGAGGCTCCATTGGTTTTGTATCCAACATATCTTCGCTGAATTCCTTTTCAACATCTCTACATTCTGAGCTGTCGATGGCAGAGATAGGGAAATAAACCACAATCAAATAGAAATTTTTTTTAAATAATTAAACATTTTTTGATTCCATCTATAAAATTCTTCAAAAACATTTTAAGATGAAAAGATAAGTAAAAAATATAGTGATGTATATATAAAAAAAACAATACAAGGAATTAAAAAGGGAGGAAAATTATCTTACTGATGAAATACTTCTCCTAGTGTAGGTAAATCAGATGGTACTGGCATCTTTTTGGGACCTTTCTTAGCATTCTTTGCAGACGATTCCTTTATAAGGTTTTCACCAGGTTGCATTTTTGTAGAGACAAAAAACTAGAGGGAAAAAAGTTGATACTTGTGTATTAATTCAATACAAGTGATGTTACAAATAATGACAATCTATTTGATACTATGATAAAAACAAAAGTGGAAATTTGTCAAAGGTCATTTATAGCAAAGAGTTAACAACAACATCAAAATTTAAAGTCTAAACAAGATATAGTTCAATTTACATGTCCATAATTCCTAGCAAAATTAACAAAATGTAACATGTATGTGAAAATGGAATAGAAGAAAGTCTTTGTAAAATAATTTTTAAATATATATTCCATTACCATTTTATCTCTTCGTAAGCTTTCAAAAACAAAATTTTAAAATTAAAATATAAATAATTTTTAGGATGTAAATGGTGCTGTTTCAACAGATGTGTGATACAATTGCTTCCCTGGCAAAGTGGGGAATTATATCAGTGATGAATAAGGCAGGAGAAAGAATGGAAGAATTGTGAGGCTTTAAGAGAAATAATATGGTTTATTTGTTAAATAAAAGTTATTCATTTAAAGCAGTGGTCTTCAAACTATGTTCCACAAAACTTACTCAGGTGGTTCTACAAATTAAAATAAAATTTTAAAAAGAAAATTATATAAATATGTATATATGGTTTCACCATCCCCTAAGGGACAACATAAAAAATAAATTCGGCCCTGGGTAGCATCTCTTTTTAGTAATTTCCTTCAACTTTTATTATAATACAATAAAATATATTTTTTTTCTCTCTATGTACCATCCAGATTTTGGAAATTCTGTTTGATCCTGTGTTATGCAAAATAATTCTATACTCATTATTACAATATTTTGCAAAACTAAGAAAAAATATTTAGATGAGACAGTGTAAAACCATACAATAAAGCACCTTTTTCTATTTGAGAAATCTAAAAAAAAAAAACCCTCACCTCTAAGAGAACACATGAAAAAAAAAACTTAGCCCCTGTAAAATATTTGCCTGAGGAGAACATCAAGCATGAATGGATAAATCAGAAGGCTTACCGATGAATAAAAATTATTAACTTATTGACAACTAAAAAAAATCAACATTAAAATCTAAATTTAAGCAGGAATAGCTCCTAAATTTTAGTCTGCAATTTTCGCATTGTTTTGTCTTTGTTTAGACAGAAGTTTCTCACATAGCTATAACAATATGAATACCATTCTGAACAACATATTTAAACTAAAAAAATATATATCAATTTATGTGGCAACAAAAACAAAATATAGAAACAAATTAGCGCAGATTATAAAATGCGACTGCAGAGAGCCTCATTGGATCTAGATTTCAACAGTTTGTCAAAAAGATGAAACCACATAACCCATTTACTAAAAATAAAGCAAGAGCAAATGACAACTGCAACATGAATGAATGTAATTAATGAATAAATATGCTCATTTTATGTAAAAAATTTTAATAAAAAATACAATATTTTTTCTTAGTAAACTAATTTCAGTAAATTCTTTTTACTTAAAATTATATCTGAAAATAATAATTAAAATAGATCAAATAAATGGTATAGCTATTTCAAGTATACTTTCCACTCTGATGAGCCGTACTCTTGAAGATGCACGCATACTAAAACTGTTGCATGGTACATTTTAAAATATATCAATCTAAATGCATAACATATTCCATTAGAATTTGCCCATTAATTCTAGACATAGTCAACGAAAAGAGAAGAGATCCTCTTAATTTTGGACACCAGTAGAACAAAACCCTTTTAAAATGGAAGTATTATGATATCAAATCATGGTATAAAAGATTAATAGCAACAATAAAGAAAATATTTTGATACTGAGAAAATAAAATTAGACCCATAGCAATAAATAAAAACTAACAAGCATAAACAAAAAAATCTTTTGATTGTAAAAAAACAAAGTATTTTATATGAATAAAACAAATTTGAGTAACTTTATTTTTGTACAGTGAAACTTCTTTTTAACAATTAAAATTTTCACAATAGCAGTTATGAAAAAGTTTGAAGCACATAAAAGAAAAGGGAGAATTGTCTTTCGACCCACCATTTAGCTAAATGTATGTCACTAAAAAAATAATTTTTATAAATTTGTTCTTATAAATGAAGGTTTTCAAATGCTTACTAAAATGAAAGTTTTATACATCATGAATGAATCTCTATGATAGTTACAATTAAAACCATAACAACGAAACATACCATTTCCTCTTTCTCAAAACTAGAACTGGCACGATTGAAGCTGACAGATTGATTACTTCCATTACTTTCTTGAAGAGGCTCCATTGGTTTTGTATCCAACATATCTTCGCTGAATTCCTTTTCAACATCTCTACATTCTGAGCTGTCGATGGCAGAGATAGGGAAATAAACCACAATCAAATAGAAATTTTTTTTAAATAATTAAACATTTTTTGATTCCATCTATAAAATTCTTCAAAAACATTTTAAGATGAAAAGATAAGTAAAAAATATAGTGATGTATATATAAAAAAAACAATACAAGGAATTAAAAAGGGAGGAAAATTATCTTACTGATGAAATACTTCTCCTAGTGTAGGTAAATCAGATGGTACTGGCATCTTTTTGGGACCTTTCTTAGCATTCTTTCCAGACGATTCCTTTATAAGGTTTTCACCAGGTTGCATTTTTGTAGAGACAAAAAACTAGAGGGAAAAAAGTTGATACTTGTGTATTAATTCAATGCAAGTGATGTTACAAATAATGACAATCTATTTGATACTATGATAAAAACAAAAGTGGAAATTTGTCAAAGGTCATTTATAGCAAAGAGTTAACAACAACATCAAAATTTAAAGTCTAAACAAGATATAGTTCAAGTTACATGTCCATAATTCCTAGCAAAATTAACAAAATGTAACATGTATGTGAAAATGGAATAGAAGAAAGTCTTTGTAAAATAATTTTTAAATATATATTCCATTACCATTTTATCTCTTCGTAAGCTTTCAAAAACAAAATTTTAAAATTAAAATATAAATAATTTTTAGGATGTAAATGGTGCTGTTTCAACAGATGTGTGATACATTTGCTTCCCTGGCAAAGTGGGGAATTATATCAGTGATGAATAAGGCAGGAGAAAGAATGGAAGAATTGTGAGGCTTTAAGAGAAATAATATGGTTTATTTGTTAAATAAAAGTTATTCAATTAAAGCAGTGGTCTTCAAACTATGTTCTACAAAACTTACTCAGGGGTTCTACAAATTAAAATAAAATTTTAAAAAAGAAAATTATATAAATATGTATATATGGTTTCCCCATCCCCTAAGGGGCAACATAAAAAATAAATTCGGCCCTGGGTAGCATCTCTTTTTAGTAATTTCCTTCAACTTTTATTATAATACAATAAAATATATTTTTTTCTCTCTATGTACCATCCAGATTTTGGAAATTCTGTTTGATCCTGTGTTATGCAAAATAATTCTATACTCATTATTACAATATTTTGCAAAACTAAGAAAAAATATTTAGATGAGACAGTGTAAAACCATACAATAAAGCACCTTTTTCTATTTGAGAAATCTAAAAAAAAAAAAAACCCTCACCTCTAAGAGAACACATGAAAAAAAAAACTTAGCCCCTGTAAAATATTTGCCTGAGAAGAACATGAAGCATGAATGGATAAATCAGAAGGCTTACCAATGAATGAAAATTATTAACTTATTGACAACTAAAAAAAATTAACATTAAAATCTAAATTTAAGCAGGAATAGCTTCTAAATTTTAGTTTGCAATTTTCGCATCATTTTGTCTTTGTTTAGACAGAAGTTTCTTACATAGCTATAACAATATGAATACCATTCTGAACAACATATTTAAACTAAAAAATATATATCAATTAATGTGGCAACAAAAACAAAATATAGAAACAAATTAGCGCAGATTATAAAATGCGACTGCAGAGAGCCTCATTGGATCTAGATTTCAACAGTTTGTCAAAAAGATGAAAACACATAACCCATTTACTAAAAATAAAGCAAGAGCAAATGACAACTGCAACATGAATGAATGTAATTAATGAATAAATATGCTCATTTTATGTAAAAATTTTAATAAAAAATACAATATTTTTTCTTAGTAAACTAATTTCAGTAAATTCTTTTTACTTAAAATTATATCTGAAAATAATAATTAAAATAGATCAAATAAATGGTATAGCTATTTCAAGTATACTTTCCACTCTGATGAGCCGTACTCTTGAAGATGCACGCATACTAAAACTGTTGCATGGTACATTTTAAAATATATCAATCTAAATGCATAACATATTCCATTAGAATTTGCCCATTAATTCTAGACATAGTCAACGAAAAGAGAAGAGATCCTCTTAATTTTGGACACCAGTAGAACAAAACCCTTTTAAAATGGAAGTATTATGATATCAAATCATGGTATAAAAGATTAATAGCAACAATAAAGAAAATATTTTGATACTGAGAAAATAAAATTAGACCCATAGCAATAAATAAAAACTAACAAGCATAAACAAAAAAATCTTTTGATTGTAAAAAAACAAAGTATTTTATATGAATAAAACAAATTTGAGTAACTTTATTTTTGTACAGTGAAACTTCTTTTTTAACAATTAAAATTTTTCACAATAGCAGTTATGAAAAAGTTTGAAGCACATAAAAGAAAAGGGAGAATTGTCTTTCGACCCACCATTTAGCTAAATGTATGTCACTAAAAAAATAATTTTTATAAATTTGTTCTTATAAATGAAGGTTTTCAAATGCTTACTAAAATGAAAGTTTTATACATCATGAATGAATCTCTATGATAGTTACAATTAAAACCATAACAACGAAACATACCATTTCATCTTTCTCAAAACTAGAACTGGCACGATTGAAGCTGACAGATTGTTTACTTGAATTACTTTCTTGAAGAGGCTCCATTGGTTTTGTATCCAACATATAATCGCTGAATTCCTTTTCAACATTTCTACATTCTGAGCTGTGGATGGCAGAGATAGGGAAATAAACCACAATAAATTAGAAAATTTTTTTAAATAATTAAACATTTTTTGATTCCATCTATAAAATTCTTCAAAAACATTTTAAGATGAAAAGATAAGTAAAAAATATAGTGATGTATATATAAAAACAATACAAGGAATTAAAAAGGGAGGAAAATTATCTTACTGATGAAATACTTCTCCTAGTGTAGGTAAATCAGATGGTACTGGCATCTTTTTGGGACCTTTCTTAGCATTCTTTGCAGACGATTCCTTTATAAGGTTTTCACCAGGTTGCATTTTTGTAGAGACAAAAAACTAGAGGGAAAAAAGTTGATACTTGTGTATTAATTCAATACAAGTGATGTTACAAATAATGACAATCTATTTGATACTATGGTAAAAACAAAAGTGGAAATTTGTCAAAAGTCATTTATAGCAAAGAGTTAACAACATCAAAATTTAAAGTCTAAACAAGATATAGTTCAAGTTACATGTCCACAATTCCTAGCAAAATTAACAAAATGTAACATGTATGTGAAAATGGAATAGAAGAAAGTCTTTGTAAAATAATTTTTAAATATATATTCCATTACCATTTTATCTCTTCGTAAGCTTTCAAAAACAAAATTTTAAAATTAAAATATAAATAATTTTTAGGATGTAAATGGTGCTGTTTCAACAGATGTGTGATACATTTGCTTCCCTGGCAAAGTGGGGAATTATATCAGTGATGAATAAGGCAGGAGAAAGAATGGAAGAATTGTGAGGCTTTAAGAGAAATAATATGGTTTATTTGTTAAATAAAAGTTATTCAATTAAAGCAGTGGTCTTCAAACTATGTTCTACAAAACTTACTCAGGGGTTCTACAAATTAAAATAAAATTTTAAAAAGAAAATTATATAAATATGTATATATGGTTTCCCCATCCCCTAAGGGGCAACATAAAAAATAAATTCGGCCCTGGGTAGCATCTCTTTTTAGTAATTTCCTTCAACTTTTATTATAATACAATAAAATATATTTTTTTTCTCTCTATGTACCATCTAGATTTTGGAAATTCTGTTTGATCCTGTGTTATGCAAAATAATTCTATACTCATTATTACAATATTTTGCAAAACTAAGAAAAAATATTTAGATGAGACAGTGTAAAACCATACAATAAAGCACCTTTTTCTATTTGAGAAATCTAAAAAAAAAAAACCCTCACCTCTAAGAGAACACATGAAAAAAAAAACTTAGCCCCTGTAAAATATTTGCCTGAGAAGAACATGAAGCATGAATGGATAAATCAGAAGGCTTACCAATGAATGAAAATTATTAACTTATTGACAACTAAAAAAAATTAACATTAAAATCTAAATTTAAGCAGGAATAGCTTCTAAATTTTAGTTTGCAATTTTCGCATCATTTTGTCTTTGTTTAGACAGAAGTTTCTTACATAGCTATAACAATATGAATACCATTCTGAACAACATATTTAAACTAAAAAAATATATATCAATTAATGTGGCAACAAAAACAAAATATAGAAACAAATTAGCGCAGATTATAAAATGCGACTGCAGAGAGCCTCATTGGATCTAGATTTCAACAGTTTGTCAAAAAGATGAAAACACATAACCCATTTACTAAAAATAAAGCAAGAGCAAATGACAACTGCAACATGAATGAATGTAATTAATGAATAAATATGCTCATTTTATGTAAAAAATTTTTAATAAAAAATACAATATTTTTTCTTAGTAAACTAATTTCAGTAAATTCTTTTTACTTAAAATTATATCTGAAAATAATAATTAAAATAGATCAAATAAATGGTATAGCTATTTCAAGTATACTTTCCACTCTGATGAGCCGTACTCTTGAAGATGCACGCATACTAAAACTGTTGCATGGTACATTTTAAAATATATCAATCTAAATGCATAACATATTCCATTAGAATTTGCCCATTAATTCTAGACATAGTCAACGAAAAGAGAAGAGATCCTCTTAATTTTGGACACCAGTAGAACAAAACCCTTTTAAAATGGAAGTATTATGATATCAAATCATGGTATAAAAGATTAATAGCAACAACAAATAAAATATTTTGATACTGAGAAAATAAAATTAAGACCCATAGCAATAAATAAAAACTAACAAGCATAAACAAAAAAATCTTTTGATTGTAAAAAAACAAAGTATTTTATACGAATAAAACAAATTTGAGTAACTTTATTTTTGTACAGTGAAACTTCTTTTTTAACAATTAAAATTTTTCACAATAGCAGTTATGAAAAAGTTTGAAGCACATAAAAGAAAAGGGAGAATTGTCTTTCGACCCACCATTTAGCTAAATGTATGTCACTAAAAAAATAATTTTTATAAATTTGTTCTTATAATTAAAGGTTTTCAAATGCTTACTAAAATGAAAGTTTTATACATCATGAATGAATCTCTATGATAGTGACAATTAAAACCATAACAACGAAACATACCATTTCCTCTTTCTCAAAACTAGAACTGGCACGATTGAAGCTGACAGATTGTTTACTTGAATTACTTTCTTGAAGAGGCTCCATTGGTTTTGTATCCAACATATAATCGCTGAATTCCTTTTCAACATTTCTACATTCTGAGCTGTGGATGGCAGAGATAGGGAAATAAACCACAATAAATTAGAAAATTTTTTTAAATAATTAAACATTTTTTGATTCCATCTATAAAATTCTTCAAAAACATTTTAAGATGAAAAGATAAGTAAAAAATATAGTGATGTATATATAAAAACAATACAAGGAATTAAAAAGGGAGGAAAATTATCTTACTGATGAAATACTTCTCCTAGTGTAGGTAAATCAGATGGTACTGGCATCTTTTTGGGACCTTTCTTAGCATTCTTTCCAGACGATTCCTTTATAAGGTTTTCACCAGGTTGCATTTTTGTAGAGACAAAAAACTAGAGGGAAAAAAGTTGATACTTGTGTATTAATTCAATACAAGTGATGTTACAAATAATGACAATCTATTTGATACTATGGTAAAAACAAAAGTGGAAATTTGTCAAAAGTCATTTATAGCAAAGAGTTAACAACATCAAAATTTAAAGTCTAAACAAGATATAGTTCAAGTTACATGTCCACAATTCCTAGCAAAATTAACAAAATGTAACATGTATGTGAAAATGGAATAGAAGAAAGTCTTTGTAAAATAATTTTTAAATATATATTCCATTACCATTTTATCTCTTCGTAAGCTTTCAAAAACAAAATTTTCAAATTAAAATATAAATAATTTTTAGGATGTAAATGGTGCTGTTTCAACAGATGTGTGATACACTTGCTTCTCTGGAAAAGTGGGGAATTATATCAGTGATGAATAAGGCAGGAGAAAGAATGGAAGAATTGTGAGGCTTTAAGAGAAATAATATGGTTTATTTGTTAAATAAAAGTTATTCAATTAAAGCAGTGGTCTTCAAACTATGTTCTACAAAACTTACTCAGGGGTTCTACAAATTAAAATAAAATTTTAAAAAGAAAATTATATAAATATGTATATATGGTTTCCCCATCCCCTAAGGGGCAACATAAAAAATAAATTCGGCCCTGGGTAGCATCTCTTTTTAGTAATTTCCTTCAACTTTTATTATAATACAATAAAATATATTTTTTTTCTCTCTATGTACCATCTAGATTTTGGAAATTCTGTTTGATCCTGTGTTATGCAAAATAATTCTATACTCATTATTACAATATTTTGCAAAACTAAGAAAAAATATTTAGATGAGACAGTGTAAAACCATACAATAAAGCACCTTTTTCTATTTGAGAAATCTAAAAAAAAAAAACCCTCACCTCTAAGAGAACACATGAAAAAAAAAACTTAGCCCCTGTAAAATATTTGCCTGAGAAGAACATGAAGCATGAATGGATAAATCAGAAGGCTTACCAATGAATGAAAATTATTAACTTATTGACAACTAAAAAAAATTAACATTAAAATCTAAATTTAAGCAGGAATAGCTTCTAAATTTTAGTTTGCAATTTTCGCATCATTTTGTCTTTGTTTAGACAGAAGTTTCTTACATAGCTATAACAATATGAATACCATTCTGAACAACATATTTAAACTAAAAAAATATATATCAATTAATGTGGCAACAAAAACAAAATATAGAAACAAATTAGCGCAGATTATAAAATGCGACTGCAGAGAGCCTCATTGGATCTAGATTTCAACAGTTTGTCAAAAAGATGAAAACACATAACCCATTTACTAAAAATAAAGCAAGAGCAAATGACAACTGCAACATGAATGAATGTAATTAATGAATAAATATGCTCATTTTATGTAAAAAATTTTTAATAAAAATACAATATTTTTCTTAGTAAACTAATTTCAGTAAATTCTTTTTACTTAAAATTATATCTGAAAATAATAATTAAAATAGATCAAATAAATGGTATAGCTATTTCAAGTATACTTTCCACTCTGATGAGCCGTACTCTTGAAGATGCACGCATACTAAAACTGTTGCATGGTACATTTTAAAATATATCAATCTAAATGCATAACATATTCCATTAGAATTTGCCCATTAATTCTAGACATAGTCAACGAAAAGAGAAGAGATCCTCTTAATTTTGGACACCAGTAGAACAAAACCCTTTTAAAATGGAAGTATTATGATATCAAATCATGGTATAAAAGATTAATAGCAACAACAAATAAAATATTTTGATACTGAGAAAATAAAATTAAGACCCATAGCAATAAATAAAAACTAACAAGCATAAACAAAAAAATCTTTTGATTGTAAAAAAACAAAGTATTTTATACGAATAAAACAAATTTGAGTAACTTTATTTTTGTACAGTGAAGCTTCTTTTTTAACAATTAAAATTTTTCACAATAGCATTTATGAAAAAGTTTGAAGCACATAAAAGAAAAGGGAGAATTGTCTTTCGACCCACCATTTAGCTAAATGTATGTCACTAAAAAAATAATTTTTATAAATTTGTTCTTATAAATGAAGGTTTTCAAATGCTTACTAAAATGAAAGTTTTATACATCATGAATGAATCTCTATGATAGTTACAATTAAAACCATAACAACGAAACATACCATTTCATCTTTCTCAAAACTAGAACTGGCACGATTGAAGCTGACAGATTGTTTACTTCCATTACTTTCTTGAAGAGGCTCCATTGGTTTTGTATCCAACATATAATCGCTGAATTCCTTTTCAGCATTTCTACATTCTGAGCTGTCGATGGCAGAGATAGGGAAATAAACCACAATCAATTAGAAAATTTTTTTAAATAATTAAACATTTTTTGATTCCATCTATAAAATTCTTCAAAAACATTTTAAGATGAAAAGATAAGTAAAAAATATAGTGATGTATATATAAAAACAATACAAGGAATTAAAAAGGGAGGAAAATTATCTTACTGATGAAATACTTCTCCTAGTGTAGGTAAATCAGATGGTACTGGCATCTTTTTGGGACCTTTCTTAGCATTCTTTGCAGACGATTCCTTTATAAGGTTTTCACCAGGTTGCATTTTTGTAGAGACAAAAAACTAGAGGGAAAAAAGTTGATACTTGTGTATTAATTCAATACAAGTGATGTTACAAATAATGACAATCTTTTTGATACTATGGTAAAAACAAAAGTGGAAATTTGTCAAAAGTCATTTATAGCAAAGAGTTAACAACATCAAAATTTAAAGTCTAAACAAGATATAGTTCAAGTTACATGTCCACAATTCCTAGCAAAATTAACAAAATGTAACATGTATGTGAAAATGGAATAGAAGAAAGTCTTTGTAAAATAATTTTTAAATATATATTCCATTACCATTTTATCTCTTCGTAAGCTTTCAAAAACAAAATTTTCAAATTAAAATATAAATAATTTTTAGGATGTAAATGGTGCTGTTTCAACAGATGTGTGATACACTTGCTTCTCTGGCAAAGTGGGGAATTATATCAGTGATGAATAAGGCAGGAGAAAGAATGGAAGAATTGTGAGGCTTTAAGAGAAATAATATGGTTTATTTGTTAAATAAAAGTTATTCAATTAAAGCAGTGGTCTTCAAACTATGTTCTACAAAACTTACTCAGGGGTTCTACAAATTAAAATAAAATTTTAAAAAGAAAATTATATAAATATGTATATATGGTTTCCCCATCCCCTAAGGGGCAACATAAAAAATAAATTCGGCCCTGGGTAGCATCTCTTTTTAGTAATTTCCTTCAACTTTTATTATAATACAATAAAATATATTTTTTTTCTCTCTATGTACCATCTAGATTTTGGAAATTCTGTTTGATCCTGTGTTATGCAAAATAATTCTATACTCATTATTACAATATTTTGCAAAACTAAGAAAAAATATTTAGATGAGACAGTGTAAAACCATACAATAAAGCACCTTTTTCTATTTGAGAAATCTAAAAAAAAAAACCCCTCACCTCTAAGAGAACACATGAAAAAAAAAACTTAGCCCCTGTAAAATATTTGCCTGAGAAGAACATGAAGCATGAATGGATAAATCAGAAGGCTTACCAATGAATGAAAATTATTAACTTATTGACAACTAAAAAAAATTAACATTAAAATCTAAATTTAAGCAGGAATAGCTTCTAAATTTTAGTTTGCAATTTTCGCATCATTTTGTCTTTGTTTAGACAGAAGTTTCTTACATAGCTATAACAATATGAATACCATTCTGAACAACATATTTAAACTAAAAAATATATATCAATTAATGTGGCAACAAAAACAAAATATAGAAACAAATTAGCGCAGATTATAAAATGCGACTGCAGAGAGCCTCATTGGATCTAGATTTCAACAGTTTGTCAAAAAGATGAAAACACATAACCCATTTACTAAAAATAAAGCAAGAGCAAATGACAACTGCAACATGAATGAATGTAATTAATGAATAAATATGCTCATTTTATGTAAAAATTTTTAAAAAAAATACAATATTTTTTCTTAGTAAACTAATTTCAGTAAATTCTTTTACTTAAAATTATATCTGAAAATAATAATTAAAATAGATCAAATAAATGGTATAGCTATTTCAAGTATACTTTCCACTCTGATGAGCCGTACTTTGAAGATGCACGCATACTAAAACTGTTGCATGGTACATTTTAAAAATATATCAATCTAAATGCATAACATATTCCATTAGAATTTGCCCATTAATTCTAGACATAGTCAACGAAAAGAGAAGAGATCCTCTTAATTTTGGACACCAGTAGAACAAAACCCTTTTAAAATGGAAGTATTATGATATCAAATCATGGTATAAAAGATTAATAGCAACAATAAAGAAAATATTTTGATACTGAGAAAATAAAATTAGACCCATAGCAATAAATAAAAACTAACAAGCATAAACAAAAAAAATCTTTTGATTGTAAAAAAACAAAGTATTTTATATGAATAAAACAAATTTGAGTAACTTTATTTTTGTACAGTGAAACTTTTTTAACAATTAAAATTTTTCACAATAGCAGTTATGAAAAAAGTTTGAAGCACATAAAAGAAAAGGAGAATTGTCTTTCGACCCACCATTTAGCTAAATGTATGTCACTAAAAATAATTTTTATAAATTTGTTCTTATAAATGAAGGTTTTCAAATGCTTACTAAAAATGAAAGTTTTATACATCATGAATGAATCTCTATGATAGTGACAATTAAAACCATAACAACGAAACATACCATTTCATCTTTCTCAAAACTAGAACTGGCACGATTGAAGCTGACAGATTGTTTACTTCCATTACTTTCTTGAAGAGGCTCCATTGGTTTTGTATCCAACATATAATCGCTGAATTCCTTTTCAGCATTTCTACATTCTGAGCTGTCGATGGCAGAGATAGGGAAATAAACCACAATCAATTAGAAAATTTTTTTAAATAATTAAACATTTTTTGATTCCATCTATAAAATTCTTCAAAAACATTTTAAGATGAAAAGATAAGTAAAAAATATAGTGATGTATATATAAAAACAATACAAGGAATTAAAAAGGGAGGAAAATTATCTTACTGATGAAATACTTCTCCTAGTGTAGGTAAATCAGATGGTACTGGCATCTTTTTGGGACCTTTCTTAGCATTCTTTGCAGACGATTCCTTTATAAGGTTTTCACCAGGTTGCATTTTTGTAGAGACAAAAAACTAGAGGGAAAAAAGTTGATACTTGTGTATTAATTCAATACAAGTGATGTTACAAATAATGACAATCTTTTTGATACTATGGTAAAAACAAAAGTGGAAATTTGTCAAAAGTCATTTATAGCAAAGAGTTAACAACATCAAAATTTAAAGTCTAAACAAGATATAGTTCAAGTTACATGTCCACAATTCCTAGCAAAATTAACAAAATGTAACATGTATGTGAAAATGGAATAGAAGAAAGTCTTTGTAAAATAATTTTTAAATATATATTCCATTACCATTTTATCTCTTCGTAAGCTTTCAAAAACAAAATTTTCAAATTAAAATATAAATAATTTTTAGGATGTAAATGGTGCTGTTTCAACAGATGTGTGATACACTTGCTTCTCTGGCAAAGTGGGGAATTATATCAGTGATGAATAAGGCAGGAGAAAGAATGGAAGAATTGTGAGGCTTTAAGAGAAATAATATGGTTTATTTGTTAAATAAAAGTTATTCAATTAAAGCAGTGGTCTTCAAACTATGTTCTACAAAACTTACTCAGGGGTTCTACAAATTAAAATAAAATTTTAAAAAGAAAATTATATAAATATGTATATATGGTTTCCCCATCCCCTAAGGGGCAACATAAAAAATAAATTCGGCCCTGGGTAGCATCTCTTTATAGTAATTTCCTTCAACTTTTATTATAATACAATAAAATATATTTTTTTTCTCTCTATGTACCATCCAGATTTTGGAAATTCTGTTTGATCCTGTGTTATGCAAAATAATTCTATACTCATTATTACAATATTTTGCAAAACTAAGAAAAAATATTTAGATGAGACAGTGTAAAACCATACAATAAAGCACCTTTTTTCTATTTGAGAAATCTAAAAAAAAAAAAAAAACCCTCACCTCTAAGAGAACACATGAAAAAAAAAACTTAGCCCCTGTAAAATATTTGCCTGAGAAGAACATGAAGCATGAATGGATAAATCAGAAGGCTTACCAATGAATGAAAATTATTAACTTATTGACAACTAAAAAAATTAACATTAAAATCTAAATTTAAGCAGGAATAGCTTCTAAATTTTAGTTTGCAATTTTCGCATCATTTTGTCTTTGTTTAGACAGAAGTTTCTTACATAGCTATAACAATATGAATACCATTCTGAACAACATATTTAAACTAAAAAAATATATATCAATTAATGTGGCAACAAAAACAAAATATAGAAACAAATTAGCGCAGATTATAAAATGCGACTGCAGAGAGCCTCATTGGATCTAGATTTCAACAGTTTGTCAAAAAGATGAAAACACATAACCCATTTACTAAAAATAAAGCAAGAGCAAATGACAACTGCAACATGAATGAATGTAATTAATGAATAAATATGCTCATTTTATGTAAAAAATTTTTAATAAAAAATACAATATTTTTTCTTAGTAAACTAATTTCAGTAAATTCTTTTTACTTAAAATTATATCTGAAAATAATAATTAAAATAGATCAAATAAATGGTATAGCTATTTCAAGTATACTTTCCACTCTGATGAGCCGTACTCTTGAAGATGCACGCATACTAAAACTGTTGCATGGTACATTTTAAAATATATCAATCTAAATGCATAACATATTCCATTAGAATTTGCCCATTAATTCTAGACATAGTCAACGAAAAGAGAAGAGATCCTCTTAATTTTGGACACCAGTAGAACAAAACCCTTTTAAAATGGAAGTATTATGATATCAAATCATGGTATAAAAGATTAATAGCAACAATAAAGAAAATATTTTGATACTGAGAAAATAAAATTAGACCCATAGCAATAAATAAAAACTAACAAGCATAAACAAAAAAATCTTTTGATTGTAAAAAACAAAGTATTTTTATATGAATAAAAACAAATTTGAGTAACTTTATTTTTGTACAGTGAAACTTCTTTTTTAACAATTAAAATTTTTCACAATAGCAGTTATGAAAAAGTTTGAAGCACATAAAAGAAAAGGGAGAATTGTCTTTCGACCCACCATTTAGCTAAATGTATGTCACTAAAAAAATAATTTTTATAAATTTGTTCTTATAAATGAAGGTTTTCAAATGCTTACTAAAATGAAAGTTTTATACATCATGAATGAATCTCTATGATAGTTACAATTAAAACCATAACAACGAAACATACCATTTCATCTTTCTCAAAACTAGAACTGGCACGATTGAAGCTGACAGATTGTTTACTTCCATTACTTTCTTGAAGAGGCTCCATTGGTTTTGTATCCAACATATAATCGCTGAATTCCTTTTCAGCATTTCTACATTCTGAGCTGTCGATGGCAGAGATAGGGAAATAAACCACAATCAATTAGAAAATTTTTTTAAATAATTAAACATTTTTTGATTCCATCTATAAAATTCTTCAAAAACATTTTAAGATGAAAAGATAAGTAAAAAATATAGTGATGTATATATAAAAACAATACAAGGAATTAAAAAGGGAGGAAAATTATCTTACTGATGAAATACTTCTCCTAGTGTAGGTAAATCAGATGGTACTGGCATCTTTTGGGACCTTTCTTAGCATTCTTTGCAGACGATTCCTTTATAAGGTTTTCACCAGGTTGCATTTTTGTAGAGACAAAAAACTAGAGGGAAAAAAAAAGTTGATACTTGTGTATTAATTCAATACAAGTGATGTTACAAATAATGACAATCTTTTTGATACTATGGTAAAAACAAAAGTGGAAATTTGTCAAAAGTCATTTATAGCAAAGAGTTAACAACATCAAAATTTAAAGTCTAAACAAGATATAGTTCAAGTTACATGTCCACAATTCCTAGCAAAATTAACAAAATGTAACATGTATGTGAAAATGGAATAGAAGAAAGTCTTTGTAAAATAATTTTTAAATATATATTCCATTACCATTTTATCTCTTCGTAAGCTTTCAAAAACAAAATTTTCAAATTAAAATATAAATAATTTTTAGGATGTAAATGGTGCTGTTTCAACAGATGTGTGATACACTTGCTTCTCTGGCAAAGTGGGGAATTATATCAGTGATGAATAAGGCAGGAGAAAGAATGGAAGAATTGTGAGGCTTTAAGAGAAATAATATGGTTTATTTGTTAAATAAAAGTTATTCAATTAAAGCAGTGGTCTTCAAACTATGTTCTACAAAACTTACTCAGGGGTTCTACAAATTAAAATAAAATTTTAAAAAAGAAAATTATATAAATATGTATATATGGTTTCCCCCATCCCCTAAGGGGCAACATAAAAATAAATTCGGCCCTGGGTAGCATCTCTTTTAGTAATTTCCTTCAACTTTTATTATAATACAATAAAATATTTTTTTTCTCTCTATGTACCATCCAGATTTTGGAAATTCTGTTTGATCCTGTGTTATGCAAAATAATTCTATACTCATTATTACAATATTTTGCAAAACTAAGAAAAATATTTAGATGAGACAGTGTAAAACCATACAATAAAGCACCTTTTTCTATTTGAGAAATCTAAAAAAAAAACCCCTCACCTCTAAGAGAACACATGAAAAAAAAAACTTAGCCCCTGTAAAATATTTGCCTGAGAAGAACATGAAGCATGAATGGATAAATCAGAAGGCTTACCAATGAATGAAAATTATTAACTTATTGACAACTAAAAAAAAAATTAACATTAAAATCTAAATTTAAGCAGGAATAGCTTCTAAATTTTAGTTTGCAATTTTCGCATCATTTTGTCTTTGTTTAGACAGAAGTTTCTTACATAGCTATAACAATATGAATACCATTCTGAACAACATATTTAAACTAAAAAATATATATCAATTAATGTGGCAACAAAAACAAAATATAGAAACAAATTAGCGCAGATTATAAAATGCGACTGCAGAGAGCCTCATTGATCTAGATTTCAACAGTTTGTCAAAAAGATGAAAACACATAACCCATTTACTAAAAATAAAGCAAGAGCAAATGACAACTGCAACATGAATGAATGTAATTAATGAATAAATATGCTCATTTTATGTAAAAATTTTAATAAAAATACAATATTTTTCTTAGTAAACTAATTTCAGTAAATTCTTTTTACTTAAAATTATATCTGAAAATAATAATTAAAATAGATCAAATAAATGGTATAGCTATTTCAAGTATACTTTCCACTCTGATGAGCCGTACTCTTGAAGATGCACGCATACTAAAACTGTTGCATGGTACATTTTAAAATATATCAATCTAAATGCATAACATATTCCATTAGAATTTGCCCATTAATTCTAGACATAGTCAACTTAAAAAAGAGAAGAGATCCTCTTAATTTTGGACACCAGTAGAACAAAACCCTTTTAAAATGGAAGTATTATGATATCAAATCATGGTATAAAAGATTAATAGCAACAACAAATAAAATATTTTGATACTGAGAAAATAAAATTAGACCCATAGCAATAAATAAAAACTAACAAGCATAAACAAAAAAATCTTTTGATTGTAAAAAAACAAAAGTATTTTATACGAATAAAACAAATTTGAGTAACTTTATTTTTGTACAGTGAAGCTTCTTTTAACAATTAAAATTTTTCACAATAGCATTTATGAAAAAGTTTGAAGCACATAAAAGAAAAGGGAGAATTGTCTTTCGACCCACCATTTAGCTAAATGTATGTCACTAAAAAAATAATTTTTATAAATTTGTTCTTATAAATGAAGGTTTTCAAATGCTTACTAAAATGAAAGTTTTATACATCATGAATGAATCTCTATGATAGTTACAATTAAAACCATAACAACGAAACATACCATTTCATCTTTCTCAAAACTAGAACTGGCACGATTGAAGCTGACAGATTGTTTACTTCCACTACTTTCTTGAAGAGGCTCCATTGGTTTTGTATCCAACATATCTTTGCTGAATTCCTTTTTAACATTTCCACTTTCTAAGTTGTTGATGACAGAGATAAGGGAATGAACCACATCATTAAATATAGCTTTATTCAAATTATCAAATAATGGATTTCTTTCCTCTTTATTTTTACCAACATGTAATTTTTCAAAACCAGAAATGGAATTTGTTGATGCACGGGGATCAAAATCATTATTACATGTCTGAGAAATGTCCACGGATTGAATTTGGAAATTTCGATATAGCTGCAATACAAAAATGCTTTAAATTAAATGCACAACCATGTGTTATCTTACACATATATACCATAATACCAAAGTTATGAACTTCTGAAAAAGATATATACATTCAAATACCAGAAAAATAGTGCAGAGGATTTTGTGCAAAATACTGTTTAGTCATTTAACCTGGTCATGCATAAGTGCAGCCAGAGGGAAAAGTGGTATCTCTAGTAAAAATGATACCAGCAATGTTTTAACCATTTCCACCCAGCATCATATTTATAGGACAGTTCACTTTCACCATTATAAATAAAGCTATTCAATGTTTCGCCTATTTTTTTTTTTACATCTTGAAGAGTAATGGTTTCACCCTACTTTTTTAAACCAGTTTGGACTGGAGATGGAAGCATTTTTCAGCCAGCTGCAGACACGTAAACTTCACCATTTTCATGATTTTTTCTTGCTGAATTTCATTTTTATCATACGAAAAGGTTTTAAAGGTAAGTCTAAATATTTTTTCAAAATTTATCTTTCAAATATTCTATTAACAGATATTTTACAATGTTTTAAAATTATTTTTACTTGTATCAGTTTTAAATACAAATTTAAACTACTGTCCTAAAAATCGGATGCTGGGCAGATCCATTAAATTTTCTGATATTTAGTTTATTTCATAGGTGCTCAAGATGTCACAGAAAAAAGTTTTTAGAACTGCCGAGGAAACTGTATAATATCTATTTTCAGAGGAATTAGAGTCCGAAATGATTGATTTGCCACCAGAAGTAGATGAATTAACAGATGAAGAAGGTTTTGACGACACTGAAACTCTTGACCCATCTGTAAGAGCCGTAGCAGGTAGTATTGAAATTTCTGTACCTTATGAAATTCATGATGATCATAGAGAGAAAGGTTTATCAAACAAAAGTAAAAAGCGAAGCTGCTCAGAACCAGGAACAAATATACGCAAGAAAGGTAAAAAAGAGTTAATAGCAGATCGGAAAAAGTTCTACCAAATTATAATTTTTCTGATATAATTTTTCTGATGCTTCAAAAGTAAACTATGAAAAAGCTGTAAGCACTTTAGAGGGTCTATTGCCCATAGAAGTTTCTGAAGAACTTTTGTCTCTGACATATTTTGATCATAATTTAAACAGAAACAGAAAAATACGCCAAACAATGGAAAAACAAACCAGATTTTTCCTTAACTGAAGAATTAAAAACATTTATTGGTTTTTTGATTTTCTTTGGATATCATACACTATCAAGTGAACGTCACTATTGGTCAGATGAAGATTTAATGGTTCATATAGTAAAAAACTCAATGACTAGAAACAGATGCTTAGAAATAAAATCTGTGATTCATTTTGCTGATAATAATGAAGCCAAGTCCCAAGCAAATGACAGAGCTTTCAAAGTTTGAAAATTAATTACTGAAATGAACGCAAATCTTCAGAAATGGGGAATTTTCGACAAGCATCTGTTTATTGATGAAATGATTCGATATCAAGGTCATCATTACTTCAAGCAATACATTAAAGGTAAACCCATAAGGTTTGGGTATAAGATGTGGGCATTATATGGGAACAATGGCTACTGCTATAATTTTGATTTGTATTGCGGCTAGTAAGTTGTCGCTGCTGCTTCTACCGTGGCTTTTTCAAAAGAGCCCTTAGGAACTCGAGTTATATCATTGCCAAGTTATTTGAAACCACAGATTACATCAGACACCGTTTGCCGAGGTACATTCAGCAAACGAACTGTCATTTGCCTTACTGAAACAACTCTAAAACAGTTGACCTTTGGCTCGACATTATCAAAAACACATAAATTAAAGTAAAAACTAAGAAATATATTCAAAAATATTTTATTATTAAAGTGTTAGATAAAGAAATACGAAAACACCAATTAAAAGGAAATTTGTTAACTATACTAGGAGGCAAAAAATTTGTCAGAGTTTTTTTGCCGCACCCTGTAATTGCGTTTCTTGATAAAACTAATTTCCTAAGAATACTTTTAGAGTTTCATTTTTATAACTTCTAAGGTGCATCATCTTTACTGTTCTAGAGTGTACATTCAAAATCAGCATAGGACAAAACAAGTTCCTCATGAGCTTAAGGCAACAGAGACCTAACAGCTTCTGAAGAAATGTTCCAAAGCATCTTGAAGATATTAAACTTTTTTTGTAAGTTTTAATCAAGTGTACAAGACGTGGGAGAAAGATGAGTTTCTTACAAAAATTATCTCAAGGAAGAGAACTTCACTGATTACAGGAATTGGCATGTACTGGATCTGAATAACAGATTAGGCATACAAACCATGTGTATGGCAAAAGTGAAAAAAATTACTTTTCTGGGGCGATAAAAAATGTTTAGAATAGATATGAGATACTTGCATGACTATCGCCTGCCATGCAACCTAAAAATCTGGTGTTACAGTATAGTGGTGTAATTTCATTTTATAGCTGGATCTTTTTGGTTGTCAAAAAATCCACGAAACTCATGGCACACTTTCTACTGCATGTCTTTAGTTCTTCTACAACATGTATACGATATTTGTAATCAATAAATTTCTATGCAATAGAGCACATTTGGGCCTTGAAGAGCAGAAGTCTCCCACCATTCTTGGATAGTACTGATCTAACTAGACAATGAGAAAGCGTACAGCAAGCAATCTCGCAGGAGGACAAATCAAAGACAGATGAACAGCTTGGATTAGGGCTGAGGTCAGCCAACTCATTACTGGTTTATTTTGCACTAGCAAATCAATTTCTCGAATAAATCATTCAATTTCTATGATATTGTTAGTGTTTACTTTTCCAATAGATGTACATCCCCTGAACTGTGATTTTCGTCCTATTCTAATAACTTATTCATGGTGCATTGCTTATATTATGAAGTGTATGCTGTTCATTTCACTTAAGTACATTTTTATGAACAACTTTTTTAGGGAGGAAAAAAAAAGGTCTGCAATACCTTTTGAGTTGGTTCAGTAAGTGAAGTAGATTACCTTTTGACATACTTAATTTAAGGTAATTTAGATTTACACAAATTGATTTTAGTATTAATTTTTTACATTTTTTAGATATTTATTTTCTCTAAATTTAACTTCCGTCCAATAATATCGGCAAATAAAGCAGACAAGCAGCATTTTAAAAAGATATTAAAGCATGGAATTTTAGCTATAAGCTTATAAGTTTGCTGACGTATTGTTGTGGCTATATTGCTTTGTTCTAAGCTGTGTTACTATTTTCTAGCTTATTGGTTTGCTTCAAGTTACATTCAAAATAATTTAGTATAATATTTATTACTACAACTATTTATACATACTCTATGACCTTGTTTTCTACGGGAGATATGCTCTACTGAACAGCACGTTTAAAAAATCGTATAAAAAGTCTTTACTTACTTGAAAAGTTAGGAATATGTTTCATTATTTTCTACAGTCTTATGAAACCAAAATCAGTAAAAAATTGTACAGTTTACAAAGGTCGACTAAAATACATTTCTTAGAAAATTTCTCAAGTTTGAAATTCAAACAAAAGTGCTTATAATAAACAAATTTACTCTACTTTTTTTTCGGAAGGCCATATAAGTTGTATACATTTCTTAATGACTATCACTACCTCATAATGGTCTTCACCATTTGCAAAATTGTTCCAAATCATTTTCAGCATCAAAAGACTCATGCAATAAATCTTACCAGTAAAGATGGATCTTCACAAACTTATTCTCATTCCGAGAAGCTTTCTTTTCTGACTATGTAATCAGTAATCTAAATTTACAATGATTTGAATGAATTTTATGCAGTTTACAATATTGAAACAATCAGCTCTGCCGCTCATGTCATAATTTAAAAACTCGCTCAGAATTGGGGTCTTAAGAAATTTATTTTTCTATTTACTCCGAGGTAGAAGGCCATTCCTATTTTTAGAGAACTGTCTGAATGCAAGCTTCATAACAAGTATACCTTTATAAGTTTGTACAAGACATTTTTAGATGAAATACAAACTGTATAACTTTAAAATAATTTAAAAAATATTTTGCATAGTGAATGATATTTGTAGTGAAGCTTTATGGTGTAAGAGCAAGATTTGACTATGTTGCACAAATCATTAAAAAATACAGTACAAATATTAAAACCAGAATCAGAATGAAAAATCAAAACAATGTGATAAGTCAGGTACATTAAAACAAAATTCAATTATAATGCATTAGGCAAAGTACAAAAAGGTATAAAAAATATTGCAATAATTAAGTTAAAATTAAAGAAAAATTATTAAAAGAATTCTTTTCTAAAGAATGTTTAATGTAGTTAGACATTTCTGTATCAAATAACATATTGAAGGAGAGTTTATTAATGTCGTACTAAAAAGCAAAGTGAGGGTTATTGGCGATGGACCTCCTATTCTGAACCATGGTCAAGTGACAAGGATGTCACTTGAGCTGGTGTCCTCCTTCTCCAAGAACTACACCACACCAAAGGAAGGAATTTGAGCCTCACAACAAATTTACTGTACATCAGCTCCTTTACACGATGGGTCTTCAGTAACACCATGCTCAAACTCGTGCCACGTCAATCACGAGTCCATTACCTTGACCACTTCGCAAATGCAATCTCCCCCAGCTATGGCCGAAGTAAAGCACAAATAACTGTCTAATTTAATTGTATTTGTCTATGGGTGTGGTCTTCAAACTGTGTTCCGTGGAACCCTGGGGTTCCACAAGGAATACCCAGGGGTTCCATATGAGTAACAATAAAAAAAATCAAAAAGAAACTTGTAAATATGTATGCAAAATGGGATTCACATTCTTTATGAAGTTTGTATAACTACATGTATCTAAAGCTTATCCTATTCATTAAAACTGAAAATTTTATTTATATATTATAACTATATTTTGCAGCACTTTTTAAACTTGTATTATAATATAATAAATGAATATTAAAATGTTATACATATAATTACTACTAGATCGTGAACATTATATTGTTTACTATTTCAGGTTCCACGAGATAATTTTATACTGGTTAAGTGGCACAATGTCTTGCAAAACTAAATAGTTTTTTAACCCTTTTGCGGGCACAAAGCTAAAATACACTTTTCTGTGATAAAGTACTTAATAAATGTAATGTTCTCATCCTCTATAAACATTACATATACTCACAAAAAAAAAACTGATCAGGGGTTCTATTCTTGGGTGGTGGCTACATGTTATAGCCACTGAACATTTATGACATTTAACTTACTTTTTAGGAAAGAAATAACGAATCATATTACAATAAGCTTTTAATGAAAAATTAACATTTATGCTAATACTTATTTCAATAAGAATTAAATACAAAGTAGAAGTGTAATATAATAATAGAATAATTATGCAACGAATACTTACTCAGAATATACATTGAAATTGGTATATATCTACATTTTATATTTTATTTAATTTTAGTATAAAAAGTTAGAAATAAAGTAATATTTTGAAGGATTTAAAATGAGTTATTTCACAAATTTGATGAGCTATTTACTGTGGAACTTTATAATATGCAAATGTTTTATCCAAACAGAAGAGCTGTAATGAAAGATTTTCGTACCCGAGAATCTTGTACCACATATTGTAAACAAAGTTTTCTTATATTTCCGACCCCCAACATTCTCACATGATTCTAAGTGCTCTCTTCCTTGAGTGGAGTAAAAGTGAAAATTTCTAGGTTATTTTTCTGTTCTATGTGGGCAGTGGATAGAGCCTCTGTCCACATATAAAAAATTTCCCAAACCCAAAATAAAATCTTTTTTTTTAAATTGCCCATTTGCTTAATTCATTCAGATGAGAGAAAAGTATACTTAAGACTTATTGAAATGTTTTTCACAGATCACAAATTTTATTTATAGTAATCAAAATAAAATTTGTAGGTTTACACCAAGGAAAACTATTTTTAACTACCCATCAGAGGACATGAAATGCAAAAAAAGGTATCGTGATGCTATCTGTATTGATTTTCATGCGTTTTAGCTTCAATAAATGCATATGGATAGACTAAATATCCATCACCCGCTTGCAGAGGTGGATTAAGCGCATGAGAGGGATCCCAAGCTTGATGGATTCCAGTTATAAATTAAACATGCAACAAAAAGATCTTGAACTGATATTGCAACCCCAATGATTTCTACAGATTTGAGTTGTATAGCAGCCTTATCCAGCTTTCTTTCATGTAACTATATTGCGGCGATCTGTACAAAATTTTCACGAGTTTTTTTTGTTAAAATTTTATTTTGAACAAATGAATGCTATTCAAGTCAAAGAAGTTCAGTTTTAGTTCCCAAGCCCTGCTTATTTATTCTTAAATACAGCTTACACTGATGGGGAAAAAACCCAACACAAAGAAAATATTATTGTAGACGAATGACCTCTCCGGAAATACATTTGCCTAGATAACATACACTCATAGAGAAAAAAAATTAGCACACCAGGAAATAATTGCAGGATCGTAATGAAATTTGGCATGAAGGTACATGTGGGGGAGATATGCAAATGATTAGAAATGCAGCGTGATTGAGCATCACATATAGCCGGTAGAGGGCATTTAATGTCGTTCTCTGCGGAGTATAAAAAAAGTAACCAACGCTTGTTTGAGTTTGC
Organism: Trichonephila clavipes; assembly: GCA_019973935.1. Taxonomy (NCBI): domain Eukaryota; kingdom Metazoa; phylum Arthropoda; class Arachnida; order Araneae; family Nephilidae; genus Trichonephila; species Trichonephila clavipes. The sequence goes on from BMAU01020812.1 coordinate 305,196, forward strand.
AGAATCGTTTACAAAAGAGTTGAGGTAGACATGCCATTACGCCGTTTGAGAGGGGAGAATCATCGGCATAATGGAAGCTGGGTGGTCAGCTAGGCAAGTAGCTCGTTAATTATGTCGCTCTGATTGTGCTGTGAGGAGATGTTGGGACCAGTGGATCCGAGAGATGTCATTTACACGAAGACCAGGCAAAGGACACACACGTTACACCAGTCGTGGAGAAGACTGCCACATTGTAAGAAATGCATACATACAGCCATCTGTTGCATTGGCTGCCCTCCAGGCACAGGTAGCACCTTCACTAGGGGGCCCCTGTGTCTTCTCAAACCATACAAAGGCACCTGGCTGAAGGACATATGGGATCGCAGCGCCCATTAAGTGTGTTGACCTAGACGCCCACTCATCAACGCCTCCGTTTGGAGTGGTGCCGCACACGAGGAAACTGGACTGCAGCAGAATTGAATCAGGTCGTCTTTAATGATGTGAATCCAGATTCAATCTCAGCAGTGATGATAATCCTGTTCGTGTGTGGAGACCCCGTAGTGAACACCTCAATCCTGCCTTTGCTTTACAGCGACACACTGCTCCCACAGCTGGTGTGATGGTATTGGGTGCCATTGCCTACAATGCACGGTCACCCGTAGTATTGATCTGTGGCACCATGACATCCTGCAACCACATGTGTTGCCACTCATGCAATGGCTCCAAGAAGCCATTTATCAACAAGACACTGCTTGGCCTCACATCACAAGGGTGTCACAAGACCGTCTCCACACTGTTACTACCCTTCCTTGGACTGCCCGATCTCCAGATGTGTCTCCAATCGAGCATATCTGGGATCATTTGGGATGGCGATCTGGGCATTCCACGAATTTGAACGAACTAGAGTCAAGGTTACAGCAAATATGGAACGAAATATCTCAAGACATAATACAGAACTTGTATGCCTCAATGCTCGATTGTATTGCATCGTGCATTCACGCTAGAGGAGGTTCAACAGGTTATTAAATCCTCCGTTCTTTTACTTTTTTTCTCTGAAATGAATTATCCTTTTTCTTTGATTTTCTAATCATTTACTTATATCAAAGTATCACTACGTATATGTAAAATTTCGTTTTATTTTGATGCCTCCTTCTTGGTGTGATAATTTTTTTGTCCATGAGCATATTTAATTGTTTAAGTTTCAAAATCACAGATTAATGTAAGTGTGAGAAGAGTAATCCTAAATGTAATATGATGGTATATAAAAATTTGGGTGAACCAGGGACATCTTAAGTCTTGGACCAACTGGACACAAACCCAGCGCCTTGGCCCCAATGGGGGTTTCGTCTCTTTTTCTCGACTTCATCTTAATAAGATCATGAATCAAATAATTTCAATGGTCAAATATTTTTTCCTGTTGTATTCTCCGAAAAACTGAGAAATTCAGATGATATGTCAACTGGCTACATGTGATGATGTTCGTTCATGTTATAGGCCTAGTCCTTCCATTATACACTATCATTACTCATTCAGTTAAACAGCAGAAATTGGCTGAGCTGGCTGTGTGATTTTGAAAATCATGCACATTAATTTGGGGCCTACATTTGTGTATGAGTCTGTAGATGAGTTAGTCACAGATAATCTATATGAGATAAATAAAATAATTATTTAGTATTAATTCATCCTTTTAAAATGATTAAAAATAGCAGAAGAAAACCATTTTAGATCATTAAGCTTTTCTATTAACGTTCTTACATCTACATTGTCAACAACTTTTTGTTGTCGGATCAGAAGAACTAAATTTTAAAAACAAAGATAATATATAAATAGAGATGCAACATTACTCCTTTCCCAGTAACATAGTTACGATACAATATGCAATAAAAGTAGTAACATTTTAAATTGACATGCAATACATACAAATAAGATTAAAAATACGTCATATGAGAATCATAAAATAATATGCAACTAATTTCTGTAACATGATAAAAACGTTATGTGTCTACCAGAGTATGTAGTTTTCTGGATATCTTTTTCCAGCAAATCTGGTGGCTGTTTTTCAATTTTTGTTTGCACAATCAGTTTCTTTTCGGACAGAGTTGGTGCACGTTCTGATTGTTTGAGATAATCAAGATTATCACTATCAGTAAATAACAAATATGCAGGTTATAATCTGTCTACAGATATATTAAAGTCCTTTCCTTTAATTTTCACAGTAAAATATTTGTCGTATCTCTCAGCCACTGGGAACGGTTCATCGTACGGAGGTTTGAGTGCTTTTTTCACTCTGTCAACATGTATAAACACATGTGTACTGTTAAGTAAGTCTTTATGGACAAAGTGTTTTAGGGATGGTTGTCAGCGAGTTTTCATTGTTTGTAACTGATCCATTTGTTTCTGTAATTCTTCCACTAACGTATCTGTATGGAAGATATTTTTCAATTTCTCGAAAAATTCTCCAGGTAATCGGATAGTTTGTCCGTAAACCATTTGTGCAATTGTGTAATTTGTGTCACTACGTAGAGCTGATCGTAATCCTAACAATAGTGTTGGTAAGATCTGTGTCCATTTAACTGAGTTATGCGCTCTGATGGCTGCTTTTAAGGTGCGATGGATTATTTCAATTTTTCCGTTACATTGTGGATGTTGTTGTGTATAATTTAAATCCACAAACACATATGTTTTTAAAGAGCTCAGATTTAAATTGAGTACCTTGATCAGAAACACACAGTATGGCATTCCAAAGTGTGAAATCCAGTGACTATAAAATTCTTGAGCAACCGTTTCTGCCATGATATTTGATAAAGGAATAACCTCTATCCAACATGTGAAGTGGTCAATACAAGTAAGACAATTTATTTTTCCATCTGATACAAGAAATGGACCTATGATGTCAACATGGATGACACTGAATCGATCATCTACTTCTTGGAAGGTGCCAATTTGTGAATGTGTATGTCTATTAATTTTGTTCTTTTGACACAGGATACAAGATTTTGCCCATTGATGGATATCTTTTTGAATGTTTAGCCAAATAAATCTGGAAGCTATTTGTTTAACAGTAGACTTTACAGCAGGGTGAGCCAAATTGTGAATTTTTTTAAACATGTGCATTCGAAGAGAGGTATAAATGGACGTATGTTTGCAGTTGAAATATCACACCAAAGTAATTTACCAGAGTCAAGGGAATATTATTTAAAATTTAAGGATGGTTTCAAGCACAGTTTATAAAGTTCTTCATTATCAACTTGTGCATCAGCAATTTTATCATAATCTATTTCAGAGATAGATTCAATCTTCGATAAGGAATCTACAACTACATTTTTTTCTCCACTAATGTGACAAATATTCGTTGAAAATTGTGATATGTATTGTAAATGACGTAACTGTCTAGGTGAAGCTTTTTCATTTTTTGATGAAAGGCATATGTAATTGGCTAGTGATCAGTACAAATAACAAAATTTTGTCCTTCAAGAAGATGTTTAAACTGTTTCACGGAAAGATGTATTCCTAATAATTCCCAATTATAGGTACTGTAATTTTTCAATGCTTCAGTAAATTTTTTAGAAAAAAAAAAATGAAATCTGTTTCCAACTTCCAGCTTCAAACTGCTGTAATACTGATCCGATTTCAAAATTGGAAGCACCAGTAAATAAATCCAATTGTAAATCAGGGCCAGGAAAGCTTAATAAAGTAGCATGTGCAAGATCTTGTTTACATTTTTCAAAATTTTCTTTAGCTTCTTCAGTCCAAATAATTTTTGTCTTCATTCTTTTTTAAACCTTTTAAATACTCATGAAGAATAGCTTGATGTTTAGCTGCATTTTTTAAATATCTTCTATAAAAGTTAAGGAGTCCAAGGAAGGTTCTCAAACCACACTAATTGTTTCGGGTAATTTGTAAGATAAAATTGCATCTACTTTCTATGGAAGTGGCTTAGATCCTTCGGGTGTTATCAAGTATCCTAGAAATTCTAAATGAGTTACTCCCAAAGTTGATTCTGAGATATTCACTCGAAGACCATATTTTTGTAAACAATCAAACACTAGTTTCAAATGAGTTTTATGTTGTTCTTTATTTTCAGAGGCTACTAGAATGTCATCCAGATATGGAAAACCAAACTCTAGACCAAATAATACTTCATTAATAAAATGCTGAAAAGTAGATGGTGCATTTCTTATATAACCCAAAGCTCATAACATTAAATTTAAATAAGCCAAATAGTGTTATGGCTGTCTTTTCCTTATCTTTCTCAGCAATGGGGATTTGATAATATGCTTTGAATAAATCAATCATAGAAAATATTGTTATGTAGATCCAGGTTCGTGGATTTTATGCAAAACAATCACGAAGAAATTAAACAGTTCTTTAAGAGAGATGCAAATTTATTATCAAAAATCCAATCCTTTAAATACATGATTCAGCAGCAATATTCACAGAGTAAATATCCAAAGGTCTTCAGATCTTCAACAGCAATCAAACACAATCATCAGTGTTTAAAAATACACGTAAGTTAAAAAGATTCCCAAGTACAGCTGAGCTAATCGCTAGTCAAAACAATCCTCACTACTCGCTGGTTTAATCAAGACTGACTGGTTGCGGCTGGCACTCCTATTTATAGCCGCGGCAGAAACTTCCAGAAATATAACCGTTCGTGTCATTGAGCGTGACGTTAATGGAGAGATCCACTACTTTCTAGAAGAATCCAGAGGGTCCCAAACTCGCCCACATGATCACCAATGATGCCAAAATCGGCGCCAACTTGGTCGCCAAAAATGATGCCAACTTGGCTCTACCACCAAAATTTCGTCAAGTTCTCATTTAATCGCCATTATAACGTAAGGGGTGGGATTGCTTGTGAATAGTACAATTTTAACATGAAATAAAAATAACAGAGTAATATAAATGCATTAAACACCCAAATACAAATTATTTACACTAGTTACACAAAATTCGGAACAATATTCTTTTTCCCTTTAAAATATGAAAATCTTCAATACATGGAATTGGGTAACGGTCAGGAATGGTTTGACCATTTAAACATCTATAATCACTGCATGGTCCAATGCTTCCATCTTTTTTATTCACAAGATGTAGTGGGCTTGCCCATGGAGATTTGGAAGGTCGAACGATATCATTATCTAACATAAATTTAAATTCTTGCTTGGCTATTTCTAATTTTATAATCCAATTGACGAGCTTTTGAGTCAACAGGTCGGCCTTTAGTAGCAATACAGAGTTTAACATGTTTCGTATCAGTAATTACTAAATTTGGCTTCATTAAATCTGGAAATTGTAATATATTAGAAAATTATATTTATATTTATCCATTATGTTGATTTTATTTTCTTGTAAAATAGAAGAAATTTCACCTTTAACATGAAGGTTAGTTATTCCATCTATTAACTGTTTATTCCGGATGTCAATTAACAAGTTAAACTTATTTTGAAAATCAGCACCAGTTCTCCCTTTATCTACTTTAGCAATAATGAAAGGAAAATGGAACTCACGACACAGCCCTAGATTTAAATTTAAAATTTTATTTTTACATGAGGCAGGGGTTACTGATAAAACAGCACCACTATCAACAAGAAAGCGTAAGCTGGTGTTTTTGTCAGTTACAAATAAACAGTAATTACGACAATCTATATTCTGTAGCAGGAGAGCTTGCTGCCAAATTTACTGCTTTTCCATGTTTTCCGATGCCTTATTCCAGGAACATGGACTTTTACATTTATTAAGATAACATTTATCACCAAACATGAAGTGGGAATAACAGTATTTTCCATTTGGGTTGAAATGTTTACGAGATCAACCAACTTTTATTTAGAGTTTGACTGAAATTTCTAAATTCGTTTCTTGATTTTCCCCTCTTGATGTACAATTCTGAAATCTGTTTCTCCAAAAGGCTGACTTTATCACAGATATTTTTCATAGCAGAATTATCTGCAGTAGAAGAATAAATTTCTGGTGATGAATTTATTTAAAAAAATTTTTCTGCCATAACTGACAAATTTTCCGAACTGACAACTAAAATATTTCTGATGGTGTCCGGTAATTTATCTAGCAATAAGGTCCTTATAACTTAGAAAACTACAGCCAACGATTTCATTTTTCACAAAAGTTGACTGGGTTTCATGTCACCTAATGAGATTCCAGTAAGCAATTTTTTAATGCATTTTTCTTCACTTTCTTTGAAAGTATTTAAAAGTCTACTTATAGCACAAGAATATTTATTTTTCTCATCACTCTGAGTGATATCCCATATATTTTCTATGAATTTTGAATCTAACTGTACAACAAGGTAATTAAACTTAGTTTCTTCTCGTTTAATATTAGTAATGGAAAACAGAGCTTCAACTTGGAAAAACCATATTTCAGGCTTTTCTTCCCTAAAAAGGAGGAATTTTTATGCTTACTTTGTTTGCTTCGAATTTGCAAGAGCCATTTCATTATTCTCATCCATCATTTGAATATGTCCAGATCACCAGTTTGTAGATGAGTTAGTCACAGATAATATACAAGATAAATAAAATAATTATTTAGAATTTATTCATCCTTCTAAAACGATTAAAAATAGCAGAAGAAAACTATTTTAGATCGTTAAGTTCTTTTATTAACATTAAGCTTTCTAAATAAACCAGTATTTAAACATCAAACGAAGACAATTTTGGTGGGATCGATAAAAGTACTGGCATTCGGAACAGAAGGTGCCCGGTTCAAATCTTCCTACATTGGCGACTCATGACTGAAGTAAGAAAAAACAAATTTCTGAACTGCCGTGGCGCCATCTACCACAAGAAAAATAAATAAATAAAAATAATAATAATTAGAAGAGAGAAAAATAAATAAGAAAAAAAATAATAAAATAAATAAACACGCTCTAATTAGAAGAGAGAAAATAAATAAGAAAAAAATAATAAAATAAATAAACACGCTCTATGTAACAAATGAACGAAAAAAGGAAGAAAAAATCACTCCCCTATACACCTCACTGGTGGGGGAGTAGTGTAGCGGTATCTAAATAAATCATTTCTTAGAACATCACGCAAAGATGATCGTTTTGGCGTGATTCATAAAGTACTGGCACTCGGAACGGAAGGTGCCCAGTTCGAATCCTCCTACAAGCCCAAGGCCTACTTTCACGTAGGGGCTCAGGGCTTCAAGAAGTCTTAAAACATCCCTGGGTGTAATCGTCAGAATTTTAAAGGCAAGCATGCAAACATGCATACAATGTGTCATACAAGTATCGTGTATCAGTTTTTGGGATAAGTTGCATGTTTGTTGTTCTGGGTAGGTTAAATTTTAGGTTGTTTAATTCTGGTTGAGTGGAAGACACTGTCATTGCCGTCAAATGATGTCCCATTCGTGCTCGATTTGGAGACTGAACTGGTGATCTATCATGGTAAGACGTTTACACTCTATAAAGCATGTTGGGTTTCAACAGGGTATGTAGGCGCACGTTATCCTGTTGGAAAGCACACCTTGAATGATGTTTATAAATGGCAGTGCAACAGTTTGAATCACAAGACTGAGGTACAAGTTTGCAGTCAAGGTGTGCGATTTAACATCAAGAGTTCCCCTGCAATCAAAGAAAATTGCTTGTGCCAGACCATAACTCTAGGTGCAGGCTCAGTGTGTCAAGGCCGCAGAAAACCTGTTTACTTGAGCTAATCAGGCCTTCTTCTAATCAATAAACAGCCTTGATCCGAGAACTCAACACATCGCCACTCCGAACTCCAATGATCTCTTGCATGACATTGCTGAAGTTGCAGATGCCAGTGATTTGGAGATAATAATATAAAGGCTACAGGGTGCATGGCTGGGAGCTATTCCTGAAACGACTGATTTGTTACAATTCACTGTGTTCCTCTGGTGCCAAAAAAATTATAATTTCTACTATAGATGCACTGCAATGTTCCCGAGCCATATGGTGAATATGGCGGTCTTCTCTGTCAGTGGTAACCTGTGTGTTGTTGGACGATAGTTTTCTTGAGACAGGGGTTTACCAATTTTTTCTTCCCGGGACCACTGCTGCCAAAAATTATGCACAGTGGACACATTTCTACCAAGTCTTTCTTCAATATCATGGAAAGAAAATCCACTTTTTTTCAGCTCTATCATACTACCCTGTTCAAATTCAGCGAGCTGTTGATAATTACTCCTACGTCTTCTCAAAGTCATTTCAAACTAACATCAGCTCACTACGTTAAGTCTCAACTGTAAATAACACTCACGAACTTTATAAAACGTATTTAAAAAACTCTTTATTCGTTTCCTCAAAATGGCACAACTAGCGCCACATTTATGCACCTAACACGAAATCTGAATCAAAGTCATCTATCAGATGTATAAACATGTCTACCTAATTTCGTTGATATAGAACAACTCCTTCTAGGTGATGAGATTTTTTTTTTCAATCAGTGTATTTTACTAATGAGGAAAAATGAAATAAAATGAAGTTATGTGATGAAAGATGTGTCTAGTTCAAAGCAAACTACTTTAAATTAGTTAAAAATTTAGACCTTAATAGTGCAATAAAGATTATCAAAAGCGGCCCTGGCTGAAATCCGTGATAGAAATCAGGAGAAAAGGCCACAATACTGGAGGCAACTTCTCTTTTGAAACTGATGAACAAATATGAAACTTGCTAAATGACCATGATTTGGAATACCATACTCTCCAGAGAAGAAATATTAATAGCAAGTTGAGTGTGAATTATTAAAAGAATCTCTCTCTCTCTCTCTATATATATATATATAGTCTACTAAAATTTCTAAAAAATATATCCAAAATTTGAGGAACGAATTTGGAAAAATAGAATAAGGCGCGCAATTGATTTATGAGGGTGCTTGTTTGAAGAGGAAGCTGGACAAGCCTGCAGGTAGCAAAAGAGAAAAATTATTTTCGGTGAAAGTAAAGAAGTCTTATGAATTTTTGAAAGAAGGGTAAATTTCATTGTGAATCTATTTTATATCATGTGACAGGGCAAGAGCAAAACTATCCCGAAGAGCTGAGTTTTATGAAACTGTTATAGAACACTTTACTGTATTTTTTGAAAAGAGATTATTGTACCTGAAATTAAGAATAAAGCTACACAAAAACTGAAGGAAACATACAAAGACGATATTGAATGTTTTAATTTTGACGATATAAATTAGATAAGTTTTTACTATTTTTTTAAAGGCTAGAAAATTATCGAGTTGCTAGAGAAATCCTCGTGTAGAGATACTGCAAAAAATTTTTTTTAACAATACTGATATCGAATAGCTTAGGTGAGAGATCTTTTTCAATTTTATAAATCATTTTAAAAACTATTTAAGAAGTACTATGGGAGAGAAGACAAATTGAACAACATGGCCATATTATGTATAGAACAAGATGTTTTGAACAAAATAAAAACAGCAAAAATAATTGAAGAATTTGCCAAAGAGAAATCAAGTAAAGGCATTGTTTTTGAACAAAATAAAAACAGCAAAAATAATTGAAGAATTTGCCAAAGAGAAATCAAGAAGTAAAGGCATATGGCAAGGTTGTAAGCTCTTTAGTAAGGTGTTAAATGTTTTTATAAACAGTTAAGAGTTTTCTTTAGCTGTTCAGTTTTATTATAAGCTATACATTTTATTTTTAAATTTTAAGGTAAGAAAACTTTTGCCTACTGTAGTTTTTCGACTCTTGAGCCCATGGGCCTCAAAACTTTTACCGCTAGGGCCTCCAACTAGCTTAATCCACTTCTGCCCCCTTGGAGAAAATTTTTTTGTTATGTGGCTAGACCTATTAGCCCCTGCCTGCGAAAGGGTTAATGGAAAAGACATCTTTTTTTTTACATTTGTGGAAAAAAACACCTATAATGAAGGAGAGGAAAAAAACCTACCAACATATCAACAGAGTTGATGTTAAAACCTAAATTAACATACAAACAGCTCCTAAATTTGATGTTGCAAATTCATGCAAAATATACTGCATTTCTTGAACAGCTATAAATATTTTAATGCCATTCAGAACATTGTGTTTAAGGGAAATACATTTCTCAATATGAGTGGCTACAACAACAAACTAAACTCACTATATGTAATTTAATCTCAATAGACTTAGACTTCAACAGTTTGTGTGAAAAAAGCAAGCAAATATCCCAGTTACTAAATATAATGCATGGGTAGGTGACACTTGGATCATAAATTTATATTATTAAAGAGTAAATAATAATAAAAAAATAGATTAGAATTTTTAATAATAAATGCAAAACCTTTTTTAATTGTCATTACGTAAAGTACCTATAAACTATTCTTCTAAATATGTATGCGGAATGGAGTTCCATGAAAACTATTCTAGTTCTAGAGGTTCCACGAGAACACCTTCAAGTTTTAGGGGTTCCGTGAATTGAAAAAGTTTGAAGACCACTGGTCTAAGGAATTAAAATAAATAGGTTGAGTAAAATGAAAATATAAGTTTTCCACATACCTTATGCAACATAAGGGCAATGTTGCCGACAATGTTGATAAAACAAAAATATGTAAATCAAATAATAATGCATAAGAAATACGAAATATAAATTATAATTAACGTTCAGGATAACGCGAACAGAAATACTAAATAAGTGCACTAGAAAAATAACCTAAAAAAAGAGAGTGCAATGGATCTTTATGGTATTTGGGGGAATCCATGTTTACCCAAGACAGTAAACACCATTAAAAAGTGAAAAGATCACATAGGGCATCTAACGCTGATGATTCTTGAACCTAAAGAAGGTAAGCTTATAAAAAGAAATGATTAGCACAAAAGAAAGCTAACACATTAAGTATTATATATATGCACCCAACTCTTTTTTACATGATTTAAGCCAACAGTAGTGCTAGACATATCTGACACATCTACTAATGACAGCATTTTAGATCCAATTTGTAATAAACCTACATGCTTGTTTTGAAGGGTTTTTTTAATTACATCCACCAGCGTCCTCTCGGACATAAGGTGTCTTGCAGTCCAATATACAATAGATGTCGCTTTAGCAGTAGGAGAACTTTGCAGTTGTCTTGTGAGAGAACATGAAGTAGAGCTGGGCAATCAGATAGATGCTTCCCCAGTTATTGGCCTGGATTTACAGGGAGGGCAGAGAGGTGAATCAGCCAAATTAATCTTAAACAGATGGGCTTGCAGGTAATCATGTCCGGTGGACTCTGAAACATGCCACACCTTCCACCATAGGTAGGGCAGAAAGCTGAGCACGTCTTTGGCCATCAAGCAGACAAGACCAAGATTTGCCAACAGTCAGGTCTAAGAGTGGAAATTCTTTTCTGTCAAAATTTGTCCCTGAGAAGTCACTTGGTGTTTCAAGAGGCATCAAAAGGCAAAGTGGATGCATCATTGAAGCCTTTTTGGCCAACTTGTTGGCTTGTTAATTACCATGAATGCTGCAATTAGATAGGATCCATTGGAGAACGACCTCTCTTCTGGTGCAAGGAAATGAGTTGATAAGTTGCTTGCACTCAAACTCAAGTTTTGATGGGAATAGATTGTAGCCAGATACCGTCTTAATTGCGACTTGAGAATCTATGAATATTACAACGTTTAGGCCAGGAGTAGCACTAACGGCTCTAAAAGCCATAAATATTGCATAACTCTCACCATCAAAATTGTCTCATCAAGCACTAAGAGGTTCTTTAAGATTAAAAGAGTTGGAGAAAGCTCCAGCTCCGGCCCTACCAAAGGAAGCTGTGGCAGAGCCATCAGTAAATACATGTAACCAATCTTAAACAGGATATCTCTCATGAATAGTAGCCAGAGCTGCAGAACTTAACTCAGACAGGAGGGAATTATGCTTATGAACAGGCAGGACCAAATCCAGATTAGCAGAAGCATACCTCAAATGACAAAAATCTATTATTGGAAACACCAAAATATTTGCAAGTCTCTGGAACTCAAACAAGAAAGTATGTTGAGTTTTAAGTCTTGCTTTCGAAGTTATGTTGAATACAGTGGTGTAACAGAGAATATTAGCTACACTCCCCCTGCTTAGTCAGTTTTGGGCTCCCTAGAATCCTGCCCCCCAGCACAATACGTTGAACATTACACCACTGGATTAATAATTGTTAGTTAGTAGTTTTAATCCTAATTTCAATTTGAATTTTTATTTGTTTTATGTACTTATAGACTTAATTTTCACTGAACACTAATTGTACTTTTTTTTGTAATAAAAAATTAATTGCTACTGTTTTATAAATATGTTACATGAATTTCATTATTACTTCTTTTTCATGGGTTTTTGTGAAAATATTTGCTTCTTTCAACTTACATGATTTTTCAAAGTTGTGAACATATCCCCAAATTTACCATGTATTGCACGGATTTTTTTCAAATGGTTTTCTAAAGAACATATCTACCATGTAAAAAAAAAGAAAAGAGTTGGGTGTATATATATATACAGCTCCGAAACAGTATGACTGGTAGGTTGTTCATGTTCTGCTGTTTAGAATTTATGCAAAAAGGATAAATAAAGGTGAAACCAAAAGTAGACACCTAGCTATTGGACATCCATGCATCATCAAAGAAAAAGGACGCAAAAAACTGTCCCTCTTAGTAAGCAAATAAAGGCACCAAACAGTGGCTCAGCTGACAGCCCAACACAATGCAGATCCAAGTGCAAGTGTTTTGGAACATGCAATTTGGTGGACACTGTTCCATACAGGGCTGTGCAGTAAGCCTCTCACTCGTGGGCCTATGTTGACCAAGCGTTATTGCCAACTATGCCAAGAAGGAGATCAGGAACATTGAGACATCACCATAAATAAGTGGAAGAGAGTTTCCTGGTTAGATGAATAACAATTTCTCATTCATCATGCTGATGATTGTGTCAAGGTGTATCATCTTCCACAGTCGAACAGTTCTTCCCTCCATTTGCACAGACTGGTGCTGGCGGTATTAGGCTTTGGAGAACATTCTCATTGGTGACTCTAGATCCTTTAGCTCTGATAGAAGAGATAGTGAAAGTTATAAACTATCTGAGCATAACTGCTGATCAGTTGCATATGTTGTGGATCATATGGATCAAGTGGTCTGTGTGGGTGGAGTGTTGTTGCTACTCATGAAGATACCACAAGGTGTATCTGGACAAAAAACATATGTAACTGATTCAATCTTAATCTTGGCATTACAAGATGTGTTATTGTTTACTCTGATATTTTAAGTTCAGTCTAATACTTAGTGGTAATTTAATTTGTTAAAGATTATTAAGTTTATAGTTACCAATAAATCTAGGAAAAGATATTACAGATTATTTAGGAGCAGAACACGCGCCATACATATTTTATATGGTGCAGCGAAACCTGCAATATATGCAGGCTTTAAAAAGTATTGTAGTTTTTTTGTTTGATTTAAAAATGGAAGTTATTGATAAAGTTAAAGCTAAAAAAGCTTATTAATAAAGTCAAATCGTTCTTGGAAACCTTTGATATCCAGAACGAAACTGATCAAGAAAAACTATGAATATTCACTGAATATAGATGCCAAGCAAATACAGCTCTAAACTCTTAATAAAGAAGCAGAAGATTTACTCTTAGATAAAGAATTGTTTGAAGCAGAAATAGAAAAGTATAGAAAAAGGAACGAATCAAAGGGAAAAGGAAAATGAACACAAGACGGGGTTGAATGACAAAATCGAGTTGTATCATTTTTTCTTTCATATTATTTTACATTATTCCAGTGGGCTTTTATGAGCAACAAAAATGATGAAATTTCTACGAGTTTTTGACTTTTGTAGCTAGCGTGGATAATACACATTTTTATTTTTAATGTTATTAAATTATGAACATACGAAAATAAATCTTTTGAATCATCTGTGCTCAGTCGTAATATCTGTTTAGAACAGCATATTGTTAAGCACAGCTGGAACTGCATTTATTTCATTATATATACTCCTGGATATTAAAATTGCTATACCATGAAGATCGAATTTGCTGGTCAGTTCTAGCCAAATCACTGTCATTGAACAACATAATTAGGAATAACGCCATCTAAATTCTATATTAAAGAAAAGATTGCACAGCAGGTTTTAGATTTGGAAGTCGCAAACGAATGGTTGTTTATACACGGGGGTACCCTTCCTATATATAACACTGTAGATACGCTCCTTAAAAGAACCATGTAGTGAGAAACCATATTATACCAGGTCAACAGCTAATACATATTGTTTTTGAAGTCACCAATTTTTATTAAAAATACAAACATGTAAAACAAAAACAAAAAAAATGTTATCATTTAATTTTAGCTTATTTTATCAAATTTATTCCTTATTACTGCTCACTACAATGAGGAGAGTTTTTTTAGGCCAAGGGATATTATCAAAACTCATTTCTTCATTAGGAATTTTTGTATATCTCCTGCTCTTTTTAAAAGATCTTTTTTTTTAGTCTATTTGCTGGACCTTACAAGTTTGTAATAAAACACATTTTATGGAAATAAGCCATTTTACACTCCCTTTTAAATTTCCCCCTACTTTTATCACACAAATCTTCAGTAAAGAGAAAATTATTCAAGTTTTTTCACAAAGGTAAGTAATTCCTGTAATTTTTTTTTACAGTAAAACCACTAAATTTATTAATTTTCATCAGAGCTCTCATCTTTAGAATTGATTTGATCAACGTTTTTGGAAGTTGTTCTCGCTACATCTGTTAGTATATTTTGGACATCCTCAAAACCTTTGCCATTGATCAAAAGCAAGTTCTAATATCAAAATTTTCATTACATTATTTGAATCAATTGTGTCTAAAATTCCTCAAAATAATAACCTTAAGAAGTACATAAACATTAACACTGAAATTATTTACATTGTGTGGATGACCTGGAGCATTTTCTAAGAACTACATCAATGAACATTTCAATCTGATTACTGGAGATCTGAACATATTACAAAGGAACATATTTAAGATTACAGAAAGTGGATATATGATCTCTCAAATAATAATTTCACTATAAAGAATTAAAAACACAGATTTTATCTATGTTCCATAATTATTAATAGAATTAAATTATAAAACTAAATATATGAAGTCATTTTTAAATAAATTAAACTAATGATTAAAGTTTTGCAAAAACATTTATCAATGATGCATGTTGATAAAATACCCCGTCAGGTTATTTGCTAATATTATAATTGCGAATAACTTAATGAGCATTTACAAAATAATGTGTTTGTTATTTATTTTTTTTTTAGAAATTAAGAGTTTAGTTCAAGAAAAGTTAAAATAGCAATTTATAAAAAAATTGGGGCTGAAACTGAAAAAAATTACTTGACATTAAATTTCTTCACATTTTATTAGCTTCAAAGTTCCAAAAAATACCAGTTCCTAATGTTATACATATAAACTTATACACATTTGTTTTCAATTAGCTAAGATGAAAACATAACAGAAATAAAAAAGACTAAGACATGGAATATCGTTTTAGAAATAAGGAAAAAATGTAAATTTAATTGAATAGATTTTCAAGATCACAGGTTAATTTAAGCTCAAGAAAATGCATTTTAAATGTGAAAATCTGTTACATTAATAGCCAGTGTAATCTCCAGAATTTTGAATGCAAGCCTGAAAGCATGCATGTATTGTGTCAGATGGGTGCCAAATGTCACTTTGTGGAATGGAGTTCCATGTTTGTTGTACTTGTGTGTCAATACTGCGGTGGTCATTGCTGGTCGTGGATGATGTTGAAGTTGTCATCCAATGATATCCCATACATGCTTAATTGGAGACAGATCTGATAACCTTGCACACCAAAGTAACATGTCAACACTTTGTAGAGCACATTGCACTACAACAGTGGTGTGAGGGCGAGTGTTATCCTCTTGGAAAACTCCCCCTCGAATACTAGCACTATAAGTTGAATTACCAAACTGATGTACAAATTTGTAGTCAGTGTGTTTGGAATAACTATGAGAGTGCTCCTGTTGTCATAGGAAATGGCTCCCCAGACCATGAATCCAGGTGTAGGTCCAGTGTGTCTAGGCCGCAGACAGTTTTTTTTACAGGCGTTACAATGGCCTCCTTCTGGCCAACACACCACCATCACTGGCACCAAGGCAGAACCTGCTTTCATCACAAAACACAACACATCTCAACTTTATCCTCCGACGAGCTCTAGCTTGACACCACCGGTGTTGCAAATGGCAATGGCTTGGAGTGAGTGGAATACATGCTACAGGGCACCCGGCTCAGAGCTGTCCTTGAACTAACCAATTTCTAACAGTTTGTTGTATCATTGTGGTACCATCTGCAGCTCCAATTTTTGCTACAGACACAGTACGATGCACCACAGCCACAGCTCAATACAATCATGCACATTGGATACATTAAGGCCAATTTCTTTCTGCAATATCATGGAAAGAAAACCCTCCTTCTCTGACCTTCATTACACTACCTCATTGAAACCTGGTCAGATTTTGATAATTGGTTTTTCGCATTCTTAAAGATATTATTGGCTAAGATTAACTCAATATTTCAAATTTCACAGACAAACAATGCTCACAAACTTTACAGCACGCATTTAAAGCAACTCTAATTTGCAAGTTCTGAAGTGCGAAATCTGAATCGATGTCATCTTTCAGATGTTCAAACATGCCTATTAAATTTCGTTTTTACCAAGTCTTTCTTGGTGTTATGATTTTTTTCCGTCAGTGTAATTGGAAAATATCTCTTACATGTTTCAAGCTCACTTCAGTTTTAAAAGGAAAAATTTATTACACTGTATAAATTTTTACAAAACACATCAATATGAAATGCGAGCAAAATTTTCAATTTTACATTTAGAAACATTAGAGATAGAAAATCCTCACATGCCCTCTAAATAGACTAAGTCTCAAAAGACATAGACCTGAATTTTCAATAGAAGATCTAATGAATTTGATAATCATCTGTAGGGGCCATGGGTAGCCTAGTTGTTAAGAGTGTTGGACTCTAGACCGGAAGGCCTGGGATCAAAACCACCAAATACCCTCCGAGTGCACACAGAGTACATGCTCATTATATCAGTGGATCCGAAAGTCTTGTGGGCAGTCGCAGCAGGAACCACAAGTGCAGAGGGCTGGAGAATATTCCCCTCCCCTCCAGTTCCATACCTAAATTGTGGAGATGGAGATAGGAGGTGTCGCCATATATCGTGAAGAAATTCAACCTGTCTCAGGCTCTGGCAACTTTCTTTCCTTCCCTACGGGAAAGACAAGACAACAACAATCAACTGTACTTAAAATTTATCGGGTCACGTATATTCTACTTCAGAATCTTCAGCACCACAGTTTCTACAATTTATGAGAATCCTGTTCAAAGATGCGAAGCTGAGAACAGCAATTACTGACAGAAATCAGATACTAAGCTGGAAAGGTATCGAACTTAAAGAGCTTTTTTTTAAATTAATTCTGTTTTTAACTTTCGTATTCTGTTCTGGTTTAATATTTAAATACATCATGCTTCCACAGCAATAAAATATTATCATTTCCAGTGTAAAAGTAAAATGACAAACTCATTGTGATTACAAAAAATTAGTGTTTACTTTATAAGCAACATACAAGTATGGTTTTCACTACACTAAAGAAGGTATTTTTATTCAGTAACTTTTTTTTAATGTTTTGCACTTTAATATTTATTCAACCTCAACAAATAACTTTGCGACGTACTTCATAGCATGCAGGTTTTTAGAGTCAAATGTATAAAAAAATCTTGAGTTTCATTCATTACAATACAAAGAATTATACGTCTCACATGGGCATGCCAACAATGGCATTCACCAATTCATGATTGACAACAAGTATTAATGGCTGACTATTTGCATTTACTAATGTGTTAGGGAAAACTCAAAATTCCATATGTGGTACAAACCCAAGAAGCTCTAAATTCCATCAGTTAACAGGGAACTGTATATGCTGGAAAGAAGCTTAATTTATTAGACATGTTTAGCTGGAGCACGTGGTAAGTCTACAATGGTTTGTGATTGACTAAAGGCATATGCGCAGTTTCTCTTATAGGAGACACCCATTCCATCTGCCATGACCTTATCATAAAAGTTAACAGGTCTGAAAGAGATGCAATACATTTAGATCCAAAAAATTTGGGAATATATCCAGGTAGTGAAATGCTCAGTAGGAAGTATAGCTTCCACTACTTACACTATATTTTGAGAAGTTTGTTGAGTTCATGCTCCATCATACTAATGCTGTCCTTTATTTCCATGGCAAAGTTGAAACTATCAAACTGTTGTACCAATTTTATTTGGGGGGCATTTGAATGTACATATCAGAGTAATTTACTTTCACTAGTATACACAGATATTTGTAAATCCAAATAATTCAGTTCAATTCATACATTTTCAAGATTGCATAAAATAAATCATTTAAAGAATTAAACTCAAGAATTACTTTTTTAAAAAATTGATTACTCCATTATATAGCTAAAATTAAAATAGTAAATTCACTTAGCCAGATTGAAAAAATTTACATTTCTCACTAAGAAGTACGTAAAGAAATCTTACGAAAGTATGATAGAAGCTCTGAGGTAATTATAACGTCAAAAACATATTAAATAAAAGTCTTCCAATAACATTACATTTCATTGCATATAGGAAAGAAATGATTAACGTATCATTATAAGAAATATAAAAAATCAATGATGCAAGGTTTGTACAAATAAGCTTATAATGTAGAATTTTGGATGCAATTAACACAAAAAAAAATTCCCATTGAATCTTCTATTTCTTTTTTAATGTAACTATTGATTAAATAATACATGTACATTTTTGAATGAAGCTAAAACAACAGTATCAGATATCAGAAAAATCATATTGAAAATATACGCACATGGAATTAAAATTAGAAGCTGAATTTAATTATTCTCCCAAACAAGATGATTTCCTAAGCAATCCAGTTCTGTTACCAATCATACGAAATTTTTAAGATATAAAAGTTACTACAAAATACTTCAAAACACATTTAAGAAATATAGAAAACCAACAAAATAAAGAGCACGAAAAGAGAAAATATATACTATATTTCACAGCAAAAGAAAATTAAAGTTTTTTACAGAATAAATACAAGACTATATTTGAAACAAAAAGAAATTCTTCATTTTTCTTAAAAACAGTAAAACTTCTTATAATGGTCATAATTTCTTAAAATGATCCGTTCTGAAAAATTTTTCAACTTAAAAAAATTACAATTTTTGTGAATCCATATTTTTGTCAAGTATTGTATAAGTCTAACCAAAAATTCCTTTACAGATACTTTCATAATTACGGACTTTACATGCAATCATCAATGAAATTCAGGAGAATTAAATCTAAAGTTTAAAGTATTTATAAAAATATGAACTTACCACATTATCATTTCCCGATTCATAAACGTTTCCAATTATCTGACTTCTACACTCTGATGCACACTTTTTCTTTTTGCAGTTTTCTTCAGGATGATCAAATAATTCTGATAATGTAAACTGAATATTTGGACTATTTTGATTTGGTATTTTTTTCTTACCTCCAATTAATTTGTTTTGAATTTCGGGTTTTAAACCGTCTAATGCAGAGAAAGAATAAATAGCAACATTAATTAGATCTTTTTGTTCTCCAGAAATTGTTGCTAAAGCATTAGTAACAGATACTTTTTCACATGGAGAAATATTACTTGTTAATTCATGTTCATACCCTTCATTACTCCTGTGAGGAATGTCGATGAACCGATTACTGGAATGCTGTGAATGTGGCTGCAAATATATACATATCAAATTAAATATATTAACATATATTTCATTCATATTTATCATGAACATCAAAGTAATTTATTTCATAGAAAGCTATTACATGCACACATATGTAAAGTTTAGCATGCCTATATTTATTAAAGTATTTAAACATAATTTTTATATTTCCAGGATTATTTACTTAAAACTAATCATAAATCTTTATTGTCATTTTATACCTAAAGATAATTTACTAATTGTCTTAAGTGAGACTGAATGCTTGTAAACAAAAAATTAACTTATTTTGGGAAATAAGTCAGGATTAAGTGCATTAAAACTTTGCAGCAATAATCTATAAAATAATCTGAAAAAAATTATACATAAAATATATCTTATGTATATAAATTCTATTTTATTAAATAATGAATTCATTAAGTATTCTATTTTTAAGAATGAGATACAGAATGTATATTTTGAATATATATATATATAAATAAAAGTACTGTGAGTGTTGCAATACATTTCTAGAGAACAAAAGATAATAGTGCAAAAGTGAACAGGTTATATGTATGCGTAAAGAAACATTTTTTGAAATATTATGTTGTTTCTTTCCTTTTAATGCTGTTCCTTAAATTATGCAACAAAACTTTTAAAGTATCTGAAATATATATGTTTATGTTGCTCACCAAAGTCAAATATTTAAAATTTTCCCATACGATGTATAATGAGAATATAAATTAATTCATACATTATTTAGTGGGATAATTTTCTGAAGAAAAAATTTCAAATTGTAAATTAAATAAACTTTTACATTCTCAACGGTTGTTAAAGGCACATTACAAAACATTTTAAATTCACATTGGAAAATGAATAAACCATTGCATTATGAATAAGGTATAGTATTAGGATACCTTGTATTCTATTGTAGTAGATATAAGTTGTAGTAAGTCAAAGGGAAAATAACACAGTCCTGCAAAATTAAAGTATTTGAAAAATACAAAAGTTTTCAATGATTTCTGCGTAATTTGGTGTGCTAATTTTGAAAAGGGCCAATCATATATCGATCCTTTTTGCTAAAATCTTATTTGAATAGGAATATCTAGAATAATTTAGAATGCACCATCCAGCAATACTGGTTTTTATCGAGTTAAATTCATGTAAATATCGATTCTTGTTGAGGCAAATTGATTTTTCAGTAAATGGATTGAAAATTACCATCACCAAATCTCACAAGTTGCTTCTGGTTGAAAGAAAAACTAGTTTCCTTGACGTTTAAACTTTTTAAATATCCAATTATGGTACCATTTCTTAAAAAATCACCAACATACTATTTTAAGTAGCTTTTATTAAGGTATTTTAAATAAAATAGACAACTGACCATCAAGAGTAAATATTATGTCAGCGCTCATGAAGATTGAAACAAACTTGAAACTCCACTAGAAGCAAAACAAATTTTGCATTTAAATATGTACTCTTTTTCCTTTGAAATTTCTTTATGACATTCAGTCTCAGGCCTATTTTGTGTTAACATCCAACAGTAGTCAAGCATGTTTTTCCCATCTTCCTTGATATATGCATTCCAGATCTTTGATGACTTGGTGAAATCTTTCCTCCTGTTCTTTGCTGACATCCTAAATTTTGAGGGGGGGTGAGAGAAGGAAATGTACTTTGATCCAATCAACCGAAGCTTCTGTTTCCTTTGTTGTCATGGAAGTCTCAAATTCTTTATCCTTCATAAGCTTGCAGATATCTGCGCCAACAAAAAGATCCCCTATTTCTCAACTTGGATTTGGATAAACCTTGTGCAAAGGTATTTGAAATGATCCCCATCTTTTGGAACAACTTCGGCAAACTGCTTCATTACATCTAATTTTAAATATAGAGGAAACAATATATTGATGGGCTCAACTAAGCTGTTCAGAATAACATTCTTGGTATCTAGTTTCAAGATTTTCTTTTCGGCCATTCTGTTATGACCCAACGTTGAGTCTTAATCACTGTTGTCCCACTTACAAATGAAACATGGGACATTTACATGGAAACATTTGTATACTTGCCTTGTTGACCAAGAAGCATGAAAATAACTTTCAAATCACAGCATGTTTTATTTTGTTGAGGATGTGTCAGGTTTTCATAGTTCCTTTAAATGCACCTAACGTCTAACTGGTACAGATGAGTACTGGCATCCGTGATGAAGAAAGACAGCCTTGAGGCTTCTTTTTAATGAATCTATATACTACCTCCATTTATTTTTTTCGTACATGATATTAAATTTGCTCATCGATTCGGGAACATCTGAAGACTAGACCAGGTTCTAGTCTTCCTTATAAGTATACTTAAAAAAATTCTTTTTCTTGATATTTGGAGCCCAACAATTCAACTGCTTCTTTTGATTGGGCTAGATCTATAATCAGATAATTAAGTTTAACCTGATAGATTGAAGGACTGAGGTGAGGCTCCTCAGAGCACATATTTGGTATCAGGGCATAGAAATTGTGGTGAAACTAAAGATAGAGATAACAATGGAAAGTTGTCAAAGAATGGTATTCTGTATGTTTTAACACAGTAGAATATAGCCATGAAAGGAAGAAATTGAACATTGAAAAAATGTTTGGTAAATACTCATTACAAATCTAATTAAAATTGAATTTTTCAAGAAAATGTAATGTGATAGAAACTTTCTATTATTTTTACAATAAATAAAGTTGACCCATTACTGTGCTAGTATATCAAGCAATCCAACTGTATGAGATCTGGTGATCGTGGTGGCAATAGAACCAGACCTTTCCATCTAATCCAGTGACTGGTGTATGCCATATCCAGCCAGTCATTTACAGGAGCACAAAAATGCACGGAATCCCTATCATGCACCATCATTCATTAATCACCATGTTTCAACATTTACTGTATTTTTTCTTGTACAGGTACAGTTCTTCGGGCATTTTTTTTAAGAACTCCCAATGAGAAATCTGGTTGTGCAGAGTTTGAGACATCCTGTTTAAACATAACTTTTTTTGGCTTAACTTATATAATTTCAAGATTCTTTAAAATTCATCATGAGTTTTGTAAAACTCCTGTACATTAATTAAATAATTTTACATTTAAAGATAAAATATTCGATTAAGTGAAATCCAATGCTGGTTAGCCCCTTATCTGCTGGGAAAAGCTACAAAATTCACCCCCCCCCAGTGCCACCGTTTTTCCCCACAGGCATTGTTATGTGGTTTATTGGGGAGAAAAGAAAAGGGTAAAATAATAAAATGAGAAAAAAAATTAATCTAGAGTTTGAATATAAAAAAATAAATTATAACTTTTTTACTATCTGTTCTGTGATATATCCTAAAACAGGGTTGAACAAATAAACCAGTATCACATTCAGTGCACTCGTATAAAAAATTAAAAAGCTCCTATTACACATGATAAGTGAAAATGACGACAAATGAAGAATAGAAAAGAGCATACTCAAACAGGAAAAAAGAAAAATTGCTTAGCTATGAATTTCACTGTTCCCTTTCGAATTCGTATCTCACATCTTCTACAAAATAAGCAAATTCTTTAGAAGCACTGTCAATGTCATGTTATAGTATTACAAAGCTGTGGGACTAGTTTTAAACATAATAGCATGATACAAATAGTTTTCCTTTGGAAGGATGAGCATACACATCCGGGGCATTAAAGGGTTAACAATGCAATAAAAAAATATATTAAAATTTTTAAAAATTATTTTTAAAAAAATAACTAGACAAAACAATAAATAAAAGTTATCTTATGTAATGAAACATGTAATTTTATTCACATCAAATGCTATTTTTATTAAATGTGCTACACTTTAGAAACTGAGATGCAAAAGATATACTTAGGAAGAAAAGGGAGGGGGATATATTGTGAGTAATGCAATATATTTCGAAAGAACATAAGGTCAATAGTGCAAAAGTTTGCCGAACTACAAAAAAATATTTCAAATAATATAACTATTCTCTGGTTTAATACGTAATATACCTCTCTCTCACACACACACAATTTCAAAGGAAAATGAAAAATAATGTTAGTTGTGTTGCATATTGAAATATTCCAATTCAATGAGTACTAAAAACATCTTTGTTTAGGATTACCAACTTTTTAAAAAATTTCGATTAATGAACATACATTTTTTATTCACCAAAAGTGTTGAAGATACTGAATGAAACATTTAAAAATAATTTTCAGAAGGAATGTACAGTAAAGCATTTAAAAAAGTAATACATAAAAAAAATACTGGTTAATTTTATTTTGAAAGGGAAAAAAAGTGTTTTTTTTCCCCTGTTTCAATTTTTTAAGATAATTACTCTGAGAAATTTTTAAGCTCTTAAAGAATAATGAAATTATAATTTTAACTCCTAATTTTAACATTTATATGTAACTAAATTTTATAAGTGCTGTCTGCATATTCAAGATATTTCATTTGCTTATAAAAATGAAAGAATTGATGAAATCATAAATGAAATGCCAATTCATAATAGTTAAAAAAAAGTTTTTAAATATATACGAACTTACCACAGTATGATTTTTGAATTCATCTAAGTTGCCCATTTCATATATATTCTTCAATGCTTGAGCCAACATCCTTTTAAGAATTTCTTGAGGATAATCAAATGATTTTGGAATGGACAATGACAGCATAACAGTATCTCCACTGACTTTTTTTTGCATTACTACTCTTAAGCCGTCCCTTTCAGAGATTGAAGAATATGGTACAATATCAATAATTACAGCCTCATCAAAAGATGCAGCCTTCTGTCTTTCAGAATTTATTTCCTCCTGCAGAGCAGTTGTAACATGTGACTGTTCCAGTACAGAAACGAAATTTGTTAATTTATAGGGACAACACATGCACATAAAGATAATATGCGACTGAAAGTTCAAAGAGTAAATAGAGGGAAAGGTTGGGGTATGGCAACTTAAAAACAAACCACTTTTAAAAGAAAATAAAAATAATTATACATTAATTTTTAAATAAATATAGTTCTTTTTTCAATTCCAATTATTTCTTATAGCGTTAGTTTTAGGATAATGAGAAACTAAAATATTTATTTCTCAGATATATATAATATAAATTGCTATATATGCAAAATTGTTAAATATCTACGGAACACAGTGCAGTTCTTTTTATGATTAAATCTTATAATGATATTAGTTTAAATAAAATATTTAATATAAATGTTTAACAAATCCTAATTAGCGATATTATAATGAGATTGATTGATTGAATATTAACATCGCACTGTTCAGCTACACGAGGGCTTTTGGCGACGGACCACGTAATTTTGAACCATGGTCAAGTGACGTGGACGACACCTGAGCTAGCACCCCCCTCTCCTAACTACCACACCACGCCAACAGCAGGATGTTTCAGCTCTCGACAGATTTAACATGCATCGTTGCCCTATACGGCGGGTCTTTAGTGGTACTGGGCTCGAACTCGTGACAAGTCAAGCCACGATCCGATGCCTATACCACTCGGCTACCGCGGCCACGATATTATGAGAATACAACACTAAAAATTGGCAGATCTATTTTAATTACCATTGTCAGTATAATGAGAAGTACAATTTATCAAAAACATTATTATACATCTCTGAATTGCCATATTAGAACTAGCAAAAACTCTATTGAAAAGATCTAGGCTTGAATTAGATATGACTTGTAGACGGCAGGCATAGGACAAAATAGAAGCAACATGAAAGGGATAAAATCTGGAATAATTGCTCTAAATCTCCTGCAATTTATGTGCCTTGCCTAGCACACTCTTTAAATTTTTTAGTTTTTTGATGCTACTTCTAGTAATATGTACTGTAAATGTTTTGAGAGGATGTTCCAATGTTTATATTGCCTATTTTCTGCATCTTCAATAAAATGAGACACTCTATAAAAGCATTTAAGAATTACTCTTAAACCCTTATGTGACACACATTGGGAAATTAAAATAGATTTGGTTAAAACAGCATAACACAGTTTGAACAAACTTGTAATATCCTAGAAGAATTTTCTGATGTAAATTATTATACTGGGGTATACCAAACTAGAAGTCTATTGGATTCAATACAAGGAATGCCAGTCATTTTGTTTAAAAGTATGGTATGCAATATTGTCCAAAATTAAAACTATCAATAAACTATTTCAAGCAAAAACATTTGCCCTAGACTCAGCTTTTAATTCACTCAATAAAACTGAAACTTAAATCTAAAAATTTATGAGCAACATTTAACACTCTTTTAAACAAAGAAAAACAGCTAGAATTACAACTTGTATATTTACAAATATTTACCTCAGAAAGAAATTTTCAAACATTTTTTATTCCGAAACAGCAGACGATGGTTAGAGTGAATAAATATCAACATTGCTGTTTTCAGCTACTCAAGGGCTTTGGGAGACAGTCCTCATAATTTTGAACCATGGTCAAGTGACGAGGATGCCACCTGAGACGGCACCTCCTTCTCCTAATTTCCACACCACACTAACAGGAGGACGTTTCCGCCCTGACAGATTAACGTATTTCATCCCCTGTACATGACAGGTCTTCAATAGCACTAGACTCTTATCTTATGACACACAGGCAATGAGTTCGTGATCTTGACCACTAGGCTAAATCACCCATGATGAAGTCAGAGGAAACACGATAGATTTAAAAGTATGCCACAAATATATTATTTTTAATTTCAAATTAATCACTGATATAAAAACTTTAAAAAAGTTTTTAAGAGCTTTATGAGGATAAAAACAAAATTTAACAAATTGGTTTTCTGTAGAATTTGATATGAATGTGAGGAAAGCAAAACATATAGCAATGCATACACAAAATAATAATTATAATGAGTTTCTAAACATAGCCCAGTTAAAACCTTTCTTTACATTGCCAGTTACTATAACAAGTGCTGAGTGTTCTTAAGGCAAATTAATTTTTTTAAAAATTTATCTGAGGTCAAACAAGTGTACAGAATGCTTTAAACCACACATTGTCTTTTTTACAAATTTCCTTAATCCAACAGATGGCATTATTTGCAACTCGAATGACATCAAGAACAATAAAGTTTGTCATCTAGTAACCCATCATTACTATAGCAACAGGGTGTGGATTAGAAATGATTGACTGTAGTCGGTATGAGAATGCATGCGCTCTTTGAAGAATCGGATGTGGAGACATCTTTTTTTAAAGGCGTGCTAGTGGGTTAGTATTGAAATGTGTATTGCACTTCTAAGGGGTTCTGAATTCTAGTCAGAAAGGTTAAGAATGGAAAGGGAATATGGGTGGGGGTTTTAATTTTTTGACGAAGAATGTGGAAGATCTTTTGTTGAAATTAAGAAAAAGTATTTTTTTTTTTTGAGTTTCAAGGCATATTTTTTTTATTTATCTTTGCACAATCTAATTTTCTTTGTGTGATAGAAATATGCGAAATTTTAATAAATTTCTTCCAGCTCAAATCTCTTAGGAACAAATTGTATTTGAAATTGCCATAGAAGGATTACTTATCATGGAAATAATCAGTTTCGATTTGAATCTTTAAAAAGGAAATGTCATTTTTCTAAGAAAATATTCATTAGAGCACTTTGTCAATCGTTTTTTAGCAGCATTCCATTTCTAGTTTTACAAATTAATGTTCTTAACAGTATCAATGATATGGGACCCCAAGCTTTGAGGGCCCCAAAACAAGTAAGCAAAAACTTGCAGAGGCCCTAAAAAGGGCCCCCAAGGAACTTAGATACATGGCCCACTCATGACCAGCTACACCAGTGTTTCCAATACTCATTAAAATACAACACAAATTTCACTACCTTCAATTAAATAATTATATTCATTGAATTATATTCCAAATTACACTTTGTTTTTATATACTAATCTTATTTATTAACATTTCGGTAACATCAGGTAAGTGCGACAATTTCAGTATATTTATTGTATATGGTCTGCGTTTGTATTCTCAGAATATTATTTTTAGTGTAGCCAATTATAAGTGTAGGATAAAATCGGCTTCTTTCTTTTGAATTTTTACTGCTTTTACCTCCTTTTCTAGTCCCACAATTGTGATGCTTAAATTCCCCAGAGGAGCGGTTTGGAGAACAGAAGTGCAGTTTAGAAATCAGATATTCTTATCAATTTTTTGATGAAATTATCTTCATAAGACTCATGATTTATAGAGAAAGAGTTCTTCAGTGAATTCACAAGCACATTTACGTTTGTTTTCTTGGATATCATAAACAAAACCCATGGGCCTAAGAAGAGGAAAGGGAGTTTAAATTTTTTGAATAAAAATTTGGTATATCTTCAGTTGAGAAAAAATACTTAGTGAAGTTTTATTTTTGTAGAGGGAGATTTCTCTTTTAAAATCTGTTTTTTTTATGCTGGTGGAGGGGGGTCAGTATCTAATGTTTTGTAGCTATTTTTGAATTCCGTTTGTTCCCCATTTTTATATCTGGCTGGGCATGCTACACACTAGAAAAAATAATGGATTACTCTAAATGTGTTACTAGTTTGAGAAGCGACGTTAAAGTTACACAGTGCCCTTTTTTAAGATAGTAATATTAAAAGTAATGTGTTTTCTTTTCAGATTATATTATTAAATTGATTTCGGATAAAAATCAATTTGATCAGTCTTTATTTTAAAAATAACAAGTTTTTCTTATAAAATACTCAATTTTTGAAGTTTTTTAGTGATTTCTGTTTCAAGATTATTGAGAGCAAAAGTTAGTATAAAATTAAAAATTCCAAACTAATTTTCCATACCAAAAATTCCTTGTAGAATTTTAATAATTATTTTCATAGCTAAACCTGGAAAAAAAATCAAATTTTTTAAAACATTAACTTCACCATTTTTTAAAAAAACTAGTGCTCTCAGGCCTAAATCCATAATAGCTTTTAAAGAACATGTATATAAAAAAAATCTTTCAAGATTACCTTGAACAGAAAAAAATCTTTAGGGAGAAACATATCTGCAAAATTGAAAAATCTGAGTGAATATTAACGTCGCACTGTTCAGCTACACAAGGGCTTTTGGTGACGGACCACGTAATTTTGAACCATGGTCAAGTGACGTGGACGACACCTGAGCTGGCACCCCCCTCTCCAAACTACCACACCAACGGTAGGACGTTTTTGCTCTCGACAGATTTATTGTGCATTATTCCTACACAGCGGGTTTTTAGCGGTACTGGGCTCAAACTCGTGACAAGGCCAGCCACAATACGATTCGCGTGTGTGTGTGTGTGTGTGTGTGCGTGCGTGTGTGTGTATATATATATAAAGTATAAAAACACTACTTTAATAGAATACATTTGAAGATATATATATTTTTTTAAATTTAAAATATGTTTTACATAAAATTTATAGCATTTGTTATGACCACAGATTACTAAGCTTAATCTTAACATATCACTTCCACAAAAATTTTGAAATGCTTATAAAAATAATAATGATATTTAACAACTGATTTTTTCTCAATTTTAAATCGGTGCAATACTAAAACATTTACCCAAAAAATTCCACATATTATTCTAACTCTGCAGGAAAATTATCCTTATTCGAAGGTCAAGGATTTAAAAAGTGAAATTTGAATTGCACACAGGAACAGTGTAAAAAAACCAGTGCTTGCAAAAAAAAGTAACGTATTTTGTAACTCAACACAAATCCACGTGTTTTAACAAAAATGAATAGGCATTTGTTTATTAATTATATTCACAAAAAAAAAATTTTGAAACTTAACTACAAATGTCCTTTTTTTTAAAAAAAAAAAAAATACCAGTATAATTATGTAATTTTTTTGTTAATTAGTTTTGAATAAATAATTTGTATTTCAATGATTATTGTTGTATTACTTACTCTACATTTAATAATGCACCATATTTATGTTAAATATACACCTTTAAACTCTTGACAATATTATTTCATGGTTTCACTGTAACAGTTCAGGGATTTGATCAAATCACTTAGTTTCATCAAAAAATGACCTTGAAGAGAGGTTATTTTAACATCTGTAAACTGATCATATTACTAAGGGATTTGATCACATATTCTTCATTTCATCATTCCCTGCAACATGTATATACTAATCTGTAACATTGTGCCTCCTCCCTCAGAATCAATTCTAGTCTTATAAAACAAACCTTTTTTTACATAAATTTTCTGATTACACTATTTTTGGCAGATGTATGACCTGCCGATCTTCGTGAATTTGTTGATGTGGCCTTCAGGTGTGAAAGCTTGGAGAATTCTAATTTAGAATTTGCATCTTATAAATAAAAAACTTTAATGATAATATTTTCATTCTTAATAGGTATTTCTTTCGTTAATTAAAATGAGAGGGTTAATGATAATTGAAACCGAGTTTAATAGTATTTAGAATTTAAGCTATAAAGACGAACATGAACTCACCACAAAAATATTATCCAATGCAAGAGATGGTTCTGCCATGTCCAAAGTGGATGGCTCATTTCCACCATCAAGATAAAAAGATATGAAATCTCGCAATGAGAATGAAGATGGAACTGCATTATTAGGAATTTTCACTTCCATGGAACATCTTAACATATCTTCACCATTATCTTCAACATTACAATACATACTTTTGTCAGAAAAAACTGCCTTATATCTCCTTTTTCGTCCAGAAAAGATATTACTGGAATTTCCAGAATCGAAATTGCTGGAAAAAAGATCTATTGGCAACTTTTTCTTGGAATCCAGAGATATCTGCAAGGGAGAGAAATTAATTGTTTGAGATAACATTAATATCCTAATGTACACACAAAAAAATGTGAATATACCACAGAGAAAAAGTTTATACTCTAGTGCAGAGGTATTTAACTTTTCTTCCATAGGAGTCCTACCCAGAATTATATGGATATACCACATTTCCTGGTATTGCTTACAAGTGAAACAGACAACATTTCAATCTCATTTACTTTAACTATGTAGGAGAATGTATAAATTGGGTGATTTATAAAGAAGTATAGTTTCAATGTAACTATAAATGAAAAACAATTAAAGATATATGTAATTTGTAACAGAATTGTATGGGATTATTTCAAGTTTTGTTAGAGACAGTCATTAATGTTATATGTGGGAACCCTTAGTCACACAACACACATTGAGGTGGTAATTCACATCCGCCCTAACGCTTGTTAAGGTATCTGAATAAATCCATCGAGAGCAGCTGTGATACACTGTTTCAGCTCTGCTAAATGAATAAGGGAAGGAACGAATACGTTGTCCTTTAGGAACCACCACAAAATGAAATCACAAGGTTTTAAGGCAAGACTTTTGGGTGGCAATTGGGTAAGTGGTATGCTGCAGCCCACAACTAGTCCAATCCATCGGCAAAGAAGATGTTCATTGAGGTACTCTCAGACCAGTGCAGTGGTGCATCATCCAAATGAAGAATAAAGTTGTCCTGCAACTGTGGCATCAACCGTATTGTTAACATAACCAAAAAAAAAAGTGGTTTGTGACATTTTATTAAATTTAAGAACACAAAAAGCTTTTCCCCCTGCAAACATCGCTATTTTGACTGACTAGTCACATGACACGCATACTATTGCCTACGTCACTTCGGTCAGGAGTGAGAATCAAACTTTAAGAGAACAAATACCTTACGGTTTGCTGAGGTAATACTTTTCTTTGATTGTTACTATTTTAAGCATCTAGAAAGAGTATACATC
Organism: Trichonephila clavipes; assembly: GCA_019973935.1. Lineage (NCBI taxonomy): Eukaryota > Metazoa > Arthropoda > Arachnida > Araneae > Nephilidae > Trichonephila > Trichonephila clavipes. The sequence goes on from BMAU01020812.1 coordinate 336,569, forward strand.
TTTATGAATCCCATTGTATTTATAATGCTTAAATTCAAAACATAAATTAGAATATAATTTTAACATTTACATGATAACACAAAATAAATTATCTGTTTAAAAATTCAGGGAAAATCTCTAAAAATAAATATTACAGTATAACACTTAACAATGTGGCTTATTGTCTTTTAAAAACTCTATAATCTTCTGTAATATTTATGTAAGACTGTCCATTGTAGAGAAAAAAAATCATTTTATTTAAAGAAACCAAATGCTTCATCAGGTTAAGATATCGTTAATCTACTACAGGCATAGGCAGAATTATGCTTGTTCAATATACATGCATGAGAATGTAAAAATCCATTTAGTGCTTCAATATACACAAAATGCAGTGCACCAGATTTTTAGTGAGTGCATTTCTTGAGTTTTTAATATTATGTAAAAATTACTCAGCTATTACATCTGGTCATTACTTCTCCTGGAGGATATATACAATTTACTTGAAACTGCAGAGAACGTTCTGTTTTGAAACAAATGATCTCCGAGTTTTTCAATGAGAACTTAAAATTGCACTGACACTTATTGAGAAATTAAGAGAGTGTAATTCGAATGTGTCAAATTTTAGCATTTAAAGGTATTATATAAGAGGATTTAAAACAAACTGTCTCTGAGTAAGTAAGTGAATATTAATGTTGCACTGTTCAGCTACACATGGGCTTTTGGCGACGGACCTCGTAATTTTGAACCATGGTCAAGTGATGACACCTGAACTGGCACCCCCCTCTCCTAACTACCACACCAACAGGAAGACGTTTGAGCTCTCAACAGATTTAACGTGCATTGCTCCCCAACACGGCGGGTCTACAGCAGCACTAGGCTCAAACTCATGACATGCCTGCCCCGAGTCCCTTACCTTTGCCACTAGGATACTGCGGCCACCGAATTGTCTCCAAAGAGGCAAAGAGTAAGTGAAAAATTAACTGCTATAGACTTGATGGACCTTAATGTATGTAATATAGAAAGAATGTAGTTAATATAAAAATGAACCTGATTCTGTGCAAAAATTAGCAAGTCAAATTATCGAATAGAAGGAATCTGAAGAATACCAACAAATAAAGTTGGAAAAAAAACATAAGAGCTAAAACTGACACAGAATTAGCAAAAAACACGATCAAAAGATATGGATACTAGTACTGAAATAGTATTTTTCCTCTTTACATTCATTAACTATTTCCACACTTACAGTGGAAAACCAGAAGGAAGAAAAGTTGAGAATGTGCTGTAAAGGGTTTGGTGCGGTAGAGCAAACTTGAGGTTAACATTGGAAGTTGACTATTTGAAACGAATTGGGAGGTGGTCAATGTGTTGATATACGTGGTATTGCTGAACTTCGGAAATTTTTATTTATTTTACGATATCTGTTTTTCCAATCGTTCATTACAACTGCACGGCAGGAAGAGGGTTTGAATTTTTCTTTTCTTTTATCTGGACTTTGGCAAGTTTACCAATTTTTTTTTCATATTTATTTTTTCTAACGAGGACTCAAGCTGAGTCACTCCTCATTCCGGGTTATAGACTCAAATGATCCAAGCTACTTAGCATTAGAAAATATGACGGAACCTGCAGACTATAAATATTATAAAAACGTCCAAACTGCCCAAGAACTAATTTTGAGAACTGGTAATAAAAAATTTAATGATATTACTATCTTACTTGAACATACAGAAAAAGCAGGTAGCATCCCTAAATCGAACCCGCATCTACTACATGCCGAACTAAAAAACAAAATTCCTATGCATGACAATATAACGCATATGTATTTCACTAGAAGTGGAAAAATAAAAATCAGCACCTCGGATCCTGTATGTGCTGTTCAAATAACAGCTATTGACCAAATCTTAAACACTCCAGTAAAGGCCAACATAATATGGGAAGGATTCACTTCAGGATTTCTGCTTTTTGATATTCCAACTAATGTACACCTGGCAGACATGGCAATAGAATTAAAAAACTCAAATGATATAGACATTGTTGAAATTAGAAGATTCGTCAAACCCAACAGTCGTCAAGAGGCATCACCAGTTTTAATTACAATTCTTGGTATAAATACACCAGAATGCGTAAAGCTATGGTTCTTTAATCATAGAATACAATTATTCATAGATAAACCCTGGCAATGCAGTAAATGTTTTAGTTACACTCACTTATCCCGCTTCTGTTCTAGCCCTATAAGATGCATTAACTGTGGAGAATTCCACGCTGAACAGTGTATAAATTCCTCAAATTGCATAAATTGTAAAGGAGATCATCCAGCAAATTCCCCCAATTGTCCAAATTTTATCAAAGAAAAAAAGATACTGGAATTCAAATGTAACCATCATCTAACTTTGGGAGAGGCACGGCGTAAATTCAAAGAAACACACTCTGCAAATTATTCTACAGTATTAAAAACAGCAGCCCCAGTGCCCAACATGCAAGAATTTGAAAAAAAAACTAGAAAATATTGTAGCAAATTTTCAAACAGCTTTAGAAAAGCAAACTACAGCCATCATGAACTCTGTCCAAACTATGCTAGAATCTATGTTCTAACACTTGGTTAATATCATAGAAATAAGCAAACAACCATCCTCACCCAACAGGGAAAAAAAGGCAAATTTACTGCAACAAAAGTTTGATATAGCTGTTCCAAGTTTATCTCACGATAAGGACCATTCATATAACATCGATATTGGATAACTTTGAAAATCAAAATTGAAACCTTAATCGTGAATTTTTATTTTCCTTTAAAATAGATAACTTATCTATAATTAATTGTATTTCATTTCCTCAAGCGGAGGGAGAAAAAAAATTTTTTTTTATATATATATCTATTAATTTTTCTTTTAAATCTTATGCGTTTTCTGCAATGGAATTGTAGAAGCATAAAAAACAAACTAATTTGGTTAAATATTCCTCCCTTTTCACAATCAGACATCTGGATTTTTCAAGAAACTTTTTTAAAACCTAAAGATCATTTTCAAATCCCAGGAAAAGTAATTTTCAGAAAAGACAGAATAGACAGACCAGGAGGAGGACTGCTGATAGCAGTTCCAGCTAACATATCTGCCAGACAAATTTCCTTTCATAATACGCAGCTATCAGAATACGAAATTTTAATATTACAAATTGTAATTAATAATACTTCTTTTCATCTTATAAATTTATATGCATCTCGAGGTCTCAATATCACATTACTTAATTCCTTTCTTGAATCCTTATCGGATCCAGTATTCCTCTTTGGTGATTTTAATTTACATCATCCTATGTGGGGCTCCAATCATACTTCTCCATACAGCGAAATTTTTGTGGAATGGCTAACGAACTCAAATTTTATTCTAAATACTGATGTTCCTACCCATAGAAGCAATGTTGGCTCTGGTGCTCTTCTGGATTTTACCCTTTGCTCTTCAAATCTCATTGGATACAGTAATACTTTTGTGTGTGTGTGTTTCAGACAGTTCCTACAATAATGACCATTGCCCAGTTATCACAGATTTTAATTTTCATAACCCGATTAAACGTACCATCAATAAAGTAGATTGGCGCTCAGTAACAGAACAAGTAAAATTAACAGCCTTTGGGATAGATGATCACAATCTCTCTGACAATATTGCTAAAATAATTTCAAATAATACTCAAAAGATAAAAATCTCGAATAAAACCTTCCCTCCTTGGTGGAATACCACATGCCACAACCTGTAAAAACTAAAAAAATGCTTCCGGAAGAAAGCCATTCGAGAAATCTCTTCAAAAAATTGTGGATTCGATATAAACAATATTCAAGCCGACTCCGATTCAGTATTAAAAAGGCAAAAAAAAAAGCGTACTGGGATACAATCTGTAATAACATTTCTCTCTCTCTCTAACCCAAGAATCTTTTATAATATTCTCAAAAAACTTTCAATGAAAAATAATCCTGAGTCAACACTGAATTTTCTTCAAATGCATAATAGAATCATATATAATCCACAGATTCAAGCAGAACTTTTTGCAGAGAATTTTGCATCCAATAATATTAATCATGAACCACTTCCTTTGGATTATTTTGCCCAAGATAATAGTTTAATTAACAATCACTTTCATATATCTGAATTGAATAGAGCAATAAAATCTGCTAAGAACACTACTCCAAGTGCAGACCAGATCCCGGCTAAGTTTCTGAAACTACTGAACCATAGTGAACATTCGATAATTTTAAAATTCTTTCAGCAAATATTTAATAACTCAATTGTCCCCAAAACATGGAAGCATACCATAATTCTTCCAATTCCCAAACCATGCAAGGACAAGACAAAAATCTCCTCTTATAGACCAATAGCGTTAACTTCCGTTTTCTCCAAAACTTTTGAAAGAATTTTAGCCAATCGAATTGCCCATCTTCTAATAACAGAACGAAAACTTCATCAACAACATTATGGATTTGTCCCTTTTAAAGATAACAGAACAGCAACATATATAATATAAAAAGCAATAACAGACGCAAAGTTGGATAAGAAATATTTTGTGGGGATTAGCTTAGATATAAAAAGTGCTTATGATTCAGTATATATAGATGGTCTAATCTACAAATGTTTACAGATTGGCATTACAGGGAAAATAGCACTTTGAATACATGAATTTTTGTCATATAGATCGCTGCAAATTCGATGGAGAGGATGTCTCTCATCAGAAAAAACAATCCTCAAAGGTCTCCCCCAAGGCAGTGTATTGTCTCCAATTTTATACACCATTTGTATGTATGACTTTTTTGAAACATTAGAAACTGGAGTCGAATGTTCAATTTACGCGGATGACATATTTATCTATTGCTCACACCAATCACTTGATACTGTTCGTCATAAATTATAAAATACTTTAGAAAGAATCAACCAATGGTGTAAATATTGGAAATTAAGCTTAAGCCCAGATAAAAGCACTATTGCTGAACTCTCGAACAAAAGGATCCACTCATTTCCTAATATATTATTAGCTGGAACCCCTCTTCCATGGCAATCTTCTATTAAATATTTGGGAGTATATTTCTCTAAACGAAATCAAAATACCTATATTATGCAACAAATGAAAAATAAAGCACTAAAAAAGATCAATGTTCTCAAAGGCATGGCTTACAAGCATTATGGTCCGAGAGCTGAAAATCTTATCCAGCTAATCAATAATAGCATTTGTAGTACCTTTTTTTACTCATGTCACATAATAAATAAATGGTCTGACCATCAATTAAAACTTTTTAATGTTATACAAACCAAAGCTCTCCGAATTGCACTAGGTCTTCCACAATGGACTCCAAATATTGTACTCATGAAATTGGCCGGACAAGAAATCATCTCAGAAAAAATCAGAAAAGACTGGCAAATAAATTTTTCCTCTCTCAAATATCCAATCAAACATTTTCCCCATTATATAGTAATAACCCTGGTTATCTTAATTTAAAAATTATGAAAGATAAAAATAATATTGATAGAATAGAATATACTTTAAATGCTGATTATAATCATATTATCACAATCCCCAGAATAACATCTTTTTCAGTTCTACCATGTAAAATATATATCAATAACTTCAAATTTCAGGATAAAAATTTACCAATTCAAACTATAAGGGGTTTATATTTGATGAAACAATTAAGCATGATTTTCAGGATTTCTGTATAATAGCTACTGATGCCTCTAAAAATGAATATATAACATCTATTGCAGGTGTTACAGAAAATCTCTCATTTGCTTTTATAGAATTAATCATAATAACTCTATTTTTACTGCAGAGGCTTTGGCTATTTGCCAAGCTATAGATGATCTGGCAGTTTCAAATAAAAATCTGCTAATATTATCTGATAGTCTCTCTGTACTCTATGCCCTCCAAAATTATTCAATCAAGTCACATAGTGTTATTCACAGAGTAGCTAGCAAGATCTACATACAATCAAAATATACCAATCAGTTGATTCTACTTTGGACTCCGGGACACTCTAAAATACTATGGAATGAGCAGGCGAATTATCTCGCAAGATCTGTCACAGAGTCTGACGTTTATATCGAATGGATTGCTTTGGAAGACATCATTAAAAAAATATATCAGGAAAGATTTAAAAAAGCAAATGATAATTTTTTTTCAAGCAAATATTTTGAAAATTTGGGCAATATTCCAAGTATTAGCATCATCTCTAAGTGGACCAATACTAGAAGAGAAGAAATTCTATGCACTTGAATCTTTAGCAAAATGATCCTCACTCCAGGGCTTCTTCACAAATTTAACTTATCTGATAATGCAATCTGTAGATCTTGTAATTGTATAAATGACTTGGATCATATCTTATTAAGCTGCAATAGATACACTGACCCTCGAAATCATCTAAAATCATTTCTCAAAATTGATCTTCATTGCAATACCACTTTCAAAGAACTATTGGAGAAAGCTATATCAAACAGATCAACGTTCAAATTTTTTATTCAAAAGATGAAATATTTTGATATAATTTAACAGGTTAATACCTGTTAGTCTACAATGGGATAATAGCCTTTGTCGCTCCATATCCCACACAAAAATATTAGCTGTAACTGTAACCAGAAGGAAGGGGTTTCTTAGAATGTTCTTTAGCATGTGTATTTGTAACCGAGTGTGTCCCAGATAAATATAGGCCAAAGATTTTGTAAAAAAAATCTGAAAATAGTATTACTTATCTTAGAGATGATGATATTGATAATTACGACAAAATAAAGTTGGTAATACCACAGGAATTTGAGCCTACTCCCTAAATGTGCCCCAAAAATTTTAGAAAAGTAACACATCAAAATTTTGAATCCCATGTACAATAAGCAAGTAGATTAATAAATTGAGAATATTATTTGAGAGGCTTTTCTAATTTTGAGTCATTAATAGAATTAATAGTTTTTGATAAATTGTACTGTACTTCAGGGGGATAGAGACCACTTCCCACATATTAGTGTTAGACCAGCTGACAAATGGTTTGAACCTATAGCATTAGGGAAAGCAATTGATTTACTTTACTCATCTCATGGCGAACAATTAAGTGAGGTTATTAATTCTTATTACAAAAATCATAATACTAAATACAAGTCTAGAGTATTTTTTTATCAGTTGTTGAACACAAAATATGTCTTGTGTTGGTCTGAAAGCCATTTCTTAAATAAGTATCCACAATACAAACAATTAAAAGAATAGAGAGAAGTTTAAAATAATTCTCCTAACTTTAATTGCTAGACTTTCAAAAAAGTTGTGTTTTGTAAATTTAAAATTCTTTGTCAATGCTGCCTCACAGAAACTTTTCTTAAAATCAAAATTCTGATTAAGTTAGCGAAAAAGTAATACATCCTTCTTCATTAGGGTTAGAAAAACAGAGAGCAAGGGAGAAAGAATTAACTGCTGCCTTTAATAGCCAATTATTTGTGAGGGCATTGGAGCTCAAATCTATAAATAATGTAGTGGGAGATTTCCAGAGTAATCCTTAAGTGTAGGGGATATATTGTTTATTGCAATGAGCTACGTAAAATCAGGGTCAGTTTTATTAAGTACCACAATCTGTTTAATAAAAGATGCATCTGGAAATATTCAGGAAGCCGGAGTCTTATTAGACGGGATTCCTTTTGTAACAGTGAATGAATACTTATATTAATAAAAGAAAAACATTTTAGTTTCCAATTTAGTTTAGTTAACGATTAAATCATGGGTAAATGCAACGATTACAAATAAACAGAATTACACGAAAAATATTAATTTTTTGTGTAGTACTGCAATTTACAGATGATTCCTTCAAAATCCTTTTGTATTTGAAAAATTTAAGAGAAAAATAATTGGCTGATGAGAATTTTAATACTCCATGTAATACAGAAAGTTAATGGGATCAGGAAATGTTTTATGAAATTCTTATATAAGGACAAATAAATCTTCTGAACATAAAACTAATTCTTTGGAATACAGCTTTTGGTTTTATTACGAGTATACGAATTTCTAATGAGAATATGGTAGGTCAATGTAGAAAAAACAATGAGGAAATTTTGAGAAATTGAATACAGAACCAGACAGTAGAAAATAAGGAGACATTAATTTGTGATAAACATTTTAAAAGAACTCACATTAGGAACAAAGGGGAAATATACAGTTTCTATGCCATTTAAAGAGGATCCAAATTATATAGGCCAGTCTAGAGATATTGGCCTTAAAAATTGAGCTGGTTATGGAATAAGTTAAAACAGGAGCAAAACTACACTACTGGCCATTAAAATTGCTACACCAGGAAAAAATGTGGATAACTAAATGATATTTGTAGCACAAATATATTATACAAGAAATAACAAGTGATTAAATTTTCAAGAAATTTATTTCCATAGAATCTGAGAAATCAGTACCTAGAACAACCCCCTTTAGCATTAATAACAGTACTTATATGCCTGGGCATCGAGTCAGTGATTGGATGGCATGTACAAGTACAGTTGCCCATGCAGCTTCAACACAATGCCACAGCTCATCAACCTTAAGGCCAAATCACATGTACATTTTTGGTGCAATTTTTTGGACCAATTTTTCGTCCTATCTGAGGATGAAGGGCTGGTGTAAGCAAAACGACATGCTTTGACATCAGCCGCGCTCTATCTCCACATTGAAAAATTACTCACCAATTTTTCTGCTTCAGCAAACGAACATCCAAAATCATTTCTTTTATTTCACTAGTACTTTTATTGATGGGCGTAAACAGAAATAAAGCACCATTCTATTTAAAATATTATACACCGTTAAAATATTAAACACCATTAAAATGTTACATGCCATATCTGATTGTTTGACAAAATTGAAGCCACAATCTTGTTTATGACGAAGGGTGCCGAAGAACCCCATTGGCTGGAATTTCAAGCAACTTTTGTCTGGAACAACTTTTTGAGCTCACTAACAAAAAGTTATTCAAAAGCCATTGCTATGGCAACTGAGTAAAAACTGCATACAAAATTGCTTGCAATGTGTATGTGTGATACAGTCTTTAGTGATTGGTGTATGGTGATGAGCCAGTCGCTCAGCAACCATAGACCAGACATTTTCTATTGATGAGAGATCTGGTGAACGTGCAGGCCAGGGCAACAGCCAACCATTTTTTGTATCAAGGAAGGTTCACACAATACCGCCAACATGCTGTAAAGCTTTATCTTGCTCAAACATAAAATTTTGCAGAGCTTCAACAAAAGGTAGAGTCCCAGGTCATAGCACACCAAAAATGAAACATGCACTGTTCAAAGTGCAGTCAATGTGAACAAGAGGTGACTGTGATATGTATTCGATAGCAACCCATACCATCACACCAAGTGATAAGTCAATATGACAATGGCAAATGCACACTGCCAATGTGTGTTCACCACAATCCCACCAAACATGGTAGTGACCATCTTAATGCCTTAACTAGAATATGGATTCATCCAAAAAAAATTACGTCTCGCCATTCGTGCGCCCAGGTTTGTGGTTAACCACTTCAAAACGAGCAGTGCAAATATGCATTCATCACGGACGCATCTCATGGCTGGGCGATGCAAATGTACATTTAAAAAAAAAACGCTCTGGTAGGCAGGGCGACGCATGACTTTTCAGCTGGAATGTTTTTTAATGACCACTAGATGGCACCCCATGTCCATTATATTGAAACTGAACACAGCTAGAGTAACCTGAGCTTCAGTTTGTTTATATTCTTCCTGAATTTGGTATTTTGCTCCTCAGCTGTGGCGGGGGAAGGGATAATAGAAATGTAAACAAATAGCTCGTAAAATTTCCACTTGATATAAAACATTCAAACTTCTAATAACTCTCCCAAAACTTTTTTATTTTCTTTTTCTTAACAGTGAGAGTGTTTTAGGATTTTAGCCTCAGTTCTGTTACAGTTTTTGTTTCTTTCGGACATACTTCGCGTACTTTTCATACTTCAAAAACCTTGACTTCAGGATATTATTTGATTGTTTTGAAGGCATTTTCCTAACCTTAATATGAACAAAAAGGGTGAAAAAAGCCAAAGTGTATAGTCACAAACCGTGTATAAATAATAATAAAAAAAAAGACAACTAACATTTTATGCTTGCAAATCATACAATGTAGGACTTTGCGTTTCTCCATGCTTCAAGATTTTCCACAATCAATCTTCATTTTAATTTTGCTATTTCTTTTTGTAAATAATCTTTGTCATAATTTTTTTTTATTAATTTGAAAGTGTATTAATGTGTTTTGTCTATGAAAATTTTGGAAAAAATTGAATAGTGCTTACGAAATTTATTTCCCAAGGTAAGTCATATTTTTTTATATAATTTCATCTAAGTTAAAGGGAAAATGTTATTACATTCTAGTTTTAATGTAACTGACAACTTGTGTAATAACCTAAAGGGGCCCCAAAAATTACGACGTTAGGACTGAAATTTTATTATTTATGCTTTGCTTTCTTAAGTCAGGCTTAGCGACAAAAATGCCCTGTCCTGAAGTGCAAGTCCTTACGCATTCACCCCGTCCCTAGTGAGCATCTCATAGAAAATCGCCCTGTCCTGAAGAGGTTAATCACACCATTGAAGGCGCTCCTGTTTGTGATGCAGCATCAAGAGTAGCCACAGCCATGGTCTCCGAGCTGAGCATCCATACTGCTGCAAACATCGTTGAACTGTTCGTGCAGACACTAGTTGTCTTGCAAATGACCCCAATTCCTGACTCAGGATTTGTGATGTGACTGTATGATCCACTAAGGCCATGCAGGTAACATGCCTGCCTTTTCTCAGCTGCTACTGATAGGGGGCCATTGAGATCCAAGATGGCATTCCGTATTACCATCCTGAACCCATCGATTCCATATTATACTAACAGTCAATGGATCTCGACTGACACAACCAGCATTACAATAAATTGCAATCCTGGTGCACTACGATTTGACCCATAGCAAAGCCAGAAACATGCTGCTATGCATTTCTACTTCTTGCACGAAGCATCACAACTTTTCACCAGGCAAAAACGTTCAAATGCAATTTGTGTACAAGAAAATGGCTGAACAATTATCTCATCTAAACACATTTTAAGTGTTGCTATTGGCACCTGCTTTGTTTGAATGCACTGAAAAGTGAATCATTTGCATATCACGGCACCTTCTTCCTGTAGTTTAAATTTCATGTTTGTAACATGTCACCTTCTCGGCCAGTAGTGCATTTAAAACTGAGAAATTTTTAAGAGTATAAAAGCATCAGATTAAATGCAAGAGGTAGGTGATCAAGAGGAATGGGGTACATACTTCATATCTCATCTCAGAGTTTATCATCCAAACAAAAGCACCAGTAAATTGAGTCATCTTTAATGCATTAAGTCCAACTACAAATCAATATGCTCAATATGGAAGAGATGCTAAAGATTACTGTTTTTCGATAATAGTTTGCTTGAGAAAACACATTTTTTACATTCATTGCAGATGTGCACAAAATGTATATGATGTATATTCATCCATATCAGCACTAACTTGACCCATTATCCTTTGATGTTGATTATTTAAATGTGGTTTGATAGGTAGGTCCAATACATCAATTGTTGAACCTGATTTGACTAATTGAAATGAATATAGGTTGGATAATTGGCAGAAAATTATTTTAATTTATTTGGGAGGAAAAAACAAAGCATGGATTATCTCAATAGTTTGCAGCAGAGAAATAAATAACTAGCAATTAAAAAAGAATGCTAAAATTGGAGATAGTAAAAGAGGATATTTTATCATGTCACTGGTCATTAGGAAAATTGGCAATATTTATCCAACGAAGCATTGTACCAATTGAAACAATAGTAAAATATGCATTTCAAATGTAATTTTTACATAGAAAGTACTTATATTGTTTTTTAATGTAATGTGTATAATTCTGCATTTATTTATTTATATTTTCATTTGTATGTTTGGTTTGTCTGAATTATAAAATACTGTGCTTCACTGAATTATCCCTGTGAATGTGTTCTGAATAAAATTTTTGCTTTTTTTTTAAAAAATATATCAAGGTCGGGCTGCATGTTCACTGTGCATGCATTTAAGTACAAAGTGCACCCTAGTGTTTTAATACTTAAGTATACCCTTGGATTCCAACGAGGGAGGAGTAGAGTAAGAAAAATACATTTCCCTAGTATTTTTGCTATGTGCATATCTTGAGTGCTTAAAAAACCATTGAAAGGGGAAAATGTTGCATTGAAAATCATTTAAAAACACAATGAAATATAAGACACATAATTGTCTTTTATAATACAAAAAATTACAAACTGGAATTTTTAAAAGAATAGGAAATTTGATTTTACAGTTCAAAACTTAATAAAACTATATTCTACTATCGTGAATTTATAAACCAATCAGAATTGAAAGAGAAAATATATGTGTCAAAATATTCATGTTGTTGTTATTAATGCCACCAGTTTGACATTGTCAGTTCAAGGCCCTCGAAATTCATCATGGTAAAGGGCTAGATGTACCATACTGTTCGAATTAAGTGGGACAGGCATTTTTTTTTGTCTGAGTTGGTATCTGATTATCAGTGATGTCTTGAACCCCCTCAAATCAGTTATATCTGCCTAGAGGTAAAGTTATTGATCAACCTTGACTATAAATTACTCGTTTGATTGGTTTTGGGGTGTATCAATTGTCCTTTCAGTGTGGCAGCTGGTGGTTAAAATTTTGCATTCCTTGTAACATGTAATACTGATACTTGTTTTGAGATGGATATACTCTAAGGAATCGTTCTAAAATACCCACTCTTAATGAACACACTTCTATGACTGTGTAGCGGTATCTTCTATATATATAAGCCAGTAACAAACTCTGTACTAAAGTGATAATTTCTGTATAGTGGTCAAGTTACTCGGCTTCTGACTGAAAGGTCCCGGGGTACTGTCCCCTGGATAAGTGTGCCACTTTATTGGTGACCTAGACATGATATGAACACGCAACCTTCTTCCCTGGCTGAACAAAGAAACCTTATGAACCGTTGTGGCATCATCTATCCGCAAAAAGAGCAACCAATAACCTGTCGAAAATTCACATAAAGCAGCTAACTCGACAAACACTTAACACAGCTAACAAACTCATCTAACTCACTTGACACAACTCCTCCATTTAACACCAACAACTGACTGCTCGCATTAACAACTACATCGTTTGTTCTCCAAACCACCAACTCGCTGGTTGGGGAGTGTGTAGTGGTATCATCTATATAAGCCAGTAACAATCTTTGCACAAAAGTGATCATTTTCGTACAGTGGTTTAGTTACTCTGTTTCGGATCGAAAGATCTCGAGTTCTGTCCTCCGAATAAGTGTGCCTCTCTAACTGGGAGAAACATAACTACAGTAGTAGATGTCAGCAACTCAAGTGTTTTAAGAACTTAAAGAACATTTCAAGATTCTGGAACATCGTCTCCAAAAAGAAAAAGGAAAATGTGGGCTCAAATGAGGAAACTACTCCAAGAATTGATAAAATTCTAATAAGAAATAGCAAAATAAGTCCAATAATGATAAGCAAAAACTTTTGTAGGGTTTATTGGATTATGGTGTGGAAGTGAGCCCCTCAACTATATGGAAAAGGCTTGTTCAAGTTAGGCGTAAGGCAATAAGACCGAGCAAAATGCAATTTTCAGTTCAGAAAAAGGTGAAAAAACGTTTAGCATTGGCCAAAAAATACCGATCCTGGACTGTTAATGACTAGAACAAGGTGATTTTCAGTGATGAAACACATTTATTTGAGCAGGGATGCAAATTAGATGTAAAGGATGTTTTTTTAGAGGTATAGAACTTTAAATTGCAATAAAACAACGATGTATTATTCGATTGACATGAATTTTTTTTTATTCGAAAGATAATCTTGTGGCATTACATTTTAAATATGATCAAGCAAGGCGTAGACTCGTCGAATGGGCCCAAAACGAGATTGCCGTTGTTCCCGATTTTCATAAGCGAATTTTGTTTAGCAATGAAGTGCACTTCTGGTTGAATGGCTACGTCAACAAACAAAACTGCCGCATTTGGAGTGAAGCTAATCCACAAGTGTATATTGAAACACCGTTACATCCAGAAAAACTGACTGTTTGGTGCGCTTTATGGGCTGGTGGAATCATTGGTTTGTACTTCTTACAAAACGATGAAGGCCACAACGTTACAGTCAATGGTGATCGGCATAGAGCCATGATTACTAACCTTTTCATTCCTGAATTGAACAATCATGATGTCCAGGAGCTGTGGTTCCAACAAGATGGCGCAACATGTCACACAGCTTGTGCCACAATCGATTTATTGAAAGACACGTTTGGTGACCGCCTAATTTCACGTTTTGGACCTGTGAATTGGCCTCCAAGATCTTGTGATTTAACACCGCTAGACTATTTTCTGTGGGGCTATGTAAAGTCATTGGTCTATGCGGATAAGCCACAAACGCTTGACCATTTGGAAGACAACATTCGCTGTGTTATTGCCGATATACGGCCACAAATGTTGGAAAAAGTCATCGAAAATTGGACGTCCAGATTGGACTACATCCGAGCCACCCGTGGCAGTCCTATGCCAGAAATCATATTTAAAATGTAATGCCACAAGATTATCTTTCGAATAAAGAAAATTCATGTCAATCGAATAATACATCGTTGTTTTATTGCAATTTAAAGTTCTATACCTCTAAAAAAACACCCTTTAGTTTAGACGAAGTAAAGATGAAACTCTACTACCAGATCATAAGCCAACAGACTATAAAACACCTTTCTAAACTTATGTTTTGGGTTTTTTTTCACAACAAATGGCACTAGAAGTTAGTTCCTCTTAAAGCCATGATGAATTCTCTGTCAAATACATATAAAGTAGAGTTATTGCATTCATGGAAACATTTTATGAAACATTTTAACATGGCTTCTTGTCACAGTTTGAAATTGGTCCAGACTTTTATGTTGGAAAATAAAATAAAAGTGCTTAATTGGTCTGGTAATTCACCAGACCTAATTCCTATTGAGAATTTATAGCATATTCTTAAGAATTTCTTAGCTAAGATGAGTTGCATGGCAATAAAACAAATGCTTTAAAGGGCTATGTAAATGTGGTTCTACGAATGAAGTTAAGAACAAGTGTTTTGTAATTTTTTGACAATACACAGCCTCCCCTCTTTATCATAAGCTGATTCAAAATCTGTAAATGTTGTAAAGACAAGCATTTATCTAAGGTGTTTTCAATGGTTTAACTAACATAAGAAGATACTATGTAAAATGTTATCGCTTGAAACGTGTTTGTTTTAGGAGATAAAAGACCATTACTCTGTAGAAACAAGGTTTATCTACATACTCTATAAGCTTTTCCACAATTTTCGACAGAACACTAGTCAGGGCAATAGGTTGATAGCTTTCAACAATATCTGCAGGATTTTCTCCTTATATATATAAAAAAAACTAGGAAAATAACGCCCTTTTCCACATAGTGGGTACATGAGAGTTCCAACTTTGATTAAAATTAGATAGAAGGGTCATTCAGCTATTATATCCTAAATGTTTAATGTTTAAACTCAGGATGAATGATATTTTGGTGCAGAATTTCTCCCACCTTAGACAATTAATAGTCTGTTTGAATTCCAAAAGCATCAAAGTCTATTAAACATCTCTCATCTAATCCTCATTGACATGGAAGTCATAAATCAATTTTTTTATCAGCCTTTGTTTGAGTTCTCCACTCAAGCACTGATTAGAAGCATAAAGTTCATAAAAACATGAAAAATAACCTTATAAAGGATTAAAAATAATTGGCACTTCAAAACAAATAGTGTCATCACATTTAAATTTATTTACAAATTTAAAAACCCTACTTCTGACTTTGCGATGGTCAATATCACTTATACACAAACACATTAACCCTCCAAGCGGTTAGCACGGAAAATTCCGTCATTGTAAAGATACTTCAAAAATGCACTGCACGGGTTTTTTTTGCCTTCAATTAACATTTTCAAAAGCGGATTAGCCATACTTTTCTGAAATCCTTTCCCCCTTTTAAAGGTTTAACATCTTGAAAGATAATTAGGGACGGTGCAAGCAACACAGCAGGACACTGATAGGAAGTTTTATGGCTCACAGGGAACCCCGTGTTTTGACCCTGGAGCAATCGTAAAAAATCGGGGGGGAAATTTCTTTAGACCCCCAGGAAGTGTTTGTTTGTCAGCTTGTATTTTAAAAGTTTTGAAAAGTCCCAACGCATAAGTAAAATATGTTACAATTCCCTTTTGGTTTCATATTAAATTGAAACTGTAACAAGTTGGGGCGTGTCAGTGCAATCTGCTATTATATATAGTTAGACAAACTATCTTTTTTTAAGTATATTCTTTCGCTTCATTTTTCTTATTTTAATCAAAGCTTTCAGTTTTTGAAACATGATTATTTTATTATAAGATGCCAAAAAAAAATTAATAAAACACCAAACTCTTTAAAATTTGAAACCTTTTCAATTTTCCCCAACCACTAAAACTGAATAAATTTAAACTTCATCAAATAATTTAAAACATTTTCTTACACTTTGATAAAAATAATAACGAAAAAAAATTAAGATTTATTAGTTGTTTTTTTTTAGATTTCAAAGCCCAAGTGTTCAGGGAAGTTTTAAGTACAGTGCCTAGTTATATATTGTTAAAATACTCTGAATTATATTTGAATTTTAAGTGCTTGAACTTCAGTTTACATCAAAGACAACATGAATGAAGATTTTCCCACATTTTTTTTATAACTTGAATGTTTGAATAAATGGTAATCAAAAATATACGGAAACATTTACAGTAGACATTTATGCATATAAATAAACATGAAAATCAATTTTAAATTCGAGCTATTCAAAAACATTCGAATTATTCTTCAAAAATATCTATTTATGCAAAATACCTCAACATTTATCTTTTTTTAAAGGCTAACTGAATAAGTAATTAAAATCTGGATATTTTTTGAAATCTCGACCGTATAAAGCTAGAAATTTTATGTTAGAAATTCCATCTGAAATTTCGAAAAAAAAAATGCATTGCACAGTTAAAAATTATTTACCATAAGTTTTAGCAATTGTTTGAGTATAATATAAATTTCAAATTTTATTATATAATTCTTTGGTATTTTTTTAATATATTTTGAAGATTTCATACAATTCAGTTGAAAACCGCATGCTAAGAGCAAAAAATATGCTAAAAAATTGATGAATACACAATTTTGCTCCTCTAAAAGCTTTTAGATTTTACAACTGATCTTACAATCCATATAAGTTTTATAGTACTATATTTAAAAATGATAAAGACATTTTTACGACTGTGTGAGCTTTTATGCCTCGTTTATAAATATAAAAAATTGCATTCAGCTACAGTTTTTAAAATGTACTGAAATAAGTGGAGGAATAGGATACTTACATATTATGAATATTTTTGACTGCAGTAAGATATATATATATTTCAGTTTCTTTACAATTTGAATAGAAGTTGTAAGCCATTTTGCGAATAGTTTGATATTGAGTATAAACCCATAGGTTGTTTAATATTGTAAAGTGTTTTACTTTGATACCAGCACACATTAAAATATGGCTCATTTGCAGTTATACGATCAGCTTCAGTGATATTTAAATTTTCAAAAATAGTCTACACGTACGAAAACATTCTTTCACAACCGCACACCACATCTCATACTATGTCTTCCCTACAGCAGGAAATATTTGTGTATACTCAAAAAATTTAATACAGGATACATTTCCAAGTGTTAAAATTGTTTTTAAAATTTGGTATGAATACATTGTGGAACTGTCGGTTAACTTCACTGAACAAAATTGTTTTAAGTGTACTGTTTTGAAAGACAAAATTAATTAGGGAGAACTTTTCTCACAATAGAATTTGTAATGACTGAATTGTGTGAAAATGTAGTTATCGATGTGTGACATTTTTACTTGTAATAAAAGAAACAGAAAGATAAGAAATTAAACTTGAGTAGGAAATGGTTAGAAGTACTGTCATGCGCATTTGAGAAGAAGTATATCCCCCATTAAAATTAAAAATTATTGACTGAATGTGTGTTATGTCCATCACAAATGCCAATGTAGAAAAGGAATTTTTATTTAATACAAGAAGTTCGAAAAGGAGAACACTAGGAATGAAAATTTAGATTTTTTTTTGGAAAATATTCAGTTAACATAAAAATATCATTTATATGATTTTAATTAAAATAAATTAAAAGTATTGAAATCCTTTTTTATGCTATTTTAAATTAAAAATATAATTGTATAGAGAAAGATCGGTTTTATTTCATAAATATAATCATCGTATGTATATCTCCATATGCACCATTTATTGTCTTATTGCTTAAAAAATGAGAGATAGGGCCTTTGCTCTTTTTACCTCATTACTTTTTTTAAAAAACAGGAAAGTGAGCGCGTTTTCTTACTCTCATATTCAAAAATGAATACAGGATGCTTTTTTTCTGGTTCAAATCGCAATACCAAAATATATATATATTTTTAATTTTTAAAAAATGACAGAAAAATAAATTTTGGTTGAAGAAAATATAATTATTTTTCAACTTCTAACATACTATTTATTTCATTTTTTCCTTTTTTTTTACCCTTAATTTTGTTTTAATTTTACTGTGACTGAACATATAGGAGAAAGAAACACAGAGTTCCACTACAGCTTTCATACAAGATTGCCCAAGGAAACTTAACAACTAGCTGTAAACGATTGATCTCATTGGTTCTTACCTGACAAAGGAACCGAACTAGGTCATAAAATTGTCCCTGTTCGACCTCCCAAGTTTTAAAAGGGGGAAAGGAAAGAGAAGTCTGTTGTATTTTTAAAGCTAACATCAAAATAAGAATAAACGCTTTCGGAATAACTTTTCAGGAGGAAGCTAACCACTAAGAGGGTTAAAACTTTTGCACTTTGGCAAATTGATTTCACAATACTTTTTCTCCAATTTCTGATACTTTTTGGGTTTCTAGATATTTCAGCCATATTGCAGGCCTGGGCCAACTCAATAAATCTCCAAGAGTTTTTGTGAGCTTCAAAAAGTGACATAAATTCAAACCAGAAACAATCAGTCATAATGTTCTTGTACAGTATTAAATCTGAACTTGATTTGAAATGAGTTAACATAAAAATGTTAACAACGTTAATTTCACCAAAATGTACATTCATTTCTTACAAATTATACGTAGTTTGTTTCCTATAAAGTATACATAGCTAAATAACATAATTAATAATTTCATAATTCAAAAATACTATTGTTAGTTATCAAATGAAATATCATTTAAAAATAATTGAACTTAGGTTTAAAGGCAATTAGAATTTGGGCTTAAGACATACATGAACTTACCATTAAAATATTATCAGATTCATAACATTCTTCTCTGGTGCCAGAAGTGGATGGTTTATTTTTATCATTGCAATCAAATGATTTGAATTCTGGCAATGTGGATGCAGATAAATTGCTATCAGAAATTGCCATTTGTGTACCATACTCAAATGGGTTTTGAATTACTGTTGCCAGGCTATCAGAGCTAGATAAAGAGGAGCATGACACATCATCCCCAGAAGAAATCTCATAAATTGCACATTTTTTGGCTTCATAAATGTGCTCATCCTCATCAGGAGTGGCTGACAAATCATACCCTGGAGATCGACCATCGAAAGAACTTGCTTCATGTCTCCTTTTCAATCCAGGACAAACTCTACTGGAATCTTTATAGATATTACTACAAATGCTATTAGAAGCTGGTATTTTTGCTGAAAGATCCAGAATGAGCTGCAAGTAGGAAAAAAAAAAATCATGCGAATAACAATGTTAAATAATGCCAAAATAATGAATTTTACAGAAACGGTTGAAATTATAATGTGCAAAGTTCAGAACTGGTATATTTTTTTCATTATCAAAAACATACATTTTCAAAATAATTTTTTTAACACTTCGCTTAAACAATTAATACATTATACCATTTCTTATATTTTTAAATATCAATAGGTTAAGCTAAACAGAAAAAATGAATCTAACTAAATAAGAAATAAATATATACAAAATATGTCTTTTTTTAAAAATAAAATTGAACTTCTGAAAAAAAATATAAGTAAAAATTTAAAACCCAAATTAAGAAAAAAAATCCAACAACTTAAAAATAATCAATATTCAATGAAACTGAATTTTTATTTAAGCACTTAGCCCTCTTCAAAGTTAGACTGCTTAAAATGTACTTATAATAAGATGCATAATTCTGTTTGATGAAGAAAAGAGGATGATAGTTAAAACTTAAGATTAAAACAAAAATTAACACAAAAGAATCATCCAAATCTTTAAAAAAAATTTGTCTGGAATAAATGATGTAGTGTACACACACTGCTTTCATGGGAGAGGTTAAATTTTTAGAAAGATGCAGACTTAAGTACCGTGATGTAATCTTTATGATAAAAATTAAAAGATCGGTTGGTCTATCAGAAGGAATTGAGCCCCTAAACCCTAATCTTTTGAACTTTACAGAATAGATGATTTATTTTCCTCATTTTGTTCACATATTTTGAATTCTATTACTATGGATGAGGATGGAATGCATGAAATTTCCTTATCAGGAAATTACAAGAAAAGTTTTTAAGATTAGTATTTCTTTAAACTCACTGCCGTTTGTTCAAATAATTGAAGTATTTAGAGCTTCAAAATAATTGTCTAGACAAAGTATCAAATTAAAAACTCCCTCAAAATCCATTTATTCCTAAAAATGAACTAATGAGAAAAAAATTCTATGAAAAATCTATAAAAGACATCCTGTATTTTTAATTGCCATAAAACTCTGTGTATAACGCACACTTTGAACACACACAAAAAAAACCCAGAAATTTACGAGTGAGCGTTATATGCCAGATATAAAAATGAGAGCTTTAAAAATAAAAAAAAAAGATGAGCATAGAAAAATAATTAGAATTTTACATATATTAAAATACTGCTTCTTTAAAAAAGTGAACATATATTCCTTATGGACTTAACCCTTTGACGATCATTGGTTTCACTCCGAAATCACACATTAAACAATTTTTAAAAGATAAAATTTAAAATTCTTTTATCCTAATAAGAGCTGTTTGAGTTTTTATTCTTTTTCCTAGCAATAAATGTCAGCACAATGGCTATATTTAATGATTGAGACCTCCTAAATAGAAAACTATTCACATCACTTAAGTAAATTCCATTAGCTCTAAAAATATTTTAAAAAATAGTTCATTTTAAATTATAGCACGCAAGCTTACTATGAATCTATTTATTAATTACAACTTTCAATCATTTTGATAAGTAAACAGAAAAGTAGAAAAATGAAGTTAAAATTTATGGTTTCACTGCGAAACCAGACTCTAGTCTCTGGCTCACGTTCTAAAGCGAAAATTTTCTCAGCAGCTGACTTTCTGAAGCACTATTTGTTTATTGCATGTGTAGCAATATATTTGTTTACTTTAAAATTATAGTGAGAAATCTTTTTTATTTAAATATATCTATGCACATACTAAAATTCTGCCACTCTGTGGAGCTGCACATGCCTAAATGCGACCCTGTGTGTACGTAATAGATTTAAATAGTCTGCCTTTACAGTTATGGACGGAAAAATTATATGTATTAGCAATTTTTTATTAAAAAATATAAATTATTTTTAGTATGTAATGTAAAATATATGTAGTTTTATGTACAAATTTGTACTAAAAATTTTAAAAGTGCAGAAAAGTTTAGAAAAATAATTAAAACCTTTTAAAATTAATTTTCAGGATTGATGATAAGTCTTTGGATACCCAAAGACAAGTTAGTGGGAGAAGTGACAGCCAAGCATTTGCACCACAGCTTGATGAAACAAGTTATATAAATATTAAAGTCAGCTAATAAACATTTTGTTGATCAGATTGCAATAATTGAATAATTCTTATAATGCATTGATTGCCTCAATATTTTAACAGGATCAGATAGATATGCACAATTTTAAGTGTGTGAGAAACACCATTTTAACCCAGAGTGAAGAAAATATTTTTTCAGGTCTCAAATGAAAAAAAATTTAAAAAACAAGTCTTTAATAAATATCAAAATGTGAATAAGCGTGAAAATAACTATAATAGTATATTATGCTAAAAACCTTACCAAGTTTTCCTTAAATCACAGGCTTTTTTAATAATTTTTTTTCTTAAAATGGTGAGTCACACAACTATAAACTGAATTTTTGCTACATATTGAAACAGGAATGTGGTCAGACGTATTTATTACTTTAATACTTTCAGTAGGAATTTAAGCTAATATATAGCATGTGTGATTATTTTTGACACACAAAGAGTTTACAATAATTTTTTTTTTTCTTTCAAGACATAGAAAAAAATTTACAATGAACAAAAAAAAAAAAAAAAAAAAAAAAAAAAAAAAGATTTTAAAAATTAGTATTTTTTAAGAACTCACTACCTTTTGTTCTAAGAATTCAAGCATTTGGCACTTCAATCTAATTGTCTAGATAAAATATCAAATTAAAATCCATTTATTTATATAAATTAGCTAATGAGAAAAAAAATTGCATTAAATATTTGAGCTTTGATGTTAAGCACAGAAATATTTAAATTTATCTAATTTATAAGATAATAGAAATTCAAGTAAACAGAAACCTGAGTTGTGTATGATACAACTCCATAGGAATTCACAAACAAATCCTACCTATACTACTTGCAGCTCTATCTACAAACAAAAGGAAGTCGATATATATATAATTCTAACAAGTTTTGTACGAGCAGAGATTTTCATTTAATTTGGCAAAGCTTAATAGAATTTTTTGTTAAGGTATGCTGAATAGACTTAATTTTCATTGAAGGAAATGGATGGCAATTAATGTGTCACGAAAGTATGAAGTCTATTTGTTTAAGGGAACACAGATGAGTTAGTATCTTACCTCAGTAAACTTTTAACCCTTAAAAAAATAACTGAAAACCAAACCTTTGTTTTTAATTTCTTTTAAAATGACTTTGTACTTCCATAATCTGCAGCACAGGAAAAGATTATGACAATCTTGTCAAGATAATTTGTTATTGTTTTGTCTAAAGGGATTCTTCCCCAATGGGACTTGACATTCTATTAATCCTTGATTTATTTTATATACAAGTATAAAATATATATATATAATATATATATATATAGCATTAATCTTCAATGTGGAAAATAAAGTTATAAATATAAGAGAATGCAAATTGTAAACAAAAAAAAAACTTGCACAAACTATTTGAAAACATAAATAAAATGTAAGGAATCTAAAATCATAGAAGCATCCTACATGTCAGCTAATTTAAAATTTAAAAATAAGTAAAATTAAATTTTTTCAACTGTTTTAATGAATGCCAATTTTTTTATATAACAATTTCAACATATTTACCAAGACAAAAGAGAAACTGAATTAAACTTGGTGGCACAAAAGCCCATGAGGACAAAGGGTTACTGTGCCCATCTCAGTTTTCATGACCTTGGTCACTGAGGTGCATGAGCAGATGTTCCGTTCAGGTGGACAGTCAGATGTGAAACCCCCAGTGTTTAATTCCCAAGCAAGCTTGATACTCATTTATCAACCCACTGAAAGAATGAAAGGCTGAGTCAACCTTGCCCAGCCCAGGGTTTGAACCCTGGACCTGTGGTGTGAATGCGTAATACATTACCACTCAGCCATAGGACTTCATAAGATAAACACTTCCTATAAATCGATGCATTTATTATTTAAAAAATGCACATAAATTATTGTAGGGGGCATAAGAAGCTAAACAGTTTTGCATGTTTCAATGCTTCTGGTATTAAAGTCATTCATTTTTCCAATCTTGATTCGACTGAATAACGTTGAACTAAATGATTTGGAAACCTGCAAAATATATCTATCAATTATACTAATGAGTTCTTTACAAGTTCTTTTATTCAAATGAAGTATTGTTTCTCCACCTTTCTCAGAAATACGTAGATTTTGCACAGATTATTAGAGCTTATAAGTATATCACTAAAAAAAATTATAATTAATAATTTTATAACTAAATGTATTTCTTTTGTTCATTATTTGATAAATAGCACGATATCACAAGAAATCTAGTAAAATAATGACTTTTAAAATAAGTTTTTAGATACAAACAAAACTTACCTCACAATCGTTTCTCGATTCATCAAAGAAATTTTTTGATGCAACGTCTTTTTCTCGTAAATTTGACATAGAGTAATTTTCACCATGATCCTTTGATGTCGATGGCACATGTGAAGGATCGTTATTCCGGTAAGTAAAATTATCAGCTCGTGCAACTTTTTCATGTCCATAAATATACTGGTCCACATTTGAAATCTCTGAATCTGATCTCCTTTTTCGATTAGGAATGACACAAATAGGTCTACCGGAAGAAATTTCATCGATGCTTGGAAAAATGTTGATTGGGTGAGTTTTCCAAATCTCTGAATATTGCTGTAAAACAAAAACACTTTAAATTAAATGCATTACCATCATCAGTACATCATCTATTATTAAAAAGAATTTGGGATCTATTTTCTACGGAAGAAAAAGTGGAATATTCCCCAAAATATGAATCTAATTTGTAAGTATCCAAAAGACAACAGAGGTTATAGTAAAATGGCGAAACAAGAAGCATCGCGAATGTGCAAAACAGTATTTAGATTCATATTCATGTAGCTTCATCAACATAAAAAGCGTTCATTAGTTGCGATTTTGAATTTAGGTTACAGTGTTTTTGGATGCCTGAATAATCTTATTAAATCTTTCATTTATTTCAAGTCTTACTTAAATACAATATTAAATTTTTCTGAATATTCAGTTTATTTGCCAGTGGGCTAATAGGAAAGGAGTATGCAAGGATATTCATTTGAGAGCATGTGCGGAAATGACAGCATTTGGAGACATTTTCTGATTTAGCAATGTCTTGATTTCGCGGAATTGGTTGACAGTATAATATGTAAGAACCTGTGAATGCAACGAGCTCCAAAAATAAAAAGCTTAAATCCATGAGGGTAAAATTAGCCCAGTCATTTAATTTTAATTTTGTTTTTTAGCTTATTTTTAATATACAATATAATAATGTAACAGTTAACAAACTTTGATTACACACGATTAATATATTTTCTTGCTACAAAATAAAAATTTAAAAGCACTTTTTATTCAAATAATGCATTTAAATAAATAAATTATAGTTTTAAAAAAATCTAAAAACATGCTTTTGTAGTGTAAATCGAACTAAAAAGTAAAAAAAAATAATTCTTAATATAAGAATAAAATGATTAACGAGAAAATTAATGCCATTGGGGTAAAAGCGTGGGGTGCTCTATAATAATTGTTATAATTTCTTACTAGTTCTATTCCGGAATGCTGAGTTAGTGTAAAAATGTAGTACTAAGCACCCCACGCTTTTACTACAATCACATTAATTTTCTTGTTAATCATTTTATTCTTATATTAAGAATTATTTTTTTACTTTTTAGTTCCAATCACTATAAAAGCGTGCTTTTTAGTTCTTTTTAAACTATAATTTATTTTTCAATTTTTAGTTCGATCTACAATAAAAGCATGTTTTTTTAGTTTTTAAAACTATCATTTAATCATTGTTGAATTTATCCTTCAGTTTGATATTTGGAGCCAGAATTCGTGGCTGCTGGAATTAGTCTTGCTCTTCAATGGATATTAATTAATGGGTCTGAAGGGTATTTATTCTCTCCATGTACAGGGTCCCGGATGAATCCTGTTTCGTTATATTTAAAAGATTTCATCAATATAGATACAGGTCAAATTAATAAAAATGTATTAAGAAGAAATATTAAATGTGTGTCAATTGTATTATCACCATTTAAACATATTGCTATAATGTTAATTCACATCATCAGTTCTAAACATATTGCTTTAAAAAAAAATAAAAAATATTTAGCAGTTAGAACTTATTTGTTCACATGCACGAGTGTTTTTTTTTATTTCCATTTCCAAGAAAAACTAGGCAATTGTTTTTATTATGGTACAAAATTGCTGACGCACCCACCCTCTCCTTTTTCACATAAAGAACACTTTTGTTAGTTTTATTTGTATTAATCACAAGACTATTTGCTTTCAGGGTTGGGCCTTAATCTTTTAGTTGCTAAATCTGGAATTAGATGCCAAATCTGAAAATGGTTTCTGCAATAAGTCGCAAAATCTGGAAATTGTTATTCCTGATGATCCTGATCATGACAAGGGAACAAAATTATGAAATTATTTTGTCATCGGTCCTTGACAAGTGTGCAAAATTTCAACTTAATCTGACCTTTTAAAGTGGGTAAAAATAGAATTCAAAGATTCTGTTACATACAAATGAAAATTATAACAGCGTGTTAAAAAAAATGAAGTAATGGTATCGGATACATTACCGATACTCAACATACATACGGAATACATCAATAAAATTATTCAATAAAAATTTAAAAATTCTATGATTACTTTGAAAACATTAACTCAAAAACAAGTTCAATTTGTAATCTCAAGAATTTTTCCCCATTTTCAAGAAAAGTTGAATATATATTACAATGCAGCTAATATATGCCCTTAAAATGGATGTTCTATGATATTGTTACGTAGATCCGGATTCGAGGATTTTATGCAAAACAATCACAAAGAAAATGAACAGTTCTTCAAGAGCGATATGCGAATTTATTAACAAAAATCCAATCCATTAAATACAGGATTCAGCAGCAATATTCACAGAGTAAATCTCCAAAGCTCTTCATACCTTCAACAGCAATCAAACACAATCATCAGTGCTTAAAAATACACGTAACTAACAGATTATTCACAAGCACAGCCGAGCCAATTGCTAGTCAAAGCAATCCTCACTATTAGCTGGTTTAATAAAGACTGCTCGCCGTACCAGCGAGCATCTTTATTTATAGGCACCACAGAAAGAATATAACCACTTGTGTTATTAGCGGAGAGATCCAATACTTTCTAGAAGATTCCAGAGGGTTCCTAACTCGCCAACATGGTCGCTAATGACGCCAAAATAGTCGCCAAATTGGCCGACAAAAATGATGCCAACTTGGCTCTACCACCAAGATTTCGCCAAGTTCTCATTGAATCGCCATTATAACGTAAGGAGTGGCATTGCTTGTGAATAGTACAATTTTAACATGAAATAAATATAACAGAATAATATAAATGCATTAAACACTCAAATACAAATTATTTACAATATTTACACAAAATTCGTAACAATATTTGCAAGACATAAATGCTTTATAAACTAAGAATACATATTAAGACAATCAGTAAAAAAATAAAATCACTTTCCCATATAAAGACAACAACATGTGTGTGATTCGAATATAATTTAAGAAATTACTTATTGGAACAATAATTTTATTTTAACATAATACAATAATTGTTTGATATTTCTTACATTTTTAAAAGTAAGCATTTTGTCAAATTTTAAACAGGAAGGGATAAAAACATTTCTTCAAAAAATTCAAGGCAGAAAAATCCTAAACAAGGTATTATGAATGATGAAAATAGAATACATATACTTTGCAAAATTTAATTTATGCCCCCTTCTTGCATATTATACAAATAAAATAATGCTAAACTAATTAAAAATTAATTATCATGTGCACTGAACACATCATACTTTTGAGAAACACTAATGCTATCGCCAACAGACAATACATGTCTTCTGACAAGTCAAATCTCACAAATCAAAAAATAATTTAAATAAACAAACTAAAACACATCACAAGATGTTGCTTTGTTATAAAAATGTTCTGTATAATTATATTCAATAAATATTTATCAGATAAAAAGTTATAATGATGTGATTCAAACATAAAATTGTATTTTGCAACAAAATTGTGAGTGGCATTTTTCACATATTTTATTTTATGTTTCATTTTCCAAGTAACTTTGTGACGAATCTATACGGAACTTTATCACTAACCTTCTGAACCGACCTTTTTAGGGAAATTTAATTCCCTACCTATTTCCAATCAACTCCAAAAAGCGGACAGGATTCCTTGTTATGCAGATTAGATTCAGTATTTAAGTCAAACGAAATAGTAAAGTTAGAGCAGTAAGAGATAGACATTGAAACATAGAGTTATAGTGATTTTGAATTGAAATATTGTTGTTGAAGATAAATTAACCTCATGAAGAATTGAGATTCGAGTGGTAAATATCTTTTAAAGTTAAAGTCTCACTCAAGTTTTAAGAGTCGGGTTAAAGTTAAATGTTCAACAAGAACATTATTAAATATAACTCTGGGATCTCTTATCGTGGTAATTTCTGCGTGATCATTATTTAATAAATTAATTGAATTATTAACTAATTAAGCTAATTTAAAAGATATTATCTTTAAAACCTCATAATATTAGTATTCGAATTTGTTAATAAGTCCTTGATTTTATTTGGGAAAGATATCCAAATAAAGAAAGTTATTTATAAAAATGGCTACTGGTTCTTTTATGTCTCATAATTATTCTAGTTCTCAAAGTGAGGTCCCCAGGGACTATCACAATGGCGCCCAACGTAGATTCGTCACAACTTGAATTTTTTTTGTGTGCGTGTTGCATCAGTTGTTTTAATCATTTTAATTTAATTTTTGGAATACTTTTAAAATTTTGTTTTCATTAATGTAATGCACAATTTGTTTAAATGTATATACTGAGGTCATGCACATTTTTATTATCTTTTCCTTCTGTTTTCAGTGTTGTTAGAATGAATTTAATAGGTAATTCAATTATTTTATTCATTACCATAAATGTATTATAATTTTAAATAATATACATCTCATTGACACGTATTATAACCTGCATTTAGTTAATACTTCGATCACAGAAAGTGAATGAAACAAGCAGATTTTATAAAATAACTAGCTGTTACCTGCGACTTTGTTCACATGAAATTTAACAAAAAAGTGTTTGTTCAATTCGAAGAGTGTACTGTATTCCACGTAAAGAAATACGTATGCTATAAGTTTAATGTTATTCTTCTACTTTGTAAAATTGATGTTATATATATATATATATGCATATTTTCTTTGTGTTTTTTGTTTTATTTTTTTCTTTGTTGTTAGTAAATTTTTGGTTTTTCTTATTAAATTTATAGAACAATCTCTCTATATACAATATTAAATTTTTTGAAGAATCTCTATATACAATATTTGGTGTACAATTTTCTTGGGCTAAAACAACACTAGTGGCATTCCTTGCCATGAATATGCCACGTATAGTTGCCCATGGGAAAAGCAATCCTTAGTTAAATCTATGCCAACTTTGCTTAACATTTGCCCTAGTGACTTGTTGATTGTCATAGCAAAGCTGACATTGATAGGGAATTGCAGTCTTTTGAATTCAAAGGGGAAATTCGATGGTAATATGAGAATTTGTGGTATAAATACTATCCCACCTTTTCTGCATTCGGATATTATACAACCTTCTATAATGTTTCTTTGCAATCTAGTAACATTGTAAAGTTTTGGTGTGTTTAAATTTCGGAGTAGTATGATGGACACGCCAATCTTAAATTCTAGTTTGTGAGGGGTAGACAAGGAACAATTATACTGTTTAAAAATTCTATTGGATAATAAACTGCTTCACCCAGATCGCAAACTGTATTGATGGAAAGGTATATTTGAGAATCACCAGGAATCTTATGTAACGTGCTGATAAGCATAGTAACCTAATAATTTATAGTTGGCTAAAATTGATCTTTCACACAACCACGAATCTTTTTTTATATTGAGATCGTGAACATCATAAATACTATGCATTAAAGGTTTCAGTGTCCATCACAACCTGACAAAGATAGGTTGGTAGTTCTACTCACACTTTCCCTCTCCAACGTCAAGAAGGATTTTGCTTAATTCTGAATAGGCTGAATGTGCTCATGTTTTCTTTTAAATGAAGTTTTTTACAATGCTTTCAAAGTACTGAAATTTTTAAACAGGCATTGATTTCATCCTCTCGCGTACCTTTAATCAGTCACAACTGGTAATATTGGTCTAAAAAATCCCGCAAATAAAAATGTTACTCCACCAAATAAGTAATTTATCAATTTCAAAGTAAATAAAAAACTGAACTATTTTAATGAAAGAAAACCTAACCAGATTAAATATTGATTTCTAATTATTACTTGAAGGTCTCATTGCTAGAAAACAGTGAAAATGTAATGAAACAATTTGAATTAATAACGAATGGTAGAAAAAGATACCTTGTGACTCGAGAAAATATTCTTTGATTTCAATATAAATATTACACAATATAAATATTATTCAATCAAATATTATGCAGGATAAATGAGGTTATTTACAGTTTTGAATAAACTTATTTAACTAAAATTCTGTAGACAGATTCAAAGTGAATAAACAAACATGAGACAAATATTAAATATCTAACAGGGAAATGTTGAGTGGCAGCAACCTAATTAAACAAAAAGTTTGATCTAACTGCTAGAAATTGTTGAGACAGAAGGTTCATGAGTTCTGGGCCTGCACAACAGGTAGCCTTTGTGATATTAAAAGTGAGAGGCTAATAAAATTATCCCTATTGAAATAAATTAACTCTATTTGAATCTGATATTGTGCACTATTTCTTTGGTTTTAATTTTGTTTTTGCGGAACCATAATTTTTTTTCTAAAATAAAAGTAGCCTAAGTTACTCCTTATAACATTAGCTATCTGCCAGTGGAAGTTCCGTAAAAATAGGCCCATCCATTTCCGAGATTAGCCGGAAAAAACAGACAGACAAAAATTTTAAAAATTAATTTTTTGATATAAAGTACTATACCGTGATAAAGTACTGTATATACTTTTTAATGCATTTACTAAAAAGCTGTTAGTTTCAAATTACAAACAGACACTTCAATTTTATTTATTTGTATAGATGTAAAACAAAAGCTTCCCATTAATACATAAATAAATACAGAGAAATGTGATTGTAAGGAACCGCTGCCTGCACCTGGCAACAGGTCGAACGAGAGACGATATAAAGAGAAGGATCTGGCAAGGACAGAGGAACCTAAACCTAAAAAGGGCTCGCCCTTACCTGTTATTCAAAAAATAAATAAAAATAAGTGCAAAGAAGGAGTTACCTTCGCTAATGTTGTTAGCAGAACTAACTTCCCTCCCCTTCCTACTCCTAATGCTACAGTTTCAACTCAACCAAGCGAAATTAAAAACTCTAGCAAGGA
Organism: Trichonephila clavipes; assembly: GCA_019973935.1. Lineage (NCBI taxonomy): Eukaryota > Metazoa > Arthropoda > Arachnida > Araneae > Nephilidae > Trichonephila > Trichonephila clavipes. The sequence goes on from BMAU01020812.1 coordinate 367,774, forward strand.
AATCCACGGAATCATTCAAGAAGATAAATCAGATCTCGCTCAAGTAATTGAGCTTGTTAATTTAATTTCTACCATACTTAAGATCCCCCGAAATTTTACAAAATCTAAAAAATCTCAAAAGTGCAGAAGATGATCACTCTAAAACTTATATCCTTGTCGAAACTCTGCTTGGCAAGAAATAATTTATATTCCCCCACTAAAAATATTCTTAATATCTCTTCAATCTCACAGTAAATTTCTCCTTTTTATTTTAAATCCAGAATCCATGCTCACTCCCATCATCCACTTCATTGGAAGGCTCGGTTCTCCTAGTCTGCCCTCTGCCACCCAATTGGTCCTTGCATCCGAAACTCCGCCCACTACCATCAGCCAGGTCGCAACACCAGGCCAATGACAATTCCAGATAGAGGATGGAGGAATCAGCACTTGATTCCAGTTCCTTGTACAAAAGCAGCATCGGACAGAGGAGAAAAGGTCTAATTACTAATAATTTCCCTGCTCCCCTCATCCACATAATTAATTCCTACCTAGTTAACCGAACTTATAAAGTCAGAGTCAACAACACCTTCTCACTTCCACACCGCGTCAACATAGGAGTCACACAGGGTTCCCTGCTGGGACCCATTCTGTTCAACATATACCTTAATGACATCCCATCTCACCCACAAACTATGCTAAACCTGTACGCGGACGATACCGCAATTCTTGCTACATACAAAAACCACAAAACAATTACTCTTGCCCTCAATAAACACCTGGCTCTACTAGAAAACTACTTCAATCAATGGAAAATTAAAATTAATGTTGATAAAACCATAGCCGTTCTATTCACCAAAAGAATAAAACCAGTCATGCCACCAACACTGTACTCCACACCACTGCAATGGTCTCAGTCCACTAAATATCTTGGTTTAATACTTGACAAGAATCTCACTTGGAAACATCACATCTTACACGCGCGTGACAAATTCCGGCACGCACTAAGATTAATTTACCCCCTAATTTGCCGGAATTCCGAAATGGATATGTATAATAAAGTGCTTCTTTACACTGCCGTTTTGCGACCAATCATTAGCTACGGATGTCCTGTTTGGGGATATGCAGCAAAATCTAATGTTAAAATTTTAGAAGTAGCTCAAAATTCAATAATTCGCACTATCACAAAGGCTCATAGATATACCAGGAACTCTAACATTTATAATGCTCTTAAACTTCCCCCTTTTAAAAATTACATTCAAATTTTAGCAAAGAAATTCTTTGCTAACCTTCATAATTCCAATAATGCCAATCTAATGAATCTTGAAAACTACACACCTCAAGACGACCATAAGAGACCTAGGAGAATTCTTCTAGACTCTTACAATCCACCTTAATTTCTCTGCTCCCTCATTCATCTGTAGATGAATGACCCAGTAAATTTTTATTTTTATTCTAATTATCTTTTATTTTATCAATTTCTTAATTTTCATTGCTGCAACCCCTTCAGGCACCACTTTATTTTTTAATTTTCTTACTATCATGGTACAGCCAACCGAGAGGTAACTCACCCAGTTCATTCGACCAATCACAGTGCTTGCTTTCCTCGTTCCAGTTCACAGCAATAAATCTCGATTTCCTCATCAGACTCGCACGTCAACCCCCCTCCTACGTCCTACCACCACGTCATCTTCTACGTCACTCCAGTCAGCCAATCAGGTCGCTGCTTGCTTACCATCAAGGTTTCTCCCACTACCACAGGCAACATTCACTCTTCGTTCCGGGACGGAGGAACGCTCCGCGTTCCATGTCCCATTAAATCATCCACAGTCAGGAGAAAAGGTCGGAACGGGGGAGAGAGAGAGAGCGGTGGCGAAGGAAACCGGGGTTGTGAAAAGTAGAGACGGCTGAACGATGTATCGTAATCTTGTAACATCTCAATATATTCTTTATTTTAAGAAATGTCCCATAGAAGATGTGGAATAAACAGTGGGACAAAACCCTGTCTGCAATTATTTTCAATTCACAATGCGAACACGATCAGAAAAGAACCCACGAGTTTACACTGGTGTCAGAAGTGCGATGCAATGGAGCAGAAGTTAAATGAATAAAATATTTCAAATTGATCGGTGTTCGTGCTACATAATTGTGAACAAGGTTCTAGTGGACATTCGGTTTGAAAGGAAATTTTTAACAAGGAAATAGAATCCTGCAGTGTATCTTCAAGTTGATGACCACGTGCATCCCGGGAATTGCCCTGCAGCAGTTTCAAGTAAAAAAAAAAAAAAACAAAAACAAAAAAAAAAGACCTTCTTCATATGGAGTTTTACCATCACCTGCCGAGTTGGGCTATGAACGAACAGATGTCGTATGTTTCTTCATTTTCTGATGAATGGAGCCGTGATCTGAAAACAACGAAGGAAATCCCAGTAGTGTTCAAGTACAGAAACAGCGTTCATGTCGAGGTAAGTGGCTATTATTTCCCTAAGTTAAAATATTATGTGAATATTTAAAAGAGTAATGGGATGCAGTCATATTTAATTTGTTTTTTTAAAAATAAAATAGAAAAATCAGATATATCTGAAAAAAAGAAAATTTCATTGGTTTATTGCAATATTCTATGTTGTTGGATTATTGTGTAGATGAAATAAGAAAATTGTGTACTTATTTTACCTGGAAATGATAGGGTATCATTTTAAATGTTGTAAAATATGGTATTTAGAGTTCTAGTGTTAAACTATAATTTCTTTTTTTATCATCATTCTTTACTGTTTTGAAGTTGTCTCAAAAATTAAAATCTGGGTATAGAAAGTGTTTTGCATAACAATTCAGTTTGCAGAATTTAAAAAAAAAAGAATTAGATTAATTTATCTTGAAATAATGGTTGCGAAAAATGTATGTTTGAGTGGGTGAAAAATATCCATTAAAAAAAATGTGTATATGTATTTCAAGTAGACGGACTTCCTGTTAAAATGTTGTAAATAAGAGATTTTGTAGGTTATTTATGATTCAGAATATATGGCATGTTTTTTTTTTTTTTTTTTTGAATATTATATGATAGTTTTTCATTTTAAGTAAAAGTGTTGCAATTTGTCAGTTAGTTGATAGTTTAATGCAATCTGAGGTTATTTCCTTTGCTCGTAATTTAGGATGTATATGTATATTGGTTTTTTGGTTCCTGCATAAGATTCTTCTATTAATAAAAAAAAAAAAAGAAACTAAGAGTAGATTTATGATTTGAGAAATAATTTTATGGTAATGTAGCTAAAGTATGTTGTTAATTGTGTTTTTTTTTTTTTGAAAAAGGTTCTGCGTTCTGATTAATAACAAATAACTGTGTCGCATATAAGTTTTATTGTAAACATATTTCGTATTGTGTTTCTGGAATTTGAGTACTCTTAGAAAAAACGAGCAGAATTTTTCTTGCTTGTTAAATATATAGTACTAGGTCATTTAAGTGTTTGTAGTTAAATTTGTCAGAAGGTAATTTGGCATTAGGTTTAGCTTGATTAAAAATAGCATTTCTCATTAGAAGTAAGAAAATTGACTTAATTCAATTAGCGCGGGACTTAGATGAGTCACCTGATCCGTCTATGTCTAAAATTGTTTTAAGGAATTTAATAATCTCTAGTAAATATTACAAGGAGGAAGAGGCAAAAGAGTTATTGGAAGTTATTACAGCCGAAAGGTTAGAGACAGAACAGCAGCAAAAACTAGAACAACAAGAACAATTATCAATTGAAAAATTACGCTTGGAAATAGAATTATCTAGGAACACTAATCAGAGTGCTACTCAAAATAATGGTCAAACCTCACGTGTAAAATCTTTAGATGAAATAGTTAAAATGGTTAGGCTGTTAACTGTAAAGGTACCCAATAAATCAGACGGGTGGGACTATTTTTTCTAGTCTTGAAAAGGCTTTCGCTAGTGAAATGGTTAGCGACGAGTTAAAACCGACGGTTTTGTTATGCATGTTAGGAGACAAAGTGTCAAACTTATTAGTTAACCTAGGCGAAGAAGAATTAAACGATTACGAGTCTTTAAAACAGGTTGTGCTCAAGGAGTATGAACCCTCACCCAAAATATGTTTAGAAAATTTTAGATAGGCCAAACGTAACTCTGACGAAACTTTCTCTCAGTTCGCGTCCCGTTTAACATCGATGTAGTTATACTACTGTAAGTTAAGAGGAGCGAATGATTTTGAGTCAGTTAATCAACTGATCGTAGCAGATAAAATGTTTGAAATGTTGGATTCTGAGACGGCGACCCATATTGGTGTGCTCCAAGGGGAAGAATGGTACAAACCCAGGGACTTGGGCAAACAATGTGATATATTTTATGCTTCCAAACGGAAATCCTACGATGAACCTGAGAGAGCTAAATGGAATGATAGTGAAAAGAGAAGTTTTAATGGTAGTTGGGGTAAACAGCCATTTGGGGAGAAAAAGTCAGATAATTTTTTCTTCTAGGAAAAACTTTGATAAAGGTCAAGAAACTGAAATTAAAAATTCGCTTGTTTCACCTGCGGATCAGATAAACATTTTAAGCGGGATTGTCCGAAAAACAAAGGGGTACATAATAAAAGACTTAATGTGAATAAGGTGTCAACAGAAGGGACAGAATTGGAAGAGGAGACGGTAGCTGCTAGAGTTGATTTGCTAGGTAAAGTCATTCCTAGGGGGGCTATTGAAGACAAATTAAGTAAATTAGTGAAAACATCTATCAGTGTAGATGGGAAATTAGTCCATGCGTTAGTGGATTCTGGTACTGAAAATACTGTTATCAAGAAAGACTTAGTTCCTGGAATCTCGGTTGAAGGAGCTTCCACGATTTATTTGAAAGGTATTTTCGGTCCAGCGGTTAAATGTCCTTTAGTATATGTTCCAATTGGTCTTGCTACCAGTGGCCAGGTTAATGTGGTGCACCAGCAAGTGTTATGTGCTTTGGCAGAAAGTTTGGTAGAAGACGTGTTGCTTCCACCAGAGGTTTTGGATATGTTGGGAGGAGCCCAGAGTGAAGAGAATTCACTGGCTCAAAGCTCTCAGGACCTGAGGGTTGACTCAGGAAATGTAGATGAAACCGAGGTTTCATTGGGTATTCTGCCAGAGGAAGCACAGGAGCACATTGAGGATTCTCAAAGGAATATTACTTCATGTCGGAATGAAGTGGGAACATTGGGTACTAAGGATGAGGAGGTGGCCGCTGAGATGGATAAAGGAAGCATGGTGGCTGATAGTTTTCGTTCCGAACAGGAGTGTTGTACCGAGTTAGCATTGGCTTGGAAGAAGCAGTAGAAGTAGATGGGTATCTATTTCGTAGAGATAAAATACTCGGGAGAGTATTGGACAACTGGTAATTCCGAAGTGCAGAAGAACTGAGGTGTTGAGACTAGCGCATACTTCAGTGTTCAGTAGTCACATGGGTCCCAAGAAGACGCTTGAACGAATCAAATATTATTTCTTTTGGGAGGGTCTAAGGTCCGATGTGAAGAAATTTTGTGAGTCATGTAAAGAATGTCAGCTCACTCGATCGGTTAGGATTAAAGACCGATCACCCATTACACCTGTGGCAAGGCCTGAATTGCCATTTCAGGTGGTGAATATGGATCTGATAGGTCCAATTGATCCGCCAAGCTCAAAGGGACATACATATATTTTATGTCTGGTTGATCAGCACACTAGGTGGGGCGAGGCTAGGCCGGTGACTAGTCTCAGTGCGAAGGTAACCCGTGAAGCTTTGTTAAAGATATTTTCGAGAACCGGGATTTATCTTTTGTTGAAAAGGGAAGGTTTTGTAGAAAAGAATAGCGCAGCATCGTGGGTCATGGTACTGGATTTGTGGAAATGGTATTTTTGTCGTTCTCTCACGAAGAATTATGCCGCATGCTTTATGTCGTTTGGAATTTGCATGACTAAAAAAGTGAGGTTTAAGATTGAATACACTTCTTATGGATGTAATTTAACGGCTCAGGTTTTAAGAATGTTAGAGCAGTTCGTTGTATCTCGAATAGTCGATATAGACATTCTGATGCAAATTTGGAAAAATCGTGTAAAACAAATTAACTTTGTATTAGAATGGGTGAGATGGGTTGGGTCGGAAATCTTACTGGCCAAAGGCAAATTAGAGCCGTAGGAAAGTTTTTACTGTGTACTTAATATGGATTTAGTGAACTCATTGAGCATTCATTCATGAGTTAATGAAATAAACATTGTCTTGATTAAGATAAAAACTGTAATGTATATATTTAGTGTGTTTTTTTGTATAATGTGTTTTCTATATTTCTGTTTGCAATCCCATTACAGTTTAGATCTTTCTGGGAACATAGTCACTTATTTCAATTGGGTGAACTATTAATATTATTTCATGTGTTTGTTTTAAGGAACTTTGACTAGAACAATCATCAAGACTTTTGACTGTTGCAATTATTGTGTGTTCTGTTTGTGGATTTTCTGTGTCACGGTTTGTGAATTTTCTTTTCCTGGTGTCTGAAATGGTAAAATCAGCTACAAGGGGCAAATTTTACTCTTAGGTGGGGCGTGTAAGGAACCGCTGCCTGCACCTGGCAACAGGTCGAATGAGAGACGATATAAAGAGAAGGATCTGGCAAGGACAGAGGAGAAAAGGTCGGAACGGGGGGGAGAGAGAGAGCGGTGGCGAAGGAAACCGGGGTTGTGAAAAGTAGAGACGGCTGAACGATGTATCGTAATCTTGTAACATCTCAATATATTGTTTATTTTAAGAAATGTCCCATAGAAGGTGTGGAATTAACAGTGGGACAAAACCCTGTCTGCAATTATTTTCAATTCACAATGCGAACACGATCAGAAAAGAACCCACGAGTTTACAGTGATAAAGTTAATTTTAAAAAAAGACTAATCATACAATAGTATAAATATAAATTATCACATATTTAAGAATCAAAAACACTTTTATTGTGTACTGGAAAGTTCTGTCCATTTTGGCTACAAGTTTTATCAAATATGCACATATTCATTTGATGCATATTTGGCTCTTTCTTTTTATCACTGAATGTATACATACTGACCAAACAAATGAACTAAAACTAAGATGATCCATGCTAGTAGTGAGATGTGATCATGTATCCATGGTTATTCCTATACTTCATTCACGTCACTGTATTTTGTATTAACTCCAACAAGGCAGAAATACTACAGAAGCATGTAGAAATTTATTGAAAGTGTTTGGTGAAGTTACAATTTCTGATAGAAAATGCAGAAGATGGTTCAAAAAATTTCAAGTAGGTGATTTCGACCTTTCTGATAAGATGCTATATTTGGAAATTAGAATTAGAATGGAAATATTTGAGATGGGTGTCACATAAGTTAAGTGAGAAGAATTTGCGTGTGAGATCGCATGTCATACGAACATCTCTGCTTTCACGAAACAAAATGGAACACTCCTTGGATCGTATGATAACTCGGAATGAAAAGTGGATTAAAGCTGTCTTTGTTTGAAGTTCAAGTATAGGATCCAAATTCAAAAAAAATTATCAGACAGAGAAGTATTCCAACATTAATATTATATTCTGGCTTCACTATTCTTATAAAAATAACTTATTACATCAGAGATTACTCCTTTTTATGAGTTAACATATTTTTTCTGTTAAAAAACTTGTTTTTCATTTTTTCTCTTATATTGCATTCTAAATATGGCTTTGCATTTTAAAAGGAAATAATTTGTGGAAAATTTTGAAATTTTAAAAAAGCTATATTATAAACAAATGTATTGATAACAATACATCTGTTTGACAACCCTAATTGATATTTTCATTATCCCTAATAAAATTATTTTCCACATTGATGGAGCAGACAGAAGAGAAAGGCACTTCATTAAGAGATGCTACAACTAAAATTAAGATATAAAGCTCACCTTGTAGCTTAGGTTTTACCAGAGAAAAGGAGAAACATTTTAAAAAGTATTCAATTCTGTGATTGATTTCTCAATTATTAGATAGTTCTTTGCACTACTGGCTAGAATGGTTCAAAAGATTTTTTTTTTTTTTTTTTTTTTAGCTAGAGTCCAGGCTACCCACTATTGTTTTTTTAGACTCATCAGTAGTATAATGTTGTAAAATATTTAGCTGCTTACTCAAATTCTAACAGGATACTCAATGACCTCTGCAACTCAATAATACCAGAAGTACAGAAAATGAATTTACAGTTCAGAAATTTTTAATTTTTTAAATTAAGTTTTTGTCGAAATTTAGTTTGCTGTAATGTATATATGTACAGCAGAGTAAAATACTTTAGAAACAATATGTAGCATTATTTCAGACAGTCATTTACAATTTATATAATGAATGGCAATAGCAAGACTAAAAACCAAAACAAAAAATTTAATTCATCTATCATAATACCAACTGAAAATAATTTTGAAGTGAAACATTTAATTTTACATAATGTTTACTTTAAATAATTTGAAAAACTTGAAAACATTTATTCTCATTGGCTATTGATAAAGAAAAACAAAAGACGTTCTTCTACATCCCAACTACAAGTGGATAAATTTTTTGAAAATTTGGATTTTTTCTGATACAATTCATGAACATGTTATGAAAATGACAAAAAAAAAAACACAAAAAGATTTCAGAGTATTTTCAAGATTAAAGAACCCATTGAAAGGTTAGTAGATAAAAGATTTACAGAAACATGAGCATTCTGTTAAGAGACAAAAAGGGACCTATTAGAACCTCTTCATCCTCATCTACTCTCAGTTCATCTGATATTTATTAAAAGAAATTGAGACGAATCTGATGGCGATTATTTTATTCAAATACAGTTAAGATGAAGTTTAAGCTTTCAAAATTAAAGGAATACACACAACACACAGTGTCCAAGAAACAGCTTTTTACACCTCCTGTAACCACTGTGTCAGATAAAAATAAAGTATCTGTGTGATTGTGAAGTTGTTCGTCTAATTGCACCACTCTAAGAAGCTCTAGACTTGAATCCAACTAGCTTCCCAGTTTCAATAAATACTATTCAGCAAGCATATAAGAAATTCCGGGAGGAGTATGCAGAATCAATAAAATGTGAATTCAAAATCAAATATCTTTAATAGTTCACTGGGATATAGAGCAAACTCCTTCCTGAAGTTTTTGAACATGGAAAAGTTGATCGCTTACTTGTATTTTCTTCTGAAGATTGTATTAATAAGCTCCTTGGAGAGCCAAAACTAACTACTGGGACAGGAGAAAATGCTACTGCTATATATATTTTACCAAAAAGAGTGGAAAATCTTAAATTTTTCGAGTAATATGCTTTGACAAAACAAACATGAGCACTGTTTTTTAAAAAAAGCTTCTGCTTTACTAGAAAGAATACTTTAATGTGAACTTATCTAGTTAACTTACTGACATCACATAATAGAATTAATTTTAGCAAAAAGGCTTTTAAGTTCTCCAGACATTTCAAGAGATTCAAGGCTGTTAGAAATAAAGTTGCGATGGATAATTATAGAAGACTAGAACTAAATGGAGAAACAAAAGCACTTGCAGAAATGGCGAATCTTATACCAAAGAACTAATTGCATTAACATTGATTGTCTTGGGATACTCACCAGTGAAAATACACAAGCAAGCCTCAGAACCAATTCACCATGCTCGAAGGATGGCTTAATTTCAATATGCCCAAAAATATTTAATTCAAGATCAGTGACACGCTTTTAATCTAATATAGAGGGAAATTAGCCAGATTTTAAAATTTGTATAATTTGGTGCTCTTTTATATACAAAAGTATGCATAGAAATACATCGTGCAATTGAAGCATCTGAAAATGAATATTAAGTTCTTGAAAAATCTTGAAAGCTAGTTATCAAAAGAGAAAGATTGCACTTTCTGCAAGAAAAGTGATGGGATGTCTTATGCGATATTTATCGGATGAATTGGTAGAATTCTCTTTTCTGCCAGTTTAAATGGAATAAAGACAAAGAATCATAGAGCGAATGACAGCTATGTAACGACTTGTAAAGCATAGTGTAACAGGTGCACATGACATGTTCAAAGAAAATGATGTGCAACTGTCAAACTTTACAAGGGAACAGCAGAATCATTACCTCGTATGAATATATGTAAGTCATTTTTAAGCCTTTCTCCTGACAAATGGAATAACATTGATAATGATCATAAAGGAATAGAATGGCTTCAAAATTTACAAGTTATAACTGATAATGTAGGATGAGCCATTAAGCTTATTAAGGAATTCAATAAAATCATAACAAACGAGGAAGATGAAAAGGAATTATTGCTGCTAATGGTAGAAGCAAACAGAAAATGCATTCCATAACAAACTATGAAAAAACCAGTTTCAGACACTATTTTTTAATATTGAAGGTCAAAATATACTTATTTATTTTTTTACTTTTGCTATTGACTTTACTTTTGTAAGAGATAGTAATAAAAAAATAGACATAAATTACACAAGTTATTTTTTTAAAACATTTATAGAAAGAGAAGTGTTTTAACGGAATATATTAACTTGTGAAGTTTTGCGTGGGGGAGAGGGGTTGATTGTAAAGAGTTTAACTGTCAAAAATTAAGACTGGGTAAGCTGCGATACATATATACATATGAAAAATTGAGTCATATTGCTTTTCTATACAAATGATATTGTGCTATTTGAAATATCTATCTGACAATGACGTAAAGCCATTATCAAATTCAAAATGAAGTTTGAAATTGGGAACAACACATAATTTATTAAGAGTTTAATCTGAGGAAACTAATGATATAACTTATATCCAACAGTATGATAATATTAGGAACATTTACCAGAAATATCAAAAATTTCTAATCCAATAACATTCCTTCTTATCGCAAAAGGAATAATGATATCAAAGAAGCAATAATATTGATGCTGTAATTTCAGAAATAATAAACATGCCCTATAAAATGTTATAGGATGCCCGGGCTTTTCTAGCCAGTCGCACTCAAACTGACATCAGCTATGCTGTTATATAACAATCACTCTCAATTTCAAACAAACCCAAGGAAGAAACATTGGAATTCCATTTTAAAGTTGCTAAGATATGTTTAGCATACATATAGTCAAAAATCTGGATATTTCAAAGATAACAGATTTAAAAGTAAACTGTTACATACAGATGTAACAGACAATAATGCAGATTTATGTATCAAATAGAGGTGTCACTTTTACTTGATAATATATCCACATTGTGGAGTACATTTAAACAAAAATTGTCATGTTTATCCACAATAGAGGTTGATTATATATCTCTCACATATGCAGAACTTATCTGAAGAATAATAAATGAGTGCAAACAAGTTAATATCATTAATCCGGCATCTCCTGATAACATACTGTTTTGTGACAACCAAGAATCAAGCAATTTTTCAAATTTCCCATAGAAAATAATTGCACTAAGCATGCACATCAAATACTCTTTTCTTTGGAATTTATGATAAAATCTTTCAGCAAAAATATATAATTTGGTAATTATAATGTGTTTTCGCCAAAGCTTCCACTAAAGTATACACAAAACTATCATGAATAAAATATTAGTATAAATTTAGAAAAAATTTACGGACATGCCAAAGATTCAATTGTTGAGAGGTAGGTCATTGTTGCATATTATTTTGCATTACAATAAATGCATTTAATTAAGTTTTAATAATTTAGATGCTATTATCTTAAATCTATTTTTATGGCCTTGATATTTACTTTCACTCTAAATGAGCATTTCTCCGCAATATTATTTAAGAATTTATGTTACGTCAATTACAATAGGATGTGATGATATCAAAGTCTTTGTTCTTGATTGTTACCACAGAATATACCCTAAAATGTCCTATTTTTAAATTCTTTCGTTTGATAAACTGTTGCTGATTTTCTTTTAAAGTCTGGATTTTATAACATACTCTGCTATAGAGCATTATTATTAAAGACAATAAGCCCCATGAGGGAAAGGAAATATAACTATGGTACTTCAGACTGTGATTCAAATACTTATCTAAAGCAGGTGTTTGCGCAAGCGCAACAGCGCTGCCTGGACTGCGCATGCCCAGTAATTCTGATGTAACTAAAAAGAGATGTGAGTAAAAAATAAACACCAGTCCACTAAAAACTGTGTTCTGAGTGAGTGCTGAGTATTCGACGGAGTGAGCCATAACATTGGTCCGGTAGAATCCGGAGAAAAACCGCGTGTAGTGATGAGTTAAAATTGTGTCTGAATACTGAGGGAAGAAACTGAGTTTCCGAAGTATTTTCTGTGTCTTGAGAGTCCAGCGCAATTCATCAGTCGAAGTAAGAGCGATTTCCTTGCTTCTTATTTGATATCAAATTAATGTTATGTGTTAAAATGTCGACAATTAAAAGTCTTAAAAAGGACGAGCTTTTGCTGGTTGCCGAGGAGCTTGGATTAGACATACCCCAGAATCCAAAAATTATAGTATTAAAAAATTTAATTGAGAGTAGTGAAATCTTTGAAACTGATAAGGAGTTTCTGCAAAGTGTAATTGATGGCGTTTTGGCGGAAAAGGCCGCTAAAATTGAACAAGAAAAATTTTAATTAGAGTCTGAAAGGGCCGCTAAAATTGAACAAGAAAAATTTAAATTAGAGTCTGAAAAGGCCAAGATTGAATTTGAAAAAATTAAATTAGAACAGTTAAAGAAAGAGCTTGAGTTAACTAATGCTAAATGTAAATTGTCCCCTGCGCAAGAGAAAAGTGAACATTTCGAATCTGTCCATCTGATATTGAAAACTTAATTAAAAGTATCAAAACTCTAACAATACCTGTCCCTTCTAATACAGAAGCCTATAATTTATTTTTCAATCGCTAGAAAAAGCTTTTAAAACAAAAAATGTGGAGGATAAATTTAAAGCAGAGATTTTATTGAATATGTTGGGAGAAAAGGTGGGAAATTTAATGATTTATGTTAAACAAGAGGAACTGGGTGATTTCGAAAAAATCAAGCAGTTAGTGCTAAAACAATTTCAACCAACACCTCGAGTATTACTTAACCAGTTTCGAAGGTCCCAAAACTACCAAATGAGAACTATGTTCAGTTTGCTTCTAGAATTGAAGCAATGTTTGATTATTATTGTAAATTAAGAAACGTTAATGAGTTTAATGAATTATGCCAGTTAATTGTTGCCGATCAGATAATTAATTCTCTTGATCAAGAACTGACCAGTTATATTAATTTAAAAATGTGCGAAAATTGGTACACACCAGATAAGCTGGGTCGTGAATTAGATTTGTTTATGTCATCTAAAGTTTCAAGTAGAAATGAAATAAATACGGGTTTCCGACAAAATAAATTCTTTAAGAGTGGCGTCGAAAGAAAGGGGGTTAAAAGGTGTAACTAGTGTTTTTTTTTGTCCGATGTCAATGAAACAAAATGTTCATATTGCTGTGAAAATCATGCTATTCCTTTTTGTACAAAATTTAAACAACTTTCCGTTCATGATAGAGTAGAGATAGTTAAAAAACAGCGACTATGCTTTCTGTGTTTAAGAGTAGGTTGTATGGCGTCGAAGTGCAAAGCGAAACCTTGTAAATTATGCGCTAAGAGGCACCATGTCTCGTTACATTTCCCCAAACAAAATACGGATTTTCAAACAAGCGCGAATGCTTTCCATCCATCAACACAGTCAGGTTAAATGCGGAAGCACGAGAATTTAACCCTGCTTTTCCCTCTAGAGAGGTTTCGGAGAAAGATAGTAATGCGGTGTTTGCAATTAATCAAAAAAAGGGAACCAATAGTGTGTTTTTGAGTTCCGTGAAGTGTTTTGTAAAAGATTCATACGACGAGAAAAGGCAAATAAGAGGTCTGCTTGATGTCGGTTCTATGACAAATCTAATTACGAAAAAATTCGTAGAAAAATTAGGATTAAGAAAAGAAAAAGTAAATATTCTGGTCACGTGTTTAAATGACTCCTCTGTATGTGTTAAAAATTGCGTAACTACGGAAATCTCGAATTCCGATGGTAGTTATAAAAAGAGAATAAAAATGTTAGTTGTAGATAAAATTACTGATTTAACTCCAGTTAAAAATCTAAATGTGAAAGGATTAATTCTTGAAAATATAAATTTAGCAGATGATTCATATTATGTGCCAGGTCCCATTGATTGTTTATTGGGTGCAGAAATTTTTTATGAATTATTGCGTAGTGGGCAAATTCGTTCTGAAAATTCTAATCTTATTTTCCAAAATACTGTGTTTGGGTTCGTGGCTTCAGGGAGCAATAGTTTTGCAGATACTGAAGCACGGGTTCATTGTGGATTAATTGAAGGAGATTTAAATCAAACTTTAAAAATGTTTTGGGAATTGGAAAACGTTGACGTAGAGAAACCTAAAAATGAAGAAGCAATTTTTTGTGAGGATCACTTCCTAAAAACGCATTCTAGAGATGAGGAGGGTCGGTATGTGGTTAAAATGCCCCTTAAAAATGAACCAAATTGTTTAGGTGAGTCGAGGGACATTGCTCTAAAACGATTGAATGCGCTGTGGACTCGATTAATCCTCAATATCTTAAGTTGTATAGAGACTTTATACATGAGTATGACCAACTTGGTCACATGAAAGAAGTTGTCGCAGAGCATGACAACTCTGAGGTTGCCTATTATATGCCACACCATGGCGTCCTTAGACCAGAAAAGAGCACAACGAAGCTGAGGGTAGTTTTTAATGCTACCAATCCTACAAGTAATGGGTTATCGTTGAATTCCATACAATACAATGGAGGACTGGTTCAAAATGACCTGTTTACAATTATGATTAAATTTAGAGAGCATCCTTATGCCTTTACGGCAGATGTGAAGATGATGTACCGAATGATACTCATCCATGAGAGCCAACAGCCGTTGCTTAGAATTTTGTGGAAAGAAAGTCCAGAGGATCCAGTGAAAACCTTTGAGATGAAAAAAAAAAACAGTCACATATGGCACGGTGAGTGCACCCTTTTAGCAACGAGAACTTTACTGCAGTTATCGAGAGATGAAGAGAAGAACTTTCCTTTGGCTGCACCTGTTCTAAGAGAAAACTTTTATATGGACGACATTCTTTGCGGCGCTGCGTCTTTAATGGAAGCCAAGGTTTTGAAAAACCAACTTTCCAGCATTTTGAAAAAGGGAGGAATGAAATTGCACAAGTGGGGTAGTAGTCATCCGGAACTGGCTTCAAACATCCTCGGAGATTATGAGTTCGAGAATCCAATTGAAACCAAGACGTTAGGAGTGTCCTGGAAATCACAAGAGGATTGTTTTATTTTCAAAATTGCAGTGGAGTTAAAAGACTCTATACCAAGAGATGTGTCCTTTCGACAATAGCTAGACTGTTTGATCCATTAGGACTATTAGGTCCAGTAGTCGCAAGAGCCAAGATCTTCATGCAGAGTCTTTGGAGCCTTAAAATCGACTGGATCGACGAGTTGCCTTCTGAGAGAGAGCCAAAGAGTGGCATCGTTTCCTAGAGGACTTCAACAGTGTAAGAAGTATCTGCATTGGTAGATGTATTGTGCATCCTCAAGCGACAAGGGTAGAACTTCACGGTTTTGCTGATGCTTCAGAGAAATGTTACGGAGCAGTGATATATTGCCGTTCTCAATCGCCAGATGGTGCAACAACAGTGAAGCTTGTAACAAGTAAAAGCAGAGTAGCACCTGTGAAGAGTGTCACCATGCCGCGACTCGAGCTGTGTGCCGCCGTTCTTCTTGCAAAACTGATGAAAAGAGTTGAGACTGCCTTACATATGAAAACACCCCCGTGTACCTGTGGAGTGACTCGACTATTGTCTTAGCGTGGATCCAGAAGGAGCCTAACTTGCTTAAAACCTTCGTGGCAAATAGAGTTGCCACAATCCAACACCTTACTAACGCAGAGCAATGGCATCATGTTTCTTCGGAACAGAACCCAGCTGACCTCGTTTCAAGAGGTCTCGACCCGTCCAGTCTTCTCAACAACTCTTTGTGGTGGAATGGACCTAAGTTTTTAACGACGAAAGATTTTCCGGAAAAGAATACCCTTTCATCAGTGACTGATAATGATGAATTTAACTGTGAATTTAAAAGTAACGCAAAGCACTGTGTTAATTTAAATCTAACAAACTCAACATTTATGACTGACCTGTTAAATATAAGTAATAAGTACACTAAAATAATTAGAATGTTAAGTTTTATTTTTAGGTTCATAGCAAATTGCCGAGGAGAAAAAAAGGAGAGGACCTTTAGATGTCCAGGAAATCAACCAAGCGGAGGTCACCTTAATCAGGATTGTGCAACTACAGGAGTTCAAAAAAGATATAATGAGTTTGAAAGAAAATAATAGAGTGTCTGCAGAAAGTCTTATAAAAGCTTAAATCCCTTTTAGATAAAGATGGTGTGTTGAGAGTTGGTGGTAGACTTTGTAATAGTGATTTGAACTTTGAATGCAAATTTCCTGTAATATTACCTTGTAACCATAAATTAACAATTTAATTGTAGAATATTTTCACTTAAAATACTTCCATCTAGGTCCACAGGCCTTACTATATCAAGTAAGACAGAGATTTTGGCCTCTTAGAGGGACGTAATGTATGTAGGAAAATAGTACTTGATTGTCTTGTATGTTTTTAAAGTGAAACCTATAACTTGTGAAAAAAAATAATGGGCAGATTGATCGAGGTATTTCCTGGAAAGGATAATAGAATTGGGGTTGTAACAATCAAGACTCAACATGGTGTAGTAAAAAGACCTATTTCTAAAATTTGTATCTTGCCCATGAGAGAATGAATTTTTTTTTTCTTTTTGTATTACAAGATTTTACTTATTTTTAAGTTATTGTAATTAATCTTTTAGTATTGTGTAAATTTTAGTGAATTCTTTCTGATTTATAATTATTTTAATAATGTTACATTTTAATATAACAATATTGTAAAAAGCCATGAAACTTATTGAATGTTGGAACATTGCAATGCCGGGCGGAATGTTTGCGCAAGCGCAACAGCGCTGCCTGGACTGCGCATGCCCAGTAATTCTGATGTAACTAAAAAGAGATGTGAGTAAAAAATAAACACCAGTCCACTAAAAACTGTGTTCTGAGTGAGTGCTGAGTATTCGACGGAGTGAGTCATAACAGCAGGTAAGTCATTGAGGAGGAACTTCTAAAATTATTTTATTTTTGAAATTAAGGCAGTCTTTGGTTTATGTTAAAGGAAGTAAAGCTCAAACACTATATACAATTGTAGGCAGAAAAAATGACCATGGATATAACACATAATAATCTTTTTTTATTGAAGAGTTTACATTTTTTTAAACAATGCAAATTTTGGCCTTAATGCAAAATACTTAATTCCCCATAGTATGAGGTGAAACACCATTCACACTTTTACATGAAATAGATTAAAGTAGAATTAAGTGGTATAGAAATGTATGCTTTTCTCACCTCAGGCTAGAATAGCCACAATATGATTTGGGGTCTATGTTAATTACAGTATTATTTTTACTGAAGTTATGACTAACTGCAACAGATAGCACCAGGATAATTTTTTTTTCAAACAGATTAATTCTTCACTAAGAATACATTTTCCCCCTTCTTTTCTTCAATTTTTTCCGAAACATATAATGGAAACCAACGAAAAAAGATGAATGATGTAAACTGATTTAGTACACCAAAACTAAAAAACTTTCGGATTTAGGAATATATTTAATGTTTTGAGAGTATATATATGTTTAAGAAAAATTTATAGAAATAATATTAAGAAAATGAAAATAAATGTTTTTCGAAGTCAACAGTATTAGAAATTTTTTTTTAAGTAAACTAATGCACTAATTACAAATATACAACAATATTTATGGAAATATTATTCTATGCATGTATATTTAAATCACATAACAGAGAAATATTCAGAAAGGCAGACATTTAGGGCCTTGATAGACTTGGAAAGTGAAACATGTCTAATTTCAAATGAGTGCGCGAATAAATTACAACTTAAGACCGAAAGAATAAATACATTAATCTCGTGTTTAAATGATGCCTCTATGGTTGTCAATGGGTGTGTTAAAGTGGCGATTTCTAATCAAAATAAATCTTTCAAAGGGGAGTTGGATATACTCGTAGTAAAAAACCACTGATTTTATTCTGCAGAAAACGTTAGAGATAAATTCTGATTTTTCTAATTTTGTGGAATTAGCGGATTCTAATTTTAATGTTCCCGGCAAAATTAATTTATTATTAGGTGTAAATATATTTTATGAATTATTGAAACCGGAAAGAATTAAAATAAAAGATTCGCAATTACTGTTATTCAACAGCGTATTTGGTTATATAGTAACGGGTAACTTAGATTCAATAAATGAAACTAAGGTTCACTGCGGTTTGATTCGTGATGAGGACTTAAATAAAACTTTAGAAAAATTTTGGAAAGTAGAGGAGGTAGCGGAACCAATAGTTAAAAATAAAGAAAGGCTAATTTGTGAGGAACATTATGCAAATACTCATTTTAGAACTAAAGAAGGTAAATATGTAGTATCTAAGCCCTTAAAAAAGGAACCCTCGTGTTTGGGTAATTCGAAAGACATAGCCCTCAAACGACTTGGATCGCTGTGGAATAGCTTAGATAGAGAGGAAAATTACTTAAATTTATATCGTGAATTTTTAAGAGATTATGAAAGACTGGGTCACATGAAGGAAGTGACTAACGAAACTGAACCCGAAATCACATATTACGTTATCCATCAAGGAATTTATCGTCCAGAAAAGTCCACAACAAAACTTAGAGTTGTCTTTAACTGCTCTTTTCGTTAACTCTGATAATGGAATATCTTTAAATGACATTCAATATAATAGAGGAGTGATACAAGAGGACTTATATGTGCAAATGCTCAGGTTCAGAACTTACACATATGCATTTACAGCAGACATTAAAATGATGTATCGAACTATATTAATTAACCCTAATCAGCATAATCTGCAGAGAATCGTTTGGTGTGAAAGAGAACATGAATCCCCCAAAATTTACGAACTTTCGACTGTTACCTATGGAACTGTAAGTGCTCTCTACTTAGCCCAGAGAACTTTAACCCAATTGTCGATGGATGAAGAGGCTAACTTCCCTATAGCAGCTTCCGTTTTACGGAACAACTTGTATATGGACGATGTCCTTTGTGGTGCTGCAACGTTAGAGGAGGCAATTGTTCTCAGACAACAATTAAAAGGAATTTTGAAAAGTGCTGGAATGGAGTTGCATAAACTTTGCGCCAATCACAAGAAATTGTCACCAGATCCCGAACAGAATTACAACTTTGCAACTTTAACAGAGACGAAAGCGTTAGGAGTGTCGTGGAAGCCGAACCTAGATTGCTTTTTGATTAAAGTGAAAGTCTGTTTGGACAGTTCTTATGCTAAAAGAGACGTCTTGTCTACTATTGCCAAGATCTTTGATCCTGTTGGACTGATGGCACCAGTAATTTCCAAAGAATAGATTTTCTTCCAGCGTTTGTGGAGAAGCAAATTGGAATGGAATGACCTTCTGCCAGCTGAAGAATATCGAGAATGGCAACAATTCCTAGAATATTTAGAGAATATCAACAATATAGAGATACCAAGGCATATTCTTGTCGCTTTTCCAGAAGTTATTGAGATCCATGGCTTTGCTGATGCCTCAGAGCGGTGCTACGGTGCAGCAGTTTACTGCAAATCTAAAAATTTGAAGAGTGAAACTTTAGTTCGGTTAATCACAAGTAAATCGAGAGTAGCGCCTATTAAAAGCCTGACAATTCCCAGACTTGAATTGTGTGCTGCAGGGTTATTGGCAAAACTTGTGAAAAGAGTTGTAGCTGCTTTACAACTAGAAACTGCTGAATTATATCTTTGGTCGGATTCGATGATCGTCTTGGCGTGGCTTCAAAGGAACCGATGGACTTAAAGACCTTTGTTCAAAATAGAGTTGCCAAGATACAAGAACTCTATCCTAATCAGTTATGGAGACACGTACCATCTGATCAAAATCCCACAGACTTAGTCTCCCGAAGAGTCGATCCCGATAAACTTTTGCAACAAAATTTATGGTTTAATGGACCAACATTTCTTTCAGGTGATGACTATCCCAATCGAACTATAAACTGTAGAGAGAAACTAGATGAATATAATTCAGAACTGAAAAACTGTGTTAATGAACAAATTGAAAACTTTTAATCGGTTCTTAATATTCATGTTAATGATTTTTTAAACGATCTTCTTAATCTAAGCAATAATTATATAACTATTCTACGTGTATTAAGTTTTATTTTCAGGTTCGTGGAAAATTTAAAAGGAATAAATAGAGTGGCTGGTCCACTCACAACAAAAGAATTTGAGAAAGCTGAAACATTTCTGGTAAAAAAAGTGCAAGAGCAAGAATTTTCCATTGATATTAAATATCTTAAAAGTAAGGGGAGTGTGCTACCAAACAGTAAGTTAAAGACATTGAATCCCTTTTTAGATGACAACGGTGTCTTAAGAGTAGGAGGACGATTGTGTAATTTAGAGTTAAGTTTTAATAAAAAGCACCAGATAATTTTACCAAAAAATAATAAATTAACTTCAATAATAATAGAATATTTTCATAAGAAATATTTACATGTGGGAACTGTATCGTTACTGAATCATATTCGGGAAAAATTTTGGCCGTTGAATGGTAGGTCAATGTGCAGAAAATTGTATATAAATGTATTGTATGTTTTAAAGCGAAACCAATTGTGTCAACTCAAATTATGGGTAATTTGCCAAAAGAAAAGACTTATTACTGATTATCCATTTAATTGTTCAGAAGTAGATTTCTCTGGTCCTTTTTCATTAAAAATAAGGACAATGTAAAGGAAATTTGTTTAAAGTGTATATTTGTATTTTTGTGTGTTTTGTGTTTAAAGCAGTACATATTGAGTTAGTATCAGATTTAACATCGCAAGCATTCATTGCCGCGTTGAAAAGGTTTATGGCTCGAAGAGGCAAATGTGCAAAACTGTTTTCGGACAATGGTAAAAATTTCGTCGGAGCTAGCAATGAAATTAAAAACTCCTTGAAATAGTCAGAAAACTAGACGAAAAATTAGCTAATTACTTAGCAGCAGAAGGAATAGAGTGGAAATTTATTCCCGCGAGGTCGCCCAATTTTGGAGGTCTTTAGGAAGCGGCCATAAAGTCATGTAAATACTACTTAAAAAGAGTTGTGAATGGAATTAATTTAACGTACGAGGAACTACTTACGGTCACAGTACAAATTGAGGGAATTTTAAATTCTCGACCGCTTTGCCCCCTATCAAACAATGATGATGATTTCCAAGTGCTTACACCAGCTCATTTTTTAATTAATAGGTCTTTAAATTCGCTAGAAGAGCCTAATTTGACAAAATGTAAAGAGAGTAATCTCAAAAAGTGGCAAAAAATAACTAAGATAGTTCAATGAATGTGGAAATTTTGGAGTCGTAATTACTTGAATCAATTACAACAGAGAGGAAAATGGATGTTTGAAAAAAAAATAATGTTAAAATTGGAGACTTGGTTTTAATAATTGAAGAAAATTTACCAACATATAAATTGGCATTAGGTAGAATCGTAGAATTGTATTATGGCGAAGATAAAAAAGTGCGTGTTGTAAAAATTAAAACTCAGTATAGTACATGTAAAAGAGCCATATCAAAAATTTGTGTTTTACCAATGGAAGATCCTTAAATATAATTTGAATTTTTCATATAGTGTACCCATTGGTGGTGTGTAAATCTACTCATTGTTAGTAAAGTGATTTTGTATTTGTATAAAAAAAAATATTGTTATTTGTGAAATCATGAATTTATATAATGATTTATGTAATTGTATTTCTTGAGAATTGTCAAGTGTTGAATGTGTAAAGTGTTCTAGATGTAACCAATATGAATGTTAATTTAGTAACAATGATTGCATGGTTAAACCAGTGCAATGTGGGGCAGTATGTTAGTTCTGTAAATGAACAGCGCCCTCTAGCGGCTTGTAAAATAAAACGTCAGTGTATGTGTAACAATCACTCCAAGAGGTAGTGTACGGAGTAGAGAAATTAAAGAGATCACAGTCCACTGCTAGTGTTGTTTATTGTGTTGAGTCAAACCAAACATTGTAACTATTATATAAATCAAGTGATTGGATTTAAAAAGTATGAAGTAGCTGAAGCTGATTCTTGAAGATGAAAAAAAATAATAAAGGAAATTTGAAAATTATTTCTAAATAAGAAAAGGAACCATTTAGACAAGCATGAAAGCACTAGGAGCAAATTTTCAAGTCCTTGGATAATGCAGAAGAGAAATCTATGTCTAGTTTTAAAAATAGAGGGGTCCGGTAAATGTCATAAAAAAAACTGCAGCTGGTGACCACAGATTGGACATCTCCCATTCCCTCTCAGTATGAAGGAAATGGTATGAGGAGACAGCACATGCTATTTTACCTTTCGCTCAAAAATAGGAAGGGAAAGAGAAGAATTTGCCTTTAGCTTTGATCATGAGAGAGGCCATTCCTAAGTGGTTTTTTCCCTCTAAAACAGGATTTTATTACACTGTCTTCCATCTGGAGAGCTGACAGAATGCAATTATTAGATAATGGAATAAAATCACAGCAAAAGAAAAAAAATTAAGTTAAATAAGTGTTCATTCTACTTAAAGAAAAATAAAGCAAAATTTCAAAGGCTATTTCTCATTAAGATCTTTATAGTTTTACGTTTCCAGCTAAGAATTTATTTAAAATGATAAAAATAAGAAAAAAAGTCAGCACAATACATCATTTTAAAAAATTATTAGACCTTTTGAAAAATGTGTGAATATGTACTGTATATTTATGTGAATCAACCGATAATTTTTGAAAGAAATGTAGTTTAGGATAAACATTTTTTAAAAAAAATAACTTCCATTAGACATTCTCACAGGTGATTTTAATGTTTTTTTTTATATTTTGGGTATTTTGAACGTAGCTTTTATTCTAAAAGGTAAAAAGTTACATAAAACCTTCAAAGTAAGTGTCCAAATCCCAGTTTCCCCGAATCTATATATATATAAGACGCATTTGTTGTCTGTTCCCTCATAACTCAAGATCCAGACAACCAAATAACGAGAAATTTGGTACACGTATACAAAATTACATGGGGAAGGTTGTTAAACAGGTTTTGCATTCGTAATTCTTTCTAAATTTTTTTTAATTTAATTTTTAAGTGATTTTCCATTGTTATGACGTCATACGATGCCACGTTTCTCACTAAGTGGAAAATTTATACTTTACACGCAGTTTTTGAAGATTATTACATATTTTTACTATAGCTATCTTTTTCAGTTGGAATATTTATTCAATTTTTCTATTCTATGATATTTAATTAGGATTATTTTTCAAATAAATCATTTTTTTTATGGATTATTCTTTCAACAATTAAAATTTTGTTTTGTTGTTTTGGCAACCTTTAGGTATTATCACGGGATGTTTATGTGTATGATTTTGCTTACAAATTACAACTTATTTATTTATTTCTTTAGAATGCGAAAATTATAATTTTGACAAACTAAAACTTCTCATTGATAAGGGTTATATTTCAGTTCGGTTCAAGTGTAGTATAGGGGGACCACTTTGGATTTGGCGATTTTTCTTCAGATTTTTCGATTTTTATCTAAATGTCATGGTAAGATATCGAATTCATTCTAAAATAAATAATACCAAAAAAAGTACCTTGGCGACCACTTTTAGTCACCAAAATAAAGGACTGCGCCAAGTAGCCCCCCTGTACTACACTTGATCTAATAATATGGTTCTTTGCAATTTCATGTGTCTTTATTTTAACCTTTAAGGGTTATACTATTGGCTTCAGTGCATAAAATTGCCATGCAGAAAATCAAACTTGGGTAATCATACTGCCCAAGCAAAAGCAGTGTTGGTAGTAATTACATATCAAACTGGAATAGGCATTAGAGTGAGTAAAACAGACAAATGGCTTAAATACCTGTTGAGGAAGCAGGTAGCCGTAAGATAAATTATTTTTGGAACTTATGTACTATCCTAACAATCGCCAATGTTCAAAATAACTTGCCAGGTTGGCAACCCCGATTTCGCATGTCATATATATGCTGAATTGTGAGTCATGTGCTTTGTTTCATATAAAGTCGCCAATAGGTTGGGGTAATATGTAAATATCTCATTTTTTAAAACTATGCTTTTGCATTGATAAAGTTAGTTCAGTTCTTTTTATGTCAGTTAATGTTAGTATTGTACTTCATTTTTCAATTTATTTTTATGCTCGGGATATATATACTTTTGATAATTTTTTTAGTACTTGCGTATTATTGCACAATCGCCAATGTTCAAGACAACTCGCCACTTTGGCAATCCCAACTTTGTATGCGTTGAACTGGCAATCATGTGCTTCATTTTGTATAATGTCACAAATAGGTTGCGATAATACATAAGTACCTCTAATTCTGTACATTACTATGACATTAGACTGGCCGCAACATTCCAATTTGGCGTGATTTCAGAATCATGCCAGAAATGAGTATGTTGAAGAAGCAGGTAGTCATAAGATAAATTATTTTTGGCACCTATGTACTATCCTAACAATCGCCAATGTTCAAAATAACTTGCCAAGTTGGCAACCCCGATTTCGCATGTCATATATATGCTGAATTGATAGTCGTGTGCTTCATTTCATATAATGTCGCCAATACGTTGCGGTTATATGTAAGTACCTTATTTTTTCAAATTATGCTTTTGCATTGATAAAGTTAGTTCAGTTCTTTTTATGTCAGTATGCGTTGAATTGACAATCATGGGCTTCATTTCGTATAATGTCACCAATAGGTTGCGATAATACATAAGTACCTCTAATTCTGTACATTACTATAACATTAGAGGTGTTGAATTGATGGGGCTGGAGCTCCTGATCTCTTCTGAGATCTACATCTCCTGTCATTCAAAAAATTTATTTGTAGCTCTCAAATGGTAATTTGCCCTTTTTAGAATTAATAAAATATTCAAGGTTAAAAAAAATCGGATCCAAATTTTTATGATCTCCTTGTGTTGTTTTTCCAATCCCGTTCCATGATCTCAATGAAAGTAAGCACACCGATTCGAACCCGATCTTTTAGAGTTTCGGAATTTGTGGTTGGCAGCAACTGCCATGCAAATCGAGCGAGTATTTAAACTCGGCTCATGTTAGTTTTTCTAAAAAAAAGGAAGGAGAAACGGAAATATAAGAAGTGTGTGAGTGGTTTCTCTCTGTGAGGGTGAGAACGGTTGGTTGGCAATGCAACTGCAGGTTGCATCACCATTTTAGATTAGAAATTAATTTTACAATATTAGAAGACGGTTCGAATCGGATGTCTCTGGTAATGTTGCTTTTTGAACTTAATGTTTTTTTTATCGCTCCAGGAACGAGCGCAGTGACTTTATGATTGATTATTAAAGACCAATTTTAAGAAACTGTTTTTCGTCTTCATGCCTCCTCGACACATAAATTTCACTGCTAGCTTTGCAAAAGTTTAAATTAGTTTACCAATAAGTGTAACAAATTTGGTTATGGGCCCAGTCCATGTACTGGGTCGAGACAGGCTAAGCAGTTGAACCAGTCCATGTACTGTGTCGAGACAGGCTAAGCAGTTGAACCAGTCCATGTACTGTGTCGAGACAGGCTAAGCAGTTGAACCAGGCCATGAACTTTGTCTATTTAAATACTGTTCCAGTCTAGAACTTTTTTTTATGAACTCTGTTGCTAGTACGCTAAATCGAGTAACAGGTATGGAGTTTAACAACCAGATATCAGTGTTAACTCCAAATAACTGGAACACGTGGAAGCATGATATGCAAGTACTCTTAATGCATTATGGTTGCTGGCAGTTTATAATACAGACCAAGCCAGAGCAACCTGATGAAGAGGCAACATACAAGGAAAAAATTAGATCTACAACTTCGTAAGGATAGATGTTATACGTTGATCTATAATAACATCAGTTCAGATTTGAAAAAATCTGATAACGCGGAAACAACTGACGGAGTAGCGGCATGGAAGATATTAAAAGATCACTTGAACCAGTCACAAGAGCAAGAGTAATTCAACTATTAGATCAATTTTTTGGAACAAAATGCCAACCAGGGGAAGATGTTGGAATCTTCATATCTCGTGTAAAGACAGCGGCAACCAGACTACAAGAAGTGGGTCATAAATTGGACGACCTGTACATAGGATTTCAATTAATAAGGTGGCTTCCTCAGGAATTCCAGTCTACCGTGCAACAAATCTACAGATGGAAAGAAGAGGACTTCAGAGTTGTCAAAATTGAAGCAGAGCTGATATTAGAAGCCAATCGTCTTCAGTTGATGAAACAAGATTTGGAGAAAGCGGAGAATGCTTACTTGAGCAGTTTCACTTCGAAGAAGTCGAAGATGTTACCTGGTGCTACGGCTGCAGCTCATGGAGATCCAAAGGGCAAGAATGATTACCAAAAGAAAGGTGGTAAGGTATTTAACTGTAAAACTATTAAAAATGTTAAACAATCTATTAAGACTATAGGTCCGTGTTATGTATGTAATAAGTACGGACATCTTAAAGTAAACTGTAAAGAGAAAAAAGTCTCTACAAAAATCTCCTTCAACTGTAAATGAAACTTTTAACACAGAGTTTAATATAAATTTAAGATTTTTGTGAAGCTGAATGTAGTCTTTTAGAACTAGATAAACAACTCGTAACTAGTTGTATCTTATTTGAGGAAAACTCTGATAAAGGTGTTTGGGTAATAGATACTGCTGCCACGAGTCATTTTTTGTAATGACAAGAGTTTATTTTTAGATCTTAAGCCGATAACTAACATGAAAATGTCGTTAGCAACGGAGGATAAAAGTTGTTCCGTAGAAGGAATCGGTACACTTAGATTTCGGGTAAAATATAAGGGGAGTTTTCATGAAATAACTTTGACTGATGTATTATTTAATCCTAAGTTGAGGGAGAAATTTATTATCCGGTTCCAGATTAGAAAGTAAAGGTGTGCATTTTGTGGGTACTAAAGGTAAAATTAATGTTTTTAATAAAGACTGGATAAAATTGTTCTCGGCGACACGCCATGAACATTTGTATTTTTTAAGCCGGATCATTATATTATACCAAAGAGTAAAGAAATTAGTTTTTAGTGATGTAACCGCTAAAACAAAAACGGATCAATAGAAATATGGCATTAACGCTTTTGTCATGTTAATAACGATTATTTGGTAAAAACTAGTAAAAATGATAGTGTAAAAGGTCTCCCACGCTTAACTGATAATGGTAAGACTCATTGTATACCGTGTAAATTAGCAAAGTCCAAGATAGTTTCATTTAAAAAGACGGGGGCCGTAGGATCAAAACTCCATTGGAATTGTTGCATATGGACCTCTGTGGTCCAATGCCAACTGAAAGCCAAGGCGGTAATAAATATTTCTTGAGTATAATTGACGATTATTCAAGAAAGGTGACTGTATTTCCCATCCGAAATAAATCTGACGTATTTCATACGTTTATAAGATTTCAGAAACGAGCAGAACGTTTTCTAAGTGAAAAGGTAATAGCAGTTAGAACTGATGGCGGACTAGAATTTTGTAATAAAGATATGGATAATTTCTTGACAGAACTGGGTATAAAGCATGAGGTAACAAATTCATATACGCCAGAAATGAATGGGGTCGCGGAGAGATTCAATTTAACCGCTCTAGATGGCATCAAAACATTGTTTAAGTCTAGTGAAGTTCCCCATAAGTTTTGGGGAGAAGCATTACTTTTGTTTCACTTATGCGTGGAATCAATTTGTCACAAAGACAGTAACAAAACGCCTTTCGAAAAATTTTCAGGTAGAAAACCATCGGTATTGCATCTAAAACCTTTTGGATGTTTGGCATACGCTGGTGTGCCAAAACAAATTAGGAAAAAATTCGATATGCGTGCGAAAATGGGGAATTATGATGGGATACGCACAACGTACTAAGGGTTATAGAATATGGTTGATAGATGAAAATAAATTAGTCGAGACTATTAATGTAAGATTCGATGAAAATAAGAGGGAATTAATTTTAAACAGAAAGTTAATAGTAACCTTGGATATAATTTAAACCTTCCTGATTATTATGATGAGGAGGATGATTTTGATAGAGTAAAAGATTCATTAACAAGTCGTTTAGTTTCAAAGACAAGTACGAAAACGCCCTAAACATCTGAAAAACCAGATATATCTTCCGATAATCATAGCTTGATCCCATGTACAGAGGTTAAGTGGATTCGAAATATAGGTAGGAAAGTAACTGGATCTAACGTATATTATAGTATAGAAGGGGAAGCAACCCGATTGAAATCTTTTAACGAAATAGAGAGATACTGTAAGAGGCGTAATGAGTATGATCCTAGTTTATTTAATTTTAGAAAAGATAATAGCGAATCCCAGGGATTTTCAGATTTGCAGAGCAACAAGAAGCTCTTATGGTTGAAGTAACTATTCCTAACTGTTACAAACAGGCGATAAGATCCAGAGACGCATCTAAATGGCATGATGCAATGGATAAAGAAATTAACGTAATGATGGAACGTAAAATTTGGCATTTAGTTGATCATCCGGATAATATAAAAATTTTAGAAAACCGTTGGGTTTATACCATTAAATATGATGAAAATAATAAAATTGTTAGATACAAGGCCCACTTAGTTGCGCGAGGTAACACACAATTACGAGGCGAGTCATTTGACGAGGTATTTAGTCCAGTTATTAACTTTACTATTGTAAGATTATTTTCCCTATTTGTGTATGTTTGTGGAAATGGACGCATATTCAAGTAGATATCACTAATGCTTATTTATACGCTAACTTAGATACTGTAATCTACATGAAGCAACCAACTGGATATGAAATTGATAATAACAAAGTGTGTAAGTTACGTAAAGCAATATATGGACTCCACCAGAGTGGACGCCAGTGGTTTTGGAATTAGAAAATAAATTAATTAAATTAAAATTTAAAAGTTAGAGTGGGTTAATTGTGTATATATGTTTGAAGATAATGTAATTTTATTATTTTATGTAGATGACATCATTATATTTGGAAAAGAAATGGAAAACGTAAATTTTGTATTACAATTATTGCAGAAAAATTTTGATTTAAAAATTATGGGTAAAACAAAGAAATTATTAGGAATAGAATTTGAAGAAATAGGTAATAGTCTGTTTATACATCAGAGATCTTACATTCGAAGGTTATGTGAAATTTACGAAAAATATAAATATCCCGTAAGTTCATTACCTATATCAAAGGTCAAGTTCTTTCCAAATTAGATTCACCCAAAACTAGCGAAGAAATTTTAACAGTTCCTTATAGAAATTTAATAGGATCTTTGTCATTTATTGCTATACGCACAAGACCCGATATTATGTATGCAGTAAATGTATTATCTCAATTCAAGCAAACCGGAATAAAACATTGGAATTGCTTATTGAGATTATTAGGTTATTTAAAATACACTCAAGAATACAAATTAGAACTTTCAAAAGTTAAATCATTAAAACTAAGATGTTATTCAGACTCAGATTTTGCTACAAATAGGGATGATCGAGTGTCGATGGGAGGGTTCATAACTTTTATAGACGAAACTCCAATTTCATGGCGAACCTTCAAGCAAAAATCCGTTAGTCTGTCGACCATGGAAGCTGAGTATGTTAGTTTAACAGAAGCAGCTAAGAAATTCATTTAGCTAAAGAATGTAATTGATAATAAAAGTTTAAATTTGGAATTAAGTGAAAATGTAATGTTTTGTAATAATCAAGCTGCTATAAGTTTTTCAAAGTCACCGGTAGAAAATTGTAGAACAAAACATATCGATGTTCGTTATCATTTTTTTAAGGAATTTGATATACGACAAGGTTTTCCAAATTAAATATATAGGTACCAAAAATAATTTGGCGGACATTTTTACCAAACCCATGGTAAAGGAAAATTGTTAGAATTTTGTAGAAAATTATTTCTTTTAGAGAATAAGACTTTGTTTCTTTAAGATTAAAATATTAGTTTGTTTATTACAAGATTGTGAATAAAATGTATTTTTTGTGTTAAATTGTATAACATGTGATTATAGATTAAAATTAATTTACTGATTTGTAAGCGATAATGGTACGAGATTGGAAAAAGGGGGCCGATTGTTAGACATTTAAAAAAAATCGGATCCAAATTTTTATGATCTCCTTGTGTTGTTTTTCCAATCCCGTTCCATGATCTCAATGAAAGTAAGCACACCGATTTGAACCCGATCTTTTAGAGTTTCGGAATTTGTGGTTGGCAGCAACTGCCATGCAAATCGAGCGAGTATTTAAACTCGGCTCATGTTAGTTTTCTAAAAAAAAAGGAAGGAGAAACGGAAATATAAGAAGTGTGTGAGTGGTTTCTCTCTGTGAGGGTGAGAACGGTTGGTTGGCAATGCAACTGCAGGTTGCATCACCATTTTAGATTAGAAATTAATTTTACAATATTAGAAGACGGTTCGAATCGGATGTCTCTGGTAATGTTGCTTTTTGAACTTAATGTTTTTTTTATCGCTCCAGGAATGAGCGCAGTGACTTTATGATTGATTATTAAAGACCAATTTTAAGAAACTGTTTTTCGTCTTCATGCCTCCTCGACACATAAATTTCACTGCTAGCTTTGCAAAAGTTTAAATTAGTTTACCAATAAGTGTAACAAAAAATTTAAGTGATTGCCAGTAAATTAAAAAGTACGAGAGGTGAGTGCTGGAAGCAGTATGTTTGCGTTTGGCTGTGAGTGAAAAATAACTCCTGCGCCTGACGACTCGCCCTCCGAAGAGGGGCCGACGGCAATAAATCAGATGTGCTGGGCGGCTAGGGAAGGGAGAGACCGGCGAACCGGTTCCTCTCCTTCCTGTTACCGTCCGCAAAAGTCGATGAAGTGGCCGCAAGAGCGGTCGGATTTAAATGTCATAGCGTAACTTTACGCCCGTCCAATGGGGAGGCAGGCAACATAGCAATTTGGCGTGATTTCAGAATCATGCCAAAAATGAATATGTTGAGGAAGCAGGTAGTCATAAGATAAATTATTTTGGGCACTTATGTACTGTCCTAACAATCACCAACATTCAAAATAACTTGCCAAGTTGGCAACCCCGATTTCGCATGTCATATATATGCTGAATTGTGAGTCGTGCTTCGTTTCATATAACGTCGCCAATAGGTTCCGGTTATATGTAAGTACCTTATTTTTTCAAATTATGCTTTTGCATTGATAAAGTTAGTTCATTTCTTTTTATGTCAGTTAATGTTAGTATTGTACTTCACTTTTCAATTTATTTTTATGCTCGGGATATATATACTTTGGATAATTTTTTAGTACTTGCGTATTATTGCACAATCGCCAACGTTCAAGACAACTCGCCACTTTGGCAATCCCAACTTTGTATGCGTTGAATTGGCAATGATGTGCTTCATTTTGTATAATGTCACCAATAGGTTGCAATAATATGTAAGTAACTTTAATTCCATACATTACTATAACATTAGACTGGCCGCTACATACCAATTTGGCGTGATTTCAAAATCATGCCAAAAATGAGTAGCCAACCAATATGAAATTAATATTATGAGTATTATCTTAGCCTGTTTTATCTTTCCCTCCAGTAATCCTTAATTAAATCAATATATAACTTTATATATATTTTAGTGCTTACATTTTTTTTTTTTTTTTTTTTTGGTTATTATGTACTGCAAATATTTTTTGCACATTGGCAATGTTTTTTGTCTTTGGCAAAATTAATCAGTGGTATTTTTCTTAAATATGTTTTTTTTATCTGTTTTTGACAATTTTTAAATTTTGTTTGATGTCTGTCTCAAATGCAAATAGCAAAATAAATATTTTACAATATATATATATTGTGTTTGTATGAAAATTTTTATACTGATTTATTCAAAATACTGAGCCATCTTTTATTTTTGATATCTATTTAAGATTTAATTTTATGTTGCGACATCGTCTATTGTCGTGAATCCCCATCTTTCGATAAGTGTTATGGTTTCAACAGCTGGTCAAGGACAAGTTCGACGTCATCAATTGTCCCGGCATTTTTATGATCAACCAGCTGTGGAGTGACCAGTGCACGTGGCCATGGGGCCATTGTTTATTGTCTGAACTCAGGGAGTGAAGAGAGACAGACGGGTCGCCATAATAGTAAAGTAGAGCCTGCGCCCCATTGACAATAGGCGAAGCCTATCTTAAAACAATCATGTCATCTTTTCTAGGGTTTTGTGAAGGGGATACTAGAAACAGGTGGCGTGATGGACAAGTGTGTCCAGATGTGGACAAGGAACTATGGCGTCTTGGGCCAGACGGCTCGGGTGTGTTTTGGCGTTGGACAAGTGTGTCCAGATGTGGACAAGGAACTATGGCGCCTTGGGCCAGACGGCTCGGGTGTGTTTTGGCGTGTTATGCGCCAATAGGACGAGGAAGGTCAAGAGAGACTTTTGTGACCTGCCAATAAGAAGAAGCGAGGGGCGTGTTGTGAACACACCCCTGGTGGTTAAAAAGGGGTCTTTTTCAGGAGACAGGGGGAGAAAGAGCAGAAAAAAGAGGACAAGATAGTCCGGGAGAGAGAACGGACGGAAGGAGGAGGAGAGACAGAAAGAGAGTCGGGGAGAGAGTGAAGCCCGCCTTGAATGGAGAAAAGGGCTGAGTCCGGAAATTGGAGTGAAAAAGACGATGAACGCCGGTGGCATTGAGGATGGGAATATGAACTGACTACACCGGCTTGGCAATATTATTTCATTAAGAATTGTTTATCAAATAAACAATATTTTTTTATTTCTATATGAAGCTGTAACCTGATTTAGTGAAGGATAGTTACTCACGACGTTACAATGTTATAACTGGCTATACCCAGTTAAATGTTACTGTGGCTCAGTCAGTTTTAAAAGACTGGTACACCATAAAGTATGTCATGAAGCTTACAAAAGTAATAATACACAAGAATTCAAACAAATCTATATGCATATAAGACACATTTGTTGTCTGTCTGAATAAACTTTCTCTTTCACACTACATCATTTGGACAAATTTTCAAAATTTGCTTGTGTGGTTAGTAATTAATTATAATGCTATAATTTTAATTGAATTGGCAGATATTGCTTCTTTAAGTATAAAAATAGTTATAACTACTGTACTGTATTTATTTCAGTGAGTGAATATTAAATTCGCACTGTTCAGCTACATGAGGGTTTTGGCGACGGACCACATAATTTTGAACCATGGTCAAGTGACGTGGACGACACCTGAGCTGGCACCCCCTTCTCCTAACTACCATGCCACACCAATTTAGCAGGAACATTGTACCAATACTTAGCTGGAATATTCTTTGAAATGCACTCTTCCTATATATATGACAGCACGGGTTCTATGAAGAGTATTTTAGCGGGGAAGGCAAATAGTTTTGTAGCAGATATGACATTTTCAGCTGCCAGCGTTTTCAGCGGATTGCAAAGATTATCATTTTTGTACCCCAAAAATAGTTAATGTCAAAATTTAAGCGTCTTGTGTTTTTGTATGTTTATGGAGACCTTAGAAAACGATTTGACTATTTATTTTAAGTGAATGGTGTATATAATTAATTTTACAGTGGAATATATTTAATTAATTTATTAGCTCTAACCGATTAAATTTCCCTAAGTGGAGTATTTTGTTTATGTATGTCCCTTAATTTTCAATGTAGTGACCTAAAAAAATATTGCATGACAAAAATTGCAGTAAATCATAATGCGGTAGATAAAGCATTAACGTGCATCGCTCTCCTACACGGCGGGTCTTACAACGCTCTAATAAAGTTTGAGCTATGAAAGTAGCTATGTATTTGCCAACTTGACTCTATTGTCAATATTTCACCATTTTTTCCATTCAATCGCCATTTTTATTTAGGAAACGGCGTTGCTTGCGAGTATTACAATTTTAACATAAAAGAAATTCAACAGAAAGTTATATTAATGTATGACTTTTTCAGTTATAAATTATTTACAATATTTTAAGCGTCACAAAACTTTTAACAATGTGTTACTTTTGCTGAGCAGAGATCAGCTTAGGGAGGTATTTTCAAAAATCGACCCTCAAGAATGTTACGGGGAGTTATAAATATTAAAAAAAAATCCTTTTTATCAACTATTAGATCTACAGACTTAAATTTTAACAAAGGTATTTTTTCTTTCTTTTTTTTTCTTCAGCTGAGATATGTGAAAAGCTTTTTTGTTTAATTTGCAATTCACTTAAAATTAACTCATTAAAAACTTCTTTATCCTTCAATCTCTGTGCTGTTTAACTTTTCAGTTCACCCGTGCGAAGAACGGGCATACCAGCTAGTATATATATATATATATATATAGTAAATATATATATATAAAAGTATATATATATATATATATATATATATATATATATATATATGTATATATATATATAGTAAATATATATATATAAAAAGTATATATATATATATATATATATATATATATATATATATATATATATATGTATATATATATATAGTAAATATATATATATAAAATATATATATATATATATATATATATATATATATATATATATATATATATAATATATATATATATATATATATATATATATATATATATATATATAAATATATATATATAGTAAATATATATATATAAAAGTATATATATATATATATATATATATATAATATACAGTGGTGTGCAAAAATTAAGGACAAAGTCGAAAAATTAGCATATCAGCTGAACGAAGAGGCAGAGCGGACAGAAAGACCAATCAGGAGATTAAGTAAAGTGATGTACGGTAGAACATGCGCAGATATGCAGGTAGACGTAATGGGGGAGTGTCTGAGTAGTATAAAGCATGTTGTCGGTGTAAGATCAGTATTTCTGGCAAAGAGATTGCACGCCGTATAGCAGTTAAAATCACACCGAGTTGCTGCCTCAGCGAGAAATGGCGAATAATCAATCTGTTAGACGACATCTGGATGCTTTTACCCGAGGTCGAATCATTGGGAAGTTGGAGGAAGGCCGCAGTGTGACAAGTGTGGCTGCAGAGTTCGGAATTGCTCACAGCATCGTTTCACGACTTTGGAGACAATTTCAAATTACAGGAACAGCTGTCCGGGGGTTCAGTAGTTGTCGTCCACGAGGAACCACACCCGCAGATGACCGGTACATTGTCTTACAGGCCAGAAGAAACAGGCTGCAGAGAGCGGGAGAAATCGCTAGACACATGACACAGGCGACGACTGGACGACCGATATCGCGTTTTACCGTGGCCAGAAGACTGCACGGTGGTGGTCTGTTTTGCAAAACGACGCCCTGTGCGGGGTGTGTACCTTTAACGCCTGCCCATCGGAGAAGGCGTTCTCTGTGGTGCCGGAACACCGGAATTGGAGAGACAATGAATGGGGACGAGTACTCTTTACAGATGAGAGCAGATTCAGTTTGAGTAGCGATTCTCATCGCATACTCATCTGGAGAGAGCGGGGAAGCCGCAATCATCCCTTGAACATCATTGAAAGGGACATGTATGGAGGTCGCGGTGTTCTCGTTTGGGGAGGCATCATGCTTGGTAGTCGTACAGACCTTCACATCTTCGACGCAGGTTCAGTCAACGGGACCCGTTATTGTAACGAGATTCTTCTTCCACATGTGCGTCTTTTTAGGGGCGCTATGGGTCTGCAGTTCCTTTTCATGGACGACAATGCACCATGTCATCGCACAGTAGCTGCCGAACAGCTCTTAGACAGTGACGATATTGAACGCATGGATTGGCCGGCACGATCTCCGGATCTCAATCCCATCGAGCATGTATGGGATTTTCTAGGCAGACGCTTGACAGCTCGTACCTTACCACCAGTAACGATTCGGGAGCTTCAATTGGTGCTGCAAGACGAATGGGCAGCAATGCCTCAACAACTCATTGAGACACCCTCATTCTCAGCATGGGCAGACGCTGTGAAACCTGCCTAGCAGTCAGCGGAGATCATATCCCCTACTAAAGACCGGATGTTTCTTGGTGGACACCCATCACAGGGATGTTTCGGCCTTCATTCGCATTGCGCTCCATGCTACTTTTTCAATCAAGCTTCTTTTTATCCCTCTGATTTCTCTTTTAGTAAGTGTTGCTTACATTACACATGTCCTTACGTATTGGGGATGTTACGGTATTAAATGTGTTGATTTGGAAAGCTTTTGTACAAAGTTATATCGAAAAAACCGTCTCGTCCTTAATTTTTGCACACCAGTATATATATGTATACTAGCTGCAAGTACCCGGCTTTGCCCGGGTTTAAAAAAAAGGTTTTCTGTAGAAGCTTACAAAACTGTTTATTTGCATGCAATAAAAGGGTACATTTATCTTAAAGCAATGTGATAGACAACATTT
The DNA here is from genome assembly GCA_019973935.1 of Trichonephila clavipes. Classification (NCBI taxonomy): domain Eukaryota; kingdom Metazoa; phylum Arthropoda; class Arachnida; order Araneae; family Nephilidae; genus Trichonephila; species Trichonephila clavipes. Next base: position 404,162 of record BMAU01020812.1, read on the forward strand.
TTGGCAGTTCCATTTGGAGTGTGTACAAAAATAATATTTTGTCTGCCCACTCTAGAGCAGGCGACATACAACTGCCCATGAGAAAAGCATGGTGTCTGCGTCTATACTCTCCCCCTTTTTCTCAGAGGCATGACTGTAGCCAAAACTGACAATGCATTCCTATGAATGAAGGAATGGAATGTAGTAAGTAATGTGATATTTGTTGCAGTATTTGCTTGCAGTAAAGTAAATATAACAAAGAAGTATTGCAAATTACTTACCGCTTTTGTTTAGTAAAGTTTTCTCAAAAATGAACCCATGGCTCAGAACATGCAGATGAAGCACTCTTTTTGGCTGGAGGAGGCCAGAATGAGGTTGGGATGGAACGAAACCTGTTTAAGAACCTTCCCCATGTAATTTTGTGAATGTGTACCAAATTTCACGTTATTTGGTTGTCTGGATCTTGAGTTATAAGGAAACAGACAGACAAACAAATGCGTCATATGTATATATAAATATAGATATAGATTTGTTTGAATTCTTGTGTATTACTTTTGTAAGCTTCATGGCATATTTTATGGTGTACCAGTCTTTTAAATCTGACTGAGCCACAGCAACATTTAGCTAGGTATAGCTAGTTATAACATAAAATTAAATCTAAAAAAGATATCAAAAATAAAAGAAAAATTATATTTTGATTAAATCAGTATAAACATTTTCATACAAACATAATATATATACTGTAAAATATTTACTTTGCTATTTGCCTTTCAAACTACCATCAAATAAAATTTTAAAAGTTGTCAAAAAAGATAAAAAACATATTTAAAGGAAAATACCACTGATTAATGTTGCCAAAGACATCGCAATGTGTAAAAAATATTTGCAGTACATAATCGCCAAAAAAAAATGTAAGTACTAAAATATAAAAAAACAAAAATTATATATTGAATTAATTAAGGATTAGAGGAGGGAAAGATAAAACAGGTTAAGATAATACTCATAATAATTTCATATTGGTAGGCTACTTATTTTTGGCATGATTTTAAAATCACGCCAAATTGGTGTTGTGGCCAGTCTTATGTTGTAGTAATGTACAGAATTAAAGGTACTTATGCATTACCATAACCTATTGGTGACATTATACAAAAATGAAGCACATGTTTGCCAATTTAACGCATACAAAGTTGGGATTGCCAAAGTGGCAAGTTGTCTTGAACGTTGGCGACTGTAATAATACGTAAAGTGTAATAAATAAAAAAAATTATCCGAAGCATATATATCCCGAGCGCAAAAATAAATTGAAAAATTAAGTACAATACTAACATTAAATGACATAAAAGAACAGAACTAACTCTATCAATGCAAAAGCATAATTTGAAAAAATATGGTACTTACTTATAACACCCAACCTATTGGCGACATTATCTGAAACGAAGCACATCACTCACAATTCAGCAAATATATGACATGCGAAATCGGGGTTGCCAACTTGGCAAAGTTATTTTGAATGTTGGAGATTGTTAGGATAGTACAATAAGTAACAAAAAAATAATTTATCTTACGACTACCTGCTTCCTCAACATACTCATTTTTGGCATGGTTTGAAATCACGCCAAATTGGTATGTTAAGCACGCCCGTCTAATGTTATAGTAATGTACAGAATTAAAGGTACTTATGTATTATCGCAACCTAGTGGTGACATTGGTTGAATCCTAGGAGGACCCACTTTTGGTCGCCAAATTTTTTTGTCGCCAAATTTTGAGCGATAAAGGTTACAATATGGTAACCCTTCCATTTCATCCAAAAGTTTGGATTTTTTCAAATCACGAAAAATGGCAACCCTAAAAAAGTACAACGTTTTTTTTTCGCCTTTCCGAAAAAACGTCATTTTGACATTTGACTTCGTTTGAGAAGTTTTTTGCTCTCCACCGGTTGTTGTTAAGAATGGCGTGTGAAATGAAATTAATTGAAAGTGAGGCTACGACAGGTTTCTTTGTGCTTCTGGTCACAAAGGGGAAGAAAGAGACATTAGAATGGTGTATGAAAACTAATTTAATTGCTTCTCGTTATGAATGTCCGAGGTTTAAAAAAAATATGCGTTTGCAAAAAAAAATCCTTTTATCAGCTATTAGATCGACAGACTTAAAACTTAACAAAGGTATTTTTTCTTTCTTTTCTTTCTTCAGCTGAGATATGCGAAAAGCTTTTTTTGTTTAATTTGCAATTCACTTAAAATTAACTCTTTAAAAACTTCTTTATCCTTCAATCTGTGTTGTTTAATTTTTCAGTACACCCATGCGTAGAACGGGTATAGCAGCTAGTAGTTCATAAAATTCAATGCACATGATCATCATGATGTTTCAATGCACATGATCATCAAACAACATTTTTTTCTTCCCAGTGAAATAAACATTGATCAATGATCACGTACCTATACAAATTTCCTTTCCCACTCATCATACTCACAATTTTTTTCAATGTCTTATGTAAAAGTTTCGAATTTTGGGTAAATTTTTAAAAAAGTGCACTTGGCTTATACCTGAATTGGCTCATATTGTGAAATATACGGTATATATATATTATAAAGGTCTAGATGGATATATAAAAGATATATAAATTTGGATATTAATGATGGATGCTACAGTATGTTTAACATAGCAGTTGAAAACTGTTAAGTGGGGTTAGAACCAGTTTTATGGCTGGTTCTCTTTCTGTTCATAAACCGGAAAATAATCAAAGATAACTAAGCTTAATTATAGAAAATCACAACCTCTAGTTTGATTTGCACCACACTGGGAAGCAACACGAGGGCTATTGGAGATGGAGCTTGTAATTTTAAACCGATTCATAGCATTTGTCAAGAAATATTTTATACTTTTAATCAAAAAGCAGCTGACATCTTACTATTTTTATACTTTTTTCTTATTGTATCAAGATGGTATTATATCTTCCAAATAAAAGTAGTTAGTTTATAAATTTTAAAGTATATTTGTTTCAGCCGTGATTGAAGTATATTTGTTTCATCCATATCAAATTTTTAGTAGGCACTGCTCTTTTTTCTACTAGTAAAATTGCCTCCCTTTTCATACTTGTCATAGTGAACTCATCTTGATTCTATTACCAATATCTTTCATGTTTAGGTGATTAAAAGAAAGCGTATACAAAAAACATTTCCTAAATACAAGCAGACAACAATGTTTAGGATATAAACTGTGGAATGGGATAAGTCATTGATGTAAGTGGCCAGAATGGACGGTTACATTTTTCCTTTTGAAAGGGTGGAAATGCAATCCCCCCTTCAATAAATATTTTGCCTTCGATTCTAAGCCACATCCGCTTTTCAATAACATTAACATTGGAAAAATAGAGCAGCTTATATTCAAGTAAATACGGTAAGTCCTCAGTTGGGAAAAAGGAAATACACTGGCCTCAAAAAGTTAAGGTACAACATGTTTTTCGAAGCTCACCATAAAAAAATAGCAGTAACAATAAAATGCATAGTTTACATGAATGATAATAACGAACTTTAAAAACATTAATGCAAAAACGATTGCTACAACTTTTATTTTATAGAAAAGAACGTATATTTATGAGTGAGAGAAAAATATGCAAATATCAAGCTTTCGTACTTTTGTGCGTAAGTTGTGTTGATTTTCAACAGATGTTGGCAGTTTCGGTGACAATAGTCAATAGAGTTTAGAAAATGTCTCAGAGACGTCGTTTACCCAATTCGTTAAGGTGGCGGGCAGTTGGATGGATGGAAATGGGATTGTCGCAGGCTGATGCTGCTAGACGTCTCAATGTGTCTCGTAGTGTTGTTCAGCGACTTTGGGATCAATACCAATCCGAAGATTCTGTGTCCAGAAGACCTGTTCCAGGCCGACCACGAGCTACAACACCTGCAGAAGACGGTTTGCTAGCTCTTTCGGCACGAAGGAGAAGAACCACTACTGTGCCGCAGCTCGTTGCAGACCACTTTCAAGCATCAGGAAGAAGAATCTTCGCTACTACGGTGCGAAATCGTCTTCACAATGCAGGTCTGTATGCAAGAAGACCAGTTGCGTGCGTTCCCCTCGACGGACGACAGCGAAGGAACCGCTTATGCCGGGCAAGAGAACATGTTTATTGGACGCAGCAACAATGGGCTTCTGTGCTGTTCACAGACGAGTCCAGATTTACAATGGAGAGTGATTCAGGGCGTCTACTGATCTGGAGGGAACAGCGCACTAGATACCATCAATCCAACACTGTTGAAAGACACAGTTATAGAGGTGGTGGAATCCTGGTTTGGGCAGGGATCTCGCTCGGTGGCCACACTGACCTGCATGTGTTCCATGGAGGAACCGTAACTGTTCTTAGATATCGGGATGAGATCCTTGATCCATATGTCCGCCAATATGCTGCTGCTATTGGTAACGACTTCATTCTGATGGATGATAATGCACGACCTCACCGAGCTCGGATTCTTGAAGAGTATCTGGAGGATCACGGTTTGGAACGAATGGAATGGCCATCTCGATCTCCAGACCTGAATCCGATAGAACATCTTTGGGACTATCTTGGCAGAGAGGTTGCTGCTTTAAATCCTCCTCCAAGGTCGTTACATGAGCTGAAACAAGGCTTACTCTGTGTCTGGTCTTCGCTTCCTATTCCGGTGTCCGACAACTTAATAAACAGCATGGGAAATCGATGCCGCCAATGCATTCAAGTTAGGGTCGGACACATTCTTTATTAGAACCCATTTTTGTATTGTTTTTATGCCATTTTACCACATAACACTGTGATGTGCTGTTTTCTCCAAGAATGGACTTTTCCGCAGATATTGCTTTTTTTGTTATAAATCGTTTTTGCAATACACTTATACAAATTTCTATGACGCATTCAATAAAAAACTATTTAAGGCACATATCCTCCAAATTTTTTGTTTCTACATTCATTCATTTGCAAATTAGACACAAAAACCCGGTTGTACCTTTAACTTTTTGAGGCCAGTGTAACTTTCTGAACAACAGAAGAGTTTCAAGTTAAAATTCTTCTGAAACACAACAAAACAGAATTTTCTCGGCTACTGTTCAATAAAATTAAATAAGCTTTAAAATACCCTCAAGATATAGTAAAAAAAAGGTGGAATAGAAAGACATCAAAAATTTTCATGACCATTTCTTGAACATGAGTTACTTATGAGATCCATTGCCATACATATTCATGTTTCTGTGAGGCAATATTAAAGCAAACAAACCAGTCAATAAAAAATATTTGACTAACTCTCAGGTTTTTGGAACAAAGCCAATTTCCCTTGAACACAGAAATGCAGATATATATATATATATATATATATATATATATATATATATATATATATTTAATTAGTATTTTGACCAGCCAAGTAATTCACATATGTATCGATATGATGATGATGAAATAAATAATCTCATCAATTACAGATTTTACCTTACTATGTATCAGTATGAGAATTTTCCTTAGTTGCAAATACACAATGCAAAATAGGATAGTATTAAAAATTAAAAGAGCATAAAAAAAGATGAACTTACCTCAGAATTATTTGATTTATTCCAAGTGGTTTTCATCATTGCAGATTTCGAACAAATAACGGAAGTAAATGGATAATTTTTATTTTCTTGATGACAATCAATTGATTTTAATTTTGGCAATGGATCAGATGTCTCATCTTGTCCATCATCCACTGTAATGAAAGTAATAGGTTCAGATTCTTTTCCATTAGAAATGTTCGTGCTTATATCTGAACTATTTGGATCACAATGACTTTCCAAAATAGAAAGGATTCCAATTAATTTAGCGGAGCTAATATTGATTGGTTCATTTTCACCATGTGGATGTGGCTGCAAAAACAAAAAAAAATTTTAAGAACATTTATTTTATTGATCACATAATTGCATCACCATATTTATATTGCAAAATTTATGATTTTACATATGTTTTAAAAGAAAACAAACAAAATCATTCATAAATAATTTTAGAATTAATATTTTATATTTGCAAGTTTACTGAAGTAAAAAATTAAAACCTTAACATATTTCAATAATAGCAAAAGACTTATCTACCTCTGATATTACTTAAAACCAGATTACAAAATGTATTCATTTGATTTTGATTTTTTTTATAACACCACACGTCAAAGCTGCATTCGGGCTGTTGGTGATACACTTCATAACTTAGAACTGCAGTCAAGTAACCAGAATGAGACCTGAACTGACACCCCACTCTCTTAAACTTCCACACCATGCCAACATGAAGGCTTTGAGCCTTGACAGATATAATGTGCAGTAGCCCCTCTATAAGAGAGGTCTTCATTGGCACAATGTTGGCCATGAGATTTAAAAAGAAATCACATAAAATGAATTTTATACAATAAAATTTTCAATTACTTGTAGCAATCTATTATTATTATACTTATTTCTTATAGCCCTACGAACTCTTAAAAACCACCAAAGAGTTATCTAAATCACATAAAAATCATAAGATATGATGTACAGGTATTGAAAAGGAAAAAAATTTTATATTTCAGAATTTAATTTTTTTTTTCAGGAGATATGCTGAATATAGCCAAACTATCAACAACATGCTGCTTTTCTTCTGGATTTTATGAAAGCTGTTTTGACTAACTTAACAATTACTGAGTTAGATCAATGATATCATATATATCCATACACAGTGAAAAATGCGAAAACATTCAAGGCTCCCTTCACACCAAACGACTCTGATTCATTCGCCATCAAACTTGTCCGATTGACCAGGATTCGGCTTCGTAATTTCCCAATCAAATAAGCCAAGATTCGCTTCCCGCATTCACACCAGACAAAACCGGTTCAATCTGCTGTCATTCTGACTTACGCGTGATTCGGCATGTCAGATTTTATTCCGTGATTCACCAGCAGCCGGGAGCTATTTCTTAAAGAAAAAGTGAATTTAAACAAATAGAGTGTTTATTTTTATTGTTTTTAATATTATTAGTGATTATATCACATAAAGTTTCTATTAAAGAAGCTAATTTTAGATATTTAAAGATTTTAATGATCTTGTTAGGGTTAGGGTAGCATGTGAGTTTGCTTTTATGTCAATAGATCACGCTTATATTTTTGTGTGGCATTTATTCATAGTATTCTTTTTCATTATGTAAACTAACTCTAGTTCTTGTCACCGAGTGTGTAGGCTGTATTTTATTCCTGCTAATCTTGCGCAAATAACAAAATTAATTTTGCATGCATTATTGTATACCATTTTAGAAATTTGAAAACTTTATTTTCTTTACTTTTTAATACTTAAAACCAAAATGTATTGGGTTTTTTTGGGAGGTGATGGAATATTCTGAAGGATGTTTGAAACAGCTTCAGAGATCAATTTGATAAGAATTTATTTAATTTTGGGAGAGAAAAAAATTTAAATATTTATAAGAATGCTAAAATAAAATAAAACAACGATATTGTCGATAATTTTAATTTTTTTAAAAGATTTCATTTTATTACTATATATACTATATGAAACAAACAAAATGTAAATGGCATGTAAAATTTTTAATTCATTAATGTATTAGCAAATTTTAGATACATAATAAAAAAAAACAGTTATTATATGCTACAAAAGCTATAGTATATAACAACATTTGAAATGCCTTTTAAAAACATTAGATATATTATTTGTAAAAGTAATTGCATTATAATATAGTTACAATACATATTTATTATTTGTTACTACTTTTCAGACTATAATTACACTTGATACTAACAGGCAAAATATTTAAAAAAAAAACCGTTTTTATATTTTTTGTTTTATGTATTTCAACTTCAAAATAAATGAAAATACAGTTGTGAAATTAATAGCTTGAAACATTAATCGTCTTAAAATATTAAAAACAGCATCCATGTTTGACAGCAACTGATGGAAGAATGATTGACCTGTGGCGGCGTGAAGACACAAATCTCTGTTCATTCAGAATCGCTGTGAATTGGAAAGATTACTACAGACTCGGAATCGTTTGGTGTGAAGGGAGTCTAAGACAAAATATCGATTAACAAGAAATAATACAACAGTCCCGACAAATTACTATGTATTTTCTTTTCTGAACACGAAAAGATTTCACTTCTGGGATGAACAAAATGCAGAAAACACCAGCCACACAGGTGAAACTTAAGAGGGGTGTGAAATGAAAGATGTTTTGAAGAAAGGTTAGGCTTTGAAATACGCATGGAATAGCCAGTTATACAAACCAATTTTGTTTATCTCTACTACTTGAAGCCTCCACGCCTACAAACGCCCCACAAAAGCATGCCAACTCTCATCAGTTGGCTTTGGAATTCGGATTGTAAAGTCAGATGAGAGATTCTTATGAGAAAAGTGTAAGGTTGCAATGATAATAAAACTGCCAAGTTCACTCCCAACATTGTATTGAAAACTATAAATCTTATACTTTTGCCTCTACATACAAAAAATTATTTGTAGCCTTGTGATCAAGGGATTACACAAAACATGAAACTTTTCTACATGAAACATTTGTTTCGAAAATAATTACTTGCAATCGCAACAAATGAAGATATCTCGATCTATTTATTAGATGCTCTTAGATACAAATAAAGTGTACTCTAACTTAATTTTGCTTAATGTATACGGTTTTTCTTTTTCTTTTGTTGCAATATCCCTTTAAAACAAAATTCTTTTAACATGAAAAAATATTTCATATCCCCCTTCAATTTTGTGTTAAATGGTTTTCACTGTTTATATAATATGTGATTCGCCAAATGAGAGTCCCCAAAACATGTACTTTTCAAAAGAGATCCAATAATTCAACTCAGCCAGAACGTATTTGTCAAGTTATTATTGCAACAAGAAATTATTGCTATGTGTGGTTAAGGTATTATCCACTTGAAATACCAGTGCTTGATTTGGAAAGAAGGAACACACAATGTGGTGTAAATTACTGCTGGCATACCATTATACTATGCAAGTGTCATGGCTTATGATCTAAGAGGCATGACTGTGAAATGAAATAATACACTAGGATCTAAATTTGAAACTTTTGGGTTGTGTAGAGTAAACAGGCTACATCTCATTGCTAAGATGTCTCTAGACACCTCTTCAGCCGTCATTGGCAACTGAGCACTGAAAACAATTTTAGGTATCACCGTAAAAGCTCTTGTTCACGTGAACATGTGAAAAGTAGTTGGTACAAACTCAGATCTCAATTTTCAAGTCAAATATCAATGACAATCACAGTAAATAATGCCTCAATTACACATGTCACATAGTCAATAATAATTTTAAGAACATTTTTTGTCGCCCATCCAGTATAGTGGTTAGCGACGCTGACTGCTGTGCAGTAGGGCCTGGGTTTGAATCCTGGAGAAGGCATGGATGTTTGTAAATGTATAGTGCCTTTGTGGTATGGGAATACTCTAAATAGCCGTTGAGAGCTGCAAGTCCTCTCATGAGGTTGGCGGAAGGGGAAGAGAGGTGGGAGGCCCCTGATGACCCTAAAAATTGGAGTGGTACCAAGCCAAAATGTGTTGTTACCTGCTTGGTGCTCAACGCTATGGTAACAACAGGCGTAAAATCTAGTCCTATGCCATGATGAATTTCATGGGCCTCGATCTGGCACATGCTGATAAGGTGGCATTAGTAACAGAACATTTTTTTATACCACTCGAAGAACTTATCCCAGCGTTCTATTTCTCTACATTGGTTGATATCATCTATTCATGGTTCATTTATGTACCTATATATAATATCATAGAAGAGTAACATTACTGTGATCACTATGCTTCTTCTAGTTCATTTGCATGCCCACACTCAAATGGTAACATCTGACAAATACAAGCAAATTTGCAGCAAGATATTGTACAGTCAAAAAGAATACACAAAATCAAATACAGACGGAATTTCACTTCTTTTACACACAATCTGGATATTCAGTTGTGATGCCTTAGGGTTTCAAATATTCATTCAATGCCAAACACAGCTTGATCATGTGCACATTTTAAATATTTTCATGCAAAATATCATTTCAATGACAAAACTCGTTCCTTGTGATCACATTTTCTCCTCCTCCCGTCCCCCTAAAATGTTCCAATAACAAAATGCTAAAATTACTTTTGAGGGTGAAAAACTAAAAACAGAAATATCATAAAATCACAAATAAAATGCATCAAGATATTTTTTTTAAAAAAATTAAGTTTAAATAAACATGAACTTACTTCCAAATAATTATCTGATTTATTCAACGATTTCATTACTATAGATTTAATCCACTCTGAAGTATTTTTATTCATTTTTCTTTTCAGATAAAAAATGTATTTTATTAATTTTCTTCTGTCAAATGCTTTATAGCTGCTCTTGTGAATTCCAATTGGTTCAGGTTCATTATGTAGTGGATGTGGCTGTAAAACAAAAGTAAATTAAATTAAAAGTATTCAGTTTATGTATGATACAAATACATCATAAAAGCATTGTAAAACATTTAAAAGAAATAATTATGCATGTGTTCACAGTCCAATACTGTCATTACTTTCACAGATTCTTTTTAAAATAATAAAATTCAAATTTGAATTTTAAAAAGTTAATACATGTATTATATGAAAAACCGATTTGTTTCTCAATATAGTAAGCTTTTCACATTCTTAGTGATGCAAATTTAATATACTGGTCTGTATATTGGTCCTTCAAATAAAAATAAGAGAAAGAAAATCATTAAAAATAATAATTTGAAAACACAAGTAGAAAGCAATAAAATAAAAACTAAAGTTTACGATCAGAAGTATGATTTTCTAAAAGAATTTGTAATTTCAACTTTAATGCTGCAATTCAAAATTAAATAAGACTATCTTTGCATTTTGATAGTTATATCAACTAACAACAAAAAAATTCCAAAATATTAAAAAAAAAAGTTCAATTGAAAAACAATTTCTTACAACAAGATTTTCAGAATTAAAAAAAGAATCACTGCTATTAGTGAGGGTCAGAATTTTTAGACTAAGAAAATAGAATAATGTATTATATAAAATTACTTTTTTACAAAAATGTAAAAATTACATTCTAATCTATTTACAACAAAAGTTTTAAACATATTTAAAGCACCTTAATTTAAAGTTGTCTTCGCTTAATGTGTAAAAATAGGAACCGAATCCAGAATATTTTTTTCAGATATAAAAGTACACCAACAATATATTTTAGCTTCCCTATCCTACAGCAAGTAGCACATCTTATCACACACAAGCTACACATTATTTTCCCGAGTTCATCTTTTTTTTTCTGATATAAAAAGTATTTTGCATTTTCTCTTCTTACAGTAACGCTAAATGAGCTATCCCTTTTACAAGTTTAAAGAAAAAATTATCCATGGAATATTTTGAAATCTTAAAAATGCTATATTATAAACAGAAACATGTATTACCACATTACAAATTTTCATGAAAATTAAAACATTTTTCTGTTTGAAAATGTGCTCCGCATTTGGTACACTCTCATACATTTGGCAAAGAGACAGCCTTAAAATATTTTTCTAAGGTAATAAAAATTAAAAATAAAATATTACATGTCACTAAAATGCACCTTATAACCAAAAAAAATAGTATTTGTTATCATTACACATAAAAATTATTGTTAAGATTACTGAGGCCAAACGGATAAAATTAATCCAGTTTCATGTTCTGAATCTACTCAAAATGTCAAGCACAATGGTGTATAGTTGCTACAGATATAACTGAGCTCAGCTTAATCTTGAATGAGTGGGTGAATGTTTTGTTAGTGTTGCACTATAAAAGCAACTCAAGGGATGTTGGTGATGGACTTCATAATTTTGAACCAAGGTTAAGTGACAAAGACAACACCTGAGCTGGTACTCAAATCTTAACTTTCACACCCCACCAACATTAGGAATTTGAGTCATGTGACAGATTTAATGTGCATCATCTCTACACAGTGGGTTTTCAGTGGCACAAGAGATCAATCTCAAGACACAACTGCCACGATAAATAGGTTATTGTAGCCACCTAGAGGGCATGGTAAAGAAATCTGGAGAATGAAAGAGCAATTTAGTTTTTGTCCCTGATACTTGAACCTTACTTAAAATTTTGAGTACAGCACCCCATGTATACACATATAGAGCGAAATTGATATAAATTAAATAATCAGTTTAAAATTTTCTAACAAATAACACACACGCTTTTCATATTCAAATAAAATTTTACTATCAATTCCCATCAGATATACACAGATTCTCAAAATATTTTACTTAGAATTTGTATTTTCCCTGTATAAATAAAGTGAGACTTCACTCTTGACAAGAGTATCACAATAATTTTATCTTGCTTTACTAATAAGCTTTTAGTGATTATAAACGAAATTCAGGGTGATAATAATTCAGATTTAAAGCCTTTAAATAAAATAACTTACTAAAGAATTTTTTGATTCTGACAAGTTGACATGCAAGCCTGATGTAGAAGACTTATCTTCAAACAGATGCTTCTCTAGAGATTTAGATTTCTTAAAATTCTGCAAATCCTTATCTTCAGTATCTTTTTCCCTTTTTTTTACCAACTCATGAATTTTTTTGCATCTATTTTTGTCAGTCAAAGTGTAACAGGTATCAGAATCAATCTCTATTGGTTTTGTAACATGTGTTGGAAATGGCTGCAAAGTAAAAAAACACACTAAATCACTGCATTGATATTAAATTTCACATGTCACAATATCAGTGCCATGGAATTAAAAAGAAAGTTATTTGTTTTTAACTCTGACAAATTTTCATTATCTATGTTTCAGTGCTTATCTTTTTCATGCTTTCAAAATTATCTTAAACCTTAATCACAGAATTTATATATTATCAAAATACTTATTCATTTATTTAAACACAAATTAACAAATTCATGAAGAAAGACTAAAATCATAAGCTTTACATCCTAAGAAACAATTTTATTTTAGTAAACTAAGTGGAAATAAATTTGTAATAAAAACTTTGAAATCTAAAAAATTAAAATCACAATTTTTGAAAAAATATATAACTTCACTTAAAAAAATATATTTTATTATGATTCTTTATTTCCCAAAATAAATCTACTTTTTAATATAGTCATTATGTAATGTATTATACATACTATAACTGAAAACTAAATTTATTATAGTGTTTAAAAATATGGAATTCAAACATACTAAATAATTCATTTCTAAAAGAGGAGGGAGATAGATTTAAAAAAAACACATACATGGGCAGTAGTTTTCTTAAGCATATCATGTGCAGTATGCCTTTATTTAACACGATAAATAGAGAAACAAAGAAGTGTACTTTTTTATTCATCCATATCCTTTTCCCTAAGATATATTCAAATAACTACTATTATTTCTCACAGAAACTCCGATGTCATCTCTCGGTAACCAGTTTCTGATTGTCACTTTTTGTGAAAATTAAAACTTCAAATTAACTTGAAGACATATACATGAAACTTTTATTTGTTTTCTACTTAGAAAATTAAACAAAAACAATTAGATTTTAAAAATAAATAACACAAGAAAGTAATGATTTTTAGTAGCTTGTGCCAGTTAAATTATTTTCCAAAAAAATGTCCATTTAAATTAGAAAAAATTATACAGTTCTAAAAAAATTTCTGAGAGGAAAAAATGACTTCTTTTACATCAAAATTTGCTTTAAATATCAAGGTTTGAAAGTAACAATAAAAATAACCAACCATCGTGCCGCTGACTGCTGTGCCATTGGGCCTGGCTTCAAATCTCGGAGAAGGCATGGATTTTTGTAAATGTATAGCGCCTTTGCAGCATGGGGGTACTCTAAATAGCCAACGAGCAACAAGTCTTCTAGTGAGGTTGGTGGATGAGGGAGAGGTTGAAGGACTCTGACCACCCCTAGGGTGTTCTCCCTCAAAATTGGGATGGAACCGAGTCAAATCATACTGTCACCTGTATGGTGCTCAAAGCTATGGCTAGTGACAGTCATACATTTAGCCCATTGCCATGATGAATTTTGTAGGCCTCGATATGACACTGCCAGGCAGGTGGCATTAGAAATGACAACAGTAAAAATTACATTCATTGAAATTTTTTCTTAAGCTGAACAATAACTAATCCCTTTAACTGCACAAAAACAATATAACAATTTTGCCACATAAATACAAAAAACTTATTGAACTTGCTTTTTCTGAAGTTATGCAGAAACTATTAAATTAATAAAAATAGCATTTTATCTTTTTAAAACAAAGTATGTACAGAATCATCTGGATCTTGTGTTAAAATATCTCATCCTTTTCAATATGATGTTCTTTTAACTCTGGATTAATAAGGTTTATATCATTCAAAGAACGAGCTATTATTAGACACTTCATTACTATAGTAATGAATAGCCATGAGTTTCATACTTTACTACAATCAGCACCATCCAGAAAAAGAAATTTTCTAGTTCCAAATGTTGATCATAATGGATTTCTTAAGGCAGCTAAAATTCCTTAATCAGCGGTTACCAAGTGAAGCTAGCAAAAACTTTATAACTAGATGCTACTTTATTTTATTCTGCAATTGTATTTAATAAATATTCATTATAAAATTATTGGCAAAAACTATTTATTTATTAGCAAATAGTTCATTTTTTTCTCATGTTTTAATCATAAGATTTACCATAACACAATCTCAAACACTGTATTCTTTACATATGTCATTATATATCTGTTTATTTTCCCTAAATATTTTTATTAATTAATGCAGCACTTGCATTATTGTTAGTCCTTTTACTTAATTTTTCACAATTTTTTTAACAATAAGTAATTTACCCTGAATTTTAAAGAAACTATCTGATTGCACGAATACAGGATGATTCTACAAACTTTGAAATTGGTAGAGCTCGCAAAGTGAAATGTTTGGCAGAAGGGGCACATACATAGACATAAAAACAAAAAAGAGGAGAAGAGAAAAGAATATTTGTCTACTCAACCTTCCCCAAGTGTTTCTTTTGCTGCAATGTTTACAATAAACACTCAGAATTATAACCACCAACAGGACTACAAGATTGGTAGCATTGATGGAGTAATCTACAAACAAAGATGCCAAGTATTTCTCAAAAAGTTGCAGTCGCAATGGATAATTGGTTGTCTCATGAATAAGGGCCTTCAAATATCTCCGATAAGAAATAATCGAGCATCAATAATTCTGGAAATTGTTGTGGCTGTGCATGTGACCCAATCTATCACATCCCAAAATTAGCATCTGGTTAATTCAGACATCCATACCAAAAATGAACAAACATACGACTAAGCTGAAGCCATATTTGATTACGAACGATAATCAATACAAATTATAACAATTCTGGTATAAACCGAAAAATAGAATAACACAATTCATTGAATTATGTTGGTAAGATACATTTGTAAATGAAAAAAATATTTCACAAAACCAGCCAGAATCTGCACAGAGAAGCATTATTGAAATACATGCACTCATTTTCGTACATTGAATATATCTACTTAAGAAAAAATAATCACTTTCGTGAATTGCAAATCAGCAGGAAAGTCCTGTAATGCACTCTACAGAAAAGAAGAAAAAAATGGCAGAATAATACAAATAGAGGAGAATTAGATGTTTGGGAAATGTTTTTCACCTTACTATCTTTGAAATAATTATTTTTAACTGCAGCAAAGCCTTATAGTCTATTTAGCATATAGTCTATAGCCTATAGTCTAGCCTTATAGTTTCTATTTTAGCACTTTTTGTATACATAGCAAAAAAACAAAAAAAATCTTTGTGACTATGCTGTGAAAGGAAAAAACATTTACTTAATCTCACTTGTGTGCATGTTTGTACTTTTACATGTGCCCACTTCTGCCTACATGTTCCTAAGCAAAAAATATTATCTTCAGTTAACTCCTCAAAGTTTGTACCAAGATTATAAAATCACACTGTATAATTAAAATGGGTACCTTTTTAAAATGTATCTAATTTTCTATAAAACTTAGATTCCAAAATTTAAATACTTTATTACCTAACAAGAATGTGTTGAATTTTAAATTTTAGTAAATTCAACATTTCATTTTCAAACAATAATACAGCAGGAATATTAGTCTTATTTTGGAAACACAATAGTAACTTCAATTTTGTATTAAATTTTGTAAAACAAATATTTTATAAAACATTCAAATATTAAAACAAATGAAGAAATTAGATTGAATGCTTGTGATACGGGAATGAGCATATTAATGTTTATTATCGTCATACTTTAAAGCAATATGAGAGCTATTCGCAACAGACCCTGTAATTCTGAACCACAGTCAAGTGACAAGGACGACACCTGAGCTGGCATCCCTCTCACCTTAATTCCACACTATCCTAACATGAGGACTTTGAATCATGATAGATTTAATGTGTATCAGCCCCTATACATGGTGGATCTTCAGTGAAACTAGGATTCAAACTCAAAACATGCGAGCCGCAAGTTTGTGAACATAACCATTAGGCTACCACTGCCACTTATGACTGGAGAAATATTCATGAAAATAAATATTTATTGTGTATTTAAATATTGACTAAAAAATTAATTTTTGTATTGTGTAAATACAAAGTTAAAAAATTCTGATTATTTTAATTGTGAAATTTGTCAAATAACTTTTAAATATTATTGTGATAGTAATCTGTTTACCACAAATTCAGGTTTATGTGCATTTTTAAATTCAATGGTATTTAAATAATAATATAAAAATGCATGTATTTATCTCTGGCAAATTTTATTAATTTTTTTTCTGTGTCAGGTGTAAATTAACTAGTTCACATTGCATAGTTGTACAGAATATTTTTTTTAATGGTGTAGCAAATTTATTACTTAAAATTGGTAAAAAATTGCACTTTTCATGTTTACAATTTGACAACTTTTTACCCACCAATTCTTTCCTCCTTCCATTTCTTTTTAGAAATATTTCAAACAGAATTGCAAAATTTGAATTCTTATCAGGCAAATCTCTGAACAAGTGTTCAAAAAGAAAACTACAGTTATAACATTTCTTTTAATTATGTATCACCTTATTAATACAATTTCTTGAAAAAAAATGTAATTTATAAGTATGTTTTTCAGGAATTAAGAATCAACTCCCAACCATTCTTAAGCAAAATAATTAAATTTATTATGAATGTAGCAGTAAAAGAACAATGGAAATATGTAACAGTAAATAAGCTTAACAACTGGCTGTACTTTAAAAATTTTAGTTTAGTAGTTTCCTTTTTGGAAGACAGCAATTTAGAATGATCAAAAACGTCCTTTCTACTACGTTTAGAGAAAAAGATGTGAGCTATAATGTACTACAAGACACTTTAAGCTGGAGTTTAAACTATGTAATATAACGGAAAAAACTGGTTATTTTTTTTCATAAACAAAGAAAAAAAATTAGGTTTTATTTATATATATATTTATTTTCTTTAAGTACCTTAAATTCATTGCCTTTTTTTGTCATACCACATTTAACTACATCATTTTTATCTAAATTTATGACATATCTTCTTTCATATTTTTCTTCAAAACAAATTAATGTGGTAAAAATACCAAACTAAAAGCTCTCTCTCTCATCAATGAAGATAAAAATATTGTTAATCAATGGCTACTAAGCCAAAAATAAGAAAATTTTAACTTTAAAGGTATACTGAAAAACAATATATATATATATATATATATATATATATATATATATATATATATATATATATATATATATATATTTAAATAACTGGAAAAGCTTAAGTACTTTAGGTATATATATGTAAGTATAGTTTTATTGGGTCTTAATGTTAAATGAGTGTCTCAAACACTTGATGATAAAAAATTTTGTACTCAATACTTTTGAAAGCTTTTCACACCAAATGATAACTTTTTTCAAAATCCAAAATTTGAAGATACTGAAAAAGTATTAAAAAAATATTAAATATTAAACACCATTATGAAGCAGAATTATAACATTCCAAAATTTTGATGATACATTTGGATTCATTATGACTAAAAATGAACAAATTCTTAATTTCAAGCAATTCCCTTCAATAGTTCTGGGAATATTCAATTTTTATATAACTATTCGACAAAGCAGACTTCAGACCCATGTACTAACTCAATTATCTGACCAATTATCATGTTGTATTATAAAATTGGAAAAGCAATACAAAACATTCCCTTTGAAGAACTATAACACATGGTTTCTTAACAGCTTTTCCTGATCATAACTCAGTTCTCTGCACCATGAACAATGAATACCAATTTTATTCATCTGCAATAATAATTGTGAGTTATCAACTAATGTAAATAATGTGTTTAATTTAAATATTTCAAAAAAAGTTATAGTAAATAGAAACTTAAGGGTTAAATATGGGATCTTTTTTTATATGAGATTTTCTTTTTTCCCTTCCTTTCTTTTATTATTTCTCCAATCAGAAAGTTTAGATGGTGAAAATACATGCTCAACCCATTTTGATTTATTATTACATACATTGAATATTCTGGGTATGATTAGTAGACTTCTACATTTTTCCTCTTGGAGAAGTTAAAGGGATTAATTTGTACTGATTAAGTTATGAATATCTAACTTAAATTAAATACTTGTATTATTTCCTCAAAAAGTGCACATTCATTTTATTTTTGAGTGTAAAAACTTTTTTTGAACTGAATTTAATTTTTAATAATATCCAGACAAGTTTTCTAACAAATATTTTAAATCTTACCAGTTTAAGTAGAAATTGAAAAATACCAGACCATCCATCTAGAGCTCCCATTTTAATAACTGCATTATATTTTATGAGACAAAAAGTTTTTGAAGGTATACGTTCTTTATTGATGACTGTTCCACATCTAGTCTAAAAGGAAAAGAAATATGTATATATTTGATTTTTTGTATTAAAATTCATCAAACATAAAAAATGATTAATGAACAAAAATATATTACATTCCATTTAAAACTATGATATTCATAATCATGCCACATATTTATCCATTTATTCATTAAGTACTTGCATTAGCAATGAATACTTTTATATTGAAACAATAAACTGTCTAATTTCCTTATCTTACAAAAATTGGGGGAAAAAAGCTTCTTTTAAAGAGTTATTAGAAAATGAAAAAAAAAACGTTTATTACATGATACCAAAAAATTAACTAAATCTAAAATTACAAGAATTTTTATATGCAATTCCTTTTATATGCAAGCAATTCAAGAATCAACTTGATTTAAATGTAATTCTTGAAAATATCTTACATAATCATGACTGCTTTTGTAGACTATCAATCAAATATCCATGAGTTTATGTGATGTTCTATGTACCAACGTAAGGTTAATATGCAGAAAAATTGTGTTAGATGGAATATTTATATACTTTACATTAAATAACAGCAATTACTATATTGGTAGGGGAAGTTTTTAAAATAGCAGAAAAATAACTTAATTATTAGGCAGATATTTTTTTTAAAAAAATTGGGAGAAAGTTTATTTTGTATCAGGTTTTTTAAACATGGAACAAATCTCAAATTCTTATGCATACCTGCTTTCCTACTAATATTAAACACAAATTAATATTAAGCCATGCAATCTGCATTTATGAATAGTTTTTATCAATAGTATTATTCAGTGGCAAGTGGCATGTAACTTACGGAGTGCCTGTCCCGGTACGGGACGTACCTCCTCATCAGAATTTTAGAATTAAGGGCCGAAATAATGGGATTACTTAAAATTAAATTTAAAAGATATAATAAAAATGGGCAGAACAATTCTGCTGGAACGGCGACAGAGTGAATCTGTCGGCCGAAGGAACAGTTGTATTATTCAGTTTGAAAATGTTAACTATCAATATTTCATATTAAACAACTTTAGATAGAACATCAGCATCGATTCTTGTCTTTTACAACCTATTTTTATACTTCCTTTTCACTTAATCTTATTGCACAAGTTTACTAATGCTAGGTTCCCTGACAGAAACAGATTAAAATGGACTATATTTTAATTTACATTTCTTTAAAATGAAATTAAACACAAAAATACTATTGGCTACAAAAAAGTGAAGAAATATATCTCATAATATACAGAGCATCAAAAAGTAAGTAAAACTTCAAAAATGTATTCGTTTGCGATACATGAAGAGTTTTTCTTTGAAATGAAAAAACAGCAATTAATACTAACAAGGTAACTGATTATTGCATTTACCGTATTTTCCTGTATACAATCCGCGGATTATGTGTTAAAAAAGTTTCAAATTTCGTTGTGCGGATTATACGCCGCCGCGGATTATCTGAGAAAAAACATTCTCCATCAGAAAAGTTAACAAAGTTTTGAAAGAAATGCTGTTTATGTTTTATAAAATAAATAATAGATGGCGCTTTCACGACTCGGCTGACGTATTACAGCCATAATTAGTGTTTGTCCAATTACTTTCAATAACGAATTCGGTTCCTCGGAAGGAAATAGCAGTTACAAGTCGCTGGCGTCATTTACAACTTTGTCTTGACTAGAGGTGTTGCATCCTTTGAAAGTTTTTTATCATGATGAAGCGTGTTAGCTATACTGCAGACTTCAAATTAAACACTGTAGAGAAGTCTGAATCGAGAAGCTGCAAGATTTTTCAACGTTGACGAATCGAATATTCGTTTGTGGAGAAGGAACAAAACTTCGAAAATTGCGATAGACGTAAAAGGGCCGATCGTCGTGGAAAACCTCACTGGCCAGAATTAGAGGCAGAAATAAATAAATGGATTTTAAAAGAAAAAGGGATGATGGGAAAGCTGTCTCGACAGTTAGCATCAGAATGAAAGCCCGAGTTTATTGCACGCGAAATGGTCGTTCAACGGTCGGACAGAAATTACCTGATGACTGGGAAAAACAATTGGACGACTTTTTGACATTTTGCAAGCAAATTATTGTTGAAAATAATTTTACAGAGGATTTGATTTTTAATATATGGACGAAGTTCCATTATCATTTGATATTCCACCAACCAGACCGTCGACGTTCAAGGAGCAAGATTATTCGCCGCCAAAACTGCCGCGGATTATACGCCGCTGCGGATTATACGATGTTTTTTTTTTTACTCGAAAAAAAGGGCTCTGCGGATAATACGCCGCTGCGGATTATATACAGGAAAATACGGTATTTAAACCAAATTTTTTCCATAATAGCTCGAAAACCACAAATGCAAGTCTTCCCGAATCTATGGCTATTTTATCAGTTAAGAATTTTCTCCAACATTTAACAATTTTTTACATAAGACAAAAAACATGAAGTCTACTTTTTATGGATAAAAATATTTGAAAAGATAATTATTTTAGTTAAATTTAATTTTTATTTTGAAGTTAAGAAAGTTTTTATCAGTTGAAAAAATAAAAGTGAAAGGAATAGCTACAAACGAGATTCAAGGACAAAAATGAAGTACAATACATTACATGCTAAAATTTTCCTTGCAAATTTTGTCTCTTATTCTATTTTTCAGCTAACAAGTTAAAAGTTATTCTTCACTTATAATAAAAAAAAAAATTCTGCATACATTATTTTTATCAACTCAATTCATTTTAAAAATGAAAATTTTTTTTAAACATACTATTATACAGGCAGAACATCAAATACTCAAAAATTTAATTTTCAGAATGCTGCCACTTTTGAAAATGAAATTCTTTTCATTTCTCAATGTGAAGCTTTTGAAAATTTATTTTTCTATATTCTATTCTATTCTTGTTTTTAAATAAAAATTAAAAAGGGGGAAAGTGGTTAAAAATGTACTTGAATTAAAATTTCAAATTATCATTATTTATTCATGATTCAGAAATCTATGGCATGTATTTGTATATACATTTTTTTTTACTTTAAACTAATTGAAATTATTTTTTTCACAGAAATTGTAAAAGCTGTTTTAATGAGAAACTGCTAGAATTCCCCAAAGAAGGCAAATGCTGACATAACTCTTATTTGTAACTATCCATTTACATTGAAAAAAAAAAAGAATTGTTATAAAATATTCAGAATTATGAAATGGGTTAAGTCTAATTTTTAACCAGAGGACCCTGAAATTACTTACTGTTTATATATTCTCAATGATAGTACTGGTATATTATTCGAAAAAAAATTGCACATGTTTGTAAAAGGTGAATTTTATGATTAAAATATCTAAATAAAATTACTTTGAAAACTCCCATTTGATTATAGTTGAATAACTCCCGAAAAATTTACAACACTATAAAACAAGAGTTTTCTTTTTTTTTTTTTTCAAAAAATTCTAAAACAAATATAATGATGATGATGGTGAATAATTACTTTCAGCCAGTGCTGACTGGTAGCTGCTATATTTAAATGGATGTTCATTCTCTGCCTTCCATAGTAAAAGAACAGTTAATAAAAAGCAAGGTCTACTTATTTCAAGATTAAAAGGAAAGTCAGTATATTTTCTTCAATTTATCAAAAGCTGTCAGTTCTGGTTTTTTCTTTTTCAAATTGTAATCTTTTTTAAGCTTGCTTAAGAGTTATGAAATATCAGAAAAGTTTATAAATTTATGATACTATAAACAGGATTTCATGAAAGGTTTAACTTGCTTCACATTTTTAAGGACAACCATATTTAAAATAGCTTCAACTCTTCCTGGTTCAGCTTCCAAGTCCTATATTAGGAACCCTAAATATTTAATCTTTTTTCTCTCTGTTAGCATGCAATTTGTTTAAATATCTAGAAGATTGTCAAAAGATCATTTATATGATCTTTAAAAGTTGGGAAATATAACAATGTCATCCAAATATGTATTCTGAAAATATATATACATCACTTTTAAAACGATTTATCAGTTGTTGAAATGTTGCTGGAGCATTCTTCAAACCACATGGCATTATGTTAAAACCATATGTCTCAAATTGGGTAAAAATGGCATTTTGCCTAATCAAGCTACAGCTAACAACAGGCGTACAATCTAACCCTTTGCCTTGATGAATTTTGTAAGCCTCAATCTGGCACTGTCAATCAGGTGGCATTAGCAACAGCAACAACAGGCCTAATCAGAAGAAACACATTGACCTAATGGTAACCAGCCCAAAGATCGATTTGAAACACAAAGCCAATCTGTTTAAGTTCACGGAGGGGATCATCTATCCCAGGAGTGTCCAACCGAAATCGGTTAGTGGGCCAAGTAAAAATTTACAAAACTGAGGCGGGCTGCACATATAAAAATAGAACAAATTTAAAATATTTTAGTATCATACAACATTCAAAATATTGTATTAACTTACAATTAATGTGACAGTTGCTTTTGTATTTTACTTGAGATTTTTTTAATATCAATGGATAATTTAGTCAACAAGCAATGTAGCTGATTGGTCATGTTTTCACTGAGCAAACTGCTGTGATAGTTTGTTTTCACCAGATTTGATTTGAAAAAAAAAATGACTTGTAGCAATAAGTAGTTTCAAATGCTGATATAATGCTCATAGTCAATCATTTTAAATTTGGAAATTTATCTTCGAGGGTATATTTTTCGAAAATATTCAATCATAATATTTCAATATTCAATCAAAATATTTCAATATTCAATGAAATTTTCAATGAAAATATTCCCTTTGCACACAAGCTTTTTAGCTTGATGCTTGATTGCAATTCTATTAGCTCCATTTGTAAATTTGGAGGCACTGATTCCACCTCTACATTAAATGGAGCTAAAAATATTGCAAACATTTCCTCAAACTTTCTGGTGTTGAATTCTTCAAATAATTTTCCGATTTCCATAGAAAATTTGAAGAAGTTTCTATGGTCACTTTTATAGTCATTTAAAAATGGGAAATCAATCAAATTGTTTGACTGCAATTGATTTTCATAAAGCTGAAGCTTTGCTACAAAGGCTTTTATATCTTGCTGGTATACCCGTTCTTCGCACAGGTTAACTGAAAAATTGAACGATACATATTGAAGGATAAAGTAGTTTTTAATGCATTAATTTTATGTGAATTGCAAATTAAAAAAAAAAAAAAACTTTGCAAAGCTCAACTGAACAAAAAAAAAGAAAAAAAACCCATTTGTTAAATTTTAAGTCTGTAGATCTAATAGCTGATAAGAAGGATTTTATTTTTTTTTATAACTCCCTATAACTCTCTTGAAGGTTGATTTTTGAAATAACCTTCCTAAGCGAATCTCTGCTCAGCAAAAGTAACACATTATTACAAATTGTTACACTTACTGGTAAGCTAACTCAAATTTTAGCAAAGCAAGCAGTGAAATTTTTGTATCGAGGAGGCATGAAGACGAAAGCAGTTTCTTAAAATTGGCTTTTAATAATCAATGATAAAATCAATGTGCTCGTTACTGGAGCGATAAAAAAAACAATAAGTTCAAAAATCAACATTACCAGACATCCGATTCGAACCGTCTTCTTACAGTCTAATATTGTAAAATGAATTTATAATCTGAAAATGGTGATGCAACATACAGTTGCATTGCCAACCAGCCGCTCTCTCCCTCTAAGAGTTAAAACACTCACACACTTCTTATATTTCTTTTTCTCCTTCCCTCCTGCTCCACATGAGCCGAGTTTAAATAGTCGCTCGATTTGCATTGCAGTTGCTGCCAACCACAAATCACGAAACTTGCAAAAAGATCGGGTTCGAATCGGTGTGTTTACTTTCATTGAGATCATGGAACGGGATTGGGAAAACAACACAAGGAGATCATAAAAATTTGGATCCGAAAAATATTTCGAATGGTTTTACTTTTTAAATGTCTAACACAAATTTTTTTTTATGAACGCTTAAAATAGTGTAAATAATTTATATCTGAAAATGCAATACATTAATATTACTTTCAGTTGTATTTATTTTGTTAAAACTGTAATATTCGCAATTTTTCTTAAATTATAATGGTGATTCAATGAAAAACATAGCGAAATGTTGGCGATAGAATCAAGTTGGCAAATGTCTAGCTACTTTCATAGCTTGAGCTTTATTCGAGCTTTGGGAAAGATTTAGACTTACGTTTTTGAGGCATAATTCTTAGTAGGTACTTTTTCTACACTTCCAAAAAATACAGTGATGGCCTAGTCACGAGTCCGAGCCTAGTACCACTAAAGACCCACCATGTAGGGGGGAGCAATGCACGTTAACCCTTTATCCCCCGCATTATGATTTACTGCAGTTTTTTTCATGCAATATTTTTTTTTATCACTACATTGAAAATTAAGGGATATACATAAACAAAATACTCAAGTTTGGGAAATTTAATCCATTAGAGCTAATTAATTAATTAAATATATTCCACTGTAAAATTAATTATAAACACCATTCACTTAAAATAAATAGTCAAATCGTTTTCTAAAGTCTTCATTAACATACAAAAACATAAGACACTTAAATTTTGACATAAACTATTTTTTCGGGACAAAAATAATAATTTTTGCAATCCGCTGAAAACGCATATCTGCTGCAAAACTGTTCCGTCTTCCCCGCTAAAATAATCATCATAAGATCCGTTCTGCCATATATCTTGGAAGAGTGGATTTCAAAGAATATTCCTGCTAAGTATTGGTAGAATATCCCTGCTAAGTTGGTGAGATGTGGTAGTTAGGAGAAGGGGGTGCCAGCTCAGGTGTCGTCCACATCACTTGGCCATGTGGTCTGTCGCCAAAACCTTGTGTAGTTGAACAGTGCGACATTAATATTCACTCACTGACTCACTCCAAAAAATATAGTACAGTAGTTATTTTAAACTTAAAAAATGCAATTTCTGCCTATTCAGTTAAAATTATAGCATTATAATTAACTACTAACCACAAACAAATTATGCAAATTTGTCCAAATGACGTAGTGTGAAAGACATAGTTTATCTACTTTTAAGTACCAGAAGCAATAAAACTGTTTATTTTGATATAAGGATCAATTTGTTACTACCAAATGTGCATAATAAAATCATTAAAAAAACGCACATAGAAATAAATTATTAATTTTTATTATATTATGGATCACTATTTTGGTAATAATGGCTTACACATAAAAAAATCAATAGTAGCTATTCAAATAGATTTAAAAAAACAACCACTCCCTTCAAAATTTAGTTTTATTCTGAAATAAAAAAAAATAGGGATTACACTGAACACAGGAATAAATTAGAAGCGAGCGCCTTGCGAAGACAAAACAAAAAGGGTTTCTTCACAAATAAAAGACAGATATATGCTTCCACGGGCTTTTTTGCAGCGCAAGCCAGAATTGCTAGCAGATGGCAGAAATTTTTACTACTTACTTGACAAATATTGTTATATTTTGGACACTTCACACAATATCTTTATAAATTATAGCCTATGTGTTATTCTGATGTATAAGCTATAATACTGTAAAGTTTCATTAAAATCCATTCAGTTGATTTTGAGTGAAAGACTACCAAACATCCAAACAAACTTTCGTATTTATAATATCAGTAAGGATAACAATCGGTAATCAACCTATTTTCACCTTGTAACTTAGAAAACATACATCTAGAAGCCACTGATCATCTGAAAGTTCACTTATATTATGATCATTATTGTTCATTAAAGTTTCAATTTCTTCCCTTAATTTCAAAAATCACAATAAGCAGTTTCCATGACTTAATCACCGAATTTTGGAGTAATAAAAGAGATTGCCGCTTTCAGATTCCAGTTCCCTAAGATATTCTTGAAATTGATGATGCTTCAATGAATTAATTACCTTGACAAAAACTTTCATCACATGAGACATATTTAACACTAGCTGGTATACCGTTCTTCGCACGGGTGAACTGAAAAATTAAACACAGATTGAAGGATAAAGAAGTTTTTAATCAGCTAATTTTACGTGAATTGCAAATTAAACAAAAAAAGCTTTTTGCATATCTCAGCTAAACAAAAAAAAACACCTTTGTTAAATTTTAAGTATGTAGATCTAATAGCTGATAAAAAGGATTTTTTTTTTCTATTTACAATTCCCCGTAATACTCTTGACGGTCGATTTTTGAAAATAACTCCCTAAGCTGATCTCTGCTCAGCAAAAGTAACACATTGTTAAAAGTGTTGCATAATGAATGCTTAAAATAGAGTAAATAATTTATATCTGAAAGTGCAATACATTAATATTACTTTCTGTTGTATTTATTTTATGTTAAAATTGTAATATTCGCAAGCAACGCCGTTTCTTAAATTATAATGGCTATAACGGAGATTCAATGAAAAACACAGCGAAATGATAACGTTAGAGTCACGTTGGCAAATGTCTAGCTCGAGCTTTATTAGAGCTTTGTAAGACCCGCCGTGTAGGGGCGTGATGCACGTCAATGCTTTAACTACCGCATTATGATTTACTGCAGTTTTTTTCATGCAATATTTTTTTTTGGATCACTACATTGAAAATTAAGGGATATACATAAACAAAATATTCCACTTTGGGAAATTTAATCCGTTAGATATAATAAATTAATTAAAGATATTCCACGGTAAAATTATATACACCGTTCACTTAAAATAAATAGTCCAATCGTTTTCTAAAGTCTTCATTAACATACAAAAACATAAGACACTTAAATTTTGACATAAACTATTTTTTCGGGACAAAAATAATAATTTTTGCAATCCGCTGAAAACGCATATCTGCTGCAAAACTGTTCCGTCTTCCCCGCTAAAATAATCATCATAAGATCCGTTCTGCCATATATCTTGGAAGAGTGGATTTCAAAGAATATTCCTGCTAAGTATTGGTAGAATATTCCTTCTAAGTTCGCGTGGTGTGGTAGTTAGGAGAAAGGTGTGCCAGCTCAGGTGCCATCCACGTCACTTAACCATGGTTCAAAATTGCGTGGTCCATTGCCAAAAACCCTCGTGTAGCTGAACAGTGCGACGTTAATATTCACTCACTCCAAAAAATACAGTACAGTAGTTATAATTATTTTTATACTTAAAAATGCAATATCCACCTATTCAAAAAATTATAGCGTTATAATTAACTACTAACCGCAAACTATGGAAATATGTCCAAATGATGTAGTGTGAAAGACATAGTTTATCTACTGTAAGAAGTACCAGAAGCAATAAAAGTATTTACGTTGAAAAAAGATCAATTTCTTACTACCAAATGTGCATAATAAAATCATTAAAAAACATTCAAATAAAGAGAGATTTATAACTACCTCTCCCTTCAAAACTTAGTTTTATTCCGAAATAAAATAAATTAGGGATTATGCTGTTTACAGGAATTAATTAGAAGTGAGCGCCTTGCGTAGCCAAAACAAAGAGTTCCTTCACAAACAAAGGATAGATATATGCTGACGTGGGCTTTTTTGCAGTGCAAACCAGAATTGCTTGCAGATGGCAGAATTTTTTCCTACTTACTTGACAAATATAGTTATGTTTTGGACACTTTTCACAAATCTTTATAAATTATAGTCTATGCTATAAATTATAGCCTATGTGTTATTCTGATGTACGAGGGCTATTCAGAAAGTAAGGAACGTTTCCATCTGACGTCGCTAGGCGCGCGCCTATCACGTACATTTTGGTTTATGAGTGTTCGGTATCTCAGTCGGCAATCAGCTATCACAACGGGAACATTTGACTCTGTCCGTTTTTTCGATATTCTAATTTAAAATGAGCGCTGCAATTGAAAATCCCTCCAGTTGTGAGGTGCGGTCTGCGATACGGTTTTTGTTGGCAAAAAACCTAAAACTTATGGAAATTTATCGGCAAGTGTGTGAAGTGTACAGAAACAACGTAATGAATGAAAGTTCAATCCGAAAATGATGCATTTAGTTTATAAACGGCCGAACTAACGTTCGCGAGGAAGAGAAGAGTTGACGCCCTAGCATTGTGACTGACGAATTGGTCGCTAAAGTTGATGAACAGATTCGTGAAAACCTCCGTTTCACAATAATGGAGCTTTTCGCATAGTTTTCTACAAGTTTCACGGACTTTGTTGTTTGAAATTGTCACACACAAAAGCTAGGCTACCGCAAAATTTGTGCAGGATGGTTGCCGAAATTGCTTACAGACTACCCTAAAGGCCAGCGAATGGGAGTAGCTTTGACATTTCTGGAGGCCTACGGCAGGCACGCTTCTGATTGATTTTCTCGAACGTGGTGCCACAATAAACTCTGAACGGTACTGTCAAACTTTGCGCAACCTTAGGAGAGCTGAGAAAAATTGACGTCTAAAATTTTGCTTTTGCACGACGACCTTACACGGCAAACTGCATCCAAGAACTCCTTAATTCATTCAAATGGGAGGATTTCCCTCATCCACCCTATAGTTCCGATCTTGCACCTAGTGATTTTTACTTGTTTCCAAGAATGAAGAACTTGCTAGCAACACAGCGCTTTGACAACGACAAGGAGCTGCGGGTGCGCGTCACTTAGTGGCTGAGATCGCAGGCGGCAGAATTCTATAACAAAGGAATTTCAAAGCTTGTCCATCGCTATGATAAGTGCCTCAATTTGTTTGGTGACTATGTAGAAAAATAGAATTTTAGTCGCTCTTTCTGCTGTATATAACAATTTAGTTTCTTTTT
The DNA here is from genome assembly GCA_019973935.1 of Trichonephila clavipes. Taxonomy (NCBI): domain Eukaryota; kingdom Metazoa; phylum Arthropoda; class Arachnida; order Araneae; family Nephilidae; genus Trichonephila; species Trichonephila clavipes. The sequence goes on from BMAU01020812.1 coordinate 433,652, forward strand.
TATTCCAAAACGTTCCTTACTTTCTGAATAGCCCTCGTATAAGCTATATTACTGTAAAGTTTCATTAAAATCCATTCAGTTGTTTTTGCGTGAAAGACTCCCTAACATCCTCACAAACTTTCGCATTTATAATATATATCTAGATGTACACAGATTCTCGATGTGCAAAAAACAATGATAAATGAACATTTCAAAAACACATGAATTGCTTAATAAAGCTTTTATTTGATCGAAAATTAATGTACAAACACCAACACTTTTTCCAACCATTGAAGGTTTCCTCTAGGTTTTCAAAACTTTTATTTCAAATGTAAAAAGGCGATTAAGCAAAGAACAGCACTGTAAGCAAAGAATGGCAGTGTAATTGTTACACTTGTTCGACAAAAAAAAAAAAAAAAATTCTGCCCAATGGTCAAATATCCCAAGTCAAATGAAGGGGTGGGGGGAATCATTTCAGAAAAAATTGCACAGGGAGAGGTGGGGGTGAGTAAAAAAAAAAACACTATTTTTTTTCTATTCAACAATCTAGTCCAAATGTCTAAAATTATATAGGCAGAAATTACAAATGGCTGCAAAGTCTTAAAATGGGTTGCGGGTTGGGTATGCCTGATCTATCCTATGCCAAAGATAAGAGTCAGAAACTGTTACTATACTTAAGGTATGATCATCTACACTATTAAAATTCGTAGGTAAACAAACGTATCTATGTAGGTATATAGGAATGAATGTAGCCCAATTTTCTCACGAACCACAAGACACAGAAACCCGACGAAGGTATCAAAATTTCGGGAATGATCCGAGGAATCCGTTTTGACCATTTATATTCCGATATTCCAATTAGTTAAAAAGATATTAATTAAAAACCTCGTTGCATAAACGCATTTCTCACCACCAAGGGAAAATTCGGAACTTCTTTTTTTTTCAGAGGTTTTTAAAACACGATCTAATCTTTTTCATGAAACTCACAAAAACTAATCAGATTCGTAAAAATAATTTATTTCGCCACAATATGCTATAATTTATTTTACGAAATAATTACATTTAATATTTTTTACGATTTTTTTAAAATGAACCGAAATCGATACGTTTTATGAATAAGATTTCTAAATTGTTCCGCTTGAATTTTCTTTCGCGTTAATGAAAAAATATTTTACACTAAAAAAGTTCATGCTTTTCTCTTTTTGTCAAAAACAGGTTTATTTTTACGATTTTTCAAAAAATACTCAAAATTTTATTTAAATACTTAACTTTTTTTATTTATAAAAATAATTTCACAAAACTTTTTTCCCGTGTGTAGAACAATATTATACGTAATCTGTACAAAGATTGATAAAATATCTTAAAAATTACGGGTTTTTTTAAAATAAAAATGTGTTCTTCGTTTCTTACGCAAATCAAAATTTTATTATACACGTGGCGCCATCTGCAGAGAATCGGAAAGATCATTAACTCCGCTTTAAAAATTCTGTTTTTACAAAACAACGAAACTTTGCATATATAAATAAATTTATTTAAAAATTAGTATAATAAAATTATATATATATTTTTCATTCAATTTAATTATTTTACAATTTTTTTAAAATATTTTATCAGTCTTTATCAAATGAAGTCCGAAATTTTTTTTTACTTTAACGAATAATGAAATGGGATATTGAAAAAAGTATTCTTTTATTTTAAAGGTATTTTTATTGCTCTACCAGAAGGAAGGGATAGAGTGGCTGGTTAAAGCGCTGCTTTATAAAACGTTAGTTCCCAGGTTCGAAACTAAAGAGAAAGAAACTTACAATTTCGCATTATGCTATTTTTTAAAGTTTAAAATTTTTTTTAGTGGAATGATGTTTTTTTCAGTATATATATATATATATATATATATATATAGGCTTTCCCCATAGTTTTTTTTACTTATATATTTAATCAAAGTTCAGAAAAAGTAATCGTTTCAATAGCTATCGGTTAATTTTTCTTTCATTTACTACTTATAGAAATTTGATTTTAATAAATATATATACGTTTTTTAAAAGAATTATTTTTATTGTTTCATTGCGAAATGAATTCTTTGTTTATTAAAAAGTACATCGTCTATTATTTTGGATCAAAATACATTTTAGAGACATTTTTAAGTTAACTATATACACTGCTGGACAATTGCTAAGGACGGATAACACTATCATACATAGCAACCACAAAATGAAAGGAAGCAAAATGTGGAAAATTAGAATAAGTGCGGGATATTAGTAAGAAGAAGTATGAGTATGCAAATTTTTTTCCACGTCTGTTCATCACGTGATAGTGTTCATAAGAGCTTTAAAGGTTTTGACGCGTGTGGACAGTTGTTGTTTCAAGTCAAAGTTTTACAGGAAAGATTTAATAGACGAACTTAAAATTTTTGGCATGTCTTCCCGACATCACATAGATGATTTTATGCGTGGCCGAATTATTGGAAAGATCGAAGAAGGGCGAAAAATAACAGATGTTGCCAGGGAGTTCGACATCGCTCACAGCGTTGTCTCACGGCTGTGGAAGTCATTTAAAACTACTGGAATGTGTAGTAGACGGCACGGGGAGGTCGTGTTAGAAGTACGACGCCTGCAGAAGACAGATATATCGTCCTATCAGCAAAAGGAACAGGCGCACCACAGCTCAGCAGGTGGCAAATCAGTTTCTTGCGGCCTCAGGAAAGCATATCTCCCGAAAAACTGTTGCCAGACGTTTGAGGGGGGAGGAGGACTATACGCACGCAGACCTGTTGTGTGTGTCCCATTGACCAGGCAGCACCGTACTGCCCGTTTGCAATGGTGTCGTGAGCATCACAATTGGACTGAACAGGACTGGGCATGCGTACTATTCTGAGATGAGAGTAGGTTCAGTCTGTCATCGGATTGTAGACGCCAACTGATCTGGCGCGAGAGTGGTACTGCTTATCGTCCAGAAAATATCCAGGAAAAGGACCGATATCCGACATGCAGTATCATGGTGTGGGCCGGCATCATGATCAATGGCCGCACGCGCCTACATGTGGTTGCGAATGGGACTATGACGGGCCAACGATACATTGATGAAGTTCTACTTCCTCATGTTCGTCTTTTCCGTGGTGCTGTCGGTGATAAATTTGTTTTTATGGACGACAACGCAACATGTCATCGAACACTCGCTGTTCAGGATTGTCTAGACAGCGAGGGTATTCAACGTCTCGTATGGCCAGCGCGTTCTCCAGATCTAAACCCCATTGAAAATGTGTGGGATGCTTTGGGAGGCAAGTTGCTGGTCGAAACTATCCTCCGACAAACAAGAACACCCTCATCCGTTCACTCACAGAGGAATGGGATAAATTGCCTCAACAGCTGCTGGATAATGTTGTGCAAAGTATGGTACGACGTGTGGAATGTTGCATCACACTCCACGGTGGACATATCCCGTACTGATACCTTTCTTTAAGGTGCCTGCTGACTTTTAGATGCATTGTTCCATTTCTCCGTACGCAGATCAAATGAACATTTTTTTTTTCTTTCAGATGTTTCACAGCTTTTGTTCTTTCCAGAACAATAGATATTCTTTATTCTAATGTCTGAACAGTGTGGCAACTATATTTTATCCTACTAGGCCTCATGTCTCGCTTAATGTTATGCTACATAGCAATTTGTGATCCGTCCTTAGCAATTGTCCAGCAGTGTATAACGATTAATTGATTCATGAAAATCTGAAATCTATTTTATTATTTTAGATTCTTAGAAACTATTATTAAAAAAGGATGAAAGTTTCTTGTTTTACTCTTAGCATCAGAATCGTTTTCTTTTTATTGCTTCACATTAATAATTTTTTAATTCTAACCCAATATTTTTTTTTATAAGTCATACATCAAAATTTGAAGCTACATCTTATCTGTGAGAAGGAGGGGGAAATAGAACAATAATTTTACACTAAAAAAACCGTGTTCGGACTATAGAGAGGGAAAAGAAACTTGCCTTGAATCAAAAATAAGTGGAATGGAACAAATTTCGAAAAAGGGAAAAAAATTTTTTGACATAATTTTAGAAATCATTCACATTGTGCGCGTACAAACACACACACATACATACACAGAAATGCTGGTGTCACGAGGAAAAGAGAAGGCCCGAGCAACGCTGGGCTAAGCGGTAGAGGGGGGTCATTTTGAAAATGAGTATTAGAAGTTCTGATTTTGTGAAAGAAAGGGAAAATTTACAAAAGTAGAGATAGCTCGTGCAACACCGGGCCATGCAGCTAGTTTATAGATAAATGCACACAAGCCTCAGGCTTGGACACCAACATAAAAGGTACAGCATATGGAGATTTACATTCTTCTATCACTGTTTTCTGAGTAAATTTATCTCATATCTTCCTATATGATACACATTGAATATGCAAATTTTATCATACATGATGAACAAACAACTCAACCTTTTTTTTACCACACATAGCTCAAGACTTTTCTTTTTTTTCCCCCACAAGGAATAAGAATTGACTATGATAAAATCCCTTACTACAGAAACATTGAGCATGATTCAACCTATTCAAATGTAAACTTGCAACAAGATCCATTATAAAAAATTTGTATTTGTTCTTCACATCAAAGCAACACTTGCAGACTTCTCAGGAAGAATAATGAATTTTGCCAAAAACTCCAAGATTCCATTATTCCAACTATGCCTTCATTTTACAGCAATTATTAAGAGATTTTTTACTATCAACTCAAGTTTTTTAAACTTTTTCTGTCTTTGGTAATCTATGTTCCTGTAACACTTCCTACATTCTTTCTCTAGCAATAGTATGTAAGGAGTCCATATAGGGATGTAGCTACTGATGTATCAATGATGTGGGACCCCCAAGCTACAGAGGCCCCTACATGTGTAACTACAGTACCACTAAGAGGGCTTACACTTCTAAAAAGGGGTCCTGAAGGAGTTTTGATACGGGACCCACTCAGAACTAACTACGCCAGTGTGAGCCTATATCTGCACATACTAATCCCATTTTTCAGTTGTGACTAGAAGGTTCATGGAAAACACTGAGTAGGCTAAGATACTATGAGAAGTTACTTCTTTCGTCACTGGAGAACAAACAAGACCTAAATCCTGGTTTACAAACTTATAACTCCTCACTCATAGCACTTAGAAAAAAGGAGGCTCTTATCACCTTTTACAAACTTTTTTTTTCCTGAATTAGGCAGAATTAGATTTTTCATTGTAGGTCCCAAACCTTTATATATAGACAAATCATTTGGCCCTGGTCATCTTTTTTCTGCTCATTAAGCAAGGAGTTTCTAATGCTTTCATAGTCATCAAGTGTTTCTGTAAGCTCAATAGGTACAATCAATTTTTTCCACTCATCTAAATAACGCTCCGAATATGCAAAAAGGCACCAATTCACATCTAGTCTGGAACAACCAAGTTTTGCAAGTGTTTGAAATTTGATAAACACCCTGTGTGTGTGTGTTCATTTCATCTCCCTTTAAAGATCTTGTAATAACTTTTATTTCTTTCTTAATAACTTATCACATCAATCAATACACACATAATTAAATCTTAACATAATTTCTTGACTAAATATATCATTCTTGATTAAATGTAGTTCTGTTGATTAAACACTATCAGATAATTAATTCAAACACAGTCCCAAGAGACTATCGCTTATATTTTCTTACACCGGACCACCTCTGTGGTTGTTCTCTCACAAACGCAATTCCATTCCCTCTCGTCCAAAACAGTTCCGTGTTTGTTTTTGCACTTCCCAAAACAAGGGACCTTTTTTCCTCCCTCGACCGTACCCTCCGGAAGTTGGTTCATTTAAATTTTATTCAAAATTTATTTTCTTCCCCCCCTCTTTATTCTATGGGATCTTGGAACTTTTTTTAATTCCTAGATCTCCTTGTTTCGGGTCGTTTATTTTCGGATCGACGCAATCCATTTCCACGCCCACTTTCTGCGTCGATTGGCTTCGACCAATCAAAACGCAGCAAGCAGGGCATTTCTTCCTTCGGTGAGCGGACTTCGTCCACCACTGTTTTTCAGCAGAATTGTTCTGCCCATCTTAATTATATCATCCATCTTATTAATTTTTCTCTTTTACTTTATGTCACCCCATTAATTCGGCTCATTTTATCAATTCTGATGAGGAGGTACGTCCCCCATTTAGGGACAGGAACTCCGTAAATTACATGCCACTTGCCGTACCCTCCGGAGTTAAGCAATCTTCTCCAAAATACATTAACCCCACCGGAGCCGCGCTGATCAGCACCAACATTCCATACTCTTTTGCCAACAGCAATCTCATACACTAAAGATCTTTTGAAACAATGCTTCAGCTCTTGCATGTGTGGTTGACAAAACAATTTTTTTGAGCGGTTCAGTTATTAGATCAAATCTTTTGAATAATATGCTCCAGATATATGCATAATCTTGATTGATTGATTGATTGAATATTAACGTCGCACTGTTCAGCTACACGAGGGCTTTTGGCGACGGACCACGTAATTTTGAACCATGGTCAAGTGACGTGGACGACACCTGAGCTGGCACCCCCCTCTCCTAACTACCACACCACACCAACGGGAGGACGTTTCAGCTCTCGACAGATTTAACGTGCATCGCTGCCCTACACGGCGGGTCTTTAGTGGTACTGGGCTCGAACCTGTGACAAAGCAAGCCACAGTCCGATACCTATACCACTCGGCTACCGCGGCCACTGCATAATCTTGAAATTTGTCTCTTGGTTTTCAAGCCACCAACTTGCTTATATCGTTGGATAAAGTTTCTACTAGATGAGTCACCTACATATCTGACACTTTCAAGATTTTTATAGGCAAAAAAAAAAAAAAAAAAACCAGCACCAATCTCTAGGTGAAAACTAGGTGCAAGATCCATTTATGATCTATCTTTGCGTGAAAATTTGTAAAGGTACCTCTTTTTAAAGCCGGTTGAGGTGAAGAGAGATATCACTCATTATTAAGATTCTTGGGGGATCCGAAAGTAGCATGGGTGAGGGAGCCAATGAATCAAACTTGAAATTATTATCAACAAGAAGGATCACATTTCTTCCTGCAATCCTAACTATTGAGTCTGAGCTCTCTTCCAGTTCCAATTCCCTGTTAAAACATTCCTTTTCTTTAGCTTCGCCTCCAAGCCTACCTTAAATAGCGAAATCTGACTCTTGAATTTTTTACTTCCAGTGAAAACTTGACTTTTTAAGATTAAATTTCAGATTTATACCACCTTGAGTTCAGATCCTACAGTTACCTCAACACTTTCTGCTATGTGTGTATAGAGTCAACATTAAGGCTCCCATCTAACAGAATTCGAAACTCGAAAACGATGAAAGCGACATCTTCTGGGAGGGGGAATGGGCATGTCCAAATGAAAGGTGAAGTACTCCTATAATACAGGTCGTAATGATAGTTCCCTCATAAAATATAAATTATATGCTTTCATTTTCTTAATTTTCATATTATTTTCTTGACTTTGAAATAAAACAATTTTTTCATGGTTAAATTTTTCCAAATTTGCATTTATTTTATTCCATTTTCTGATGATTATGTTTTGACAAGCTGTCATGATAAAAGAAAAGGATTTCACAGTGTTAAAAACATCTTCTTTTACACCAATTTAGGGATGGGCGCTTGTTCCCCAACCATAATCGGTGCTCAATGCACAAATACCCCTCAATCCCCTGCTTTTTGTTCAAAACTAAAGATGTGGATACTTCTGGATCCTTGACGATAGAAAAGGGTCATGCTTGATGTATACTTTACTTAACTGTCCAGAATTGTAACACTGTTTCTATGACCCCTCTTTTATTGCCCTTCCCTATCGTTCAAGTACTGGAACTAACCATCATGTAACAAGTTTTACAAAGAAATTGTTCTTCTCTCTGTTTCAATATATAGCCAGTCCACTTTACTGTTTGAGGATCTGTTTCGAATTCTTCATTTTTAAAACCAATAACTTCATTTATTAAAGTGCTGCAATGTTAATTAAATATTTTCAACGAGTACGAAAAAAGAAACATTCCAAAATTTGTACAATGATTAATTATTTTTTAAAATATAAATTTTAATAAAGGCGGAAACCTACTCAAAACAGTTTGCGGTGACATATGTCAATACGAAATTGCATCAAAATCCTTTTAACACTGTTTAATAAGAAAAAAATTAAAAAAAATAATGGAATGAATAATGTGACTTTTGTTAAGAGGGACACATCTATGTTTCAAAAATTTCCTTTATCCAACAGATGGCATTGTTTGCAACTCAGATGACGTCAAAGCGATAATGTTTGTAAAAAAGGTAGCCCTTTGTTACTATAGCAGCGGGGTGTGGTCAAGAAATGATTGACAGATATAGTCTGTTTCAGAATGCATGCACAGTTTTAGTAAAATAGATAAACTATTCAAAACCATAATCGAACGGCGGGGACAGCTTATCCAATGAGACAATGCAGTGTTGATTGAATGGGTGTAAAAGGGAGTTTAGTTTAGTGTAGTTAATATTAACGTCGCACTGTTCAGCTACACGAGGGCTTTCGGCGACGGACCACGTAATTTTGAACCATGGTCAAGTGACGTGGACGACACCTGAGCTGGCACCCCCCTCTCCTAACTACCACACCACACCAACGGGAGGACGTTTCAGCTCTCGACAGATTTAACGTGCATCGCTGCCCTACACGGCGGGTCTTTAGTGGTACTGGGATCGAACTCATGACATGCCTGCCATGGTTGGATACCTTAACCACTGGGCTACCGCAGCCCGGTGTAAAAGGGAGAAAAGAAGGTTTTGTAAAGTCTTTTAGAATTGCCACGCAAATAAAAGGGTGCAGAGTATTTTTTTAAATCCGTGCAAATGTTTTGGGATATACACAAGTAAATGAAAAAGTACATTTACATTTTCTTGGGTATATACACTGCTGGACAATTGCTAAGGACGGATCACAAATTGCTATGTAGCATAACATTAAGCGAGACATGAGGCCTAGTAGGATAAAATATAGTTGCCACACTGTTCAGACATTAGAATAAAGAATATCTATTGTTCTGGAAAGAACAAAAGCTGTGAAAAATCTGAAAGAAAAAAAAAATGTTCATTTGATCTGCGTACGGAGAAATGGAACAATGCATCTAAAAGTCAGCAGGCACCTTAAAAAAGGTATCAGTACGGGATATGTCCACCGTGGAGTGTGATGCAACATTCCACACGTCGTACCATACTTTTGCACAACATTATCCAGCAGCTGTTGAAGCAATTTATCCCATTCCTCTGTGAGTGCACGGATGAGGGTGTTCTTGTTTGTCGGAGGATAGTTTCGACCAGCAACTTGCCTCCCCAAAGCATCCCACACATTTTCAATGGGGTTTAGATCTGGAGAACGCGCTGGCCATACGAGACGTTGAATACCCTCGCTGTCTAGACAATCCTGAACAGCGAGTGTTCGATGACATGTTGCGTTGTCGTCCATAAAAACAAATTTATCACCGACAGCACCACGGAAAAGACGAACATGAGGAAGTAGAACTTCATCAATGTATCGTTGGCCCGTCGTAGTCCCATTCGCAACCACATGTAGGCGCGTGCGGCCATTGATCATGATGCCGGCCAAAAACATGATACTGCATGTCGGATATCGGTCCTTTTCCTGGATATTTTCTGGACGATAAGCAGTACCACTCTCGCGCCAGATCAGTTGGCGTCTACAATCCGATGACAGACTGAACCTACTCTCATCTGAGAATAGTATGCATGCCCAGTCCTGTTCAGTCCAATTGTGATGCTCACGACACCAATGCAAACGGGCTGTACGGTGCTGGTACTGAGCTGTGGTGCGCCTGTTCATTTTGCTGATAGGACGATATATCTGTCTTCTGCAGGCGTCGTACTTCTAACACGACCTCCCCGTGCCGTCTACTACACATTCCAGTAGTTTTAAATGACTTCCACAGCCGTGAAACAACGCTGTGAGCGATGACGAACTCCTGGCAACATCTGTTATTTTTCGCCCTTCTTCGATCTTTCAATAATTCGGCCACGCATAAAATCATCTATGTGATGTCGGGAAGACATGCCAAAAATTTTAAGTTCGTCTATTAAATCTTTCCTGTAAAACTTTGACTTGAAACAACAACTGTCCACGCGCGTCAAAACCTTTAAAGCTCTTATGAACGCTATCACGTGATGAACAGACGTGGAAAAAAATTTGCATACTCATACTTCTTACTAATATCCCGCACTTATTCTAATTTTCCACATTTTGCTTCCTTTCATTTTGTGGTTGCTATGGATGATAGTGTTATCCGTCCTTACCAATTGTCCAGCAGTGTATAAACAATGCCCATAGGGTTAAGAATAAAGATTGAAACTTAGAAAGGAGGTTTTTTTAGGAAGGATTTGATAGACCTCCAGTTTTATTTTTGTAGAGATCTCTTTTTATTTGTCTTAGCGTATTTAATTCAATTTTTTTGTTTGATAGGTTATGCAATAAATTTTTTACTCCTCATTATCTTAGATACAAATTCTATTTGAAATTGCTATGTAAGAATACTCATCAAGGAAATAATTCTTTGAATTTTTCAGCTTGGTTGTTGAAGCTGAGGTTGTCTTGCATGAGGAATATGAAGTTATCTTGTACATCCACAATTAACCCATAAAGCAAAAGTTTTACATTGTACTGGAAATACAATAAAAAGAACCATCGAGCTATGCATCATAAAAAGTGACAGATTTTTTTACAAAATCAATCAAAAAATATATTAACTTTTAAATTTTTACGCAAAAAATAATAAGTTAAACTATTAAAAGTATGTTTCGAAATGTTACCCGACTCATTCTTGCTCAGTAAATGCTTTACATTTTTTCTCTGGGAAGGATTAAATCATTAAATTTGTAGTTCGTATTCTTTGTTCAAACATCAGAAAAAAAAGGCCTTTTTATTGTGTATAAGTAACAAAAAAAATGCATGAACCAGTCATAGATATTTTAATTATATGTTTTAATATTTCAAATTCATTTATAAAATACAAGATAAATATTAAAAGTTTTTTATTAAAACAATTGATACATATAAGTGGAAGCTTCGAAACTGGAAAACAAAAAGTAAAGTTACTAATCCCAAACTCTTTAAAATTGAATTAAAATGAATATTTAAAACACTCATTTCCTTTATACACATGTATTTCAATTCAAAAACATAAGAAAATACCTCGCTTTATAAAACGCTTAAGCAAGAGAGAAATATTTGCTTTTGTTACATATTTTTTGATTCCTAAGTTTTACGCTGTTGCATTTTCCACTTTTTTCAAACTCTAAAAGTTTTTTTTTTTTTTTTACAATAACAGCAGTATTTTTTCAAATATAGTAATTACGAAGATTAAATACAATACAAGAAATTTTGTTAAATGCTTTACACTCTGTCTGAAAATTAATTAACAAAAATTAAAATTGCTTACACATAAAAAAAATCTAAAAAAAATAAATAAAACAAAAATTTTTGCTCTTAAACTCTTTTTCTCCCCCTCCAAGATCACTGGATTCATATATAAGTTGACTCCTGCACTTTAGCTTTAAAAATGTTCCATAAATTCTCAGCTTATTCACAGAAATATATATAAATTATGATGATGATTAAATGAATCTGTTATAAAAACAAGTACAAAATGAAAAAAAAAATCACATATTACAGTAAGTCACAAACCCAAATGGTATCTATATGGTTTACATCAGCTAACGATTTTTTTTGTTTCAAATATTAATTTTGTTAAAATAATTTGTCATGCATTTCTTACAATACGAATTTGTGTAATGTAATAAATAACAACATGCAATAAATAATTATTTCCTTGCAGGAATTCTGTTCCAAAGCAAATCAAAGAAATTATTTTAAAAAAAACTATTCCCCATAAAAAAAGTTCTAGTTACCTTCTCAGGCACCCTCAACTGAAACTAATCATAATTTTGTTAGCATTTTCAAAAGTTAATCCTAATATAGATGACTTGGTAAAAAAAAAAAAAAAAAAGAGTAATTCAAAAACCACATTAAGTAAATACTAACTGTTTTAACCATTCTAAAATTTAAGCAAAAACTAAATAATAATTAAATTATTTAAAATTAAATGTTTCAAGTTGCTCATTTTTATTTTGTACCTAACTGAAATGAACCTGTAAAAAGTTTATTTACAATAAAACCTAAATTTGCATTTCATCTTGTTTTTAAATTTCTTGCAGTAAAAAAAGGGAGCTATTTACGTAAAAATTCCATAATAAGCCTATAAGTAACATTTTTTTTTTACTTTTCCATTTTTGTTTGATGGAAATGTTGGAAGCGGAACTCAATTATTTTTTATCAAATTGTGGCACTCTTCCCAAAAAGGTTGGCCACCCTTGTTTTTGGGGTTCTGTGAGTAGAAAAGTTTGAAGACCACTGCTCCACAATGACCCCATTATCAGTGCCAAAAAGAGAGTCCTCCCCTCTCCCCCACATTCCCCAGCTGTCCTGTTCAAGCGATTCCCCTTCTTCCGGCCATTATAAAATTTAAGTAAGAAAGTAACAGTCAGCTGATCTCAAGGTCACTTGACCATTGCCTTTTCGAGAGGATGTCATGAGGAGTGGTATGACGTAATCTATGGTTACTTATTTTTAACCCCCCACTCCCATTTTTTTTTCATGTAAAAAAGCAGAATTAGTGTTTCTGAAGTGATTAAGTCATTATTCGTGTAGCAAAATATTCTTTTTCATAAAATATAGTATTATTGTGCATTTAAGCAGTTTATGCGGTAATTTTATTCTAAAATAACGTTTTAAAACTTTTGTACGTAGATTGCATACACGTGGTGCCATCTGCAGACATTGTAATAAAGCTTGCCAAGTATGGCATCAGAAAATTCTGGAAGCAAGGATAATGTATTTTTCATAATTTTAAAATTTTCTAGACTATTTCTGACATTTCTACATTTCAAGGTGGATTTATATGAGTAATTTACGTTCTCAGCAAAAGTTTTATGCTTGAATAATGTGATTTCATTGTGCTAAAGTACCCCAGCCATTTCAGTACATTTGGCAGTCCCCCTTAAGTAATCCCCTTTTCAGAAATATAGAAAAGTTCTTTATTTTATATTCCATCCTAAAACTTTTTTTAAACACAAAGTTTTAAGAAATATAACCAAAATATATTATATAGATTTAATAAAATATATTGGTATACTCTGAATTGTGGTTTTGGGTACAAACAACTTCTTGGATAAACAATTTTCGTGTATTAGAATTTCTAATATAAATTCAGATAAAAAAAAATCGAATGGAACTGTGGTAAATAAAACCGTATTTGTAATAGTTTTTGTTTTAAAACTATCGCTTACGAGAATTTCAAGTAACTTTGTTCCCCAATATTGTATTAAGTTTTTTCTTATTTATACTAATGTGATATTAGTGTTACACATGATTAGTGTTAAATAGCAATTTAAATAATTTTATACAGCGTTTAAAACTGGGAGGCTTAGATATCGTAATCGCTAAGGACGCGAGATTCCAATGCTCAAAAAAAGGTCACTAAGTATTCAAGGAAGTTGTAAACTCAAACGTCATTTTCGTTATCTCCTCTCGGCATAGAATCATGAATGTTGTCAATAATCTATTATATTGTTCTAGAGCAGGGATTCCCAATTGGATCTAGTCTGATCCCTTGATGGCTTGTGGAAATTTAAAAAGGGTGTACAGTATTTCAACGGTTGATTGAGGGTCAATGACGATTTTTTCTGTTTTAAAATTTTATTTAGTTTTACTAATTATGGATTGTAGTAATTAAAACTCCATTTTAATATATACATTTATATAATATAGATTTGTACAAGAAATAGTACACCACGCATCTGAAAGGAAGGCCATGTCGATTTTTTATATTCGCCCTCTGCTTTTATAGGCCACCTTAAATTGAAATAATTTTAGATTCCTTGAATATGTAATGTAGCTATCTGTTGAAAAAGATAAATTAATGTTGATGATATTTAAACCTACACTGACCATTAAAACAATAAAAAAGGTGATTAATGCCCAAGTTAAGGATTTGGAAAGTTTTTAAGTGCCATCTTGGAGTTTTGAAAGCATTTGGAAAAAAAAGTAATACTTACATTCAAGTTTCACTAAAAGAATTAATTGAATAAAGAACATGGAAGATGAAATCAATTTTCAAAGTTTTGGAATTGGAAAGATATTTGGAAAAATAAAGTCAAGTTAAACCACTTTAGCTTTTATCTACTTGGCTGAAGTAGATTTAGTCATATTAATAATTTATATTAAGAATAATTAGAAATTGATTGAACATTACAGAATGTGGTGATTTACAATTATTTTTAATTATTACTAGCTGCATGGCTCAGCGTTGCATAGGCTTTCTCCACTTTCATAAATTTTCCCTTCCCTTGACAAAATCAGCACTTCCTCTATATCTCTTTTCAAAATTACTTTTTTCTACCCCCTCCCTCACCTTAGCCTGGCGTTGCTAGGGCTTTTACCAAGTGTATAACTTAAACTTCCCTGTTACAAAAATTTTTTGATTCTTTTCTTTGTCAGACAGGTTTCTTCCTCTACACGGCGGGTCTTCAGTGGTACTGGGCTCGAACTCATGACATGCCAGCCACTATCCGATACCTATACCACTAGGCTAACGCGGCCCGCCAAATCCTCGAAATCCTTAAAATCGTTATTTTTGACGATCCTAGTCAGAACAATGGAACAAAAATTTTGAAATTATGGTATTATTCATCGGTCCTTGATAAATGTGCAAAATCTCGAATTAATCTGACCTTTTAAGGTAAGTAAAAATCGAGTCCAAAGATTCCATTACATTCAAGTGAAACTTATAAAAGCATGTTAAAAAATGAAAAAAAAATACTACATTGTGTGTGTGAGATTAACTCTCACAAAGAGGGTAAAAAACAAAAAACACAATTTTTTTAAAAAAGCTATAATTTTTAAGCAATTTTTTCAGTCTTTGTACAGATTATGGATAATATTTTTCAACACACAATAAAAAGGCTTCATGGGATTATTGTTATAAATAACGAACTTATTAAGTATTTAATTAAAATTGAGTATTTTTTGAAAAATTGTAAAAAAAAAAGTTTTTGACATTTTATTTTTTAAATGACTGACTCTAAAAGAGAAAAGCATGAACTTTTAGTGTAGAATATCATTTCATTAACGCGAAAAGAAAATTCAAACGGAACAATTTGGAAATCATTTTCATAAAAACGTATAGATTTTGACTCATTTCAGAGAAAAATCATAAAAAATAGAAAATATCATTAATTTGTAAAATAAATTATACCCTATCGTGGCAAAATAGATTATCTTTCCTATTCTGTAATTATTTTTTGTCCGAGTCTCATTGAAAAAATTAGATCATATTTTAAAAAAGTTAGGGGGAAAAAAATTCTCGCCAATCACTTTTTCATTCTGGTTGCCGGAAGAAACAACATGCAGGAGTAAAACAAAGGTTTTTAATTAATATCTTTTTAACTAATTACAATATCGCAATGTAAATGATTAAAACGGATTCCTCGGACCATTCCCGATCTTTTGATACCTTCGGCAAGTTTCTGCGTCGTCCAGTTTGTGACAAAATAGATGTACAAAGCGACATACATACGTTTATCTACAAATTTTAATAGTGTAGATAATTTTACATCTAATATAAAAAAATATTAACGTAAAGCATAGAACGCAAACATCGCTTTGATTTTTTAAAAAATTAAATAAAAACTACATACAATTGAGTGAAAATGAGAAACTGCTTAGTAAAATGTATATCTGTATTTGTTATGTTAGTGATACCGTGATTACCAGCTATTTCAGGCTAAATATTAAAAAATATTGTAGCAATGCATAAAGAACTACAATTTTATTTAAAATTTTATTTAAAATTGAACTTTTAAGCAATTTTAATCCCCGTTTCTGAAATTTTGTTTATATTTTAAAATTATAAAGGAAAACAATATTAAAAAACAAAACATTAATCTTATATAAATTACTTTTTTACTAATATGTTGCGTTAACATTCTTAGTTAAATTGTTATCTTTAAGGATTTTGTGTGCATCAACATATTGGATTCTGAATTTTACTGGAAAATGCAAGGGGAGAGTCCGTCTATGAAAAAAAAATTTAAAAAAGGGGGTTTATACTGGAAAAAATTTTGGAACCTCTGCTCTAGACTGAAAATAATACCAACAAAAAATTACTGCAAAACTGAAACTTGAATGCATGCCATTTTCTAATAATTGTTTACTAAAAAAAAAAAAAAAGAGGAAGTCATATACTTTGATTAAAAACTTTATCTGAGAGCAAAATTATTAGATATATTTTATACAATCCTCATCTAATTTCAAAAAAATATATCAACTTCAATTTATGAACTCATAAATTTACCTCTATTATTCATTCTTATAATGTAAAACAAACAAAGCTGTTCCATTTATTTACAAGAATTTCTTCATGCAAAATTTATAAAATATGGAGCAAATTGTTTAAATCTATGCTTGATGTGTATTAGATAAAAGCAGTGATCCTTAAACTTTGTTCCACAGAGCCAAGGGATTATCCAAAGCATACACAAGGGTTTGATGAGGTGGAGGCCAGACTCAAGGCTGAGGAGGAAGCCAAAGCAGTGGAGGAAAGGCGAAAGACGGAAGAAGAAAGAAAAAAAAATTAAAGAATAGCTTTGGAAGTAGAAATGAGATAGAAGAAAGAAAGATGGCTCGTTGAAGAGTAGATGTGACGTGTTCAAGAGGAGCATAAAATGAGAATGAACGCTGAAGAACAGAGGCACTTTCAGGAAAAATAATGCATGTATAAGGACGGACGAGCAAAATAAATTGTTAAATGAAGAGCAGGAAAAGTCAGCTAAGACATGGAGGTATCTTAAGCAATCAAGAAGTTTCTTGTGTTTAAAAGTGAACAAGACCAGATGCATAATGTGGATTCAGATGCTGTAGCTCAGGCATATCAAACACACGGCCCCGTGAGACTTTTTGAAAGCTTTTACATTTAAAATTTTGAAATTTATTTGATGTAAATTTTTAAAAAATTTTGTTACCTATTATAGTTTCAAAAGAAATCCAATTTCATAACAGAAATAAGTTTTAGGTAAAAAGTTATTTTTAATATTTTATTAAAATTCATTTAATTTTACTATAATAAATTAATTTTTATTAAATTTTTAAATGTATTTATGCATATTATTTACTAAAGAGGAACCAAGATTAATTCTGTGTATGCAACATTTCTCTTCCTTCATCTCTCAATGGAGGACAACAAAGTGACTTCACCATAGGTGTGAATCACCAGAGAGACCAATATAAGTGTGTTTTATTTTTAAGTTTAAAACACACAAGGCAATCAAGATAGAGTGTAATGTTTGCTCAATCTTTTGCGAATGAATTTGTTTTTATTCATATTAAACTAAAAATTTATTTAATAAAAATATATTCATACTTCAAGAACAATGTGTAAGAAAAGAGATTGATTGAAGAGGAAAATCGTATTTCTTCAAGAAAAAGGGGAACTACAATATTTTTGTATCCAAAACTAGAATAAAATATGATTTAGTCTGGGAATTTGAAATATCACTTAGTCGTCAGTTCTTATTCACAGATGAAATAATAATTTAAAAATAATTGACAAACTCTTGGAATTATTCATATGTATAATACAAACACTAGAGCTGACATTTTTATGCAGTCATGGAAGTTTTGAAGAAGTATAAGTCACCATTGTAGAAAAGTTGGCTTGTCTTGCAACTGATGGTGCACTTATGATTTCTGTCGGTACCTAGTATACTCCTACCTATTGCCCAACTGGTATAGTGGTTAGCGACGCTGACTGCGGTGCTGTAGGGACTGGGTTCGAATCTCAGAGAAGACATGTATGTTTGTAAATGTATAGTGCCTGTGTGGCATGATGGTACTCTAAATAGCCATCGAGCCGCTCCTCTCTTGAAGTTGGTAGAAGGAAGAGAGGTGGGAGACCCCTGGCCATCCCCAGGGTTTTTTCCCTCTAAATTGGGGTGGAACCGAGCAAAATCGTATTGTTACCTTCATGGTGATCGAAGCTAAGGCTAACGACAGACGTAAAAATTCTAGCCCTTGGCCGCGATGAATTTTGCGGGCCTCGATCTGACCGTCAGGAAAGTGACATTAGTCACTCAGTCACATACTCCTACCTAGTTGGTACCTAGTAGTCGCACTCTATACAACTCTCATCTCCTTTGTCTTACTCATAACGAGTGGACGCACAACACCGGTTGTCTAGACGTACGGAAATACCTCTTGTCATAAAATACTTTCCTTATAAAATATTGTTAATATTTATTACTTCACGTTGGTGATAATTGAACTAAGTTTGCTTATTAGATTTATGTCAATTTTTCTCTCAAACAAACACAGAACATTATCGACGTTGTTTTTAATAGTAGTATACCACCACATTTAAAACCAAATTCATGTCATATCAGTTTTAATGAGTCTTATTTTGTAAAAGGTGGATAAAAGTTTGAAGCTGTCAATGGTTTCAAATATTTAGGCTCTGAACAGAACACAATGTCATAACCCCAGAGGTTACTAATAGTCACTGCTGGTAACAGGTGTTTTTATAGGCTTCGAAAATAGTTAAAATCTAATTTTATCAGCAGAAAAGCAAAACTACTCATTTACAAATCCTTGATAAGACCTGTTGTCACATATTCTGTAGAAATGGGGGGGGACATGACCGAGAAAGAAAAGGAGACGCTTGCTATATTTGAAGGAAGAAGACTTAGAAGCATTTTTGGAGGTTTAAATTGAGATTCTAAATTGGTTCTTTTTCTCCAAATAGTAATTTATAAACTTTTTAAACAACCAGATATTGTTACATTCACTGCAACATAAAGTTTATAAAATGGGCAGGATATGCGATAAGTTTGGGCAACAATCGAGTCGCAAAAAAGATCTTTGTGGCCAGACCATATATTGTAAACAAGACTTGATTGCCGTAATCTGGCCAAGGATCGATTGCCCAGAAAAAGAAATGAAAACTATAAGAACAGGACAGCATGGAATGGAATTCTTAGGAAGACCAAGACCCTGGGCAGTCGGGCCATTGAGGAAGGAAGGATACCACTGCATTCAGGCCACCAACCTCTTATTTAAAACTGGGATTACTACAGGAGTAGTTGCAAAAAGAAAAGAAACATGCAAATAGCAAATTTTTAATATTTTCATTACAATATCCATCAGCTTATGCTTCAAAGTCTTAAACATTAGATTTTTTTTTTTTAAAAAGTAGTCACCAAAATTGTAAATTATATTTAAGATTAATTCTTCACAATTTGCTTTATTTCTGGAAGATTGAGAATGTGAATGCACCGGTCAATCATATACAAAAGTTCAATGGCTAAGATAATTCTTCAAGTTGTTGGATGAAAGAATAACTTTCTTATAAACAAAAAGTTGCAAATGTGCTGAATTAATAGCTAGGCAATGGATAAAGGGGGAGGGACCTGGCTTTCTTCGATAATACTATAAGTCAACTTAATCTTAAGCTTCAAGTAAATAACATGTTGTTACAGCACTATTTAAAAAAACCAATGCTTTCAAATTATAATTTTTAAATTGGCGAAAACAAATAGAAAAAATTCTATTTTACTTTTAAACCTGTCTATTCATTGATTAAATTACCTAAATTAAAATTTATGGAAAAGGCTTGGCAAATTAAATTGATAGAAACTGAATTCAATCGAAGATTTTTTTGATTAGATAAGCTATAAATTGTAATTCCGTATTTTTACTTTACTACTATCAATATTGAAATTGTAGACGAAAACTTACAAATAGAGTTAATTGAAATTTAATACAATTCTTTGTTGAAAAAATTGTATGGAATTTTAAATTCCAGCTTTTTATACATATTTATATCACTTTCCTAAAATGCTATTGTTTATTCCGCGTTCAATGAATATGTTCAGTAGAACTGATTTATGTAGGCAGCTATTTTCTTTAATGAAAAATCAAAACAAAAAAAGAAAAAAAAATCCAGAAAGGTCAAGATTACATTCAACTAAATTTTGATGACTTGTTTTGTGAAAAACAATGCAAAATATTTTATAAATAGTAATATTAAACAGTATTTCTTATTACAAATACTTTGTTTTCTTACAAAAAAAAATGAAATATTTATAGCTTGATTGTAAGATTAACACGGAATATGAAACGACTATGTATGCATATTATAAAATGTAATGAACTTGAGTCTAATAAATACATAATAAAATCATTCTAAAAATCATATTTTATTAATTTTGTTAACAAAAACATGCAGCCTCTGACTTAATATAAAATAGACCATGTGGCTCGCAATATCATCCGAGTTTGACATACCTGCTGTAGCACAACCAGTCGCTGTTGAGGGAAAAAAAGGAGGTTTATTTAATGTACCGCTAATTTCTGCTGAGGATGAGACATATGAAGAAAAAGAAAAAACACCAGTAGATGTGATACAAGATAAAGCTAAAGATGATCTTAATCCCATAATCCTTTAGTAAAGAGCAATTGGATTTAGATGATGAAATTGAAGAAGAAAAGTCAAAATTGCCCAAGAGAAAACTCAAAAAATTAAGCAGAGTGACAGTTCCTGAATTACAACAAAAAGTGAATTTAAAAGCCTCAAGCAACATTATAATTATACCCCAGCACTGGTATTTTAAACACAAATCTTCACAAGATAGGCAAGGAGTAGAAAAACCTACTTGGAAACTGCTTGACTTTTATCCAACCATTTGGTGTTATGAGAAGGCAACAAGCATTGCAAGAACAAAGACAAGGAGAGCTACAATGTGAAAAAGTGTTAGACTTAAGTTTAGAATGAGTGACATCGATTCTCAAAAACATCAAAATAGTGTTTTTAAGCGGCGAGCGAAATGGAAAGTGACTGTTAAAGCTTCCAAAAGAAAATCTAAACTAATTTTCTTAGCTTTCAAAAATATTATAAGGACACCAAATCACTTTTTCCACACTTCTAAATCAAAGTAGTTTTAATTAAAACTCGTGCTACGGTGGCTAGCAATTTGAAATAAATGAGATAAGTCTTTTCGAAGAACACTGATCAAAAAAGAACTTTTATTCTAAACATAAACCATCGAACAGAACACTGGTGTTGCCATTCGCAAAGTACTTAAAAGTAATTGAAAAAGAATAATACAATTTTATTACTAACATTACCATCTAAAATTTAGAGTTTGTAATATGTAATTAAAAATAAAAATAAATAAATACATTTTCAACAGTGACCAGTCATGGAGATTTGTGTTCCAAGAGAAGAGCCATGACCTCTGCTTCATAGGATGGAAAGAGATGGAGAGAACAGTGCAAAGTAGAGACCCCGGTTTGGTCCTAGGAGAGCCTACACCCTTGGCGTGAATTATTTTGGTTGGCGATAACTGTGCCATCTTGGTAACCCTACTTTGTTACACTAGATATGGTAAACCCACCTATTTCTGGAATTTTCATATTTTGTCGGTGGGCATTTCAAATTTCATTTGGTTCTTGGGCACTGGACTAGAAGTATAGCTGCATGTGTGAGTGAATATACCTTAGAATTTTTTACTTTGTTGAATGCGAAACGTAAGATAGAATTGTTTGAATGGTGTATGAAGAAAGGATTGATTGCTTCGACTTCTGAATGTCCTAAATGTGATGAGTGAATGGGATTGATTGATTGAATATTAACGTCGCACTGTTCAGCAACACGAGGGCTTTTTGGCGATGGACCACGTAATTTTGAACTATGGTTAAGTAACATGGACGACACCTGAGATGGCACCCCCTCTCCTAACTACCACACCAACGGGATGAGTGAATGGGATTATACGAACGAAAGAGCTTTCTTCGAAATCGTACCAGCCACGCTGAAGGTATGTTCAACCATTACCTCGCAGAATATATATGGCGGTGCTCAAAGGATCATTCGCTTAGCGATGAGACATAGACAATTTTAAAATCTATTGTTACACTGTACCCTTCATTCGGAAAGGTAAGAAAGCAAGTGCTGTTTTTATATTTTTATCTTAAATGTTTAATTTCTGTATTGTTTACATATATTTTCATTACGCATCCACCTTATCCCGCTATATTCACTTGCCGCCATTGTCGTTTTCAATTGGCACCATCTCATTCTGGCTTGGCGCTTTTTTCGGTTTGTCGCCAAGGGTGTGGGAAAATACCCACCATCCAACAAATACTTTTCTTTCTCAAACACATAAGCTACACCCATAACAATTAATAACAAAAATAATTAAATCATACAATGATAAAAATATGATACAAAATAAGATAACAATATTTGGTATGAAATAAAAATAACAATTATGTAAATGACACTGAAGTAGTTTTGAAAAGCTTCAAATTTACAAGCTTTTAGTCAAGATTCATAATTATCAAACATAAAATACGCAAAATTTAGATAAGTTTGTCTTTACATAATGTTAGATAAATATTCAATTGTGTACCTTAGTTTACAAAATAAATAGATTACAAATAAGATTTGGATGTACAAGATAAAATCCTAATAGGATTTTACTATTTATATGAAAAAATTAGATGCTAGCTTGATATCCGGGGTAATAGTGCCAAGTTGTTATTTATGTTCGCCAAGATGGGCGATAACATTACAATATGGTTACCTTGATATTTTTATCGTCTGGCAATGTGGTTGCCATGGGGATAACGTATATTAGAAAAAATTTTATTGGTTTTAACCTGCGGTAACCCTATTAATTTCAGCCAATTTCTTTAAAAATTTAACCCTTTACAGTGCAATTGTTTTATTGTTTCCGTCTTCTGTTTCATTTTGTGCTATTTTCGAATATGAATATTTCTACTATGAGTGAGTACTAAAATATTTTTTTCTTAAAAGAAAAAGTGTTGTGCTTTTAATATCGCTATAAATCGATTTATTTTAAGTTTTAAAAATGCTTCTTTTTTTTTTACTTTCTTTGTTCGATGAAATTCGTTTTAGGAACTTGCAGTGCAAGTTTTATATTGCAAGCTTTCAGTACTTTGTAATTGATATTCATTATTAATTTTAACATATATTATGTAATTTTATTAATAATGTAATATAAAAATGCAATTATTAGTATATGTAATAATCATAATATTCGTTATTTATAATTGTTCCTTTTAATATTTATTTATAATTATTATTACATATTTTGTTATTTATTTATAACTAATATTATTTATTTATAACTATGCTGTTATTTACAAGCTGTATGGCCCGGCGTTGCACTGGCTTTCTGTACTTATATACACAAAAGCTTCAGTAAAATATACTTTTTCGAAATTTCTTTGTGTTGCACAGGCTATTGCAGTTTTAAGAAATAGTATATATTTTTCAGAATTAAAATATGCTAACACTCATATGTGCATTGATAAAATTAACGTAAAACATGACAAATAAAATTGATAAAAGTGTATTTTATTTTTGTTTAAAATTTAAAGTGTCCTTTTTTAAAAAAAAATAATTAAAATTATCAGTTTTATTATATTTTTCAAAAGTAATATATGGCTAATTATGTTTTGTTTATTATTTTCATATGTGTGCAAAATGAATTTCATATTCAAGAAATATTTTTATAAGTGGTACGTAAATGAAAAAATATTTTGAAATTAAAATTACTGTTATGAATTTTGTGTAAATAGTGTAAATAATTTGTATTTGAGTGTTTAATGCATTTATATTACTCTATGTTATATTTATTTCACGTTAAAATTGTACTATTCACAAGCAATGCCGCCCCTTACGTTATAATGGCGATTCAATGAGAACTTGGCGAAATCTTGGCGGTAGAGTCAAGTTGGCATCATTTTTGGAGACCAAGAAGGCGGCCAATTTGACGACCATTTTGGTGTCATTGGCGACCATGTTGGCGAGTTCGGAACCCTCTGGAATCTTCTAGAAAGTAGTAGATCTCTCGACTAGTGTCACATTCAATGACACAAGCGGTTATATTTCTGGAAGTTTATGTCGCGCCTATAAAACGATGCTCACCGGTATGGCAAGGAGTCTTGATTAAGCCAGCGAGTAGTGAGGACTGTTTTGACTAGCGATTAGCTTGGCTGTGCTTGTAAATAATCTTTACGTACGTGTATTTTTAAACACTGGCGATTGTGTTTGATTGCTGTCGAAGGTGTGAAGACCTTCGGATATTTACCCTGCGAATATTGCTGCTAAATCCTGTATTTAAAGGATTGAATTTTCGATAATAAATTCACATCGCTCTTAAAGAACTGCTTATTTCATTTGTGATTGTTTTGCATAAAATCCTCGAATCCGGATCTGCGTAACATTACTTTTGTAACTTTAGAGAATTGTTGAAGTATCATAAAAGGCATAGAAAATACGGATGGCAATTAATAATGAATCATAATATATGTGGACATAAATAAAAGCTATTTTTTAACTTGTAGTTGATGACAGTGGGTAATATAGTTCTCTCTCAAATATAAATTCATTCATTAAATTAAAAAATGGCAACAAACAAAACAAATAGTCCAACAGCATATACAGAAAGGAAAATCGTTTGTTGTGTCCCTGTAGCGCAATGAATAAAATTGAGCTCTTTTTGCAAACATAATATATTTTAATTAGGGTAGAGCAATTGCAGAGCAGTGTATCCAAAAGTAAGAAATAATTTTTTAATGAGTGTTCTCATTGCAATTTCGCTTCACAGAAAAGAATGATTTCATAAAAACGTATATTTGAATATAAGAGAGAAAATTAACTTGCTAAAAAGATAAATAGAAATAAAAGGATGAAAATATAAATAAAAATTATAACAGAAAAGTAATAACAGTAGTATGTTTCTGCTATGGGAACTATGAGTAAAATAATCTGAAATAGATAAACCAAAAGAAAAAATTATGTCATAAACTACTTCCTTAAAATATTAACATAAATAACATACATTAGGAAGCCTTCATCTGGAAAAAAATAAAATTAGTACAAACTAAAATTGTAAAAAAAATAGATAAAATAAGCCTACATTGCAATAAAGCATTAAATTAAATTTTCTGTAGCATTCAATTAATATCACATGAGGAATGGAAGTAATACTATCTAACATAGATGTTACATTTAATGTAAAATTCAGATGTAATACAATAGTGAAAAAAATTAAATTAGTAAGGACTAAAATAAACTACCTAAAACAGACCTACGTTGAAAAAAACCATGATGAACCTAATGAGAGAAATAATAAACCCTGTTGATAAAAAATTAATTTCTTAAACAATACTTTTTTGCAAAATTTTAGTTAAAAAAAATATTTGTTATTCTGATGCAAAGAAAAAACAAATGAGGAAATACAATGATAATTAATTATAGTGATAATTGAAATATATATATCATATATGAACATGATATATACAAAGTATATAATCTTCATAAAACTAAATGAGGAACATATCAGAAGCAAAGTTAAACCATGATGCATGAGACGTAAAATCACATCAAAACTGAATTTTAAAGAAATCCAAACAGAAATATGAAAAAATTGTATCAAGCTGCATCTTTCTTCCTCAAAAACTTTTGGATCACAAATGGTATAAATATATTTATATATTTGAAGAATGTTAAAAGCAAAATTGATGCAAGATGTCATGGACAAAAAATCTGATCAACACTGATCAGCATATGTTTTCCTATAATGCTGAGAACATAGTATTTTCTGATGAAGGAAGAAAAGCAATAATCTTTTTTTTTTCAACCAAAGAAAATGTCATAGAAATGCACCTATGTAAAATCTTTAAAAATCTAAATGAAGAACAGATTGCAAAAAAGAAAGTTAAACCATGATGCAGCACAACAAAAACTGCATTATTTCTGAATTTTAAAGTACAAAAGAAAATTTTGCTGAGCATTCACAATCCCATTCATAGTTTCTGTGAATATCTTCTTGATGAATAAAGTTATCTATCTTTCCATGAGAACAATAGATGAGTACTTATCGGTTTAAAAACTACGAGGTCAAAAAAAAGCCACAATGCTGAAATCTGGTTAATAACAATTGTTGACATAAATTGAAGGTAGTTTTTTTTCTAATATTGCCAAACCATTGATAGCAATTAGCTTAATTTAGCTTCTGTTTACAAAAAGCGTAACAAATCATTTTTTGGCTAACTTTTGAGTCACAGTATCACATAATTGAAAGTACAATAAGCAAGAAAATTACAGTTCAGAAAATAAGCATACATAAAAATGTGTGACACTAAAATAGAAATTATAGCATTAATTTAAACTAAAAGGTTATATAAAACAGAAAAATTAAGCCCTAATTTTGATGAAATTACCACAACCAGTGCTGAACAAACAAATACTCACGGAAATTCTTAAATATAAAAAATTTAAACATGAATAAATACGAAGTAACCTAGCATACAGTAGAAATTATAACATTAATCCAAACCAAGAAGCAACATGTAGAAATCTGGTTAATAACAATTGTTGACATAAATGGAAGGTAGTTTTTTTACAAATATTGCCAATCCATTAATAGCAATTAGTTTAATTTAGTACTATTTTCTTCTTATACAGCTAGGTAGAATTTTCTACTTTATTGTTACAATAATCGGGATTTAGAACTTGTCGTTGAACAAAAGAAAAGCACACAATAAAGTTTTTTCTAACAGAAAGGAAATTTATGTAACAGATTTTTTTTTTTTGAACATAAAAATAAAAGCAGGAAAGAAGTGAAGATTGTCTAAAAAATCCACTGATGTTTGCATTGAAAAATAAGTTATTATTATCAGTACTTGCGTATTAGCGTCACCGCAGCCAAATTGAAGCCATTTTTCACACATAATGTTAGAATTTTTGTGGTTTTGGTGTCAAGGTTTAAATATTAAAATAAATATAATTCACTTTTTTTTTTGCAAGCATAATATAATTTAAAGAGGGTAGAGCCATTGCAGAATAGTGAACCCAAAATTTAAAAATAATTTTTTAATGAATGTTCCCATTGAAACTTCGCTTCATAGAAAATAATGCTTTCATAAAAACATATATTTGAATGTAAGAGAGAAAATTAGCATGCTAAAAAGGTAAATAGAAATGAAAGAATGAAAATATAAATAAAAATTATAACAGAAAAGTAATAGCAGTAATATGTTTCTGCTATGGGAAATGACACTCCTTATGAACACTTAAAGGGTTCTAATTCTATATAAAAGTATACTATTTTTTTCTATACCTTGGAATGACTTCAAAACATGAGAGCATTGCATATGTACATTTCAGGTTTCTTCTTAAAAAAAGAGGGTGTGCATTATACGGCAAACATAAACATTAAAAAATGCAGCTCAAAAGTATAGGTGAGCATTATATGCTGGATTTTACAGTAATCTGATATTTTTCTTTGCATTGTTTTTTTAGTATCAACAAATTGTTCAATATTGTCAATTTTTTTTACTCATTTCACCATTGGAATGTGAGTCTAAATAACTGTGCATATTTTTCATGATGTTCAACAGTGATCAGCATCTGCTGATGAAGGAAGAAAAGCAATCATCTTTTTTTTCAACCAAAGAAAATGTCATGGAAATGTACAGATTGGTGACAAAATAATACGAACACCCGTGAAAAAGGCATGGCCCATTTCAAAGACGCACAACGCGCATGTCAGTTAAAGTTGCAGTTCGCCGCCTAGCGGATTCGAAAGGTAAAGTATCAGTCGCTCAACAGCTGCGATAGGTGTTGCACGCGTCAATTGTAATTTCTGAAAAACGCAATAATGACGGACCTGTCAGAGTTCGAAAAAGGTATGATTGTTGGAATGAGGTGCGCTGGTTGCTCGGTGACGGAAACAGCTATTTATTTGGGGCGTGCAAGGAGTACTGTATCTGCCGTTATGACAGCATACAGGAAATGCGGGAATGTGACGTCTGGCAAGCACAACAGTGGACGGAAAAGAAAGCTTACCGACAGGGATAAAAGAGTCTTAACCCGTATAGTGGCACGAAAGCGCAAGCAATCGCTATCCCTGATAACGTCTGAGGTGAATAGTCATCTTCGTAACCCTATTTCAGCAAGAACCGTCCAAAGGGAACTTCATGCTTCGAACTTGTAAGGAAGGGTTGGAATTCGTAAACCATTGGTAACAACACGTTATGCTTTACAGCGACGCCAGTGGTGTAGAACACACAGACAGTGGCAACAAGTCATCTGGTCGGATGAATCGACGTTCACCCTATTCCAAACCACCGGACGCGTTTATGTGTGGAGAACGCCCAAAGAAGCATTTGCTCCTGAATGCATCGTGCCGACTGTTAAGCATGGAGGTGGGTCCCTTATGGTATGGGGGGCGATATCTTGGTGTGGTCTTGGGCCACTTGTTACTCTGCATGGCAAGGTTAAAGCTGCCCACTATGTCCATATCCTGGGGGATCTGGTGCATCCATTTGTCCAGACTTCATTTTCCGGAGAATGCCCACTTTATCAAGACGACAACGCTCCTATCCACACTGCTAAAATCGTGCAAGAATGGCTTGCAGAGCATGAGGGGGAAGTAGGTCATCTTGATTGGCCCCCTCAGTCACCTGATTTAAATATTATTGAACATTTGTGGGGATATTTGGAGTCAAAACTACGTGCTCGATTCCCTCCATCATCTACGATTTCGGCATTAGAGACCGCTCTCCACGAAGAATGGCTTCATATTCCATTACAAGTTGTTCATGACCTCTATGCTTCCATCCCACGTCGCATACAGTCTGTAATTCAGTCAAAGGGGGGTCCAACTCCCTATTAATAAAGCTTTTCTCCTCTTTCACAGGTGTTCGTATTATTTTGTCACCCATCTGTACATGCATAAAATCTTTAAAAGTCTATATGAAGAACAGATTGTAAGAAGGAAAGTTAAACTATAATGCCCCACGACAAAAATTGCATTAACTCTGAATTTTAAAGTACAAAAGAAAATTAGATGTAATTCAATACTAAAAAAAAATTAATTAGTTGACACTAAAATTAAAATTCACCTAAAACAGATAAAACAGGTCCCTGTTGAAATAGTTCAGAACCAGTATTGAATGAAACAAATAATAAACCGTGTTGCTCACAAATTAATTCAGACAATACTTTTTTGCAATACTTCTATTAAAAATTATAATTTTATTGCAAAGAGCAAACGAATGAGTACATACAATGATAAATAACTATAATGATAAGTTAAATATATATATATATATATATATATATATATATATATATCATATATGGACAGTATAACATAAAATAAAAATAAATATAAAAGTATCCTTACGCATAGTAGAAATTATAATATTAATTCAAACCAAACAGCTACTTTAAATAGATAAATTAAGGCCTGATTTTGATGAAACTACCATAAGCAACTCAGAAGAAAAAAAATTAAGAAATTTTATATGTAAATAGAAATTCTTACTTAAATCCCACACACCATTGACAATCTGTTAATTCCAATTAGTTTGAATTGAGTGTCATTTTCTTTTAATTTTATTTTTCTACTCTTCTGTTACAATTGAAAAACATGGAATTTGCCAATAAAGGAAAAAGGTACTTACATATTGAAATCACTGCAGCAAAATTTGCACCACAATATCAAAACAGATTCTTATGTGTTTTATATGAGAAAAACAGTCAAATTTTGGTGAAAAAAGTGCTACTTTGGCTGCGGTTAACATGTAAGTATCAGGAAAAGCACTATCCTTTTTCTTTTTCAATGGGTAAAAATGTTATTACTTACATTTTATCGCACCAATGCCAACGTTCAAAATTTTGCATGTGCTGTACGTGCTAAATTGTGGCAAACATGCGCTTCGTTTCATGTAATGTCGACAATAGGTTGGGATAATATGTAAGAACCGAAATGTCATAGGAAGATTTGGTACTTATGTATGGTTGCCAACTCTATTAATAACTCGCCAAGTTGGCAACTGCCATTTCCTATGTGTCATCCACGCTGAATTGGCAACAGTGCTTCGTTTCAGAAAATACCGCCAATAGGCTGCAATAATACATAAGAACTCATTTTTTGACCAAATGGTCATGCTATGCAGTTGGAAGTAGGCAAGAAGTACTACTGAAATGTACCAATATTCAGGTGATAACTTAGTTTTACGCTATACTTATTAATGAGCAGCTGGGTACAGATGGATTGTAGCCTAAGTACGCTAATACACAAGTACCAAATAATTTTTTAGTTTATTGGCACCTCACGAATTGCGTCATTTTCCGACAAAATCTTACCAATTTTATATAAAAATATGTTAGAATCTTTGTTGTTTTGGTATCAAGGTGTGATTAGCGTGTGACCAATTTTGCTGTGGTGATGCTAAAACATAAGTATCTCATTATCCAAGCTTCTGTTTACAAAAAGCTTCACAAATAATTTTTTGACGAAAAAACCGACTTTTGAGTCACGGTATCACATAATTATAAGCAAGAAAATTACAGTTCAGAAAATAAACAAACATAAAACTGTCTGACACTAAAATAAAAATTATTGCATTAATTTAAATCAAAGGGTTAGCTAAAAAAGAAAAATTAAGCCCTAATTTTGAAGGAAAATTTTAAATATAAAAAATTTAAACATGAATAAAATAAATAAATATGAAGTAACCGAGAATATAGTACAAATTTTAACATTAATTAAATTACATCTTTTTTTTTAAATTACGTAAAAGGATAAAATGTGTTGAAGGTAAAAATGGTTTGGAAGAATCAAATGTATAAGCAAAACAAATGAGACTGTTGCCAAAATAACTAATTAAAAACCCAGTTGTTGAAGAAAAAAATGGAAAAATCGCTTAAAAATTTAATTTTAAAAAATCTAAAGGGAATTTCGAAAAAAACTTTTCGTAGTGCACATCATTGGGACCTAGAATAATTATATGCCAAGTTTTATACTTCTGGGTTGCTTAGTTTGGGCGGTAGAGGTGAAACACACACGCTTATCTTCTCTTTTATTAATATAGATAACTATGTGCTGCTATTTATTCATAACTATTTTTATGTTATTTATTCATAACTATTTTTATGTTATTTATTCATAACTATTTTTATGTTATTTATAATTATGTAATACGAGTATTCTTATGCATTGTTTTAATTTTTTTAACAATAAGATGATTATTCTTTTTTATAATTACATTATATGATTATTATTTCTAATAATTGTTATTAAATCGTACTATATGAATATTATATATAATCACAATAAAATTATATTATAATATTAT
Organism: Trichonephila clavipes; assembly: GCA_019973935.1. Taxonomy (NCBI): domain Eukaryota; kingdom Metazoa; phylum Arthropoda; class Arachnida; order Araneae; family Nephilidae; genus Trichonephila; species Trichonephila clavipes. Next base: position 464,950 of record BMAU01020812.1, read on the forward strand.
TATATGCTGCTTATAATACTATTATTAGTACATGTTACTTTTTATTATGTTATATTGATATTCATTATTCATTTATTGATCTAGGTTATTTCTCAATCTCTTCCTATATCCATCATTTGAAAAACATTTCAATGTATTTCAAAACCATTTTTTAAAATTATTTTGTATCATTAAATTACTGCAAGACCGCCATATTGGATTCCATTCCAGCAACAATAAGTGCTGCTTGGCGCCATTACTCCAGATATCAAACTAGTTCCAAATATTATTACTCAGTAATATTATACAGAAATGAAAAAGAGAAAAGTCACATACCTCAAAATCTATTACACACCAGCCAAATCTACGACGTACCAGAGCACAATGTCTTTCATCAGCATCTTTACATTCAAGTATAATATCACATGAACCACCAGTTCCAAAAGTAACCTGTAAACAGAGTTTATAAATATAAATATCATAAAATTTAGTAACTTTTTGAAATTCTATGATACATCAGAAAATTTTTTATATAACCATTGATAACAAGCCTTTTGGAGATCAATTAGATATAACAATTCTAACCTAAAGTTTTTTACCTAAGACTTGATTATAATCTAAGATTTGAAAAATCAATCAAAGAACAAAGGCTACCTTTAAATTATCTTTAACTCTATTTCTGCCATTTCCTACTCAAAAATCAATTAGATAAATTTTAAATAATCAGAATGAAAAAAAATTTTATACATTTGACAGCTTTCTTTTTTAATTATATAAACTCTTCTTCCAAGTAGTGTACATCTCTATTTCAAAGTTACTCTCTCTCAACATATAATTCCAGAATATAAAAAATTCAAAAATAACAAAACACAAATTAATCCATAGGATGATAGTATAAATCAAAAATGTGATTTTACTATAAAAACAAAAAACTTAGTGATAATTTCTAAATCAAGATCCTATTATCCTATTTTAAGAGAAAAGCTTAATAAATGCTGAACTCCATACAATGATGTAACTTAAGAAGCTTAGAAAACATTAACCTTTCGTGAAAGAAAAAAACCTTTTCAATTAATTGCGATTAGCACTGATAACAATGAAAATATTAATACCCAAAACTTATGATAATTATTGACATAGAAAACATGTAAACTAATCACAAAAAAATAACCTTTTTTAAACATCCGGAGTTTGATTCACCAAACCTGGTACACTTCAGGAAACAAATGACATATTATTTGAGGACCTCCTTCTGCCCGTTATAAATCTTTTTACTCAATCCTACATTTTTTTCATAATTTCAAGAATATTCTTTTCTTTAATATAGTATGATACACATAAGTAACATATTTCTTACATGAGCAAAGATAATTCAAGGAAATTTTAAAGGTCACAAAAGCATTGAATTTAAAGATGAATTACTTCATTTAGCTTTATGTAAATTAATGTTTATTTTAAACAGGTCAGCTTTCTCAGTTTCTTTGTCTATTACAGCAAAAACCTATGACTGCACACATGAATTTTCGGGAAAGGGGGGGTTCAGTGTCAAAAAGCTCCATTCTCTTATCATGCTCCAATACGCTGCCCAACATATTCTTTTGAATTTGTTCATTCTCAGGAGCAAAAAAAAAGTTAAAAAAATTAATTTATTGAATAAATAATTAGCATTAATTAATAAAATTAATTATTAATAACAAATACATTAAATTTTGTGTACTATATACATAGGACTATAATCAATAGCTATTGGGGGAGGTGTCAGACCCTGGGGATCCCTTTCTTATGTGAGCCAATCATTGCAGACCAATTTTTTTTACTTTCATATTTTAGAAGGAAAAATTGCATACCTAAAAAATTCATATTACATAATAAAAAAAAGTAAAACTTTTTTTTTCCCACTTTAATTTTTAACACCATTTAACAATTGTGCTTTTATACAATAAAATGTCTTTTTATACAATTTTGAAACTTGCTCTCTTTCCAGACATAAAATGAACACTACATTAATCATTTAATACAGGATGATTTAAATATTTCATTGTATTTTTATGGTTAGATAAAATATTTAAAGCCTTTCTTACAGATTTTTTTCCCAGTTAAATTAAAATTTTATATTTTTCATAGCCAACATTTCCCTTTCTTTCCACTTATAAGTTTAAAAATTTGTTCTGCAACTTTAAGCTCATTCCTTTTCAGTAAATGCATCTTACTTTTTACACATAATTTTTTTAAAAAAATTATCTCCTTTTATTAAAATTGAATCCCTATTTTCAAGTGAAAATAATACAAATTAAAAAACAAACCTTTATTTATGAAATTTATATAAACACAGCATTTATTCAACAATGTAAAATCTGTACCCGACATTTATATTTCGTTTTCAATATTACTTTTTTGGAACAAATATAGAATTTCTCATTCATTTTTTAAAATTTGTTAAATATTTTAGAATACATAATTTTTCAAACCATTTGAGAATATTATTAAATACAATTAAATCATTTAAAACCCTTCAAAATATTCTAAATTTATATATGTTATTTCATAGAAAATATTCCAAAATACTACAGTAATTTTGTTTATTCAGTTATTCTATACTGGATATTTTTACAATAACACTTAATTAGCCCATTTTAATTCATCTTTCATTTTCATAACTGTCTTTTTAATACAAATAAGCAGTTTTTAAAATTAAAATGCTTATTGAGAAAAACTAGAAAACTAAAACTATTGATGTATATATAACACTAATAAAACTTACAGATCAACTGGTTTATGAAAACAAATATTTACAATTAAAATTTTTGTACCAATTATGGGTTAAAACCCAATTTTAATAATTTAATGGCTCAATTTAAAAATGAAAATTACTTTAGAAATATACTTTTCAAGAGACCATCAACTAACTTTTTTACTTTTTATTCACAAAAGTATAAAAAAAGTTTTAGTTTTTAACACACAAATAACTAAACTTCTATGGAAGATTACAAATAATTTCATAGTAATTTCAAGATTGTTTCAAATCAAACTGCACAAATTCTTCTCAAAATGAGAAAATTTATCATTTACTATATTTTATTATTTTGATATATTCATAGCGAAGTTTTAGGATTGTATATATTTCAAGAAATTGTTTTTGATGTATTAAATGCCATCAGTGGGAGATGATTTTTTGAATTTAAGACTTCCCAACAATACCCTGATATAATTCAAGAGAAATGATTTTTCCATAATTATAATGATTATTATGAATCATATTTCCTAAATTCAAGAACAATATTATATAAAGTAAAAACAATAATGAAATAACACTAAATAGGCGGACCGATTAAATTACGATACTACTATTTTAAGCAGAACTTTTTTTAATTGAAAGAATTTTTCTCATGGTGTTCCTTAAATCCTAATTTCTAGTAATTAAAAAAAGCCTTGTCGAGGGATGGTTTAAATGATATTAGGGCAAGTTCTAATAACGTTGCACTACTGTAATCTTTTTGATCTATTTACAAGTGGTGTAATGGAGAATGTTTGGACTCCCCTGAAAGTCAGGTTTGCCTTTAAGAGGACATGGTTTGATTTACGCAAAAAATTTTAATTTACGGATTTTCAAAATTTTTTTTGTTGCCTCCTCTTTGTGCCCAAAATTTCATAAAAAGCTAGCTACTTAATTTTTTAAGGAAAAAACTTAAAATTTGTGAAGTTATTTTAAAATGCTTCTTTCCCTTTAAATTAAACTTTTCGTAAAGCAAAATAATGTCTCTTCAAAGCAAATTAATCTTTCAATTTCAATCTATATATATATTATATCTTTTTTAAATTAATGAACACCATTATTTATATCAAATGTTAATTTACACACAGCATGGAAAAATCAAGTTAAATCATTAAAAATGATAACAGAATTCTATGAATGAAAAATATACTAATTTTTCACTCTTACTGAAAAGTTGGCATATTCTTAGCACTAAGTGTTTCAATAATATATACATTAATTATTTAAAACCAAATTTTATGAGTTTAATTTTGAAATGTATCTATCTTACTCTATAAATAGAAATATAAATTTTTTAATAAATTTAGTAATATTCATACATGAAACTGTATGAAAAACAGCTTAAATAATGTAGTTTAACACCAATACAACTGGAATAAATCAACCAGGTCCTTATGAACAAAGTGAACAAATCAATGGCATACACAGACAAGAAATCACAGGCAAACATATTGACAAAAGCACAGAGGCATAATCTGTACAGTAATTAGAAATGTGTTGAACAGCAGGAGTGGGGATCACCTATCTTAGAGAACACCACTGAAACTAAATTATTTTTCAACATAAACAATTTGCATTTTATAGAAGTAGTATTACAGAAGATTAATGCTAGGTACGAAGCTAGGCTCGATTAGATGAATTCCACACAGGCATTTCAAAACCCATTGAATTTCATAACTCTAAAATAAACCTATAAATATTTAAGACATCATCCACAACTAAAAAGATATAAATAATAACGGATTATTTAATTTTCTTTATATTCAATAACACATTTGATAAAATGCACCAAACCATATAACGTTAACACTCAAAACAAAGTACCGAGTAAAACGGACAATTCAGAACAAAAAGAAATTTTTTCAGAAATCAATCTATGAATTTATGTATTATGTAACATTATCATACATGTAAAAAAATCTTACTCTTTCAGATGTTACGGGTATTACTTCCGAAACACCGGGACTAATATATTTCCTCAGATAGCATAATGCGTTCACATGGCTGGTAACAGATGGACCAGCCATCGCGCCGATTCAAATCAGTCCAGGAATTGTTTAATATGTCCAATAAGTGAAAGAAAACAATAAATTTTGTTAAAGCAACTGAAAAAAAAGAGAGAGAACTTCTAAAATCACTTTAGAAACGACTATTTTTTAAAGGATGCTTCACGATCGTAAATCACAAGACAAAGATGAGACAATGGGAGCGAGACAGAGACGCTACCGCCGTCAGAATAAATGGAGGCTCAACTCGATCAATAAAGGAGTGGAATGCAGTGCTATTGCCATCGTTGTCCAAAATATTATTTATTTTTGTGAATATATCTCATGATTATTTATCAAACCTCAGTTTAATTTGCAATTTATTTAGTAAATGAAAATAATTTATTGTATTATAAAATAAAAATGATTGAAAAAGCCAAGTTTTTTTAAATTATGTAAATTTCATTAAAATATCTACACTTTTGCTTTGCATAAAGAATCTGTTTCAATTTTTCATATTTAGTGTTTTGTTTGTTCAGAACTGTTTATGGTAATTTTATCAAAATTAGGGCTTAAATTTCTGTTTTATAGATAACCTTTTAATTCTTGAGACCTTTCCCTTCTGGTTTGTATGTCCCACTTCGACAACAGTGATAGTTCATCACTATTTCTCCATTTTGAAGTGTTTTACAACCTCGCTGTCTAACATATTTTGACATAGTCTTGTTTTCTTCTTCTTTCCATGTAACAAATTCTATAATGTTAATTAAAAGAAGGTTTACATTTACTAATATAAAATTATGTAAACTTCGGTAGAGAACATTTATACATAAATGTATAATATTCAGTCTACTACAGTGAAAATTTATAAACTAAATGTTTTTTTAAATGCAACTATTCATACCACTGAAAGTATTGAATTCCTTCAAAATCTCTTCATTTACATCACGCTGTTGGTGATCATGAATATTTTTTAAATGCCTTTTCAAACAGAAAGGGCGAGTGATCACTTGATTACAAAATGAGCAGATTAAGTCTCTGCTATGCACATTCATTTTAGAAAACAATAAATATGCAAAAATTGGTTACAAAAAATGAAAAAAACAGATTGACTAATTAAAATAACAAGAAAGATAACAAACAATTAACAAAATAAAGCAAAAAAAACAAGAAACCAAAAGTAAAAGTTATTAAAAATGTAAATAAAATGCAACAGCACTTCCGCAAAAATCGTTCGACTAATACAGGGATACAAAAATAGCAAGGCAATCAATTACTTTAGTTTCCATATTTCGTAACAGATGACGCTAGCACTGCATTAAAAAAAATCTAACTGGGTGCAGAGCGCTGTCTTGATCCTATCAGTTCAGTTCAGTTCAGTTCAGTGAAATCACTGAAATAGTGGAGACTTGGCTAACGCTTTATGCTCCGATAAAATTTTGATTAGTTTTTAATCCAAGTTGTAACACACAGTTCGTGATTGCACTGTCCATCAGTAATTTGAATTATCGCGTTGTGCTTCAACTGAGATTGATGAAAGTAGAGTATAGAGTAACTGGAATTTTAGAATCTATTGGATGATGTCAGAAATTTTTCAACTTTTTGAACATGCTCTATTGTTTTACATTTCGCTATTGAGGAATAAGACCATTCTCCGTGGTTGGAGGTAAAATTTTTCAAAATTTCACGCTGCGATTTGTATTTGATATAGTTTATTATAAAATGTTCACTAGTTTCTGGTACTTTACAATCTGCACACAAAGGAGAATCTGTTTGTTTAAAAAGGAAATATATATATCATTTAATGGTAATTTTTTAGCTCTAACTTATTGGTTAAAACTCCTGTAATTATATTTTTTGCTGCCTGTCTGTTCCATTTTTCAAGATGAGAAATATAAAAATAATTTTTATGTCTTTTGCTCTTTTTCCATATTTCTTCACTTTTGTTTTTGTGTTGTTTTTTGAAATATATATATATATATATATATATATATATATATATATGTATGTATGTATGTAGATCTTCCCAAGTTATCCAAGAAATAATATTCCACGGCTCTGGAGAGGCTTTAGCTAATTTATCAACTTCTTCATTAATCCCTATTCCCTTGTGAGCTGGTACCCAAATGAATGTAATTGATTGAGCTATTTGGAGGCACTGATGTAAAGTTGAACTTAAATTTGATATTATCGTATTGGATTTTCTATTAATATTTTGGATGCTTTTTAGCACTGATAAGCTGTCCGTCAAGATGATATAATTTTCTGTTTCAGAAATCAATTTTGAACGCAGTTCATATGGCTATAGCTTCAGCTGTGAATATTGAAATCATTTCTTTCAGTATGAAATTTTGTCGAATTTTTTCTTAGGGATCAAGATTCCTATTGATGTTTGATTAGTATTTTTGAACCATCGGTTGCTATTATGATATTGTTATTAAATTTTAGCTGAATGTAATCATTAAACATATTTTGTACTATGTCATCTGGAAGATCCTTGTTTTGAAATGGTAGTTCATGAGTATAGATGGTTTTTTTTTTTTTTTTTTTTTTTTTTTGCGATTTTCGTAGATTGGAGGAGGAGGGATCCATTGAAGAATATCTACTTTAGAGATACATAATTCTTGGAGCTGGTTGATCGTCTTTTGAAAAATATTGATCTCTTTTTCTCTATATTTATAAAAAATACTATTTATATTCCAAAATAACCTTGCGTTCGGTAACCAGTCTTTTAATGCTATTTGCTTGGTTATAAATTTTTGGCAAAGGAAATTATGGCGAGTATTAATACTTCCATTCATAGACTCTGCTCTTAATAAATCTAACGGGGTATTTCTTGGGAGACCTAGGGCTAAAGGTAAGGCAGTATTGTAAATCGGTTCTAGTTTCTGTCTGTTGCTATTGCTAGAAAACGAAAAAAGTTGACTTCCATAGTCAATGATAGAACGGATTGTGGCATTAATAATATTTAAAAGATGATCAGATCTTGTTCCTATTTTAGGAGAAGATAAGTCTTTAATGGCATTTAAATATTTGAATCCTTTTTGACGTAGGTAATTAATATGATTTTTCCAGGTGATATTGGGGTCGAAGATGATACCCAAAATTTTCAGATTCTTTACTTCGGGAATAGGTTTGTCGCATATTTTAAGTAATGGAGGTATTGTGCTTCTTTTTCTGGAAAAGTTGATTAGACTGCTTTTTTCTGGAAAGGTGGACAATTTCCATTTTTTACATCAGACTGAAATTTTATTTAAAGATTCTTGCATTTCGCCTATTGTTTTATTCCAATTTGTACCGCTATTATATAAAAATATGTCGTCAGCATAAACCAGAAGATGGCTGTCGTGTTGAATTTCAAAAATATCTGACATATAAATCATAAAAAGGAAAGGACTTAAGATACAACCCTGGGGTACACAATAATTGTTTGTAACGGTTTTGAAAAAATGTTTCTCCATTTGATTTGAATTGTTCTCTGATGTAAGAAGTTTTGAATCCATCGTAGTAATCTACCAGAGTATCCAACTTTGTTTAGTTTAGAAATAAGGCCATTTGGCCACACTGAGTCATATGCTGCTTTAATATCCAACGCTACCAAAATAAAATATTCTTTGCGTTCTCTAGCCAGTATGATGCCATGTTGTAATTGAAGTAATGTATTAATGCTGCTTCTGTGAGTGTAAAAACCATGATGATTAACATGAAAAATATTGTTTTAAAAACTGAAATCTAGCATTCTATGTAGAATCATTCTTTCTAATAATTTGGCAATTACTGAAGTAAGAGAAATAGGACGGTATGACGAAACTTCCTTGGGATTTTTGTGAGGTTTTATGAAAGGTAGGATAATTGCGTGAGTCCAATCTTTTGGAATTTGACTTGAAGACCAACTGTCATTAAATGATTTCAGAAGGAGATTTATTGCTTTGATGGGGAGATGGTTTATTGATTGGAGAGAAATTTTATCATGCCCTGGACTGCTGTTCTTTTGATGAGATATTGATATTTCTAATTCTTTTAAGGAAAAAGGTTTATTAATATACTGGCTATTGTCCGGAATAGAAATATTTGGAATATTATCGTTATTTTGTTTTGCGAATATTGTAAAAACAGTTTGCTTGGGATTATTCGTTTCTTAATATTGTTCCGTTATTTTCAATAATATTAAATGAAGAATAGTTAGGATTTGTTCTATTTTTGATTATTCGGATTACTTTAAAAGAACTTTAGGAGAAGATATTTTTTCGCGGGTCTTGTGCCAAAAATTTTCTTTACAGGCTTTGATTGTGTTTTGGCTCAACACAATAAACAACACTAGTAGTGGACTGTGATCTCTTTTAATTTCTCTACTCCGTACACTACCTCTCGGAGTTATTGTTACACACACACTGAAGTTTTATTTTACAAGCAGCTAGAGGGCGCTGTTCATTAACAGAACTAACATACCGCCCTACATTGCACTGATTTAACCATGCAATCATTGTTACTAAATTAACATTCATATTTGTTACATCTAGAACAACACTTTACACATTCAACACTTGACAATTACCAAGAAATACAATTACATAAACGATTATATAAATGCAAGATTTCACAAATAACAATCCTTTTTTTTTATAGAAATACAAATCACTTTACTAACAATGAGCCAAATTTACACACCACCAATGGTACACTAAATGAAAAATTCAAATTATATTTAAGGATCTTCCATTGGTAAAACACTAATTTTTGATATGGCTCTTTTACATGTACTATACTGAGTTTTAATTTTAACAACACGAACTTTTTTATCTTCGCCATAATACAATTCTACGATTCTACCTAATGCCCATTTATATGTTGGTAAATTTTCTTCAATTATTAAAACCAAGTCTCCAATTTTAACGTTATTTTTTTCAAACATCCATTTTTCCCTCTGTTGTAATTGATTCAAGTAATTACGACTCCAAAATTTCCATATTAATTTAACTATCTTAGTTATTTTTTGCCACCTTTTGAGATTACTCTCTTTACTTTTTGTCAAATTAGGCTCTTCTAGCGAATTTAAAGACCTATTAATTAAAAAATGAGCTGGTGTAAGCACTTGGAAATCATCATCATTGTTTGATAGGGGGCAAAGCGGCCGAGAATTTAAAATTCCCTCAATTTGTACAGTGACCGTAAGTAGTTCCTCGTACGTTAAATTAATTCCATTCACAACTCTTTTTAAGTGGTATTTACATGACTTTATGGCCGCTTCCTAAAGACCTCCAAAATTGGGCGACCTCGCGGGAATAAATTTCCACTCTATTCCTTCTGCTGCTAAGTAATTAGCTAATTTTTCGTCTGGGTTTCTGACTATTTCAAGGAGTTTTTTAATTTCATTGCTAGCTCCGACGAAATTTTTACCGTTGTCCGAAAACAGTTTTGCACATTTACCTCTTCGAGCCATGAACCTTTTCAACGCGGCAATGAATGCTTGGGATGTTAAATCTGATACTAACTCAATATGTACCACTTTAAACACAAAACACACAAAAATACAAATATACACTTTAAACAAATTTCCTTTACGTTGTCCATTATTTTTAATGAAAAAAGGACCAGAGAAATCTACTCCTGAACAATTTAATGGATAAACAGTAATAAGTCTCTCTTTTGGCAAATTACCCATAATTTGTGAGTTGACACAACTGGTTTCGCTTTAAAACATACAATACATTTATATACAATTTTTCTGCACATTGACCTACCATTCAACGGCCAAAATTTTCCCCGAATATGATTAAGTAAAGATACAGTTCCCGCATGTAAATATTTCTCTTATGAAAATATTCTATTATTATTAAAGTTAATTTATTATTTTTTGGTAAAATTATCTGGTGCTTTTTATTAAAACTTAACTCTAAATTACACAATCGTCCTCCTACTCTTAAGACACCGTTGTCATCTAAAAAGGGATTCAATGTCTTTAACTTACTGTTTGGTAGCACATCCCTTTACTTTTAATATGGTTAATATCACTGGAAAATTCTTGCTCTTACACTTTTTTTACCAGAAATGTTTCAGCTTTCTCAAATTCTTTTGTTGTGAGTGGACCAGCCACTCTATTTATTCCTTTTAAATTTTCCACGAACCTGAAAATAAAACTTAATACACGTAGAATAGTTATATAATTATTGCTTAGATTAAGAAGATCGTTTAAAAAATCATTAACATGAATATTAAGAACCGATTAAAAGTTTTCAATTTGTTCATTAACACAGTTTTTCAGTTCTGAATTATATTCATCTAGTTTCTCTCTACAGTTTATAGTTCGATTGGGATAGTCATCACCTGAAAGAAATGTTGGTCCATTAAACCATAAATTTTGTTGCAAAAGTTTATCGGGATCGACTCTTCGGGAGACTAAGTCTGTGGGATTTTGATCAGATGGTACGTGTCTCCATAACTGATTAGGATAGAGTTCTTGTATCTTGGCAACTCTATTTTGAACAAAGGTCTTTAAGTCCTTCGGTTCCTTTCGAAGCCACGCCAAGACGATCATCGAATCCGACCAAAGATATAATTCAGCAGTTTCTAGTTGTAAAGCAGCTACAACTCTTTTCACAAGTTTTGCCAATAACCCTGCAGCACACAATTCAAGTCTGAGAATTGTCAGGCTTTTAATAGGCGCTACTCTCGATTTACTTGTGATTAACCGAACTAAAGTTTCACTCTTCAAATTTTTAGATTTGCAGTAAACTGCTGCACCGTAGCACCGCTCTGAGGCATCAGCAAAGCCATGGATCTCAATAACTTCTGGAAAAGCGACAAGAATACGCCTTGGTATCTCTATATTGTTGATATTCTCCAAGGATACTAGGAATTGTTGCCATTCTCGATATTCTTCAGCTGGCAGAAGGTCATTCCATTCCAATTTGCTTCTCCACAAACGCTGGAAGAAAATCTATTCTTTGGAAATTACTGGTGCCATCAGTCCAACAGGATCAAAGATCTTGGCAATAGTAGACAAGACGTCTCTTTTAGCATAAGAACTGTCCAAACAGACTTTCACTTTAATCAAAAAGCAATCTAGGTTCGGCTTCCACGACACTCCTAACGCTTTCGTCTCTGTTAAAGTTGCAAAGTTGTAATTCTGTTCGGGATCTGGTGACAATTTCTTGTGATTGGCGCAAAGTTTATGCAACTCCATTCCAGCACTTTTCAAAATTCCTTTTAATTGTTGTCTGAGAACAATTGCCTCCTCTAACGTTGCAGCACCACAAAGGACATCGTCCATATACAAGTTGTTCCGTAAAACGGAAGCTGCTATAGGGAAGTTAGCCTCTTCATCCATCGACAATTGGGTTAAAGTTCTCTGGGCTAAATAGAGAGCACTTACAGTTCCATAGGTAACAGTCGAAAGTTCGTAAATTTTGGGGGATTCGTGTTCTCTTTCACACCAAACGATTCTCTGCAGATTACGCTGATTAGGGTTAATTAATATAGTTCGATACATCATTTTAATGTCTGCTGTAAATGCATACGTGTAAGTTCTGAACCTGAGCATTTGCACATATAAGTCCTCTTGTATCACTCCTCTATTATATTGAATGTCATTTAAAGATATTCCATTATCAGTTAACGAAGAGCAGTTAAAGACAACTCTAAGTTTTGTTGTGGACTTTTCTGGACGATAAATTCCTTGATGGATAACGTAATATGTGATTTCGGGTTCAGTTTCATTAGTCACTTCCTTCATGTGACCCAGTCTTTAATAATCTCTTAAAAATTCACGATATAAACTTAAGTAATTTTCCTCTCTATCTAAGCTATTCCACAGCGATCCAAGTCGTTTGAGGGCTATGTCTTTCGAATTACCCAAACACGAGGGTTCCTTTTTTAAGGGCTTAGATACTACATATTTACCTTCTTTAGTTCTAAAATTAGTATTCGCGTAATGTTCCTCACAAATTAGCCTTTCTTTATTTTTAACTATTGGTTCCGCTACCTCCTCTACTTTCCAAAATTTTTCTAAAGTTTTATTTAAGTCCTCATCACGAATCAAACCGCAGTGAACCTTAGTTTCATTTATTGAATCTAAATTACCCGTTACTATATAACCAAATACGCTGTTGAATAACAGTAATTGCGAATCTTTTATTTTAATTCTTTCCGGTTTCAATAATTCATAAAATATATTTAAACCTAATAATAAATTAATTTTGCCGGGAACATTAAAATTAGAATCCGCTAATTCCACAAAATTAGAAAAATCAGAATTTATCTCTAACGTTTTCTGCGGAATAAAATCAGTGGTTTTTTTACTACGAGTATATCCAACTCCCTTTCGAAAGATTTATTTTGATTAGAAATCGCCACTTTAACACACCCATTGACAACCATAGAGGCATCATTTAAACACGAGATTAATGTATTTATTCTTTCGGTCTTAAGTTGTAATTTATTCGCGCACTCATTTGAAATTAGACATGTTTCACTTTCCAAGTCTAACAAGGCCCTAAATGTCTGCCTTTCTGAATATTTTTCTTTCACAAGAATTAAAGCAGTACTCAAAAGGCATTTGTTTTTAAAACATGCGGTTGCCACGATCTGTGTTTTATCTACTTTCGGAACGAAAGATTCAGCATTTACACTCAAGGCGAATTGGGGTTCATCTTGGTTAACCTCTGTCATCGTCTCCAGGGGGAAGAAAGAATTCCCTTTCATTTCTCTGGGGTAATGTAATAATTTATTATGCGGCTTAGAGCAGAAACAATTTTTTGATCTACATCTTCTAACGCTGCATTGAGGTGAAAAACATTTAAAACAAAGTCTATTATTTTTAACAAATTCTACTCTTTCGTTTACAGAAAACATTTTAAATTGTGGACAAAATTGTAAAGCATGAACTTCATTATTTTTACACAATACACATTTATCATTTTTTAACTCGGAAAAGAATACATTCGATGCATCTCGCGGTATTTTAGCATTAAATTTGTTTTGTTTATTATAACTAAAACGCTTGACATTTTCACAAAAGGGCTTAGAAAATATCTCATTCTTAATTTTGCCTTTAGATGACAAATATATATCGCACTCACGCCCTAACTCTTGTGGCTTAAAATATTTCTCTCCCTGTTTTATACTCATGTAAGACATTAATTCTCTGTCGAGTGTGCTCATTATTTTATCCGATACAATTAACTCACACAATGATTTAAAATCATTCACACTGTGCAGCTGACAATAATACTCAAATGTCGCGCATAATCGTGATGCAAATTGTACATAACTCTCTGAACTTAATTTTGCGCTTTCTGAAATCTATTATAGCATTCTTGTGGTGTGGGGGAAAATTCTTTTAATACTACATCTTTAAGTTTACTATAATTTTTTTTAATTCTTTTTCGGAAACATGAACTAGTAAATTATTAACTCTTTAACCTAGAATATTTAAAAGAATTTCGCCTTTAAATTGTTCGGGAACCTCTTTTATTTTGAATGCTTTTTCAAGCGACTGGAAAAATAAATTATATGACTCCACTCTTGAAGGTACGGGTATTGTTAAAGTTTTCACGGACTTTAACAAAGTCTCAACATTAATATTGGCGGCAGTTTCAAAAACACTCGGATTTTGAATATCGGAATTTTGAAGTAAATTCTTCTGGATATTTGCAAGCTCTAATTGTTTTTGCAATTGCGCTAATTTAATTCGTTCAAATTCTAATTTAGTTTCACTATCCAATCTCTTATTTTTAATTTCCGCCAAAGCATAGTCGATTGCAGATTGAACTAACTCTTTATCCTTTTTGTAAACGTCACTATTTACAATTAAGCTTTTTAAGTCAGCGATTTTTGCTCCTTCTGGTACAGTTAAATTTAACTCCTCTGCAACGATTTTTAGCTCGTCTTTCTTTAATTTATTTAAAGACATATTTATGAATTAAGGCCACTAATAGAAGGATCAATTAATTGCATCTACCTCCTCATATCGCTGTTTCACGTTGCTAGCTAGAGTTTCGGTTTCGCAATCGGTCTCTATTCACACTTTGGCCATCACTTTTTTCTCTCAATTTTGATAATCCAACGGTTTCACAAATACACATATCCATAAGATCGCTTAACTCCGGCTCGACGGACCATGTTTTGGCTCAACACAATAAACAACACTAGTAGTGGACTGATCTCTTTTAATTTCTCTACTCCGTACACTACCTCTCGGAGTTATTGTTACACACACACTGAAGTTTTATTTTACAAGCAGCTAGAGGGCGCTGTTTATTAACAGAACTAACAGATTGTTCACTTAAGTTTTGCGCTTACTTCTTTATATTTTATCCAGTCTTTTTCTTTAAAGTTTTTCCTTGCTTTATTAAGGAGTTTTCTTTCTTTTTGCTCTTACATGCCCGCATGCTGCTGTCCACCATAGAGTTCTTGAACTGATCTGCTTTTTCGGTTTCTTGAGATAGGATTTGTGAGCTTTTTAATTTCTTTTATAATATCTATATTTATGTTTTCATTTAAATTTACATTTTGTTGAATAATATTGATAAATTTGTTCGTTTGTTTTTTGTTTAAAATTATTAGTTACTGAGCTGTTTGTTCTTTTGTAATTAATAATTATAGGGAAGTGGTCACTTCCAAAATTATCGGTATTTGTGGACCAGGATAAATCATAATTTAAATCTATAGATGCTAAAGAAAGATCTATAGATGTAAAAATTCCCGATGAATGGACATAAGTTGGACTTTTATCGTTTAATAGTATTAAGTCATTTTCAATGTGTGTGTGATCCAGTCAAAAATCTTTTTTTCCAGAATCACTGGAATTTTTTGATCCCCATATTTCATGAGATGCGTTTGAAAAATCTCCCAATATCAAACTGTGATTATCAATATATGATGTTATTTTTGATAAATTTATGTCTTTAAAGTTACTCGGTGGGATGTATATATTAAAAATTGTGATAGGAACTAAATCTATCTGAACTCTGACTATTAAAATTTCTAAGAATATTTTTTTATTGCGCTATTATCTTTATTTAAAACTATCATTAACCCTCCTCCTCTTTTGATTTCTCTATCAATTCTGAATATATTCTTATTGGGAATTGTGAAAATATCATTTGGATGTAACCAGGTTTCTTGAATTATTAAAATACTTGCTTTTTGAAAAATTGGCGCGAAAAGGATATCTGACCTCTTGTTTTTAATTCCACGTGCATTCCATTGGATTATGTTCATGATTTAAAACGAAAAAAAAAAAGGTGCGATACTACGAATTAGTTTAAATATTCGAAAAAGAAAGTATATTAATATTGAGTTTTTAGCGAGAATATAAGAAAATTTGATTATTTATTTAAGTTCCTTTTTTTTTTTTACTACACTATCTAATGTATTTCCTCTCTGTTCTGATATTTTCTTGAATCCTTTTTGCTTTTTCATTCTGTTTTCTATTTATTAGACAATCATCATCCTTTTGAATTGTTATATTGGATGCAACTTTTTTTAGGGTGGATTCCATGGTATTCATTAGGGAAGAAAATCTTAAATTTATATTTGCGCTACCACGGTATTCAGTTCTGTCGTGAAGCATTGTACTATTTGTTCTAATTTCTTTTCGAATATGTTATTGTTTTCTTCAAATTTCAACTCTAATTTCGCAAACTTTTTTTCGAGATTTTCTATCTTCTCTGTTTGATCATTATAGGTTTAGGCTGAGTATGATGTTTTTTTTTTCCTTTGGAATTTCTCAACTGCTTCGTTTCTCGAGATTTGTTGCTGTACTTTAATTTTTAAGATTTCAATTTCTTCTTGATATCTTTTGCAATCTTTATCATTAGCTTCATGCCCCTCTCCACAAGAGCTACATTTTTTTTTATTTCTTTGCAATCGTTTTCAGAGTGGTTTAGTGAACAAATTCGACATTTTATTGAGCTTCTACAAAATTTTTGAATGTGTCCAAATTTCCAACAGTTTGTGCATTGCCTAGGTTTTTCATTGTAGAGAGTAGTTTTAAACATTTCAAATCATATTGGAACTCTTTCGGGAATACTGCATCCAATTTGGGTAACTTTAACTGTTTTGATAGGTTTAAATCCACAATCTGTTTTTTTGGTAAAGCGTTGGATATCAAAAATTGCATAATTGTAATTTTCTAATTCCGATTTTATGTCGTCTATTGAATATTCTGTGTCTATTCCCTGCAATATATAACTAGTGGTTAGGCCAGTAAAGGACAATCTTGCACTTATTTTTACACTATTAATTTCTTTAATTTTTAAAGCTTCTTTGGCGGTCTCGCAATTATTTGTTTTAATTATAATCTCGCCGTTTCTTGTTTTGCTTATACTCAAAATACTTTTTTTTATATTGTGAACGCCTTCATTATACTTTCTTTTAGTTTAAGTGGATTGCCATTCTGAAATTTATTTTCTGATTTTAAGAAAATTGTAATATTTGGACTCGAGTTTAAATTTTGTTTTTCCGCAAACTTGGTCAATAATTCTATATCTGTTAAATTACACCTATATTTATTGAATGAAAAGTTGGTATTCTCTACCTCCATATTATTATCTGGGTGAGGGTAGTCACCTATTTTGTCTTCCCTACTCCAACACTTCAATTTGTATAAATACACTAACTTGTGTGTAAATAATTAAATTAAAAGCTCTTATCCTAAAATAGAATAAAAATCATATGAACTAAATTTCAATACAAAATAAAAATTCAAAACGATCTCACCCGCTCGAATCCACTTGAAAAGTCAAAACTATCCAATATTTTTAGCACACCTTCACCTCCTAACACTCAGTGTGGCTTCCGCTGACGAGAGGTCACGGTCATGAACTCGTGGTTGGTTTTGTTTTTGTCATCTCCCGAATTCGAGTCCTAGTACCATTAAAGGCATCTTCAGTGTAGAGGGACTGTAGCATTTTAAATCTGTCGAGGCTCAAATTTCTCATGTTCACGGGGCATGGAAGTTAGTATACCAACTCAGGTGTCGTCTTGATCTCTTGATCATCGTTCAGAACTACTTGGTCCGTTGTCAACAGCATTAGTTTAGCGTTGAATTGCGACATTAATTAACAATTTAGTTCACTGTTTCTCTCTAAACGTTTTGAATCCTCTCTGTTCGAATGGTGGATTCGTGTTTGTTTTACCTTCTATTTAATTCACACAAGATGGCATTTTTTTGATAATGCACTCTACAAATATCTTTACATATGTAAAAGACTATTTAGAAGTTGCAGATAAATTAAAATATTCAGGATCACACATCCCACGGGAAACTCGCTATAGACGGCATATGCCATCGTTTCCTGTTTGCTTTTCTCGCTAATAGTATAAGAAAAAAAAAACACTACACCTTTACGTTCCCGTGCTTACATGGCACCCTTTACAATTGGTCTATAACACTCGGCCCTTCCTGAAATAACTCTATTGTTGAATACATAGTTTTACACAAAAATAATCAACAAGAATTATATTTGCACAGTTTTAGACAAACTACGCAAAACGCAGCAACAAAATGATTTAAGCAATACAAATTAGGTTATGGTTCATGAACTCAAGGGAGGCGCTGTCGAGTTAAGGGTTTTGGTCTTTCTACTACTGAAGAGCCACCATGTTGAGGAACTGATGCACGTTAAATCTGTCGAGGCTCAAAGTCTTCGTGTTAATCTGGGGCGAAAATTTAAAGAGTGGAGTGACAACTCAAGTGTCGTACTCGTCACCAGACTGTGGCTCAAAATTACGAGGTTTGTTGTCAATAGTTCATTGTATTGCTCAAGTGAGATGCTAATAGAAAAAAATGGTTTGTGTGCGATAAAAGCGTGAAGAAACCTTTACATTTTTTTAAAAAAAATGCAGCATGTAGTAGTAAATTTTTTTCCGTAATGCCCATTTTTAGAGTATATGCATTCCCTGCCATAAAAATTTGCGCATACAGAAGAATGAGTGGAATTATTGGGAAATTTGTCGTGAAGCTATGAGTCAGGTAGATATGTAAATGATTAGAAATGCAGCATGATTGTGCATTGCGTTATGCCACCAGAGGGCGTTGAACTTCGCTCTCCTTGTATTATAAAACAAGTAAGCAGAGTTTTTGTTTGTGTGTGTATTTAATCTGTTGCAAAGTGGCGCTTATTTTACTAGAGATGCCCTTACACCACCATCGGAGACAATATGAGTAGCTGTCAGAATTCGAGAGGGAAAGAATCACAGGGATGATGCAAACTGCATGGGGGAGAGAGCTCGGTGAGTAGCTCGTCGTCTAGCCCGTTCTGACTTTACTGTGAGAAGGTGTTGAAGCTAGTGGACAAGAGAGAGGTCTATTACATGGTGACCAGGTTCAGGACGCTCTCAACAGACCAATAATCGAGATGTCCGTCACAACATACGACACGAACGCATAACGCACATTGTCTCATTGTCTGTCATCCATCAGCAGATAGCACTTTCACTATGAGCCTATATGTCAGTCCGTGACATCCCAAGTTGCCTGGTGATGAAAAGTTGCTATCCAGATGCCCATTACGTGAACTGCCATTAACACTACTCATTGCCACCTCCGTTTGGAGTGATATTATGTTCGGTCGATTGATTGAATATTAACGTCGCACTGTTCAGCTACACGAGGGTTTTTGGCGACGGACCACGTAATTTTGAACCATGGTCAAGTGACGTGGACGACACCTGAGCTGGCACCCCCTCTCCTAACTAACACACCACACCAATGGGAGGACATTTCAGCTCTCGACAGATTTAACGTGCATCGCCATGTTCGGTCGAGGGGATTGCATTGCAACCCAATGGAATCCAGATTTCTTCAGTGACGAATCTAGATTCAATTTGGGAAGTGATGACAATCGCGTGTGTTGAGGCCACGTGGTGAACGTCTCGATCAGGCCCGCTTTTCCGCTTAGGCTCGCTAGGCACATGCCTAGGGTGCAAGAGATTTGGGGTCGCAAAAAATTGGAGGTGAGAAAAAATAAAAATTACAGAGAGAGAGAACGTACAACCGCATAGTATTTATTAAAAAGCCAATTATATATATATCCTCTTTCATTTTTATATCTAAATTATCAAATCTTCATTTCGCTATCGGCCAAATTATTATGTAAATTGCTTGGCTTTTCTTCCTCAAATCATATTTTGTTTCATGTATACTGTATAATTAAATTGTTCTCAATACTCGAAATAAAATCTTTATCGCAGCGTTTCTCAAACTGTGGGGCGCACACCTCTAGGCGGGTGTAATAACCCAACTGGGGAGGCGAGAATATTTGGAAAAATTGAAAATAAACGATTTAAAATATCAATTTAATAAAATAATTCACAATTTAAAATAATTACAAACACATTCTTATATAAGAAAAAAATGAAGTACACATATTCACACTGATATTATACATAAAGTCGTATTGTATTGTAATTTTACCATCAAAGTACATACACTCATGTCCATAAATTAAGAATAGTGAAGTTCAGGCAAAGAAAGAGACAGAAACAAAACAAATTTGACTTATTTGTAAAGTCTATTTATTAAACAAAAGGTAAAGAGCAAAAAAAGATGCTAAATGTTTGATATAATTGATAAAAATTGCGAATTTTACTCCCTGGAGCAAATTTCAAAAAAGAGCCTATTTACAAAAAAACAGTATAACATGGTTAGTATGATGGTTAATACGGAGTATGTCTCCCGGACGATGCAATACAGGCCTTACAACGCCTAGGCATGCTGAGTATCAAATTATCAATCTGATCTTGGAGAACATTACACCACTCATCAAGCAATGCCCTCCGAAGTACCGGTAGACAGGTGGGAGGGGGTTGACGGGCTGCAATTCGTCGGCCAAGCATATCCCACACATGCTCTATTGGATTCAAATTAGGTGAGTATGCTGGCCCAATCCATACGGGTGATATCCTCCGATTGAAGGCATTCGTCTACAATGTTTGCTCGGTGAGGACGGGCGATGTCATCCATAAACAGAAATTCAGCATCCATGGCGCCCCGAAACAAACGTACATGTTGTTCCAGAATGACATCCCGATAGATGTGGCCTGTCATCGTTACACTCTGAACATGCAGGTCAGTTCTGGAACCAAGAATAATTCCTCCCCAAACGCGCGCGAGCCATCCTGCACCACCATAACGGTGTCGTTCAATGGGGTTCTCTTGGTGGTAACGGGTACCTGGCGCTCTCCATATTAAAGTCCGGCGAGAATCAGACTGCAAACTAAACCTGGACTCGTCGGAAAACATCACACAAGACCACTGTTGTGGTGTCCACAATGCATGCTCTCTACTCCAGGTTAGTCGCAGGCGACAGTGAGTTGCGGTAAGTGGAACACATCTGACAGGTTTACGAGCATATAGACCAATGTGCCCTAAGCGTCTGTACACGGTCTGCCTTGAAACTGTCCTACCAGTAGCTGAAGAGAGCTGACGAGACAGGTCTGATGCTGTTCTCTGTCCGTTTCTTTTGACAGTAACTGCCAAATACCGGTCCTCATTCGACGTTGTAACTCGAGGGCGACCTGTGCTGTAACATCTACTTCCATTACCATCATCTTGAAATCGTTGCCAAAGCCTGGAGATGACACTCTGGGCGATTCCAAATTCCTCGGATACTTCGAGCTGTGTACATCCCCATTCCAGTCGTCCAATAATTCTACCACGTAAAAAATCATCCACATGCGTCCTGTGTGTTATAATTATTCTGTTATGGCACTGAATGGCTTATAGAACGCCTGTGAAACGTTTTTCTTCTTTGCTACCATTCCTTATATACCCCTCTCTTACACTCTCGTCATTGTGACGTACTATCCGCGCCATCTGGTAATTTCCTGTAATTTGCATATTCTTCTTCAAAATGTGCGATAATTCTACAGGTGAAATTTTTATTTTAGAGTTCAATTTCTGTGTAATTCTGAATTATCCTTAATTTATGGACATGCGTGTATATAATTGCATTCAATACATTGTTATTGTAAGAAGGGGGATGGAATGAAAATTATGACTGAAAATAGGGTTGCAAATATTTAAAGTTTAAGAACCACCGCTTTATCGCACAATCTACAACATTCTTTTTGGTATCATGAATTCTTTTAGATTCTAAGCAGGATATCTATACACAAGGACGAAGGATTCAATTTTCCACTCCTCCTCCTCATAGATCTGCAGATTGTTAATCTTTAGCATAAAGATTATGCCTCAGCGCTTTTTTTTCTCTATTTTTATTTAAAAAAATTAATTCTCCCTTAAAAAAGTTACGTGTACGCCCCTACTTCAGTTTACTAGTTTTATTATTAAATTATTGTGTCAATAATATTCATAAATCCAAGCTGCTTAATATTTTATGCAGGTTTGCTTTTTTCTCTGTGCTTTTAGAGACGTTTGCAGTTCTTCAGACTTCTTCCTCTTTGTATTATTAAAAATTAAATATATTTATTTAAAAAAAATTCCCTTTCTTTTTTCTTTTGTAAATATGTACTGCAAAAATTTTTCTGTATTTACTTATATATTTAAACATTAAACTGGCTTAAGACAATTACTCGTGTAGTAAATTGTTTCCTGTTAAAAAAGTTTTTTAGAAAATCAGTGAAAATATTTGGATTATTCCTAAAGCAGGCAAAGTCCATTTTATTGGTAAAAATACCACCGTGGGAAAACGTTTCTTGGAGTGGTTCCTGCAACGTTTCCCAACAGAAACGACAGAAATACATTCCTTATTTTATGACCTGCTTAAGGGCTAATAAAAAGTGGGTTGAAATGACCGTTCAGAAAGTCATTCTTTTTCAAAGAGAGAGAGTTGACACAATTTTAAATCAGTACACACAATTCCTTCAATTGTACTTCCTTCCTTTAAAACTGCAAACGGTAATTATGACTTTACTTTTCATTTATTTTGTATTTCCCCTTGAGACTTAAAAAATGTGTGTGTGTGTGTATAAATATTTTTATCATATTAAAATGAAAATCAAAACATACGTTTATCATTTGCTTTCCTGTTCAGCTTTAATGAAATCAATTTAATTTTTTTTTTTTTGTAAATTTTCCGTGTTACCTCAGCTAATTTTAACACTTTCGTCTCTTTATATATATATATATATATATATATATATATATATATATATATATTTCAATGGATTTTTATACTACTTTTATGTTGACTGATATGCATCAATACTTGTTTCCTTTGCTTGAATACATCTTCCAAAAACCCACTTTTCTATGCAAGAACAGTTGTTTTAAGTTTAATTATTAGTGTAAATATGAGAAATTCCAGAATATAGTACTTTAGGCAGTACCGGTATGGAAGTTTTCTTACGAAACTTCAAAGTTTAATTCCTAGCATTGATATTTTGATACTGATCACACTTGTATTGAGCTATAGAAAAATAAAAGTAAATTAATAATATCTACAATATTTTTTCGTTTTTGATGGAATGGAAAATGTTAATGCCTGTAAAACTTTATTTATATAATATAAAAAATATTAATTAGAGCATGACAGTCTTGAACGTGACTGTTGCTGGGATGGGGGTCCTTTTTTCCAGAAACGCATAGCAAGTAGGTGTCTGATACTTTCGCGATATCTTGTTTCACTAATAACTGATTCTTCTTCCTTGAAAGCCTATCGATTCCCGATCTAGAATCGCATTCACTTTACTTTATAAATTCTCTGAATTTTTCTTTATAAAAAATAATAAAAATAAATGCAATAAAGTATTCTTGTTTCAATTAATACCACAGAAAAAATAGCTTTCAGAAACAGAAAGATTAACGTCCGTAATAAATAAGGAAACAAAAATTGATTGTAAATTAATGTGTTTACAACATGTGTAAATGATAGAAAGGCTAGTTAATATGTAATTTTTTTGCCTTAATTTTCTAGTTATTCTTTGTTGAAAATCCCATTTATGTTTTATACAACTTAAACTCAAACTCAGTGGCGCAACAGCCCATGAGGGCCAGGGCCAACTATGTCCATTCCAATATATGTGACCACTGGGCGCTGGGAATGAACAAAATACGGGAAACACCAGAGATTTCAGAAGGGTGTGAAATGAAAAAAAGGCGGTTTTCTGTATTATTGGACTATCCTATTGTATCACAGGAAGAATTCGTTGTAGAACATGATGATAATGCGAGTACAGGCCCAATCAAGACAGGCAAAGACATTTTGGAATTTGTTCAAAGCTAAAAAAAAAATATCATTGATACAGATTCCGACGGTAAATGAAATGAATAATGTATCTCCTGTTCCCAAGTCATTCGAAATGAGGAATATCATGAAAAAGGTATGAGCAGTTATTTAGAAGGCACATTTCATTGGTGAAGTGAACAACAAATTGGACGAAATCGAACAATTTCTGGACAATTTGACAGTAAAAAAAGACAATGCAAAGAAAATTATCAGGTTACTTTCCATACTCAATACGTGTTTTGTTTTTCAAAAAACTTGAAAATCTTGTATTAAATTTCATTAAGTTCTTGTGAATGTTTTTTACACTGATTTTTATTAAATGCATGCATATATACATATCTATGCAAATAAAATGTACTTTAATAAGCTTAATTTTATAGAATATATGTTTTTTTTTGCAATATCCTTTAACACGAAATTCTTTTAACCCGAAAAAATATTTCACTCCCCTCAGTTTAGTGTTAAACGATTTTCACAGTATATAAATCTACCCACTTATATGTATGCCCCATCTCCTAGTTGAAGAGTAATTTTATGTAATCTTATCCACTTAGCCCAGTGCTTCTTAAACTTTCAACATTTACCACCCAATATTTTATTTTACAAATGCCATGCCATTGACCATCAGGTCATTAGGCAACGGGCTCTCCAATACCTTTTTACAATGCAGTTAAGATCATTCAGTGTAGAGCACTCGTCCAAATGAGCGGCAGTCATGTCTTGTCCAGTGTCACACAAAACGCAGATAGGTGAAGTCACTAAATTAAAACGAAACAGATGAGCACAAAGGCAGTCATGTCCGGTTAAAAGTCTAAATTTTACCACAGCAGCAGCACGAGGAGAACTTGGAATACCATGGGATTTCTTACATAGTGTACTCCAAGGCTTATCACGAGCAACACGAGAAGCTGTAAGGCGAAATGATTCCCTAAAAATCCTCTTAATTTCCAGTTTGGCAGAATGGAGTGTCAGGTCTCTGCGAAAGTTCTGAAGGATACCCGTTCCCTTTTTTGCTAAAAAGTCTGCCCTCTCATTTCCCCAAAGACCACAGTGGGATGGTACCCATTGAAAAGACGATCTTTCCTTTCATCTTTCCCAGGAGTTCTCTACAGTTCTGCACACGTAAACAATTATTCTCATTATAGTTGGACAAAGCCTGAAGGGCAGAAGTAGAATCTCTCTGAAAGAATTACAGCTCTTTCAATGGGGGGAAGACGAACAGCAAGTTGCTGAAGGGCTATATGTATAGCTTCAACCTCACCATCAAAGTGAGTTGTCAAAGGGCCGGCGTGTAAATAGAAGGAGAAGAGGTGACTAAATACACCAATGCCAGCGCCTTGAGCAAAGTCCAAGAGTGAGCCATCTGTGTAAATGTGAAGCCACTCCTCCGGTGGGAAGCGGGTATTGATAGTTTCCAAAGCTATAGCATGAAGAGCAGTTGGACTTAGATCACGTTTTCTCACATTCAGAACAAGGTCCAATCTGATGTCGAGTGTTGCGTAGTCGAGTGTGTTAGCAAAAGACAGTAATTCAAAGGGCACATCATTAATGACTTTATATTGAATGTTCTCACGAACACATTGAATAAAGCCCTTTTGAGTCTTAAGATTACGTCCTCCATCGGAATCATAGTCCCGCCAGAATGAATTATTTGGGAGTCTAATAAGTCTATTGAAGAGAAAATAGCAGCATTCTTCTCAATTATATTAGTGAATGGCTGAAGGTCGCAAAGTAACTGCATGGCAAGCACTGGAGTAGTTTTAACTCCGCCAGTGATCATGCGAAGGGCTTGGTTATGGAAAGTGTCAAGTCAACCACCCAATATTTAATCATAATTTTCATCACCCCCTCCCACCATTCAATAACAATGTATTGAATTCAATAATACTATACTTTGAAGTTAAAGCTACAATGTGACTTAAACCTCTTAAGTGCCATTGGCGTTTATAAACGTCTCTCTCAGCCAAAGCGTTAACTGCCCCGAATGTATACGTACGGTTTTCCGAAGTACGATCTTTTCTGTGCACTGCTATCCATACAATTATTCCGAAGGCTTTGCAATGCAATAAAAGGACCTTGACAAGTGTTTGCGAAAGATTTACTTATTTCAGAGGATTTGCTTATTTATTCCTTTTCTTCCCCTCCCCACAATACATCAGATTTGCGCGCCTACGTGGAAAATAGTGGCATTGGGGAGAAAATCGAGTAACTTTTATTCGGCAGTTAAGGGATTCATTACAAGAAGAGTTTATTTTTGTATATAATTCTATGTATGACAAGCCTAATGGTTCACTTGTAATTATTCAACTTGTTCTTACTTTAGTATTGTTAAATTAATTATATAAAATACATTGCATAGTACTGATACATTTATATGTGCATTATATCAGTGTAATTGTCTATTTTATTTTTTAATTATGTCAGAATGTATTTTGTTTGTTTACTTTCAGTAAATTAATATATCTTTTAAATAATATTTTGTTTTCGATTTTTCAATATATATATATATATATATATATATATATATATACAGTCGGACCTCTATATAACGAATTCGCTAAATTCCCCCCAAAAGTTCGTTATATGGAAAATGTGTTGTATAGAGGTTCATCCTTCAATATTCTTGATAAAACACATATAGTCAATTTTAAATTCGTAAACACTATGCATTAAAAAAAATATTCACACCTTTTTTTGTAAATTAATGTATATTTATTTTATCCGTCTTAACTAGGAAAAAAGAAAAGAAAGAAAGGAAAACTGCAAGGAAGGTTTCTTGACGCCTTTATCCACTTCCTGATTAACTAAATTTTTTTCTTTGATGCTTAAGCACTTATGTTTTGACATTTTCAAGCTACAAGAAACGAAGTTATCAGTACAACTGATCAAAACTACAAATGAACAGAGACTAGTTCAAGGACATGGGGACACAAGACAACTCTACTGAGGGTGAAAGGGGACATCGAAGATGTTTCTTGTGAACTCGACAATGCGGGTTAAAGGTTGCACTTTTCGGATGAAACACCCAGAAATCTATTGCTCTCTGTGAATTAGGCCCATAATAAAACCAGTTCAAGATTTATGACCACCATAAAATGTGTGTGATGTACCTCCCCTTGGAAGTACATCCCTCGAAGTATCAGCGTGAGCTAGAGGTGTAGGGTTAGCGAAAGAACTAGGATCAAACATTATCTTAATATGACTTTATTAAGATATTCAACTTAAACTTTTAACAAATATAATTATAATAATTAATATGAGAGAATCTACGATGACGCAATACGCAACACACAATATATATATATATATATATATATATATATATATATATATATATATATATATATATATATATATATGTGGGAGACAACAAGGGGTCCAAGACGTTGGTCTTTCTTCTATTTTATTTTAACATTAAACAAAAATTAATTAAAAAGGTAGATAAGTTTTTACAGATAAGTTTGACGATGATATTCAGAAGGTAACGTCTGCTCGCGCACCTCTCGCGTTCTCCTTTCTCTCTTTGCTCAAAGTTTTTTCTCAAGAGTCTCTGTTTTTACAGTTTCAGTTCTGCTTTTACTTAGATGCGCCTGCGCGCTAAGACTGTGTTTTGCTTTTGGCTGCATGCCACAACGGCCATTCTGACCGTACGCTGTCCGCAGCGGTACTTCCATGGAGACCAGAGGAGAATCTGAAACATACAAAAAAAAAACGGAACAGACAAGGACTATACGACAAATATATAGAGATTAAACATATCATAATTTTTCTGAACTAGACAGTTTCTCCATCATGTGAAGGCACCTCTTCGACATCCGGAAGGTTCCACAGGAAAACATTGTGTTTCACAGGCATGAGAACGTCTTTTTTAACAAGTTGATCTTTGGTTGAACGCATCGATATTTTCCTCTGTAGAGTTCTGGACGTCTGTTTAAAACGATTTCTCTTTTTCCTTCGCTTCCACTGCCAGGGCTCAAAAATTTTCCGGAGCAACACAAACCGTCGATGTTCACTCTTCATAGGTAAAGGGTTAGGTGAGCGGGAGATAAATTCCACGGAACTCGTTTTCATGGCACCATTGGCTTTCTTACACAATACTATATCAGAACATTTTTCTCTTACAATACTCAATTTTAACTTAGTACTCTTAATTTTATTACATTTATAATCCTTAATTAGAGAACTCGAATCATTTCTAGTATTAAAGTTTTTAACATGTGATAAATCATAACTAGAGTTTTCTATCACATTTGAAACAGAAACATTTGGAAAAGGAACACTTGAATTAAACTGAACACCCAAATCTGCACTCAAAGAGGATCCGCTTTCACTCAATAAAACATCGCTCTTTGCGTGGCCTAGTTTCTCTATTTCAGAATATACACTGGGATGTATAATAAATTCTTCGGTCAAGGTCGGTGATATCGCCGTTCGCACACTTAGGCTAGGAGACTGTTGATTAAGAGAAATATTTATGGGTTTAACTTCTACCATACGCTGTTCGCCAAAACATGAACTTAATGTTATGATCTCTTCGGAAGGTGTTTGCACTCTAATTAGTGAGGAATTTAAAACTGGGATCTGGCAACCTGAATCAATCAATGCTGTTACGGGCTGATTTTCCACAAAAATGTTTACGTATTGAAGATTTGCGCATTCATCGCTATTTTGTTTTTCGCTCTCGACTTTCAAAGTATT
Organism: Trichonephila clavipes; assembly: GCA_019973935.1. NCBI lineage: Eukaryota > Metazoa > Arthropoda > Arachnida > Araneae > Nephilidae > Trichonephila > Trichonephila clavipes. The sequence goes on from BMAU01020812.1 coordinate 493,578, forward strand.
CACGTTTATTTTATTATGGATGTGATCGTTAGATTCTTTAGGTTTAAAACGCTTCTCACAGTCTCTTGCGCAATGAGATGAATCACCGCATATAAAGCAATTTTTATTTTTCTCTTTCAAGATATTGGGGATAGTTCTCTTTACTCTTTGGTTTAAAGTTTTGTGATCTATTTTTAAAGGGGTCTTGGGTATATCCATAAGTAATAGGAGTTTCTTTATGTGATCCGTTTTAGATGAAATATAAATATCACACTCTTTAGCTAAATCAATAGGCCTAAACCAATCTTCTGCTTCTCGAATGCCAATATGAGTTGCAGTTTCCTTATTTAAAGTTTCATATAATTTATCAGAAATTATAAGATCACATAGAGATTCAAAGGAATTAACTTTTCTTAACGAACAATAATATTGGAAGTTTGCCGTCAATCTTGCAGCAAATTGGATGTATGTCTCGCCTGATGATTTTACAGCATTTTTAAATGAGTTTAAACACTCGCGAGGGGTTAATTGGAATTCTCTGAGTACTATAGATTTTAGTTTTTCATAGTCATTTAATTCCTCTTCTTTAATATACAGTAAGACGTTATGAGCTCTTTCGCCCAGAAGATTTATTAAAATTTCAGATTTATATTCGTCATTTATTTTCTTGGTTAAAAATGCGCGTTCTAATGATTGGAAGAACAGATTAAAATTTTCAGATCTGGTGGGAACAGGAAGAGATAAAGTTTTTATACTTTTTATCATGTTTTCTATGTTAGTTTCGAACTGTTTTTCTTCGACTTTAGCTGCAGGATTTAAACTTAATGCTTTATTTTTAGCTAATTGAAGTTCGATTTCTTTTTCTAATTTTGCCAACTGAAGTTTCGCGAGCTCAATTTTTTGTTCTGAAGTTACCTCTCTTTCGTTTTGCGATACTCTCTCGTCTATACAGTTTTGAATTAAAGTTTTAACGAAATCTGGATCACTTTCAAATGTACTACTGTTCTCAATTTTAGTCTTTAGTTTAACTATAGTGTCAGTACTCTCTACAGTACCGTCTAGATTCTCAACAACTCTTATGAGATCCTCTTTAAGAGCGTTTTTATACATTTTAGAAAAATTTTGAAAGATCCTACCTTTTTTTTTTCTCTGGCTCCCTTGTTGCTCGCACGTACGATGTATCCAATGAAGAAAAAACGTTGTGAATCCACTGATTTCACCTCTTCGCAGGTTATATCGTTAGATGAAAAATAGTTCTTGAAATTGTTTAAATTGACACCTCTTCGCAGGTGTTTGTGAGTGGTTCCAACCTCTACACAGGCGGAATTTTCGTCGATAGGTTTTCCAACCTCTACACAGGCGGAATATTTGTCGATGGTTCGTTGAAAAATACACCTCTACACAGGTTATTTTGTTATTTGTTCCGACCTCTACACAGGTGGAATATTTGTCGATGGTTCGTTGAAAAATACACCTCTACACAGGTTATTTTGTTATTTGTTCCGACCTCTACACAGGCGGAATGAAGTTGAAAAATTCAACCTCTACACAGGTTGAACGAAGTTTCCGAAAAATGGCGGAGCGTCTCCTTCACGGACGCTGTTGTTCATTGTCCAGACTTTGGTTCAAAATCGAAATTTTATCTATCCCGGCCGAACCCCATAATTTGTGGGAGACAACAAGGGGTCCAAGACGTTGGTCTTTCTTCTATTTTATTTTAACATTAAACAAAAATTAATTAAAAAGGTAGATAAGTTTTTACAGATAAGTTTGACGATGATATTCAGAAGGTAACGCCTGCTCGCGCACCTCTCGCGTTCTCCTTTCTCTCTTTTTGATCAAAGTTTTTCTCAAGAGTCTCTGTTTTTACAGTTTCAGTTCTGCTTTTACTTAGATGCGCCTGCGCGCTAAGACTGTGTTTTGCTTTTGGCTGCATGCCACATATATATATATATATGTATATATATATATATAATATGATCAAATCTAATTCAAACCAATCTCAATAAGCGAACCGCCTAATCCTCAATTCTAATAAAGTGTAATCCATCCTACCTTATATTATTCCGTAATGCTACTTGTCGTTATTTGTAATAGGATGCAGCTTGACGGTTAACTTCTAGTCGAACACCAATATGTTTATCCACGACACGTAGAACTTAAATCTTGAATCACGAACTGCAATAATCATCAACTGCCACAACGCACATCAATTGTCTAACATTCCTTTACATTGCCATATCGCTTACTCTAAGATCCTATATTTAAAATCCGTTTATTTGCATCTCTTCTTCACATCTCGTTTCTTGGATTTGGTTGGAAAATAGTTGCCATTAATTTTGGCCCTAAGTATTCAAAGGACTTGTTAAAGAGAAGACGCGTAAGACGTCACAATCCCCTCCAAGAAACAAAACGTGATTTATTCGAGGGTCTTAATGGCCTTTAAGAAATTACGTGCCTAAATTTTATTCTAACCGTTAATTTCTAATGCTTCACTTAAATTTTAATTTTCACTATTCTTCTTAAGTTTAATTTTTAATATTTCTTCTTAGTTTGAATTTCCACAGCTTGAATAAATTTTACTTAATTAAATAGACTAACAGTCATAGTCATGCATTTTAATCACGGTAGATTCTCACATGTACAGAATAAATAGACGTGTCCCATCTGGGTAACAGAGCCGGGGAAAAACCATATATGACTTAAATGGTAGAAAAAACGAGGCCCACACGTCTCTTAACTAACTTAATTCTACCTAAATGTTTACTTAAATTTTAACAATTTTTCTTCTTTACGGCTTCTCATATCCGTCATGAAACATTAGCTCTGTTCTTTTTAGAAAGATAAACTTTTCCTTAAATTCTTATAGACTTTAGGGTCTGTCACCCTGAAACAAAAATCTCTTAAGTCAATTGAAAAAAACAAAGTTTTACACATTATGATTACATTTCACAATTTTTATACAGTACATATCACTTTTAAATTGTAACTAATTTCTATACATATTTTTCATCTGGTTCTTTCAAAAACTTCCCCTCAAATCGCGCAGCGCTGGTTAAAGGTTATGTTAGTATGCTATCTACGCCGCGTTTCCCAAAACCAGATGTTCCTTAATATGAAACAATATAACAACACATATATATACACTATACAATTACAAACATTTTTCAATAAACAAAACAAATAACCAAAGGAATTGTCGCATCTTAGCGAAGTCATAACAGAAGTAAACAAATGCATTTTTGCAGTTGTTTTCTCCAGAATTATAGAAAAAATTTACAAGACAAAAGCTTTTTTCTTTTCTAGAAAAACATACTCCTTTTAGTGTCCACTTTTGCTTGGCTTCTAAAATTTTAATTATCCGACCGTGACTTGGCTTTATTGCAAAAATTCTTCCGACCACTTGTTCGAAAGAATATAAAAAGAAACGATACAACCTGGTTCTTATGACTTGTAGTTGGCGTTTCCTACCAAGACCTCCAGTGACAAGGATATCTTTGTACACGTTCCTCTCCTTTCCTGGTCTTGCCGTTGTTGATCACTTCCTCGTCTGGAATTCTTGTTGCTTGATCTTGTTCGCTCTTCGATGTATGGATTATCGTTCCTTTATCTGCCTTTTCTGGATCGAACTGGTCCTCCTTGTTGTGTCTTCCTCTCTATGGTCAGTCGGGAATCCTCTCTTTTCCACTTTCTTGGTCTCAGATTGTAGCCGCTTTTAGTGAGCGTTACCGTCTCTTCCCTTCGGTTTTTCTTTCTTAATCTTGGCAACACACTATTAGAATCATTTGATGATAAACTTCTTTTATTTACTCTATGCTGTGATCCCTTCTGAACCTTCCTTTCTGGTCCTCCTGACCTAGATTCATTTGATCTTTTATATCCTAACCTTTCATTTTTACTTTTTTAATCATTCTACCTTTCTCAGACCAAGAACTAGGTATTGATCTGATAAGTGGTCCACGCTTATTGGTCTTATTTGTGTGTTTCTCACCTTGATTATTTCTAAAACTTAACCTTTTTTCCTCCAACTCACGCTTTACTTCTGACCCTTTCTTTTTACCATCTCGCGACTCATTTGATCTCCGTTGTACTCTGTCAAAACCACTCGATTCATCGCGCAAACTACCGTTATCCGAACTACCAGTTCCTATCTCCGTCTCGTCACATTTCCTATGACGATATATTCGAACCTGATCTACATTAATCGTTAACCTTTTTCCCGCTTTCCATATCACTACGTTGTTATTCTTAACATCTAATACTCTATATGGACCTTCAAATTTTGGTTTAAACTTAGCTACCACTTTTCTTGTTGCCGAACTTAAAGGATGTGTTGCTACCAAAACTCAATCATTCACCTTAATTTGCACATCACGCCTACGTCTATAATAATATTTCTCCCATTTTTCATGTTTAGTTTTTGTGTTTCATCTAGCCTCCTCAAACAATCTCTCAATATCTCCTACGGCAAATTCCGTTCCGTCTGATACCATCACTAATTTCTGAAAAGGCTTAATCAACTTTCTACCTAAAAATAATTCCGCAGGGGTTTTCCCCGTTGTTTCGTTTACAGCCGTACGAATAGCATAAGCAAACTCACGTAAGAATTGGTCCCATGTGTCATGTTGCTCATTGACATAATTTGCAATCATTTGCACCAGATCGCGATTTACGCGTTCTGTTCTATTTGTTTGAGTTTTATATACAACAGTCTTCACATGCCTTATACCTAATCTTTCACTTAAATTCTCAAAAATATCGGAAATAAATTGGGGACCGTTATCACTAATTAATTTTATTGGAGCTCCAAAACGCGATATATAGTAATCAAAAAAATTATCTGCTATAACTCGAGCAGAGGCTTTTTTAAGGGGTATGACTTCGGCCCACTTGCTGAAATGATCCGTAATTACTAATGCATATCGGTTACGTCTTACTCTCGACACGGGATACGGACCTAACAAATCTAACGTAACTATTTCATTTGGATAATTTGATACAATTGGTATTAACCGACCAGCTGGTAACGCGTTTTTATAATTATTAATTTGGCACATATGGCATGTAGAGACATATTGATCAATAAATTTTCTCATATACGGGAAATAACAAACATCCCTTATTTTATGATAAGTTTTAAAACGTCCGAAATGACCTGCTAATGGTTTGTCATGAAATTCTCTCATTACTTCATTCCTTAAAGATTTTGGAATGTATACTCGCATTTCTCCTAATGACGTTGCATATTTCGCATAAAATAACAAGCCTTCTACTAGCCTAAAATTGCGAGACCAATTCTCACATATTGCCGCATTAACCGAGCTATCTTCTGGGTTTTCTAGATATCTATAGATATGACCTAATTCTGGGTCTGTTTTTTGTTCTTCTATTAACTGATCTCGTGACGAAAGTACCAAATCTCTGATTATTGCCCAACTAACTTTCTCTCCTATTATACTTTCAATCGGGTTTCTTGACAAAACGTCAGCTATTGTATTCTGAGTTCCAGGCCTATGCTCCCATTCTGTATTAAATTCGGCTAATTTTAATGCCCATCTGATCATTCTATTTGACAAATTTTTACCAGTCGTTAAATGTGTTAACGCAGCGTGATCTGTAATAACCTTAATCGGCAAAGAACCTAAATATGTTCTGAATTTATTCAGAGCCCAAACCACTTCTAAACATTCTCTCTCTCTCTGTTACCGTGTAATTCCTCTCCGCAGCACTAAGCGTACGAGAAGCAAATACTACTGTCTCTGCTCTTGGTTTAGAACCGCTCCTACCCCTATTGAGCTTGCATCCGTAAGTAATTCAAAAGGTTTTTTGAAATCTGGGAATTTTAAAACTGGTGCTTTTGTTATGGCCGTCTTGTCCGCGTCGAATGCCTTCTGCGCCTCAATCGACCAAATATATAAATCTCTTTAATTTTCGCTTAAGATTATAAAGAGGTTCGCAAATATCGGCATAATTTTTAATAAATTTTGCGTACCATTGGAACATTCCTAAAAATTTCGACACCTCCTTGGAGTTATGCGGAGGTTTCATATCAACTATGGCTTGAACTTTTGTTTCATCAGTTTTAATTCCCTCCTTATTAATAATTAAACCCAAATATTTTAACTCTTCACAACCAAATTTACACTTATCTTTATTTAACGTTAACCCCGCCTCATGTAATAATCGAAAAATTTCTTTCAAATGCTTAACATGTTGAGTGAATGATGGAGATGATATAATTACATCGTCCATATAGACATTCACAAACTTTCCTATCACGGGTTTGAGAATTATATCTATTGCTTTCTGAAAATTAGGAGCTGCCCCTGACAAGCCAAATGGCATTCTGCGGAAGGCGTATGTACCATTTTTCGTGACAAACGTGGTTTTAACTATATCACCAGGGTTCACAGCCATCTGAAAATATTCTGACCGAAGGTTCAGGGCAGACATTATGCCTGTGTGGGGCATGTTCATTATTAAATCGTCTATTAAGGGTAAAGGATACTTAGGGCACTTCGTGATCGCATTTAGTTTCCGATAATCAACAGCAAATCTATATGATTCCGGATTATCCGGCGGTAACTCATTTTTCTTTCTACATAACACAACTGGTGACGCGTATGGGGATTGAATGGGAATTATATTCCTTCTTTCAACATTTTGTCTACGTGATAATCGAGAATCTCCTGCTTCACCCTATCATATCTGTACGGCCGGGAAACAACCGGTGGGTTATCGTCCGTGTCAATCTCATCATATAAAACATGTGTAAGCCCCGGTTTATCCGAAAACTATCAAACAAATCTTGTAATTCCCGTTTCTGTTTTTCTTCTAATTTTGTCTTAGAAAGATCTATTTCTACTTTTTCTACCTCAACCGTTTTAACCACCTTATCAATCTGCGAATCCGGAATCGCCAAAGATTTCCGATCAAAGTCTAAAATAAACTTTGATCCACCTATGAAATCTATCCCAAGAATACATGGGTATTCCAAATCTGCCAACACATGGAACAACCAAGGTTTTTCAAACTCCCTTATTCGAATATTTAATTCCACAACTCCAATATTTTGACATTTAGCTCCTTGTGCCGTGATCACCTAAGTACTCGATTTCTTTACATGCTTATAAAAAAATGTTTTCGGTATGTCTCTTCCGATATAAATGATTTCTCCGCTCCAGTGTCCCATAATGCTTTCGTAAAAGTCTCGTTAAATAAAATAGGAACATATGGAAGTTCCACCGGAGACATGCATATTTCTGAAAGTTTAACCGGTAACTCATTCATCGACTGCGTCTGATCACCTTTAACATCACTCACTTTCAAAGCATTTAATCGTCCCATTTGCTTTCTACTGCCTCGACTAAAATTTTCACTCGAACCCCTATTTCCTTGGTCCCCTCTATTAAAATCGTCATTTTGACCTCGATTTCTAAATTGATATCCCCTATCGTTAAATCTGCGATCATCGTTTTGAAACCTATTCCTACTCTCGAACCACTGATTTCTTTGACGGTTGTTCTGATAGTTACCCCTATAATCATTTCTACCATTACTCGGTCTACGCTCCACTTCAGAATTTCTCCAATTTCCTCGATTATTACCAACATTAGACATCCTACGCTCATTCCAACCTCGTCCTTCCACATTATTACTATTTCTCGAACCCAATGTTGCCTTGCACGAATATCTTTCCTCAAACTTAGCTAATACTTCTAATAATTGGATCGTTTTTTGTGGATTACGCACTCTTCCACGTACTCCTGAACTTGCGGCTCAAGTCTAACGAAAATATGATCTACAAGGGCTTTTTCAGACATCCCCAGTTCTAATTTCTTGTTTAATTTAAGCAAATCGTAAACAAAATCAGTCGGCTCCTGGTTCTGTCTTTGCTGAGACGCGTAAAAACGCGTTTCCAACTCCTTTTTATTTTGGATGGCAGGGAATGCTTTCGACAATGCTGCTTTCAGCTGTGCGAAGTCCGTGGCGGTATTTTGCACTAACGCCGGATCCGAATATTTGGTACCAATCCAGGGCTCTACCCAGGAGATGATCTTTTAAATAAGCACACGATAAGTCACTGGGTATTTCAAGTAATTTAATTTGGTTATGTATACCCTCTAAAAATTCAGTGACGTTCTCCGACCCAGAAAAATGTACTTCTGGCCAAACATTAAATCCTCTCGCGTTTCTCATCTCGGGGTCATATAGATTAAACCTAGTTGGGCGCAATTGTGATGTACCTCCCCTTGGAAGTACATCCCTCGAAGCATCAGCGTGAGCTAGTAGCGAAAGAACTCGGATCAAACGTTATCTTAATATGACTTTATTAAGATATTCAAATTAAACTTTTAACTAATATATAATTATAATAATTAATATGAGAAAATCTACGATGACGCAATACGCAACACACGATATATATATATATATATATATATATATATATATATATATATATATATATATATATATATATATATATATATATAATATGATCAAATCTAATTCAGACCAATCTCAATAAGCGAACCGCCTAATCCTCAATTCTAATAAAGTGTAATCCATCCAACCTTATATTATTCCGTAATGCTACTTGTCGTTATTTGCAATAGGATGCAGCTTGACGGTTAACTTCTAGTCGAACACCAATATGTTTATCCACGACACGTAGAACTTAAATCTTGAACCACGAACTGCAATAATCATCAACTGCCACAACGCACATCAATTGTCTAACATTCCTTTACATTGTCATATCGCTTACTCTAATATCCTATATTTAAAATCCGTTTATTTGCATCTCTTCTTTACATCTCGTTTCTTGGATTAGGTTGGTAAACAGTTGCCATTAATTTTGGCCCAAAGAATCCAAAGGACTTGTTAAAGAAAAGACGCGTAAGACGTCACATGTTTTAAAAGAGAGAATAGCTTGAAATGTCCAGAAGTACTTTAAAAATAGGGAGGGTAAAAAAATTGAATCATAAGAAAAAAAGTTCGTTATATACAGAAAATGCACTTCTCTATTGGAAGGTCATTTTACGAAGAAAATCGTGAAATGTTCTTGGTTCCTGGAAAAAGTTCACTTTATAGAAAAATTCGCAATATAGAGGTTCGACTATATATATATATATATATATATATATATATATATATATATATATATATATATATATATATATATATATATATATATTATATATATATATATATAATATATATATATATATATATATATATATACGCCTTACATCTTAACAATGCTGTCGTCCACGTCACTTGATCATGGTTCAAAATTACGTGGTCCGTCGCCAAAAGCCCTCGTATAGCTGAACAGTGCGACGTTAATATTCACACACTCACTTTACGATGCACCAAAACTCCCTTTATGAGCACCATAAAATGTATTAAAAGAGAGAATAACTTGAAGTGTCCAGATATACGTAAAACATAGGAAGAAAAAAAATTTAATTACAAGAAAAAGTTCGTTATATATACAGAAAATGCACTTTGCTATTGGGAGGTCATTTTACGAAGAAAATCGTGAAATATCCTTGGTTCCAGAAAAAAAGTTTGCTATACACAGAAAAATTCGCATTACAGAGGTTCATTATATGGAGGTTCTTCTGTATATATATATATATATATATATATATATATATATATATATATATATATATATATATATATGTGTGTGTGTGTGTGTGTGTGTGTGTGTATGTATGTATGTATAGTATAATAAAATAAAAGTGAAGAATAACTAGAACTCACAGTACTAAAGAAGTAAGAAATTGGAATTCAGCAAACACAACAAATGTAGATACAAAAAGTCACAGGACTAAACTGGAGACCTATTATGATTTCTAAAGCTGTCGCTGAATTAGGCCAGTGAATTAGGGTTAGCAATGCTTTATGGATCCACCTTCCCCTTACAGCAGAAATTTTCGACATAATAGGAAAAAAAAATACCCAAGTTGAAAAGTTAAGCCTAATACAACACGTGGTTGTAGAACCTAACAAAATCGTAAAAAGAAATTGAGAAAAGAGAACAATAGTGAGTCTAGCAAGGAGAAGAATAATAAAAAAAATTTTAATAGAAAAAATATTAGGAAAAACTTACTTGTAAAACAGAAATCCTGAACTCAAAAAACCTGACCGCAAAAACACATCTACCTACAATGAGATCCTACGAGAAATGGCGAAAAGATTGAAACGCCAGCGCAGTAAAGAAAAAACCGTAGCGCCATCTGGATAGTTATTTTGCAATTAAACTAACCACAAAGATAAATAATTAAGTAAACAAAACATAAGAAGTTTTAAATAAAATAAAGAACAGAGTTCAGAATAGATAGCAACGAACAGAAATATATCAAAGCAAATTTACTTGGATGACCACACACTAGAAAGTTATATTGCAATTAAATTAAACGTATAAAAAAAATTTTTTAATATATTTTTTAAAAATAAACTCAATATAGAAAGAGAAGAAATATTAATTAAAATAACGAACTAAAATAAAACTAGATTTAATTAGAAATAGAAATATATTTAAAGATAAATTTACTAGGATAATTGTATTCTAAACAATTATTGCAAAATTTCACAAAATTATTATGTATTAAAATTTTATCAATAACTAAATCATTGTTTCTTTTCATAAAATTTAAGATAATATTTCTAAATATTGATAGGTGTAGGTTACTACCCCAGAAAGGCATTTTTATACTGTTAAAATCAAATGAGTCTCTTTTATCAAAAATATTACTTGTAAGCAAATTATTCTTAACGTTTAATTGAAGGTCCAAAAAGTTAGCTGAATCATTATTATAATTAGTTTTTAATAATTTTAAATAATGGGGATAATAATTAAAGCTAGGAACATAGTCAACTATATTACTAAAATTAATTAAGTCATCTATGTATCTAAAAAAGTAACAAGAATCATAACTAATACTTTCATTTTCATAAAAATGCAGGTAAATATTTGCTAAGCAGTTGCTAGCTGGTCCACCTTGTGGTAATCCTTTAATTTGCTGATAATGAGCCTTATTATGGAAAATATAAGTTTCTTTTAATACTAATTCAATAATAGAAATATATTTATCATATTTTATTATCTTATTCAAAAAATATTTGCTATATGCTATTTTAAGAATCTTAAACATGTCTTCTATATCAATGGAGTTAAATAAGTCTTCAAAATCATAGGTATAAATAGAAATAATTTTTTTACAATGCATATACTTAATAATGTTCATACTATTCTTAACTATAATAGAATTATCAATATTGTCTAATGTAGATTGAATAATATTTTGTAAAACTTCTTGAGCGGATGTGTAATATAAGTTTTAAAACCGTTCGTAATAGTTCTAAATTTAACAAAAATTTTATGAAATTTAGGATTTATGAAAATATGAGGGAGTTTAATATCCAAAATACGTAAATCTATTTTTTTATAAAAAGCAGAGATTCGATTAAAAATTTCTCTTTTGTTTGAATTAGATTTTTTAAAAGCAGAATTATTATGGAAATGTTTGTTTACCAAATTATTATAAAGCCACTTGCAAATAATTGCATATAATTACCCGGTACTTTATCAACATAAACGATAATAAAGTTCTGTTGTAGGTCTGCAATTTGATGCTTAATATTATAGTATGTTATATCATTATCAGTTTTATAGTTAATGTTCAGTAATTCATCTAACACTTTGCATTTAAATTCGTTAAAAGCTACGATAGGAAGACTGTATATTTAATAGCTAATTTTGTAATGAAGTTACTAATATCTTTAGAAATTTGATTTTTGATAGCAATATTTTATTGTTAGAGATCATTAATCTAAAACTAGTACCTTTGGACATTATTTCTCTAAGAGTATTATCTTTAACAATATTTAAATTACCAGTTACCACATACTTGTGAAGATCATTTATAAAATCAGAATAATCTTTACAATTACATACAATATTATTATTATTTTGCAAATCATTAATATCATTGTAATTAAAAATCGAGCTACCTATTTTTTTATTATATTTAAAAGCCTTCTTAATGCAAACGTTATTAATAGGCAGGCAACGAACATATTTATTAAAAATATTTGAGAAATTAATGTTATTATAAGATTTATTCATAAATAGTATGGTACAATACTCAGTAGAACTATTTACTAAATCTATATCTGCAATATTGAATTTATGAATGAGAAAATTAATAATATCCTTAATAATATGTAGGGCATGACAGTCTTTAAAATCAAACTTTTTGAGGATATCTCTAGTATACCTAATTTCTTTTTTATTTAGACCAAACACGAAATGCTTAATTTGTTTAATGTTAAAAGACTTTTCGAAGTTGCTGCAAAAATCTTTAATTTTAGAATCTATCTCCACTGGAAATCTATGCGTTCTCTTCCTTCTTTTTCCTCTTTTTATACGCCTAACTTTATGAGCATTGTCACTATTACAGAAATAATTCATATTGTCAGACTGTTGAATGCTAAGTAAGACATTTTTTCCAAAGTGAATGGTATTCAAACCATATGGATATATAGTGTTATAATAACTAATAAAGTGGTTTCCCCACCGCAATCTTTTTTTAACTTGTGGTACTATTCTAAGAATAGAAATATCAATATTGTCAAAGCCATGTAAATAAAAAAGTGCCTGAGTTCAATTTTATTAATATTGTTATGCTTGTAATTTTTGGTATTTGATCTATGTATATTAATGCGAATATTAATATTATTACATGTTTGGCCAATGTATTTAAAATTACAAGTTTTACAATTCAACATATAAATGCAATTGAAGGTTTTACATAAGAAAAATTTGGATGCATTATGATATTGCTTAATATTTAACATTGGACATGTTTTACATCTACTATTATTGCCTTTATGATAACGAAAATAATTGTTGTGTAGAAACTGCCTAGTATCAAAATAGTAATTGTTATTGTGGAAATTAAAATGATTATGTGAGTTTAATCTAGTAGAAATAGAACAATGATTATGTTTATTCTGAGAGTTATTGGTAACATAATCATAATTATAATTATAAAAATTGTTATGCCTAATATAATCAGAATTAAAGAAAGTTCTAGTCCTATAGGAATTTGCCTTTTCTCCACTAGTAATAACTACTGTATAATTTGAACCATCAAACTTGTGATTCATTGTAAATCTTTATACAAAGACAATGCAACTCAAGTCAAAAACTCAAATCCAAATAACTGTTATCAAAATTCACTAATGAAATGGAACAAAAATATCCCAACGTATAGAACTGACACAGTATATCAAACTAAAAATTGCCAAAACAAGAAAGGGCATCCAAAACAAGAAGACTATTCAGTACAAGAACTGATATTCAAAGAATAACTAACACTCAAATATGGTAACTGTCTATCGATAATGCACGTACCATAATAATGCATCACCGAGCAAAGATCTGCTATAAAGCTTATCTAATTGCCAGTCACTAACAAGTATTTATAACTACAATCATAATAATTTGAGAATAAGAAATGTGTAAAACATAATTTGGAAGATATAGAACAACAAAAATACTTGAACAACAAGTATTTGAGATACAAATAGTCTTCAGAATTATATTTAGACAACACAAGGAATATATGCAAAAGACTCGAAACAAAAGAAAACAAAAAAATCAAACACAAAAATTTTTATCAAAACTACTCAAAAATGATAAGGAATTTAATCAACATAAGAATGACAAAGTCAAATAAGCATGAATGAATAATGAAAAATAACATATAGTGAGGTCTAGAATAAACAAAATAATATATATATATGAAAAATATAAATTAATAATACAAATATAAATATAAAACTAAAAGTAAATCTAAAAATGAATATATATATATGACATGTTTCGAGTCAGAATCAGACTTAATTTTTAAGAAGAGGGTCTTTATTCGATGAAATCTGTACAAGCTCTGACGCTGAGCGGAGAGAGAAAAAAGAACGCCACGGGATGTTTTAAGTGGATTCACTTAAAACACAGATGCGGTAAGTATCGCGGCTTTTATGATTGTACTTGAAAGTTAATGCTGACATATGGGGACTATTAAATCTAACGATCTGGAATTAGACATGTTTATTGGCTAAGCCATATGTTGGGAAGAAATAAATGGGCGATTAGTTTGATACTTGAAGATGTGAACTGAGAAAGATGAGCTAAGTGCTAGATAGGGAATTTAATTTTTAATCTAATTTAATTATCCTTACATATATATATTTATATGATGTTTTATAATTATTGCGCTTATATTAAGAGTTGTAAGGGTTCTCATTTTGAAAATATTTCGAATTAATTTGATTTCATTTCTTAAAATTATTTTACAGACAATATAAGATACGTAAGCCTTATTTAATAGGTTTTAAAGTAAACAACATATAGTTGTATCTAATCAGGGGCGTATCTACTGCTGCATCAGCCGTATCAACGATACTAGGCTCCCAAGCTATAGGGGCCCCGAAACGTGTAATATTTTGACACTCTTATATCAGATTTATTACTGCAATCATTTTTGTTTATTTTCCGAAAAAGAGACCCTGAGGAATTTTGATACAGATCCCATTCAGGACTAGCTACGCAAGTGTATCTAATAAAGGTTGTCATTAAGAAATCAATCCAAGATAAATCGGCTTCGGTAGCCGAATGGTCATTATCGTGGCCGGCTTTGTTTCTGTCAAGTTACAGGTTCGAGTCCTAGTGCTGTTAAAGACCCACCAGGCAGAGGAATTGAGGCACGTTAAATCTGTCACGGCTCAAAGTCCTCACGTTGTCGTGGTGGGGAAGTTAGAAGAGTGGGGTGCTGGATTAGATGCCATTTGCGTCACTGCGCGGATTACAATTACGAGGTCCGTCGCTAATAGTCCTCTTATTGCTGCGAAGTCCGACATTAGCAATCAATCAATCAAAGTTAAAACCATCCTATTTACCTCAGAATTTCCTTTTTTTCGTCTGTGTCTTCGGTAAAAATGAAAAAAAGTAAGGTTTGAAAGTGTGCATGTGTTTATATGAAATAGTTAACAATGATTATCATTACATAATACATATAAGGTATATCTTACAAATTTCTACAAAATTTTGCAGTACATCATTTTTATTATAAGTCGCGATTTCCGTGGAATCAAAAGTTTTCTGCATCTTTTTGGTCAAAGCCTTTATTTTCTTTTCTATAAAATATTTCTTTATAAAAAATTCCATGAAAAGATTTTAAATTTATCACAAATAACATAAGTGTCCGTGTATATTCACATATGTGAAAAATCAATTATGAGATTATTCAATTTTTAATTACTAGTAATGGTTTTAAAAATACGGTATATTATATCACATGTGATGTCCATAATATTATTGTTATTCAGTTTTTAATGAAATTGATTAATGTGTACATTTATAAATGTTAAATAATAATCAAAACTTTTGAGATTCCATATATTTTTTATTCTAATTTTTATTAATTATTAAATTTGATCAATCCCCTTTGGGCTACAAATCTGTCTTCGCTTCATATAATTATTTTATTTTTTTTTAAGTCTTTTAAGGCTACACAGTACCCTACAAATTTCAAAAGAACCGAAAAAAAATATTTTTGCATTTCCTTGTGGTCCATATCATTGGGAAGCTTGTCACCAAATTTGTGATCTAATAACAAATTAGATTTTAAGATATTTAAGTTTTCTGAGCTTAGGTTTTGGTTTCGGTTTCATTTTAAAGCATTTTTTCACTCTTAAATTGAATTAATTAAAAATATTTTTGAGCACGATCAACTTTTTCAGTGTGAAATGGTTATTAATTTCAATTTTCATTATTAAAATCATTTCTGCTTGATTATATTTTAAGATTCTTGAGTTCACAGTCACTTAATTAAGATTGATTTCAAGGCCAATTTTTTTTAAAAAAATAGTTTATATAACTTAGAAGCTTTTTCATTAATTTTTTCCTGTTGAGAAAATGCCTCGATCAAAACTTTCTCAGGTTGCTATGAGAAGCAATATTTGGAAGAGATGGAATACTACTGAAAATGATTTATCAAAAATCCAGCCCTTCACTGATACAGCGATAATACCTCCGAATACAAGTACTCTGAATTAAAGTATTGTAGGCAAAGCTGAATATTCCATGGTGTACCAAACACTACATTATAGTAAACATATTGTAGTACTGTATTTTAGTGTTTTAAAGTTGCACAACAAAAACTCAAACTTGTTAAACTGCCCCAATTTAAAACTGAAAAAAAATTAAATTTTATGTATAAACCTGGTGATTTTTAGCTTACGTTAGTATCCTTATTATTTTGTACATAAAAGCTTTGTGTTTCAAAATTTTAGTCAGAGTATTAACCCAAAATTACACAGAATAACCATTTTTACGAATACTCTGACAATACTTAGTAGGAGTATTCTTTGAAATCCACCCTTCCATGATATATGGCAGCACGGGTTCTATGATGAGTATTTTAGTAGGGACGGTGGATAGTTTTATAGCAGAAGTTGCGATTCGATTATTTATTTTAAGGGAACAGTGTATAGAATTAATTTTACAGTTGAATAACTTTGTGGTACCTATAAGTACCGACAGTACACTGGGTGCTGGAGTAAGAACTTAGCTTTTTTTCCCCGTCCACATAGCTTATTGTTGCTTTTTGTTGTGTTAAAGCGTCATCACTAGAGTGAAATAGAGTTATATCTTTTTTAGTACATCATTTCTTTTTGTTTAACTTATTTATTTTACTTTTTTATTGTTTTATTTTAACGTTTTCAAATAATTTTAAACCTTTCAATCTGAGCTTGTTTTTTTTTGTCACTCAATTAAATGAAAATACCTATTCTTATTTAAAAATTAACAACATTTTAATTTCTTTATGTGTAACTGAGATTTATCAATAATTGGAGATTTTCAAGGTGCTGATATAACTATTATTATTATTTCCTTTTCCTAGAAAGTCTGGAAAAAGAAGCAAGCTCAGTTTTCATGGGGTTTGGGATTAATTACTGAACCTATCATCTGAAATTAGTGATGTACTAGCACAGTTGATTTTTCAGATGAAGTACCAGCAAATAATCTACTGGAATATTCGTTAGATTCTTAAGTTGACGATCAAGAGACTGAACAAGACTCAAGGTGCAGTAGTTTATGTTAAAATACAACATC
Organism: Trichonephila clavipes; assembly: GCA_019973935.1. Taxonomy (NCBI): domain Eukaryota; kingdom Metazoa; phylum Arthropoda; class Arachnida; order Araneae; family Nephilidae; genus Trichonephila; species Trichonephila clavipes. The sequence continues at coordinate 510,751 of BMAU01020812.1, forward strand.
TCCTACCCCAGGATACAGTATTTAAAAAAAATTCAATCGAAACCTCACTCAAAATGTACAACGTGCAATGAATTTTTGTTTATTAAGGAAAAGAAAGACTGTGTTTTTTTGAATATCAAATTAAGATTATGCGCAAAAGTTGTTTTTATGTGAACAAAATAAATAAATTTTTAAAATTTAATAATCTTTAAAAATAAACATTTTGTGTTGTAAAATATTTGTATTCTCTGGTTATTTAGCATTTTTAAGAGTTAAAACCGCGTTAAAAAAAGTCATTCGATCTTTTCATATTATGTAGATATTTGAGACATTTGTGAACTGACGGTACTTTAAAGCACCAATGCAATTAATTAGCTCTAATAAATTAAATTTCCCAAAGTTGAGTATTTTTTTATGTATATCCTTTTATTTTCAATGTTATGACTCAAAAAAAAAATTACATGAAAAAATTTGCAGTAATTCATAACGCGGCAGATAAAGGGTTAAGTTACGATTATAAACAATTGAAACAATATTATGCAAAAAATATATTTTGAATTAAAAAAAATGTTTTCTCTCAGTCATATAAATATTTAATTAAAGTAGTGTTTTAATGTAGAACATACATTGGGAAATAACATATTAAATAATTAGAGCTTTGCGGTTGTTATAAGTATTTGTTTTATACCCTTACAAACTTTAAATGCGTTTTATTAGATTTTTAATTTTGAAGATATATGTATTTTCTAAACTCTAACGTTTTTTTTTTGTTCAAGATAGTGTCTTGAAATTTTTTGTAGATACTCTCAATTGTATGTTCCATAAAAGTTAGTATGGTTTTAGGTCCGAGAGAGATCTTTAGTTACTTTTTTAAAAAATGCTTAAGTTAATATTTTAAAAATTTCCGTGTTTTTTCCAGGTTTAGCTAGAAAAATAATTATTAAAAATTAACAAGGAAACACACACACATTTTCAAATCCATACTAACTTTTGCTCGCAATAATCAAAGAAACATAAATCACTTGAAATGACCGAAAATTTTTAAAACTTGAGCATCTTATAAGAATTTGAAAAAACTTCAAAAATTCTTAATTTTTTTTAAAATTGTAAAATAACAGCTGGTCAAACTGATACTTTTTGCTTTCAGAATCACACACAACTTAATAAAATAACCTGAACATAAAACATAAATTATTTTTACTGTGACTGCCTCCAAATTTTTTTTTTTTTTTTTTGAAAAAGGGTACTATGCGCGCGCGCAGTCTTAAAATTTTTTCTCCCAACCTTTTGTCATTCTAACACGTTTAATCAATTAACTTCTTCTTTCGTACAATACTGATTACACATCATTAACAATAATTATATTAAAAAAAACTTCAATTACTTCATTTAAAAATAAAAGAGTCTAAAAGGGGAAATTTTCTCTTTTAAATTTAAATATTTCTTGTAAAAACTAACATTCACAAAATATGGGAATGTTTTGTGGCTCGTGACAATGCGAGCAAGCCTGATAGCTAACAAACCGAAAGATTCTTCACGCTGTTGACCAAAAATAGACTTCAAAATAGAAATTGGATGACGTATAAGCGTTACCATAGCAGCGAGCGTCTGTGGTGCGATTTTAAGGAGAATTGCATACATTTATCGATTTTTGGAATCTCACATCTCTCTTCAGGGGGTCGAGGAACAATTCTAAGAAGGGGTTTTCGGAGGAGATTTCCAGGAAGATGGCTACAGGTCGTAATCAATAAGTAGTCCCCCTAATGAAAGAGCTGAAAAGTATTTTAAAACAATCTGCGAATGAAGGATGAGTGAGATGGAAAACTAACATTAAGAAAATATTAACTGTAAAATCAATAATAACCGAAAAACGCAATTTTGCATTCACACAATTATCGATTTTTCTCGTCGCTGCAATACATCAAAACATGCTCTCCGTTATTTTTTTGACCAGGATGATTAACAACGAAGAAAACTGAATTAAGTGGATTCTGAGGCTCGTGATGCTTGAGATACAAGTTAAAAGGATTCAGAGCGTGCGTGGTGTACGACGCACGTTTTTTCACCAGTATTAGAAATTGCTAAAATAATTAGAATGTTTTTGTGTAAAAGCTCAAAAATAACTAAAAAATATCTTTAAAAATGTTAAAATAAATTTTAAATAAAAGAAGTATTCATCTATATTGTACAATTAAACATATGGGTTTTTTTAATACAAATAACTTACGGGATGTCCGCAGGTCCCGGATTTCTAAAATTCCTAAAATGAATTAAATTGCAAAGATTTAAAAACACGAAAGAACGAAATCAAAATTATTTGATCAATAATATTTGGAGATTATTTAATTAATGTCATTAATATGCTATGAAAATGCGCTTAACATTAACATAGAGAAATTTTACTTTTATCTGAGAATATTAAAACAAGTGCTGTCTTGTCCAATTTCGTTCTTCAAGAATTAGTTATTCATTGAAAGAGATGTTTGTATCAAATAGTGAGCTTTCGTTTTCTCCACAATCATTACCGAACTCCACCGTAAATGCAGTATTCGTGGTAGCTTCGTGATCAAGATCGTAAATTCGAGGTTGGCGTTGTTTCTATCGAGTCGTGGGCTCGAGTCCTTGACCTTGGTCCAGAACGGCTGATATACATTAACCCCTTAACGCGCATACATTTTGAAGAAAACTGACAAAAAAAAATCTTTTAAGAAAACGCGTTTTAAAGCTTTGCTTTGGCCACAAATAAATAAATAAATGATCACAATCAAAATTTTTATTTTAATTTTAGATTTTTATCCACATTGTAGATAAGAGTCGAGTATTGCAATCTTGCACGTACATCGACTTTTATTGGCTTTCTTTTCGAATATCTGTTTCGAAAGAAAAAAACATACTTTCATCAGTAAAAATATTTATTTATACTTCTTTTATAATAATAATACTAACAGTAGTATTTATTTATTTTTTAAAAAATTATTCAGATTTGTGTGTCTTTTGACTGATATTTTTATGAGCAAGGTGCATCACATAGCCCAACATTGTAATTATTACACGTGTGACGACTCTACTTTTCTGTTTTCCTTTGCTATCTCTTTTAGTACAACACACAGCGCAGTATATCTTGAAGAGAAGTTTTTTTTTTTTTTTTTTCTTTCCTTTTTTTTTTTTTTTTTTTTTTGATGTTAGTGGAGCAAAACTAGGAAATGACATTCCGTTAGTCGTAGAATTCCAGAAGATTTTGATCTTGCAGACTTTTTTATTTTATATTTGTATCGCTATGCTAACGTTCTAATAATTTGCTTCTGAACCTCAATTTTTTTTTCATACAAGTTGAGTTGAGTTGAGTTGAGTTAATATTAACGTCGCACTGTTCAGCTACACGAGGGCTTTTGGCGACGGACCACGTAATTTTGAACCATGGTCAAGTGACGTGGACGACACCTGAGCTGGCACCCCCCTCTCCTAACTACCACACCACACCAACGGGAGGACGTTTCAGCTCTCGACAGATTTAACGTGCATCGCTGCCCTACACGGCGGGTCTTTAGTGGTACTTGGATCGAACTCATGACATGCCTGCCATGGTTGGATACCTTAACCACTGGGCTACCGCAGCCCCTTTTTTTCATACAAACAAATGCGTTCCAAATGCTGATGTCTAGCAATTGAAGGAACATTTTTTTATAATATTTATCTAAATTTACAACTAACTTTATCTAAATTTTCGAAATCACGACGAGGGATTGAAGTCAATTTTATGAGTGCAGAGAACGATGGCTTGTATTCGAGTGTGAAAATTTCAACTTGGTGTGGTGTGGTAGTTAGGAGAGGGATGCCAGCTCAGGTGTCATCCACGTCACTTGAGCATGGTTCTAAATTACGTGGTCCGTCTCTAAAAGCCCTCGTGTAGCTGAACAGTGCGACGTTAATATTCACTCACTCACTCGTGAAAATTACAACAGCATAAAATACGACTCCGGACCAGTAGCGCACTCAGGAATTTTTTAAGAGGGGGATTCAGGGTCGAAAGTGCACCATTCTCGTATCGTGCACCAATACCGCGCCAAACATATTCTTTTGATTTTGTCGACTTGCGGGAACAAAAAACAGTAAAAAATTAATTATTGAATAGATAATTAGCATTAATTACTAAAATTAAATATTAATAACATATACTTTATTAAATTTTACGTACTATATACACAGGATTGTAATCGATAAAAAAAATCAAGGGTTTTAGTGAAGGGGTCCGGACCCGGGGTTCCCTTCCTTGTGTGCGCTACTGCTCCGGACTAACTAACTATCTCGATTATACTAAGTTTAGTCAGTTGAGCGTGATCGAATTAACTCTATCACACACGTTAAGGGGTTAAATCTGTTGAGACTCAGAGTGGTATGGAAGTTTCTGAAGAGTGGGATGCCGGCTTAGAGGCCATCCTTATCACTTGACCGTATCTCGCCAATAGCCCTCGTGTTTCTTCGGCGTTAATAAACAATCCTTTAGCGCCATAATTGCTCAATTGCTAATTACGGAGCCAAAATAAACCCCTCCAGAATAAAAAATTGAATAAACTTTTTTGATCTATTATTATTTTAATAGCTTCTGCGATAACAATGCATACATATACATATGTTGGAATTTTATGATTCAGCAACAATAAATTTAGTATTACGTTTATACATTATATAGTGTTTTACTTTATTCCATTTATGTTAAAATTCATTTGTCAAAATTCAAGATAAATCTCAATATGATATATTGTAGGGGTTTTTTTTAAAGAAAAATTTATTGAAAAGCACTAAAAGTACCAGCTTAGGTAAGAAGCAGAATAAATGAAGAAATTAAACGCATATAAAAAGAACGAATCTAAAACTTAAGTCAGTTGCATGGAAGCTGCTTTTTTAGTTTGCCTCTTGATGTATTTGATATTAAAGAAATCAATCAATACATAACACTCGAAAAGAATTTCACCATTAAAAAACTGATCTTATAAGAAAAATTTCGTAACATTGATAAAACAGATCCAATTTGAAAAATATGGGGAATATTATGGCACCTATATAAATACGTATATTCAGAAATCAAAAATATTAGTCTCTCTCTCTCTCTTTTTTTAGCCTTACAATTCGTCGAATAATTTGCGAACGAGGAATTACACATCCCAAAGATTTTTACATATAAAGGCAGCATCTAGGTACACATACAAAGTCTAATTGATAATATTAATTTAATATTCTTTATTTCAGTTTACCAAGTAACTACAGGAGAATTAAAGTTTCTACACACGCACGCACCCAAATTCTTAAAGCTTCCAATTATTTAACAGGCTTATATATTTTTAATTCAAGAAAATGATGATGAAAATACACAGAAAAATACGGCAATAACTAATAAAAATGTTAACTATGTATAAAAAATAAATAAAATTAATACAAAGAAATTTTAGCAAAATTATCAAAATATATTTGTATGATAAGCAATAAAGTCAATTATACTTTTTAAAATTAATTAGTATATAAATACATGCATAAGCAAGAATATTTAACACTACTATTTGTAGGTCTGTTGATTCGGTAGCTTAGAAGTAGCGTACCCGCCTCGTTAGCCTAAGGTTGCGGATTCGATTCCAGCTGAAATCGATAGATTTTCTGGATGCGAAAATCATAGGCACGCATGTCATATGATTACGTGACATGTAAAAGATGCCTTGAGTATCAATTTGGCTCTGGTACTCTTGGCAAAATTAAATCACGGCTATATTTAGCATCAGGCGAGAGCTTGAATTAAAATAAGTTCAAGCGTCAAAAATTTGGTAGTGGGAGTCACCACTAGACGGGTCCACCAATGAAATGGCTCTCTCACTTGGCGACTTGCCGTGTCTTCAAAGGCTAATCTGCCAAAACGCAGCCCATTTGAAATACTCTTTTTGACTTGGAAAGTAAAAATAGAAATCTGAATTAGACCCCCAGTTCAACTCAACTTTTCTCCCATTTTACTTTGCTTGATGTGACCGCGGTAGCCTAGTGGTCAAGGTCACGGACTCGTGGCCAGTGTGTCAGGAGTTCGAGCCTAGTGCCGCTGAAGACCCGCCGTGTAGAGGAAGCCGTAACACGTTCAATCATTCAAGGCGCAAACGTCCTCCCATTGGTGTGATATGGAAGTTAGGAGAGGAGGTGCCAGCCCACGTGCCTCCTTGTCACTTGTCCATGATTCACAGTTACGAGGTCCGTCGCCTCAGGGCCGGCTCTAGCAATTTTGCCACCCCGGACAAAAATGGAAAATGCCGCTCTCTCTCTCTCTCTCTCTCTATATATATATATATATATATATATATATATTATTTTAAGTCTTAAAAATTCAAAATAAATAATTCGAAATTAAGGACATAATTACTTGTTATTATTTCAAATGAGTGGAATGAAAGAGAAGGAATTATCTATTTAAGCAGGCCAATTGCTTCGAAAAATAGTCTACTAATAGTGGGGATCATAAGCGTTTGTTTTAGTTTATAGTGACTATACTCAAGACTAAAAGAAAATATCTCCTGCGGCTCTCTTATCTACCAGAAATCCTTGTTCCCTTTTGGATAGCTGAACCGGAAATCGTACGGCTGAAAGGAATGTCCGTTGCGACCTTACTCTGGAGTGGGGAGAAAGTTACTAGTGAAAGATGTGTAAACATATCAATTTTCATGATTTGATATATAATCCCACCTCGAACCCGTCAAGTTTCAACACAAAAGAAAACTGCCATTAAAATAAATTCACACCTAAGAATATTTTAGAAAATTTATCAAATTTTTTTGTAACAAAAAAAAAGTTTTTAAAAATGATCGAAATGCCTCCCTTAAAATTTGCCGCCCCTGGTCGCCCAAAGTCCTCGTGTAGCTGAGTAGGGCGACGTTAATATTCACTCCCTCGCTCCTTTGCTTGATGAGAGCAGGAAGAGTTAGTTACACACGCGCGCATTGCTGATGGGGTGTCAGATTAGGTATCAAACTCATCATCTATCGCATTTTGAAATTACATCTTATATATTAAAATTCGTAGGTAAACAAACGTATCTATGTATGTCGGTATATATGAATACAGCCCAATTTTCTCTCGATTGATTGATTGATTGAATATTAACGTCGCACTGTTCAGCTACACGAGGGCTTTTGGCGACGGACCACGTAATTTTGAACCATGGTCAAGTGACGTGGACGACACCTGAGCTGGCACCCCCTCTCCTAACTATCACACCACACCAACGGGAGGACGTTTCAGCTCTCGACAGATTTAACGTACATCGCTGCCCTACACGGCGGGTCTTTAGTGGTACTGGGCTCGAACTCGTGACAAGCAAGCCACGATCCGATACATATACCACTCGGCTACCGCGGCCACAATTTTCTCTCGAACCACAAGCCGCAGAAACTGGTAGAAGGTATCAAAATTTCGGGAATGATCCGAGGAATCCGTTTGAACCATTTATATTCCGATATTCCAATTAGTTAAAAAGATATTAATTAAAAACCTTAAAACGCATTTATTATGCACGTGGCGCCATCTGCGGAGAATCGGAAAGATCGTTTATTTGGAGGGCAAAATTCGGAACTTCTTTTTTTTCCAGAATTTTTTAAAAATATTTAAAAACTAATTCAGACAGAATTTCTCTCTCTTTGTGTGTGAATAACACATTCTTAACAATTCAAACTAATTACATTGTAAATGATTTTCATTAATTATTTTTTTTAAAAAAAAGTGAAATTTTTGTAGTTAAATTAGGACATCGGTTCCTTTTTTTTGAATACGAATATATAAGCTGTTCCACTTAAACTTTCTTTCGCGTTAATGAAAAAAATATTTTACACTAAAAAAAAGTTCATCCTTTTCTTTTTTTTCCCGCGTGTAGAACAATATTATACGTAATCTGTACAAAGATTGATGAAATAGCTTAAAAATTACGGTTAAAAAAATGTGTTTTTCAACTTTTTTCTCTTTTGCGATAAATATGTAAACATTTACTTTTTTTAAAGTTTCCTGTTTAAAAATTACCGTTGTTTGCAATCTATATATGAAGTTTAAAATCATTAACTTAAAAATGAAGCCCGAAATTTTTTTTTTTTAACTTTAACAAAAAACGAAATGAGAAATTGATAAAAATCTTCCGATATTTTAAAGATTATTTTACCGCTTTATAGTAAGGAAATCATGGCATGGTTGATTAAGGCGCTGCTTTTTAAAACGGCAGTTCCCAGGTTCGGACCTGAAGAGGAATAACGAAACGGGATATCAAAAAAATAAATTTTTCTTTTAAAGGTATTAATCACACCAAAAATTTCGGGAATGATCCGAGGAATCCGTTTTAACCATTTATATTCAGATATTCCAATTAGTTAAATAGATATTAATTAAAAACCTTAAAATGCATCATGGCGCCATCAGCAGAGAATATCAGAAAGAAATTCTGTTTCTACAAAACAACGAAACTTTGCATATAAATAAATTAATTTAAAAATTAATATAATAAAATTATATATATATCTTTCAATTTAATTATTTTACAATTTTTTTAAATAAAAAATTAGTCGAAATCGGTTTTTTTTTGAATATGAGTTATAAGTTGTATCGCTTGAACTTTCTTTCGCGTTAATGAAAAAAATATTTTACCCTAAAAAAAGTCCATGCTTTTCTTTTTTTTTTTCCGCGTGTAGAACAATATTATACGTAATCTGTACAAAGATTGATAAAATATCTTAGAAATTACGGTTAAAAAAACAATAATATCTTTCTTTCATATTAATTATTTTACAATCTTTTTTTTTAATATTTTCGGAACTTTTTTTTCAGAGGTTTTTAAAACACGATCTAATAATTTTGTAATTTTAAAAATTTCTATTTTTCTGTTTATTTCCATACATTGTAAAGATCCCCTTGGATCTCACTTTGAGAACAAGAATAATTTTGAGACAAAAAAGAACCAGTAGCCATTTTTATAAATAACTTTCTTTATTTGGTTATCTTTCCCAAATAGAATCAAAGACTTTTAATAACAAATAAATCAAAATAGCTTTATGAGGTTTAAAAGGGACTTACCTTTATACTAACTTAAATATTTAATGATCCAATTAATTAACAATTAGAATATCGATCACGCAGAGATTACCGCAATAAGAGATCCCAGAATTATATTCAATAATGTTCCTACTGAACATTTAACTTTAATCTCACTCCTAATATAAAACTTTAATGAGACTTTAATTATAAATTAATATTTACCACACTGAATCTCAGCTCTTCCTGTGCCTAATTTATCCACCTAGAAATCTTCAATAATAAATCTCTAACTTCACTTTTATAACTTCCTGCTTCAATCTCTCTCTCCTACTGTCTCCCACTTTACTATTCCGTTTGACTTAAATACTTTATCTAATCTGCATATATATAAGAAGTAATCCCTGTCCTCTTTTTGGAGTTGATTGGAAATAGGTAGGGAATTAAATTTCCCTAAAAAGACGTCTCAGAAGGTTAGTGATAAAGTTCCGTATAGATTTGTCACAACATAAACTATTTTTAAAAAAAAAAAAAATGTACTTCTGCGTTTTCGGTGGCTGCAAAATTAAACGAAAAAAATTGCCTAAAATGTCAGTAATAATTAATTAATTCTAATTACATTCTTTATTTTTGTTTCATACTTTTTGATTACAAAAGCAATCGTTTCAATAGCTATCTGTAAATTTTTCTTTTATTAATTACTTATAGAAATTTAATTTTAATAAATATATATATATGTTCTTTTAAAGGATTATTTCTGTTATTTCATTACTAAATGAATTCTTTATTAATTAAAAAGTACATCGTCCATTACTTATATGAAGTTTGAAGGCATTAACATAAAAATGAAGCCCGAAAAAAATCTTTTACTATAGCGAATAACGAAATGGGATATTGAAAAAAATGTATCTTTATTTTAAAGCTTAATTAAATGCTTTTCTCCGAAGGAACCGACGGCGCGATTGTTAAATCGGCTGCTTTATGAAACGGCAGTTCCCAGATTCGAAACGGAGGGAGAAACTTTCAATTTCACTTTACGCTACTTTTTAAAGCCTTATTCTTAGCATCAGAAGCATTTTCTTTTTATTATTGCTTCACATTAATAATTTTTTAAATTCTAACGCAATATTTTTTTTAAGTCATACATCGAAATTTGAAGCTATATCTTATCTGTGAGAAGGACGGGAAGATAGAACAATAATTTTACATAAAAAAAACGGTGTTCGGGCTATAGAGAGGGTAAAGAAACCTATCTTAAATCAAAAATAAGTGGAATGGAGCAAATTTCGAAAAAGGGAAAAATTTTTTGACATAATTTTAGAAATCACTCACATTGTGCGCGTACAAACACATACACAGAAATGCTGGTGTCATGAGGAAAAAAGAAAGCCCAAGCAACGCCGGGCTAAGCGGTGTGTGTGGGGGGAAGTCATTTTGATATAGAGTATTAGAAGCTCTGATTTTGTGAAAGAAAGAGAAAATTTATAACAGTAGAGATAGACGATGTAACGCCGGGCCATGCAGCTATTTCGAAAAAGGGAAATTTTTTGACACAATTTTAGAAATCACTCACATTGTGCGCGTACAAACACACACACAGAAATGCTGGTGTCATGAGGAAAAGAGAAAGCCCGAGCAACGCCGGGCTAAGCGGTGTGTGTGTGGGGGGGAGTCATTTTGAAAAAGAGTATTAGAAGTGCTGATTTTGTGAAAGAAAGGAAAATTTATAAAAGTAGAGATAGCCCGTGCAACGCCGGGCCATGCAGCTAGTAAAGCTTATTAATTGCCGTTTGAGAAACTCTAATTGGGACAGAAATAGGCAACCTAAAAAGCATTCGATAAACAAACATCGCTGAAAACGGACGCCTTTGTCACTGGCGTATGAATTGTAATCGGGGTCCTGAGTGGGACCCCGCGTGAAAAATTCTTTGAGGGCCCTTTTTTGGAAAATATATAAAAATCATGGCATGATAAAACTTATATAAAAGTGACAAAATAAATATACATAGATATATTGCAGTGATTCCCAAAGTGGTCTATGATGACCTGCAAGGATTCCACATGAGTGAAAAAATAATTTAAGGGCTATGAGGTGTAGATGAGGTCTCTAATGGTGGCTCTCATTAAACCAAATCATGATTTTAGTTTAAAAAGAAAATTAAGTCGCGTGGAAAACAGATTTTATCTATTTAATACATTTACTAATTTTAATAAGGTTAATTTGTAGTTACAAGGTGACAGCATACATCTTATTAAAAACAAAGACCATGTCTGCAATTTTGGTTTTAAAAAGACATACCTGTCATTTATCGCCAATTATGGAATATCGTAAGCAGATTTTTAATTACTTTTTCAGCATGGTTGCCAATCTCCTAAACAAAGAGGGGAAATAAGTTCTGGACACTACTAACCGAGGAGAGATTTAGGATTAAACCTGACACTACTGATTCCAAATGTTGAAAAATTGTTATTGAAGCACCAGATTTATTCCTTTCTTTAAAAGCATTTGTTTGTTGCTCATTTATTATACGTATTAATTAAATTTTAATTTAATTAACGTGTTTTTTCTTAAGTTTTAAACACCATACTTCCCTTCAGTTAGAAATTTAAATACTTTAAAGTAAGTAGATCTATACCAGCTGTCAAAAAGACATTTAAATTGGTAAATCTGCAAAAATTCAATATTAGGTAAGCAGGGGTCTACCCCAAACCGAAAAACATGGCAAGGGGTCTATGAAACAAAAAAGTTTGGGAACCTCTGATATAATGTATTAAAAAACTTCATTACTTAAAAATTAACTTAGTTGTTTAAATACCGTAAAATCCGGCGTATAACGCGCACTTTGAACACAAAAAATGAAGTCGAAATATAAAAGTGCGTGTTATACGCCGAGTATAAAAATGATAGCTTTAAAAATAACAAAAGAGATGAGTATGAAAAAAATCCTTACTTTTACACATATCGAAATACTATTTATTTAAAAGAAATGATATACTTTATGAACTAAAAGAGCTCTAGCTCTAGAAATATACTATTATTTCAAAAGTATCTCGCATAAATGACTTTCAAACATAAGTTGTATACTAAAATTTCAGATTTCTTCTTAAAAAGCGGGGCGAACATACCTGAACATTCAAAAATACAGCTTGAAAGTAGGGGTGCGCGCTATACGCCGGATTTGGCCATTTTTTCCCCCGCTAAACGCTTTTATAATAATATCCATAACAGATGGTTTATTTTTTATTAACTACACCAGATCGTGACTTTAATTTTAAAAGAAAATTTTATGAGGTGAAAATCAGATTTACTTACTAAATTTAATGAGGTTCATTTGCAGTTACAAGGCGATAGCATATTTATTAAAAAAGGACCATCCTTTCAGTATTTCTTGCAAGAATTAAGCTAAAGTAATATAATATTGAATGTCGTGAATTTTACGAGTTTCTCAATTTATCGTTGACAATCTGCCAGGAAAATGACGTTTTAAACTACGATCAACTTTTAAATGCCTTTTTTTCAGATATTGAAACTAGTCTTGAGAATACTTTGACTATGGTAATACCACAATAAACTATGGATTCATGTGGTCACATTGAAAAAAAATGTCGGGCTACAAGAGGAACTGAACGAAGCCATTAACGAAGATAATTTAACATTAAAGACATTAATTTAACATTAAGAACATTAATTGAGCATTTAACGAAGATCTTAAAGTAAAATTTAGAAACTGATGTAAGCAATTTTGACTTTAAAAAGATATACCTGTTATTTAACCCGAAGTAAGAAACATCTTGAGAAAGTTTTTAATTGCTTTTCCTGGAGAGAAGAAGTTCCAGCCTCCACAAAACAAAACCAGAAAGATACAAGTAAAATAAAAGAAATTTTTAAAAGTCAATTCCTACTTAGGTCAACAAAGTAAAATTTTATTTTAGTTACTTTTTATTAAATAATTACAATTAATATACATATGTATATATATATGGCAGAATCACAATATTTTAAATGGCAAAACACCTTTTAAATTAACAAAAACTTTTTAACCACATTAAACTTGTAATTACGTTTTTTAAAAAAAAAAAAAAAAGTTGAATAAAGTAAGAATTCCCCTCTTAAAACCAGTGTAAAAGGAATGCTGACATCTAACTACCATATGATTTTATTCAGGTTAACTTAAATCTTTTTCTTTTTCATCACAAATTTAATAAAAGCTGTTTTATCCAATGGGGCTGCCATCTAGAGCAGGAATACTCAACCTTTTTTTCCCGCCAGGCCACAAACATATGACAACTATTACACGTGGAGCGCAATATGAGAATTAAATGGAGGGAGGGGGCACTATAAGAATAAGAATATTTAAAATAATGTGGAAAATTAATCAAAATATTTAAACTCATAATTTTGGATTTTGTTTTAAAACTGAATTAAACTATCAAACCCAACTCACAAGAAACAGGTTTTATGCATTTTTTATCCATTCAGGGTAATTTCGGTTTCCTTTCATCAATGATCCCAAGCCCTTTGTTTGCATTCTACTGTCATAAAAACAAAAAAAAAGGTGCCATGTACTTTGATAATTTAATTTTTTTTTCTTTTAACAATGTCTTTTATTTTTAATTCAGATATCGATTTATCAAGTGCAGGATGGTAGCAAATAGTTTTTACTGAATTCCGAACTAAAATCAGTATTATTTGTTTAAAATCAGTTCAGACTTGCTTGTGCCCTTTTGTTTTAAATTTTTTCAAATACTTTTTGACTTCACTAAAAAAAAAAAAAGAAAAACTTCAGAGCAAATAACTGAATTTATCAGAGTACATCGGAAGCATTTAAGAAACACTCTCGCTTCATTTTTGTACCAATTAATACGTTTATCCTTAACAGTTTCATATGTTTATCAATATATATATATATATATATATATATATATATATATATATATATATATATATATATATATATATATATATATATATATAATGTAACAGATTTTCTAAGGTTCTTTTGTTACCTCTGCCTTTTGTGACATTACCACCAACAAATTACTTTATTGCTGTCGCAAAGATTTTTTAAAGAAAGCCAATTTACCTCATCTTGAAAGAGATCCTCAAGAAAAAGCCTTTGAAAGATTTGTGGTATAGTGACGAGCAAAATTATGTTTTTTAAATATAACATTTTAACTACAAATCAAACAAGCTGTTATTAATATCCATATTTGTTTTTCTCTACGAAACAGTTAAGATCCCAATCGTCTTGGCATAACATATATTTTTTAGATATTTTTCGCTTGGAAGACATGAGGTTAATTAAAAATTAGCTTCACCCACAAAATGGTCGCTACTCCACTGCTATTTCTTATCACTAACCATTGCAATAACAAAAAGAAAATTGTTATCTCACAATTCGTACCTGCACGACATCAACAGCAAAATTAATGTATTTGATTTCTTGATTAATAATCTAGAGTTTCACTGATCTAGATCGACTGAAAAACATCTCTTAAACCAGGGGTGTCCAATCCAAATGACCTTGCGGGCCACATCGGAAAAACATTCTAATCTCTCGGGCCGCACATAAAAATATGTACCTTTATAACAGATTTGGAAACAAAAAAAAAACATTTATTAGAGGGAAATTTTTAAAACAGAATGAATTATTATTATTGTTTCCATTATTTTTCATGTATACAAACATAGATAATATAATAATGTTTATATAATATATGTAATAATGCAATGATCAAATAATGTTTGAATTATTATAGTTGCCATTTTCTTAAAAATTACGGTGTTCCTATTGAATTAATCTTTCGCTACTCATTGTTGAAATTTGATGGTGCTGTCATTCGCAAACGATTAAGTATACATTGTCCTTTATCTTAACCATCCTGAATATTTTTTTTTAAACTTTAAAAAACATTTCTGACTGCCTCTTGCTTTTCGGGCACTCCAAACAGAAAAGAAGGAGGAGAAACGAAAGTCACACACACAGAGAATCACGTACCATCCATAGTAAAGGATATGCATAATGCAATTCGAAATTTATTTTTAAAAAGTAACTTACTATAGTAAAATCAAGGTAAAATGTAAATCTGTTTGATAAAATATAAACCTATTTTAATCTAAAGGACATTTCTTTTATCAAAAAAGATTTATCTTAAAACAAGAACAGTTAACAGGCAAATACATTGTATGTATATATATATAAATTTCCCCTCAAATAAATTTCAAAATGAAAAAACTTTAAAAATCTGATATTTAAAATTTTTTTTAAAAGAGTCGGTGGGCCGCAACTTACGTACTGGCGGGCCGCGTGTTGGACATCCCTGTCTTAAACTATAATTAATTAATAAATTTATTTAATGAATTAATATTTGAAAAAACCGTATTAACATCATGTGTCATCCACTACAAGTTTAAAAAATGTATTTAAACTTGAGTGGATGAATAAAAGTATTTTATTTACGATGGAAAATTTGAACAAGATATATAAATAAATAAATATAGGGAGAGTGTGAACTAATAATATAGGAACTGAAAATAAAGAAAGATAGGACACTATTAACCGAGGAAATTTAGGGTTAAATCTGACAAGATTGAACATTTGTTTTTGAAGCACCAGATTCATTTCACTCTTTAAAAACATTTGCTTGTTGCTCTCAGTTATTTTATGTATCAATTTATAATTTAAATTAACATGTATTAACACGTCAATTTAAATTATTAGCATGTATTTATTAAGTTTTAAACACTATACTTCACTACTGTGAAAAACAAAAAACTGTTAAAGTAACCCTATACCATCTGTGAAAAAGACATTTAAGATAATAAATTTGCCAAAATTCAGTATTAGGTAAATAGGGGTCTACCCGAAACCGAAAAAAAATGGCAAGTGGTCTACGAGACTAAAAAAAAAAAAAGTTTGTGAATCTCTGATATAAATATTAAGACAATTTTTAGGGTATCAAACTTTCTGAGAAGATTAAATTATTAGAAAGCTTTCTTATTAATTGTATTTTTTCTTTTTGAATGGAAAAACTTTATTTAACTTTTTCTGATCAAGACATATGTCTGAAATGAGAGAGAACACACTTTTTCAATTATCTCTGATTCTTAATTGATAACAAGGAACTCCATTTTTCTTACTTTTTAAAATTTTGAAGCGTTCTTACTAAATGAGAAAATTATGATTTTAACTCTTTTTTTCTGTAATAACTTTAATAAATATTAAAAACATATTTGTAAGTTTAAAAAAAAATTTCATTAATGAAAGTAACTTGACAAAACTTCTAAATATATTCCCCTAATTTGTTGATAAAAATAAAAAATAAATGAATATATATATATATATATATATATATATATATATATATATATATATATATATATCAAATATGAGATATCTAAGCGGAGTTTTAAAAATATAATTCATTTTCGTGCTCTACTGCTAAAGTGTTTACAGGTTTCAGATCAATAGAAAATCATATCCGTCATCTTGATCTGATTTTTAGAGGGAAACATGATTTTAACTTTCAGCAAGAAACAAAAAAAATCTATTAAAAAAGAAAGTGTTAAAGCAAATATATAAGAATTAAATCATCGTTCTGAAACAAAAGTCTACAACACAAAAATCAACGATCAAATTGGTTCCCCCTTCCCTTGTTTGTTTAAACTGTATTTATAGAAAATGGATTATTTCAGCATTTTTTTATTTCGTGTTAAACGCAAATTTTAAATTAAGCTAATTTAAATGCAATATTGTCACTAATTTCTAAAGCGTTTTATTTAATTCTGTATTTCTCAGCTCCTGTAACAGTACATTTAAAGAAATAAGTGTGATTCTAAAGCGCAAACGGGCGTCTTCCCTCACAAAGCACCGTTACGAAAGCGAGCAAGCTTCTCTCCAAAAGCGCGCCATCTTGTAACGGTTATGAAAAGCTAGTAAATCAATGTGTTGCGCTGCTCCGGATAGACCGACCCTTCAATGACCTTCATTAATCTTCAGGGCTGCGCATGTCAAATTCGCCTCCTTCAAAAGGCATGGTTGCGAAGGGAAGCATTAGTGCTATATGAAGTCATTTCATTTTATAAAAAATATAATACAGAAACATGTGCTTTTTTTATCACATTAAAAGATGTTTCATAAATAATAAGTAGTAATGATACATAAATATCTAAGTTCATTATAAAATAAATAAAAGTTAGTAATGAATAATATACAAAAATAGTATAAGTTATAACACATAAATGTAAGTCAGTAAGTAATGAAGTTATTAATAATTAAATAACATCCGAGATAATAATTAGGTATTCAATATATGTGAAATTTCAAATAAAATTTTAATTTTTAAAGACGTAAAGATAAAAAGATGTCATTTTCTTTCGAATAAACTTTTTTTGAATAGTCTATGTGCAATTATAATAAAAGTGAACGGTTTTATTAATTATTTAGAGAAAAAAAAATCAATTACGTTTTTTTTTTTTACAATTAAATTAAAAGATATTACTTTATTTAAAAGGACTTCGGTTGGTTTAATTTGATCTATTATTCTTACTTAAAAATAGTTTTCAGTGTTTAATAACATTTGCCGTTTTTTTTTTGCTTTTTCTACTTGATTTATTGTGAACATCTATTCTGTGTGTTATACATACAAAGAGAAAATTGTTATGCATTAATCAGTTCTATTTAAACGAAAGTTTCCTTCCAAAATTATGAACTGTTTTGTAAATGAAAAATGTAATTATAACTTTTTGTAAGAAATAATATTACGAATTTCGGGTTCCATAAGTCATCAATAACACAGGTCTGCAAAAAAAAAAAAAAGCGTTTTTTAAAATTGTTTTGATTTTATTAACTGATCTTTATTTAGTTATTTGCGCTGATTTCAAAAATGACATGGGGTTTTTTTCTATCACGTAAGGCTTTCCTACAAAATAAAGGTAAAATATTTGAAAAAAGTACAAAAAACGAAAATTTTGGATTTGTTTTTATTATTTTAACATAAACTAAAAGAAAGAAAAACAAAGATAAATAGCTTAAATAAGAATAATAGTGATACACATGTGTTGAAAATGCTAGTATAAGTCTTTGTAAAAACGTTTTCTTTTCCCATCGAAGCTTCTTTTACTACTTTTTCGGCTGTGTTCTTGTGAATTTTCCCGTGTTAACATCCAACAGTAGTATGCCATCATGCTGACATTCCAACGATCTTGATATCTGCGCTCCATTTCTTTTATATCCTGATGGAAACGTTCTCCTTGTTCCTCACTTACAGCCCCCAAGATTTTCTGGAAAGTAGTCCAGATGTGAGTGGAGGAAATGGACTTGGACACTCATGTTGTAGCCCAATATTTTGTAATTTTGTAACAATTCAGCAACCAAAGCTTTGTAGTTTGGATCTTTTTTGTTTCCAAGAAAGCCTGTTACAACAAGTTTAAATGAATTCCAGGCATTTTTTTTCTTTCATTTTCATTTTAGTGACAAAAGTTTTCTTATGTCAGGCCCAAAAAGATGCCCTCATTCAGCTTAGCATCGGATAGACCAGGAAAAACTGTTCACAAAGATACTTGAAACACTCTCCTTCTTTGTCTAATGCTTTCACAAACTGTTTCATTAGCCCCAATTTTATATGAAGTGGTGGAAACAAGTTCTTCTTAGGATCTACTAAACTTTGTCTTTCAACATTTTTAACTCCAGGAATAAGAGCCTTTCTGATTGGCCATGTCTGCTTTACGTAGTGTTGTTTCCTGTCACGGCTATCCCATTCACAGAGGAAACATGGAAATTTTGTGTAACCACTTTGTTGACCTAGTAACATAGAAATAACTTTCAAATCACCACAAATGGTCCATTTATGGTCAAAGTAGCTGAGCTTATTAAGAATAAACTCAAGATTTTCGTAACATTCTTTCAACTGGACTGAGTGTCCAACAGGCACAGAAGCATATCGGTTACCATTGTGAAGAAGTACAGCTTTCAAACTCCTTTTTGACGAATCGATAAAATGTCTCCATTTCTCTGGTTCATACATAATTTTGAACATTTCCAAAATTACAGGTACATTGTTGCAGAAAACTAGGTCCCCCTCTTGCGTAAAAAAGGGGACAAATTCCTTTTCTCTAAATCGGTACCCCGAAAATGAAATACCGGAGTTTAACAAATGTCTTTCTTTAAGTCTAGACCCTAAAACTTCCACTGTGTCCTTTGGGAGGCCCAGATCTCGTATTAAGTCGTTCAAATCTGATTGAGAGAAAAGTTCAGGGTCATTTGTATCTGGATCGTAGCCATCATCATTGTCACTGCTAATATGTGATATATGGTCTAAATCAACTAAAATATTGCCCACGGTATCCGGAGGTGAAGGAATAGGCAAGTCAGGTCCATGAGATACAGGGCGAATAGCCGAAAGTATGATGGTTGGGTATGAAATGTCCTTCCTGTTTTTTTAAATTGAAACCTTGCACTGTACAAGAACAAAAATAACAGTCATCACTGTGATTTTTAGGCTCTCTCCAAATCATGGGTACTGCAAAACTAAATGTCTTCTTCTTACCTTTAAACCATTGTCTCAGTTCTTTAACACATACAGAACACACTACATGGGGCGCCCAAGATTTATCTTCGTCCCCTAATTTAATACCAAAGCATGCAAAATACACCTTCTGAACAAAATTAGAAATGTTCCTTTGTAGCTTCTTGACGGTATAAGACCCACAAATATAACAGAAACAGTTAGAAGAGTGAACACATCCTCTAGTAGCCATTTCTTTTAAATACCGTAGCACAAAACTGTTTGATGTTTACACCACAGTGGCTAGCTCCACACTGACTGCAACCAAAGTCACGGCGCACGACGCCTAGCAGCCAGTAGGATTGGGGAGGGGGCAGACAGAATGAGACATATCTCGTTCCAGTAGGAACTGGTATTCCGAGTTTAGATTCATTGTCATAGCAAATAAATAGAATAAAACTGTGTTTTTAAACAACATACACATACATTGTTTAGTAACCTATTCACCATAAAAAAAATCCATAATTCAGACTTAATTCACCAATTATATAGGCTATAATATTGAAAAATCGTACGCATACTGGACCTGAAAATAAGAAAATTTCAGATGAAATTTGTGACTTATCTAAGGGTGATGGAATTTTTTCACTATTTTCCCCGTAATCAGCACAAAAAATGTAGTTAAACCCACTAGTTAAATATACAACAATTTTTTCATCGCAGACCTGTGTAATTATAACAATTCTAAGATGGGTAAGCAATAAAATGCACACTACTATGCACGTTAAAATTTATTATGCACTAGGGGTGTTGGGAAATGAAAGCGAAAGATCAGAGTAGAGTGCGTAGAGTGACGTCACGCTCTTCACTATGATGTTTACCAGAACTTTTCGAATACTTAGAACTTGCACGGGCAGAGAGTAAGGTCATTGCTCTGATGCCCAGTGAAGGGTACATGAAGTGTTGTAACCAACAACTCTGGGATTTAGAAAACCAAAAGCACCCTGAATCGGGTTGATGCAGTCCATGAAAAAGTTTAGAATTTGATTAGTTGTTATCTTCCCATAAAAGATAGGTACTGTCGGCAGGATGGGTGCTTTGGTTCACAAAAAATTAAGCTTTCGAATTTCATGAGAATTTTCCTGATTAACAAGTAATATAAAAAAAATTAAGTCAATTCTTACTTAGGTCAACAAAGAAACGTTTTATTTTAGTTACTTTTTATTCAATAGTTACAATTAATATAAATATGTATATACATATGACAGAATCACAATATTGAGTGCCAAAATAGAAAGCGATTTTCCTTGCAATTTTCCATTTTCCTTTCTATGTAGGGTGTTGGACTATTTTTGTTTTGTTTTTTTGTAACTATTTATTCATTCATTAAATTTAATTATTCTAAAAAAATAGTTTTGCAAAAAAAAAGAAATCACATTCTCAGAAATTAGGCCATTTCAGGTGGGATTAGAATCCACGACCTTTGAATTAGAAGTCCAACGTGCTATCCGTTGCGCTACAGGGACACACCGAACGATTTTTCTTTCTATATATGCTGTCGGACTATTATTTTTATTTGTTACTGTTTATTCATTTTTTAATTTTATTAATGAATTAATGTGGGAAGAAACTGTATTAACATCAAATGTCATCCACTGCAAGTTTTAAAAAATGTATTTGAACTTGAATGGATGAATAGAAAGTATTTTATTAACGATTGAAAATTTGAACAAGATATATAAATGTATATAATCCTGGTTCCTAAGGCCAGGAGTTTGTCATTATACTACTGTGCCTTCTTCCTATTTATAGTTATCTTAGGTTTATAACTATCTATTTATTTTTATATTTTCGTTTATATATTTGTATATATATATATATTGGATTTTTTATTTTGGATTATATATATATATATAATCCAAAAATATATATTCAAATAGCTATAAAACCTAAGTATAACTAGTCAAGATAGGAAATATTAGGAACAGTACAATAACAAACTTCTGGCCTTAGGAACCAAGATTGCAGGTTTAAACAAGTTTTAGGGCTAGTCAACCTCCACCTGTAATTTGCCTATACACTGAGCCAAAAGGAAAGGAAAGAATAATATTATGAGAAATTTAAATATTACAAATAAAATACACATTCTCTCTCTCTCTCTCTCTCTCTCTCTATATATATATATATATATATATATATATATATATATATATATATATATATATATATATATATATATATATATATATATATATATAGGAGAATGTGAACTAATAGTAGGAATTGAAAAATGGCTTTGAAGGCGAAACGAAAAGGTTTTAGACAAGCCTTTACCTTTAATGTAAGAAAAATTGAAACTGAACTAGAAAAGAATATGTATATCGTCAGGAACTCAAACTACTGACAAGTTCCAGTGACTAGAAAACTGTCAGTCAGTATTATTAAAAGAGGAAAACAGTGTCCAACTATCTATTTTCTGACGATTTTGAAAAAGCTGAAACTCTCTTCAGAGATATATATCTAGAAAATTGCTTTAGAATTGATAATAGAGATTGCAATAAGTTGCTCAGCGGAGTGAATGTGAAAGGAGAAAATTCAAGTTGTTGAAGATAGAGTTGAAAAAATTTAACGACGAACCAAAAGATTCCCTTGTATTCTGGAGTCAATTCAAGAAGATTCATGTGGACAGTTCAATTGCGCAGGAGGATCAAATACAATATTTCCTGCAATCTGTTGAATTTCACTCCAAAGCTGAAAGATTAATTATCAGTTTTCCGGCAACTGCAGTTAACTATGCGAAGCCGGTAGAGCAGTTGAGAGAGCGTTTTGGACGTGACGATTTGCTCGTTCAAATTCATTTTAGAAACTTATTAGAATAAGTGCTGAAAAACGTTGTGTAAGGACGGGTAAAGACAGACTAGGCGTATCTTTGGGATGAATTGGAAGGAAAATTACGTGCTATGAGAAAAGCTTAGGAAGAAACCGGAAGAAATGTGGAGATTTCCTCTCACCGTTAGTCTCGAAAGCTACCTTCCCAAAGAAGTGTTATTAGCACGAGAGAGAAGCAGGGACTATATATATATAAATTGTTGGAGATAAGAAAACTCGTTCATTCGCAAAGAAGAGCAAGGAGAAGATCACCCGAACTAGATTTGGTCCACAACCTAATTTCTGAAAGAAAGATGTCCCCGTTGAAAATATTATGTAGAGTGAGATTGTTACCGTCTCAGCCCTGGTAAGCCTGGATTCATGTAAGCCACCGTTTTATATTTTTGTGGTAAGAAACATGCTAAATGAGAAATGTTATGCTGTGAAGAAAATGTCTGTAAATGTGATAGAATATTAGTAAAAAGGGGGCATGTTTTAACTTTCTTTGTGTAAAGGGCTGGACGTTTAAGCAAATTTTGTTTTTTAAAAATAATATAAATTGTACTCAATGCAATAATTCTCATTTTGAAATGTGTTCTAAATTTTAAAAAAAGGAAATGTTAGATCCTGTAATTCTCTCTCTAATTGCAGCAGAAGCGACATAGTGTTTTTACAAACTATTTGTGTTATATATCAAGTAAAAGATCGTGGAGAAAAAGGTCCGAGTGGACTCTGCTAGCCAGAACAGCTTCATAAGCGAAAGACTAATAAGTCATCAGTATAACCCTTTAAGACCAAACCAGCACGATCTTGCGGGTTAGATTTTCTTATACGTTTTTGCTTCTGGAATAGTCGTATATGTATAAGAAAATCGTGAATCTATCGATTGAGCCGGTTTGCAGAAAGTGTAAAGTGTTACTTTTTATCAACAGACGATGGTTGTGGTCCATGATTTACTTTCAGTGGCAAATCTAGCTTTGTTTTCAAATACAACGAAAACACGTCTTCTTTTTATTGGTCGTAAAAAGGTAATTACCAATATATTTCTAATTGCATGGATAAAATTTTTGGTATTAATGTTTAAATAATTGTAAAATAGAAAAAATATTAATTATACTCTATTAATATGGCTTGTAGGACTCGGGATTTCGTTACCCGCACGATCGTGCGGGTTGGGCGTTATTTGAGTCACTGCAGCTGTAAAGGTAAGCACTTGCCATACGAATTTTCTTTTCTGTTCCAATAATTTTGATGAAAGCCTACATAAAAATGAAATATATAGCTGTATAATTAATACCAAATTTTCTTGGGGGTTGCCATGGATGAATCCCTTTTTTTGTTTCTCTCTCTTTTTTACAATTAATTTTCTTTTTCATACATTTGTTGAGGAGTATGGCATTTTTATCCTCTCCACACAGATATCTGCATCCATATGTCTCCCAAAAAAAAAAATCTGGGTTTTCCGGTGGGAGTTAGTAGGGTGTGGTTTATATATATATATATATATATATATATATATATATATATATATATATATATATATATATATATATATATATCTTTTAACTAATAAAATGTTCTGATACATTTAACTATTTTTCATGGAATACTGCGCTAACGTTTAACCAAAAACTTTTAATGGTGTCTAAAGGAGGAGAATTCTCATACAAGAAGAAATTTTGCTATTGATGAATAAATCAGATTGAACTTAGATCAGAACTTAGTGATCTCTCGGATGATGACACTGCTGCGAACAAAACATATGAATTGCGTATAATGGAAGGGGAATCAAGATCAAATGAGAGCGATGAATAAACACATGGAAATATTTGAAATGGAAAGACAATTTTGGATCATTCTTTACTATAAAAGTCTCTTGTGAACACATTCATTACATTTATTTAGCTGTTGCAAATTCTTGGTTTCTGTTTAAACAAGAGGCAATATCAAATAAAATTCCTCTAAAAATCAAAATGGATCGCTTAAAATTTAAGTTATAGTTGAAACGTCATCAGCCTCTCCACCTACTAACAAAAGTATTTTAACTGATGATGAAGATAACAGTGTTATAATTCCCATCGCAAAAGATCGAAGTGTTATAATCCACCTGCTATACATGTTATGGCTTTTATCCTGGACATTCCAGGATAAAAGGCTTGACATGTATAGCCATTTTTGCTGTGTTGATGACATTTGAAGGTCTCGCAAGTGCAAATTTAAAAACTCAGAAAGCAGTTTGAAAACATGTTGTGAAAAATGCAATGGTCATTTATACTTGTCAAAAACAAAACAAAAAATATTTACTGTAAATAAATAATGAATTAATAAAAGAGTTAATTATACATCAATAATTTCATTATTTGTAACAATTTTAGTTGAATTAAGATTGTTTCTTCTATCAACTTAGAGCTAAAAATGTATAACTCGTAACATTTCATAGGTGACCTGTTTCACAGATAAAGCCCAAACCCGCACGATTGTGCGGGTACGGTCTACGTTCCAGGAGGGGAGCGGGAATTTTTTAATTACTTTCCCAGTGTTATTGGGATCCATATACTACTAATAACCAGAAGAATTTAACATTTGAAGATAAAAGTAATTCGGGTCTTAAAAGGATAACCCCTTAGAACAGAAATCGTAATCCATGCGCTTTCTTTTGGTGGTGGTCATGGGGAGCTGACCCTAAAAGACATCAGATATTTACCATTGAGGTCAGTGATTTAAGAAGTCACAGGGGTGTTAATCTTCTATTTTTTCGAATTTTCGAAAAAAATATATGTTGTTCCTCATTTTCTTTTGAACATTTTGATACCAACCACGTGATAGTACTACAAAAACTTCGAAAGTTATTCGAAAAATTCCAAACAGCAATTTAGTAATAACAATGTTTAAATGGCTACATGCCACACCCACTTTTTCTTGATTTCCGCATACGTTTTATTTTTCTGTTTTTAAAAAGCCTCATGAAATATTTTAAACACTTGCTTGATTGAGAAGGAAGCTTGCAACTCAACACACGCTTTTTAATGTGTTTTGATTCTGTTTTGGTAATGCTAGCACGTTTGCAATAACTTATCGAAATTCAAAACAGCGTTGTTTAAAACCATTTATCCAAATTGAAAACAATTGAAATTTCTCGATTGAAATTTACCAGAAGGTCTAAGACCTTCAGGTAAAAGTCCTAAGAAAAGAAGATTTAGAGGGAACCAAATCATGAAGGTATGTTGCAGAAAGGAGAGATAAAAATGTGTGCTTCCAGTAATAAAATCTCAGGATATCAGACTTCATTAAAGTCAAATCTTGTTAAGGTAAGTGAAAAAAAAAAAAAAACTCTTCAAAGGATATCGTATTTTTGATTTTATTTCAACTTTTAGCTCTATTTTATCAGTATCATGTTGTTTAAAATGTCATAAACCATTAACAATTAATGAAAAGTCCAGTCGTGGTTTATGTTCGAATTTTGAAATACGTTGTAAAAACTGGGAGTGTTTGTACTTTTTCAAGCTGTGAAAACACTGGGAATAAAAATAATGCTCCAGAAATTAACAGAAGATATATTTTAGCAATGAGATGCATAGGCCAAGGTTTAGAGTCATTAAAAACCTTTTGTGCTGTAATGAGTCTTCCTAATCCTGTTGAACACAAATCACATGATGTTATTAATAATAAACTTTCACGTGTTATGAAGGAAGTCGCTGAAGAAAGCATGAAAATGGCAGCTGTCAAAGAATATTCTTCGTCACCTGATAACCTTTTAACGGTAAGTGGTGATGGTACCTGGAAGACGAGAGGACATTCATCGTTCATTGGAGTATGTACTGTAATAGGGGCCGAAACAGGTAAGGTTTTGGATAGGGAAGTGTTGTCCTCATTTTGCAAAGGATGCGACAGTTATAAAGGGGTAAAATTTGGTATCAAGTACAATAAAAATGGCAAAGAGCGCATAAGATTTCATGTAGAAAAAATTATTCTGGCTCTGCTGGTAAGATGGAGGTTGACGGGATGTTGAGGATTTTTAATCGATCAGAAAAGCTTCACAACCTGAAATATTCGAACTACATAGGAGATGGCGACACAAAAACATTCAATGCCCTTTCTGAAAACAAGCCATACGGCGATGACTATCTTATTCAGAAAATAGAATGTGTAGGCTATGTGCAAAAGAGAATGGGTACAAGACTTAGGAAGCTTATATTAGTATATAGTAAAAGAAATTATCTGATGGTAAAACTATTGGCGGTAAAGGTAGGTTAACTGATAGTTTAATTGATAAACTTGCGCATTACTATGGTAATGCTATTCGATGCAATTCTACTAGTGTAAAGGAAATGCGGAAAGCCATTTGGGCTGTGTTTGGGGTCATTCTTGCAGCACTGATGATGAACCGATGCACTGGTTTTGTCCTACAAATCCAAATACATGGTGTAAGTATAATGCCGCAATTAATAATAATTTACAAAATTATAAACACAAACCCTCAGTTGCTAAAGCTGTTCGAGATGTAATTAAGCCTGTATTTGCAGACTTATCTCATCCGGCACTCCTGAAGAAATGTTTAGGAGGTAAGACACAGAATCCTAATGAAAGTTTAAATTCATTAATTTGGAATTTTTGTCCTAAGACGATTGGTTCTAGGCTTCAGATTGCAGAGATTGCTGCAAATCTAGAAACCAGTGTTTTTAATGATGGAAATCAAATACTTATTACTATTTTAGAGAAATTTGGCTTGAAAATTAACAGAAATGTTTGTGTGCCCCTGGCTGAACGTGACAATCGTCGAATCTTTACGTCAAGACAGAGGCTGTAAGAACATCTTTGAAGCTCGCAGAGCCAAGAAAATTAAAAAGAGTAAAAAATTGAGCTGTTTCAGGAACACGAAGGTATATATTATTAGCCTGGAAAATTTTAGCGTGTAAGTTTTAAGCTTTATTTTCTCAAATTCAATTTTAAAACTTTAAAGCCCTTTTTCTCAGTTTGTGTTTTTTTCAATTACGCGCATTGCGTTTCAAAAACTATCATACTTTGATGTATAAAACTTTACAGAATTATAAATTCTATCATAATCTTCAAATCCTAGCTAGTTATAGTATTATAAATTTTTAATTTTTTGAAATATTTCAACAAAAATTGAATTTTTTAAAAAAATTTAAAAAAATGTATTTTTTTATTTTTAAAAATATTATTTTTTATTTTATTTTTATAAGATAAGCTAGCATGTAATAAGGATATATTTGACTTTATAAATCAACTTATTGCTAGTAATTAGAATTATTATTGCAGAAAATATCATGCGCGTCGTAAAACTCACTATTTGTCTCTTACAAAAAATTTTCTTATTTTTATGTGTTTATTATTTTTAAAATTATGATTATATTTTAGATATTTTATACTTTTTTGAAACTTTATTCCTTTATAAGAAATGTGTAAAAGAATCAAATTATTTCATTTTAATCTCAAAGAATTATTTCTAGTCGAAAATTGTTTGTATTTTGTGCTCTCGAAACATTTTCAACACCCCTGTGACCCCTTAAAGGAAAAGTACACGCTCACCTTTGAGGCGCTTTCCGAAAGAAAGATTTGCAGTTTAGTCCCTGAGATTAATGATTCAAAAGGTTTTAAAGAAGCTAAGGGAAAGAAAGATGCATTTAACTGATTCTTCTTGTGAAGTACCGGGAATAGATTTCTTCGGCTAGCTAATGTTGTAAGGCACCTGCCCGCGGGTGCCCCTGTTCTCTATTGTCTACGCGACCAGTTTCTGTTGGGAAGGACGAAGAATCACGCATATCGTTCATCTTAATATCTGTTTATTAAGATCTTAACTTAATCACAATACACAACAATAATAATAATCAAAGTAAGCAGATCTGGAATGAGACAACACAACTTGTATTACCAAATAATCTCGTAATTGACCACTGTATCTAACTTTACAGATTAATTCTAATCTCACTAATACACGCACTTTCCTTATAGCTTAATCAAAGTCGCTTACCACTCTATCCTAGGTAAGCAGCTACTTTCTTTGTCCTAACTAACGTGGCTTTTATCTAGCTCTAATCCTTGTGGTTTCGTACCCATCTTTAGCCTGGATATACAGGTACGGGTAGGTTAATTCTCGGACTTGGTATTCTTCTAAACGCTATCTTAACCACTTCCACACTTAGACATATACCTCACATAGCCACCTCGCGAACGCTAAACTTCTATTACATATACGATTCTTAATTTGCATAATCACGTTCTTCTTCTCGAGTTGGGGGGAAATAATTGCCTTTCTGGCCCCAAAAAGCCCCAAGAAAACTGTTAAAAGAAACCGCGATGAAAGCCCCGTCACAATGTTTAAGGACTTTCCCTGACAACGTCATCTAACACCACATTTTAAAACTATTTTCTTTTCCTTCACCGAACAAAGTACTATTGACTTACGATTGCTCTGATAAAATTTCAAGTCATTCTAACCAGTAGCCTTACATTCACAATTTTCATTATAATCACCCAGTATTTTACTTAAATTATATTTTTATACGGCTTAATACACTCATGTCCATAAATTAAGAATAATTGAGAATCACACAGGAATTGAACTCTAAAATAAAAATTTCACCTGTAGAATTATCACACACATCTTGAAGAAGAATATTCAAATTACAGGAAACCACCAGATGGCGCGGATAGTACGTCACAATGACGAGAGTGTAAGAGAGGGGTATATAAGGAATATTGGCAAAGAAGTAAAATTGCTCACAAGCGCTTTAAAAGTCTTTCAGTGCAATAACCGCATAGTTATGACACAAAGGGAGCATTTTTTACATGGTAGAATTATTGGACGACTGGAATGTGGACGTACCCAGCTCGAAGTATCCGAGGAATTTGGAATCGCCCAGAGTGTCATCTCCAGTCTTTGGCAACGATTCCAAGATGATGGTAATGTGAGTAGATGTTACAGCACAGGTCGCCCCCGAGTTACAACGCCGAATGAGGACCGGTATATATATATTTGGCAGTTACTGCCAAAAGAAACAGACGGAACACAGCATCAGACCTGTCTCGTCAGCTCTCTTCAGCTACCGATACGACAGTTTCAAGGCAGACCGTGTACAGATATATGCTCGTTGGCCTTTCAGATGTGTTTCACTTACCGCAACTCACTGTCGTTTGCGATTAACCTGGAGTAGAGAGCATGCATTGTGGACACCACAACAGTGGTCTTGTGTGATGTTTTCCGACGAGTCCAGGTTTAGTTTGCAGTCTGATTCTTGCCGGACTTTAATATGGAGAGCGCCAGGTACCCGTTACCACCAAGAGAACATCATTGAACGACACCGTTATGGTGGGGCAGGATGGCTCGTTTGGGGAGGAATTATTCTTGGTTCCAGAACTGACCTGCATGTTCAGAGTGTAAAGATGACAGGCCACATCTATTGGGATGTCATTCTGGAACAACATGTACGTTTGTTTCGGGGTGCCATGGATGCTGAATTTCTGTTTATGGATGACAACGCCCCTTCCTCACCGTGCAAACATTGTAGACGAATGCCTTCAATCGGAGGATATCACCCGTATGGATTTGGCCAGCATACTCACCGGACTTAAATTCAATAGAGCATGTGTGGGATATGCTTGGCCGACGAATTGCAGCCCGTCAACCCCCTCCCACCTGTCTACCGGAATTTAGGAGGGCATTGCTTGATGAGTGGTGTAATATTTCCCAAGATCAGATTGATATTTTGATACTCAGCATGCCTAGGCGTTGTAAGGCCTGTATTGCATCGTCCGGGAGACATACTCCGTATTAACCATGTTATACTGTTTTTGTAAATAGGTTCTTTTTTGAAATTTGCTCCAGGGAGTAAAAATCGCAAATTTTATCAATTATATCAAACATTTAGCATCTTTTTTTGCTCTTTACCTTTTGTTTAATAAATAGACTTTACAAATAAGTCAAATTTGTTTTGTTTCTGTCTCTTTCTTTGCCTGAAGTTCATTATTCTTAATTTATGGACATGAGTGTATTTTCAATACATCGAATTTCGTAATTTAATGCAATTTATAAGATATAATTTACCTAATTTTACGAAATTTTGAGACAGGATTTCCAAATTTATTTGTAATTAGCTGCGGCCAAGTGTGGTTAAACGGAAAAGATAGAAAAGAGAAAGTGCATGTTTCTATAATGTTTAATGTCATAATACCTGTGAGTATACAATATTTTTGTTCCTTTGTCTGTGTGGTAATAGAGATTGTCTGGTTTTGTTGACTGTAAGACTTGCTACATATTTGTGAAACAATGCGTATCTAGATCTAAGTCGCACTATTCTGAAGTTTGACCCGGAGCTTTGTTGATGGTGACTGCAAACGCCAATCGATTTTGGGAATTGTAACTCTAAATTTGAAATGGAATATCCCTTGGAATCATAGGAATGTGAGTAAGGAGGAATATTCACCTTTAAAAGATCTTACCAAAATAATTGCTTATTAATTTTCTTACCACATGCCACGAGCCATTGAAAAGCGTTTGCTCGTTGATATTTTGTAACATGACAATTGGCACGTCAGTTTTCATTTGCAGTTCGTGCTGCGTGTTTCCTGGAATAATGAGTGAATCCAAAAAATTCTTTTGAACTACTTAAAAGTGTCAACGGACTTGTATGTGAATGCTTCTCTCTTTGAAAATGTTAGACTGAACAATATTGTTAAGTTCGTAGACGTCTTTGTTCTTGGCCACAAGAATATCTCATTCACTCAACTGATCATGATTTTTATAATTGGTTTGAATATTTATAGAAACTATTTTACAACGAATTCTTCTTTCGACGTCACTATGTTGCAGAACTTATGAGGCAATGAAATTCGCCCTGAGGTCAGATCTGCCGGCAACTTTCCTTTTTCAATTTTTAGCAACTGATCGATCGTTTTGCAACTGGACACGCTGTGAAGTATTCTCCCGTGGTTGATACCTCACTCCTAACTTAACTTCGTGATCTAGAGGTGTGGGATTGAATGAAGAACCAGGCGTTGTCATGATCTTAAAATGTCTTTATTAAGATCTTAACTTAAACACTAACAACGATAATATTTATATTATAACTTAGCGGATCTGAGGTGAGAAAACACATAATACGTATTACCAAATAAGCGCGATCTTAACCACTATATTTAACTTTCCCTTCTATTCCTATTCTCTGTTTATATCACAGTTATTAATGGATATTAGAATTATCCTACCTTAATTTCTTGTTTAATCGCAATCCCCTCTCGGATCCTCAATATCTTCAGACTAACTCGCGTGGAATTGAAACCACCTTGACTTGATCGTTCTGTCACGGATAGCTTCACACTCAACGACGGCTTTCTTCTCTTCCTTCAGTTCACGCGCTTAAACCAGACTAGCATAATTACTTCCCAATAGGTCATACGCTTACGTTAAACTTCTGCTGTTCAAAAGGTTTCTAACTTGCATGTTCATGTTTCGCTTCTGGATTGCCTTTTTCGGCCCCAAAGAGTCCAAGAGGAGATTTTAGTAGAAAACGCGATGAGCCCGTCACAACGCATATTTGCATTACTTTTTTAACTTTTATTTTAATATAATAAAGGAATATTTAAGCGTTTTATCTTTATATATATATAAGTGTGTGTGTGTGTGAGAGAGAGAGAGAGAGAAAGAGAGAGAGTGTATTATTTACTAGGTTGTAAATATATATTATTGTTTTCTATACCCTGAGTTCTACGAGATAATTTTATACTCGTTTATACAATACAATGTCTTGCAAAATTTCTAATGGAAAATACACCTTTTTATATTTGTGGAAAAACGCCTACAATATATTAACAGAACCGATATTAAAAATCTAAATTCAAGCAAGAACAGATCCTAAATTTTATGTTTCAAATTTTCATACAAATTACACAGTATTTCTCACACAGCTATAAACATTTTAATGTCAGTCAGGACAATATGTGTAATCGAAAAATATTTCTCAACGTGAGTGGCTACAAAAACAAAGTATAGAAATAAATGAAACTCAGAATATGGAATGCGATTATAATTATTCTAAATAGACTTAGAATCCGACAGTTTGAGTGAGAAAATGCAAGCACATATCCCAGTTACTAAACATAATGCATGGATAGGTGACTCTTGGATCACAGATTAATATTATTAATGAGTAAATTATATTAACAGTAAATTGAAAAGTGTTTTTAATAATAAATGCAATACTTTTTAACTGTCTTTTCATTGTGATCCATGGTTGATCTACTTTAAATATTATTTTAAGATGTATTCTTCTTAATGTGTGTGGGAAATAGGGTTCCACGAAAAATTTCTGGTACTAGGGGTACACAAAAGCATCTTCGAGTTCTAGCGGTTCCGTGAGTTGAAAAAGTTTTAAGACCTCTGAACTACAGGATCAACGGAAATTTCAGTGTGGAATGAGCAGTTCTTCCCCATTGCAGCAATGTTGTGGCTATTTCGGACAATGCAGGAGCTAAGGCTAGGTCCTTTTGGAATAGAATTGATGTCAAAATCAATCTAATTAGGAACGTTTTACCAGTTCTGTCATGCGCATCTAAGATTTCTCTAACCCCATTATTGACAGTTTGCATTATTTGATCATAAATCCCTTTTTACTCAAGCCTTAGCTTAGAAATATTTGATTGCATATACGAAAAGATATGAGCTGGGGTTCAATATTGTTCACGACGCAATTCTACATCAATCGGAGCATCATCAGAGGAACTCAGTGATGACACATTCCCAAATGATTGAAAACATTGTTCTCGATTTGTAAGCACAAATCTTCAATCATTATCAATGTTTCATTGTAAATTATGACAGCTCAATTCTAATATAATACTACTTAAAGTAAATAATTCAACATGAAAATAAATTGAAATCTATAAAAAAATATATATATAGTTAATTTAACAATGCAATCGGAGGTATTGAAATGGCGATATTGTGACATTTATATAAAAGGTATGTGAAAAACTCACATGTATTCGAATGCAATATTGTATCGAAATTTCAATGTAATCGATGAAAATATTTCGGTAATTTAAAATTTTAAGCAAACAAACATTCATATTTTTAGTTATATAGATTTCGTCAAATTGACCTCTTGATCGAAACATCTGCACGTTCACCCCAGCGCATAAGGTCACGTAAACTAAGACAGGCACAGTAGGCCTTGGTCCTCATGGACTGTTGCGCCACTGAGTTCAATTCAGTTATATATAGAGAGAGAGTTTATGGTTATCTCTAGAAAATTATTATATAAATTTTTTTCTCTCAGTATATATACTTGTAATATCTCCCAACGTTCCAGAACTGTTCATCCGTGACCTGCCTCACCGAAAGCTAAAGCGTAAATCAGGCAGGTAGCATCTATTTCATTAAACTTATGCGTGCGCCAGTATACACAACCAGGAATTTTGATAGTTGCTCCATAGTTTAGTCAAAAGATTATCGATACTGTTTTATGATTTTTTTTGTCGAGTAATTAATTGAGTCTCATTTCCTTATTACGCACATACATTTCCTTTCGATTAACCGCTAAACAATCAAACTAGTAAAAAGTGATTGTATGCACTACCCTTTAAGAATGAACCCAGTTGTGATGTTGCTTTTATATATTCGTGTGTGTGTGTGAAATAGAAAGACCTTTCTTATCTTTTTCCTTTCTTTCTTTTCTTTCTTATTTTTCCCCTCCTTTTAGTTATTACCAATAACATGTGAGAGCTAGATTAAAACCTTAGATTTAAGAATAAAAAATTTAAAAATTACACGTAGCGTAGCTATTTATTATTCCTTATTAAAATTATTAAATTTTACAATGGGATTTTTATTTTCCTTTTAAAGAATGTTTTTTTTCCAGGTATAGAAGTTTAAGTCGGCATTACTTTCCAAGATGGCGATCGATTTAACAGCTGTCAAGTGATTTATTCTCAGTTTGGTTTGGCAATTCACCAAAACGATCATCAA
Source organism: Trichonephila clavipes (assembly GCA_019973935.1). Lineage (NCBI taxonomy): Eukaryota > Metazoa > Arthropoda > Arachnida > Araneae > Nephilidae > Trichonephila > Trichonephila clavipes. The sequence continues at coordinate 545,126 of BMAU01020812.1, forward strand.
GCAAGCCGTAGATTCGTCGAATGGGCCCAAAACGAGATTGCCGTTGTTCCCGATTTTCATAAGCGAATTTTGTTCAGCGATGAAGCGCACTTCTGGTTGAATGGCTACGTCAACAAGCAAAACTGCCGCATTTGGAGTGAAGCTAATCCACAAGTGTTACATCCAGAAAAACTGACTGTTTGGTGCGCTTTATGGGCTGGTGGAATCCTTCTTCAAAAACGATGAAGGCCACAACGTTACAGTCAATGGTGATCGGTATAGAGCCATGATTACTAACTTTTTCATTCCTGAATTGAACAATCATGATGTCCAGGAGCTGTGGTTCCAACAAGACGGCGCAACATGTCACTCAGCTCGTGCCACAATCGATTTATTGAAAGACACGTTTGGTGACCGCCTAATTTCACGTTTTGGACCTGTGAATTGGCCTCCAAGATCTTGTGATTTAACACCGCTAGACTATTTTCTGTGGAGCTATGTAAAATCATTGGTCTATGCGGATAAGCCACAAACGCTTGACCATTTGGAAGACAACATTCGCCGTGTTATTGCCGATATACGGCCACAAATGTTGGAAAAAAGTCATCGAAAATTGACGTCCAGATTGGACTACATCCGAGCCAGCCGTGGCAGTCATATGCCAGAAATCATATTTAAAATGTAATGCCACAAGATTATCTTTCGAATAAAAAAAATTCATGTCAATAGAATCATACATCGTTGTTTTATTGCAATTTAAAGTTCTATACCTCTAAAAAAAACACACCCTTTACTTTAAAACATGCATGAAATTGCAGTAACTATATTGTCTGTTGAAACTGCTGAAATCCGCTTTTATGAGCAGATAAATTTTATTATTCGTGAAAATCCCAATAAATGGAACTCATAATAAATGCTATTTATTCTTAAGCGCAATTAATGGTGTGATTCGGAAAATTTAATTTTTTTAATATTGAAACAAGACCAAAATTCTATAAAATTTTCATAATTTTTTTAATTACTTTTTTTTCTTAGAATTTATGTTGGGCATAAAAAGTGAATAAATTAGTATAAAAAAATAATTTTAATACCTCTCAGTTAGCTTAAATAAATTCTGCAGTTATCTGTATTCTGCGCCCTTGTAACTGACAAGCTTTGGAAAAATACTCATCGGAGAATAGAGATTCCTTTTTTTAAATAATATATTTTAATTTTCATTCCGTTTTCTTCTTTTAGTTAATTTCCAACGCAATTAAATTTTAAAGAAAAAAATATGCTGAGGAAAGAGTTATTCTGTTCAGTGTTTGATGCGATTTTAAGAACTAAACTGGCTATGGAAATATAACTTACTTTTTGGTGATAAAATTATTATTTAATATAAATTGTTAGTAAGATTTTTCATGGTCTGTGAAATTCAGTCAAATCATTTATGGAATTAAAAATCAAATTGTGTGAGAATTTAGCTATGACTACTAGCTTACAGATTTTTGCCAACTGATCAAAATGTTTCCTCTTGAATGCTATTATAGTCTGAAACCGAAACAATAGCCGTCTCAAATTAAAGCAAATAATTTGTCACATTTCGACTCGTTAGCTAAATGTGGTCTTGTAAATAACGAAAAATGTGCAGCCTTGCTTTTCCATTTAAAAATTTGAGAACAGGTTTCTATTTTTTGGAAAGATAATCAATCTTTCGGCATATTTGCAATTATATTTTCAGTCGACATAAATGCATTCTCGTTTTTCAAATGGAATCCCAAATTCAAATCAAAGGCAAAAACTTGTTTCCTTATTGGCACTTTTATTCAATACATCACCCGTGAAATTAATATCCATCTCTATTTGGAAGCAACTTTTCAAAGATAAAGCACATGTAACATAAAATTAGAACCGAAAGACTTAAGGAGCACCTTGAGAATTTAGAGAGAATAGTATCTACTTCTAAAGAGCATTAGTGTGTCTTAACAAGCCATTTTCAGGTAGGATCCTGTAATATTTAAAAAATCTGATTTCAAAGACCAAAATAAATTAAGGCGTGTATTAAAAATTGCAGTTGGTGGTAGTGGATGTCACTACTGATCGAATTTCGAGATTTAAAATTGTTTTGCTTATAAAACTAGATAATGTTTTTAAGTCGCTTTCTAAAAACAATATTTTAATGCTGATAGGTTATAAAATATCTCAAATTTAATGAAAATTATTCGTCAAAATATACATACTTTGGTTATTTGTCGGATTTTTTAAAAAAATCCTTAATTATGCCTTCATTAAAAAAAAAACTCTGCTTTCTTTCGAATCGTTACTTATAGTATTTAAAGATATTCGCTTAAAAAGGAAACTTAAAATTACTTAAGAATTTCCTTCATTTTATTTGTACGAATAAATTTAATTATGATACAAGAATGGAATATTAAATCATTAATTCCGAAATAAACCTTAAGAAAATCATAAAGAAGATATACAATAAAGTTTACTTTAAGGTATAGTAACCATGGTCGTAAAAAATAGTTATGTATTTCTTAGCACGAATAAGAGATTCATCGATGTTAAAATGTCTTAAAATTGAATTTTTTAAATTAGTATTTTAAATAAGAGAGGTAAACTCAATGATAAACTCGAGATAGATACGTTCTTTAAAAAGTTCTGCAAAAAATACCAATTTATTTGGTAAAAAAGAGGATGTGACAACTTAAGGATCTCGTTGACACGTCACCACTAATTCTGAAGCGTAATGTTAGTCTTAACTTTACTTTTCTCTTCTCAAATCTAGATGATAGCTTTTATTTGAATGGAATAAAATGAATTCAAAAGATAGAAAAGATGAATATTCCTCTGGATTTCCATCATTTTTCTGATTTTTGAAAGTATTTTTAAACATATATTAAAGATTTGAAAACTCACGTTCAGCGCACTAAATTAATCGTACAAAATATTTAAATAAACGGACAAAAAAGACTCCTTTTATGTTTATTCAAATACAAATACCATACAGTCCCCATACTCTTAGCCAGTCAGACTTTGTAGAAAAAATAATAGCAAACTGGCAGAGTCTTGTATTGCGATTGGCTATTGTGAGTTGAGCGCAATTAAAGTACTCGCGTTATCCATTGCCATTAATTGATGATTTACTGAAGATTATTCCATAAACGAAGATAATATCTACGCTTGATCTTCGCTCAGCGTATTTTCAGTTGGTTGTAAGACAGGCTGATGTCGCTAAAACTACTTTGGCCTCTAAAATGACACATATGCATTTACTCGTATGCCCATTGGGTTATCTGGTACTGCTGCGAATTTTGAAAGAGAGACTGGCATCATCGTGAAACATATTAGGAAAATTCTTTTGTGTTTCTTTGGATAATATGGTAAACGATTGTCACAGTCGTTTCATCAATAAGCTCAACATTGAAGGCAACTTTTTAATTGTTAATGAATGGACGCACTAAACAATGAGAAATGTAGGCTCGCGTGTGCGGAGTTCAAATAGTTGGGTCTCATAATTATAACCATGAGTGTGTGCTTACAGAGAGAGAGAAAGATGCAAACAAAGTTAAAAGTATATTGGGTATATTGGTACATAAAAATATTCAAAAGGAGAAAAAATTTCCTGGTATGACATCAGAAGTTTGTGTTGTTGTTTCTTATGCCACTTAGTCTCGACTGTGTCAGATCCAGGCCCACGAAATTCATCATGGCAAGGGGCTAGATGTACGCCTGTCGTAGCCTTGAGCACCATACAGGTGACAGTACTATTTGTCTCGGTTCCACCCCAATTTAGATGGGGAACACCCTGGGGGCTCGGAGGCCTCTCCCCTCTCTTCCCCTTCCACCATCCTCACGAGAGGACTTGCGGCTCGATGGCTATTTAGAGTACCCCCTCCCCTGCCGCAAAGGCACTATACATTTACAAATATCCATGTCTTCTCCGGAATTCGAACCCAGGCCCTACGGCACAGCAGTCAGCGTCACTTACCACTATACCGGAGGGGAGACCAGAAGTTTATTAAACATCAGACTGTGAAATGTGTGAACAATTTTATGTTCTGAAAAGGAAAAGTGTTGATCTAGAGAAGCTCAGATTGAATTTGATAGTTTTAAAGCGCCTTAATACCCACTTTAATGCTAAGGTTACCTGAATCCCAGCATTCATTTGAATTACGTACGATTCCAAACACAGTGAATGTACGTTCAGAATTGACCTAGCAGGATAATCCGATTGGGTATACATCTCGAACATTAAATAAAGCTGAGAGTAGTTATTTAAAAATTGAGAATTAGTGTTTGGTAGTGATATCTCTGAGCGTCACAAAAGTTTCAGTTGTATTTTGTCCATTTTTCAATTGAAGTGAAGATAGACGCATGGGAAAAATCTTTCAAGCAGAATGGTGCGTTGGACACTCAATTTGATTGAGTGTAATACTATATGGAAGCATCGTCCAGGTAGTCAGAAGGTGACAGCTGATATGTTGTAAAGGAATCCGAGCGAGAATGAGTGTGAATAACATATTCCTTGTGCGATTATTAGATATTTAGTGTTGTCTTCGAGGGAGCAGTAGGTTCTAACTCCAGAGGTAATACACAAACATCAGCTCCACTGAAACGATTTAACAAATAATACTCCATTTTCCTTGAAACTCGTAGATTCTGATCAAAATATATAATCTCCAACTCATCAATGCACCTTACAATCGCAATCTTATTCTCCTTGTTTCTTGCTTTAGATCTCTTTAAGGCTGTTTTCAGCAAATGTACGAAAGCCTGAACTAAACGCGGAGAACATTTTCAGACAGAAAAATGTCTCGATTTCCGTGAAAATTTTTAATATTATAATTCATGCATTTGTCTATATTGAGTTTTTTAAATTTCAAAAAAATATTCACATAAATAATTAGTTTTTCCTTTTAACTTGTAAAGGGATACCTCATTTAGCATCACGGTTTAGAAAACAAAACGCCAAAACACCTTTTATACGAGAAAAAATCTCCGATAAAAATGAGTGTTGTGATAATATAAAGGATTATATACACAGGATAAAGAAGCCAGAATATAATATTAATGTTGCAGTTCTTTTATATCTGAAAAAAATATTCCGAATTCGGGTCTTATTTTTTAACATTTACCGAAGACAGTCTTAACTAGTAATACTAATTAGCATATTACAGCTCTCAAATGAATATATCAATACACTCATCAAATCAAGCATGTCCATAAATTAAGGATAATTCAGAATCACATGGAAGTCGAACTCTAGGGTAAAAATTTCACTTGTAGAACTATCCCACACATCTCTTTAAGAATAATACGCAGATTACACAGGAATCCACTAGATGATACCGATAGTACGTCACAATGACGAGAACGTAAGAAACAGGTATATAAGGAATGGTGGCAAAGAAGAAAAATGTTTCACAGGCGTTCTATAAGCCATTCAGTGCCATAACAGAATAATTATAACACACAGGACGCATGTAGATGATTTTTTAAGTGGTAGAATCATCGTCCACCTGAAATGTGAGAGTCGGGTAATTTTCGAGGAACTTAAAATTGTCCAAAGTTTCATCGTAATAGTTTGGAAATTATTCCAAAATGGCGAAAATGTCAGTAGAGGTAAAAATGTCAGTACAGGTCACTCCCGAGTTACAACGCCGAATGAAGACCACTATTTGGTAGTAACTGCCAAAAGAACTAGACAAAACACAGCATCCGACCTGTCTCGTCAGCTATCTGTAGCCCCGTTTCAGGACAAACCATGTACAGACGTTTGGGACATACTGGCCTACATGCTAGCCGGCCGGTCAGATGTGTTTCTGCTCATGACAACTCACTGTCGCCTGCGGTTAGCCTGTAGTAGAAAATATGCAACGCGTAGACATCTTCACAGTGTGTTTGTGTGATGTTTTCTGACGAGTCCACATTTAGCTTGCAGTCTGATTCCCGTCGGATTTTCATATGGAGAACGCCAGGTACCCGTTACCACCAAGACAACATCAGTGAGCGGCACCATTACAGTGGTGCAGGATTGCTCATTTGGGGGTATTGTACTGGATTTCAGAACAGACCTGCATGTTCAAATCAGAGGCCAAATTTATTGGGACATCATCAACGTACATGTTGTAAAAATATGTTTGTTTGCTTACAGTTGCCATGAGTGCAGAAGTTGTGTTTATGGATGACATTGCCCAACTTCACCAAGCAAACGTCGTCAATTACCTCCTACATATGTACCAGAACTTGGAAGAGTATTGCTTGCAGAGTGGAGTAATCTTCTTCAAGATCAGCTCAATAATTTCATACTCGCCATGCCTAGGCGTTGTACGGACTATATTTCATCGCATGGAAGGCGTACAATGTATTAACCATCATACCAACCATGTAATATTAAGTTTTTGTAAAGAGGGTATTTTTATAATTGCTCCAGGGAGCAACAATCGTATTTTTTATGAATAGTATCATATATATACTATCTTTTTTTTTTTTTTTATTCTTTATCTTTTGTTTAGTCAATGAACTTTATGAATAAGTCACGTTTGTCTTGTTTCTGAACCTTTATTTACTGGAACTGACATTATCCTTAATTAATGGATATGAGTGTTATAGAAATAAATCCGCTAAAAACATTGTATTAAGAATTTTTGTTTGAAAAATTTAGAAATGACAATGTTGAGAATGATGGTTTACTTTTTATCCTAATAGTGGAAGCATAGAATCCTTCTTTTCAATTCTTTTTATACGATTTTGAGTGGGCGAAAGACATATCAAAAGCAAAATTTGATTTCAAATTTTAATAATTTCATAGTTATCTTCTAAGATAATGTATCCTCGTTTCCAATTTAAAAGCGATGTGAAATGTGTATGAACAGCATATAACATTAATTTAAGATAAGTGTATAACAATTTTTTTTGCAATATGTAAATATTTTTGCTGCTTTTTGCAATACATTTTTCTGCATAAAATATAAAATACAAGCATATGTATTATTTTTATAGACCTTTAAATGGTATTGCCCTTTTCAGAATATCATTTAAAAATTATTTATTTGAAAAAGTCTTAAAAGAGAAATAGCTCCTTATCTTTTTCAAGGGAAAAGGAAGAACTTATCTAACATTTTTTGGTTGTTTACTGTAGCTTCGGACGCCTACCCTTGTTTTCTCTCTGGTTTCACTTCAAGTCTTGGTGTTCGGCTACCCGTAATAGGCCATTTCAGGTATGACGTCAAAAAATGAAATCAAGAGAAAATATTTTTCAAATTATATTTTTCTTTTAAAAGATACTCTTGTATTACGATATTGTACATTTCATTTATTTTTATCAAAGCCTTAATTTGCAAATTTTAGAAGTGAGAATCGTAAACCATATAATTCATTCTGTTTTTTTTTTCAAAGTTTAATTGTTTCGTAATAGTTCTGTGCTGGTTTCATTGTTCTATTGTCAGTTTGCAAATTCAGGATTTTTATCAAATAATCACTTTTAATCCTTCCGCTGACCATTCAGTAGCCCAAACGTTTTTGAACCTGCAAGTCGTCATGCCTCAAGCGTGGTATATGGATGATTCTTCAGAGAATCCAAGAAGTGAGCATCATTTAAATCCCCCACAATTCGTGCAAATAGAAAAATTGTATGATCTGTCAGGCGTGGAATATTGGCATGTAAGTTCAATTTTTAAATAAGCATTATGTTATACAATATATAAATGCTATTTGTTACCATGCGATATGGCGTGATTGGTACATACTTAATTGAAATTTTTAATTTTATCATTGCTAGCATTTTGAATTTTTGAAAGTTTTTTGTATTCAATTTCTTTGTCCATATAATGAACTAATTCTTGAAATCTTCTCATTTTAGGAATATCTTTAGTAAAATTTTTTTAAATATTAGTACAATGTCTCCACATTTCATGAAATCTAATTAAAAATAATGGTTTCGCAAACATTGTAATATTCATTTCTTGTCCTTAAACTTAGTTTTAAATGTCATAAAAACTTGCAATATGTAAAGTGCTATTGCAAAGGTAATAATGTTCTTAAATTATTTGAATTCTCACGTTAGGTAGATTCAACATTGCTAACTTTTGATTTTTTTGTGTTGCTATTAATTGAAATGTTAGTCATTTATTAATAAGTGACTGAATTCTTTTCTATACTCTTCATAAATATTTAAAACAAAATAAATTCATAAATTTTCGAAAAAGGTGAAGAAGAAAGCTTAATCACAAGTGAAAAACAATTAAACCTTTTTATGAAATGTAGTATCCTCAGACCCTAGCTTTAGTACGCTCTAATTTTTGAAATCTGAAAGGAACATGACACATATTACATTAAAATGTGTTCATGCGTATCATGTAATGTCTTCTTGTAAGAAAAACTTTTTGTATATGCAAGCGATTCTTTAATTTTATATATCATTTTAAAGCCATACTTTAAAAATAGTTTTTAAAAGCAGAAAATGATGTATTAATATTGTTGTACTTAGGTATATTATCTTAATATTAGGTTTGTATTATTCAAATCGTTTGTTATCAGTGTGATAGTTTTGTATTGTTATTGAAGAAAGGGTGTATAATATATAATTTGGTTTAGTTCCAGAAAAATAAAGTGATGAAATTAATACATACATTCCTTTAAGTCTCTTTTTCTCATCCACTTCGTATTAAACATTAAACAAAATTTCCTATAGTTTCCAAATTAGGAAAAAAAAGACAAATTAAATCTTTATGAATATGTATTATTAAAATGTCTTTTTCTCTAGATTTTTACTGAAATGTCAGCTTTTTTAGGTATTTAAATCGAACAATTCCTTAGTTTTCATGTGTGTGTGTGTGTGTGTACATGTTATAATATTTTTTCTACATCTTCCATTTTAGGTTGATGTTGATAATATTGAAAAAGAGGAACAATTTGCCGAATTGAAGAAAAGCAGAGGATATGATTATGAAGATTTATGTGAAGTTTCAAGGGAGGCGTTACCTGATTATGACGAAAAGGTTAAAATTAAATATTTTTAAACAAGTTTATTTTTAGGATTAAGCCACAGATCACTCACTTTAAAATAAATTATATATCTACTATTAATACATTATTTTCTTTTCATGTGTATTTTATTGGTAGGTATAATGAATTAATTGTATATAAACTTAAGAAGGGGCTGTTAAAATATTGAATTATGTACAATTGCTTTTCATAATTAATCATTATGCTCATTAACTAAGTCCGTGTGACTCATATAGTGTGACTAATATTTCGACACTTACAGTGTACGAAAATTTCTCTCTCTCAATGTCTCAGATACTTTCTATTACACATTAAATGTGATTTTGGTATTTTTTTCTCAGTGTAAGTGTTGCTACTAATGTAATAAGATTGATTCGTTTATCTGATAAACAAATTTTTTCAAAGTAAATTAATTATTTTTTGAAAGATTGTATGATATAATATGCAGTAATGTTTCACTATAGATTGTTGCCACGAAGCATAGTAAGGAAGAAAACCTTGTTGGTTAGAGATTAAAAACAGTTTTAATTATCACTGAAATTTAGCTAAATACCGTGAATCTAGTTTTCTCTTCCTCCTTTCCTAAACCTTTTAATTCTTTTTTTTAAAGAAATTTTCTAAGACCTTCAAAAATAAAAAAAATTGCTTAAAATTTCAAAAATTTCCAGTTTTTTTTATTTTATAAAATCATTGTTCAGTTATTAAAGTAAGAATTGTATTCATTGATCAGTGATGTAAAAAGATAGAAATAGTTTTCATTCCCCCATATGATTCCCCCTGAAAAATGGGAAAAATAAGTTTCAAATAATATTATTTGACCAAATACCATAAGGTTTTCTCTTCAATGCATGAAAATTTTGTCGTGAGCTTTCACCCGCGGGAAGAAAAGACATATTTATACAACCAATACTTTTATTATGACTATCAAATCACTATCTAATATCAGTCTAAGCTAGGGGAGCCGTCAAACTAATTACTAAGTTAAATATCTATAATAATTGATTCAATACTTATCAAGACATCTGAATCCACAGCAATAAAATTCGTTCTTAATAGACACGCCTGATTCTTTTTCCTCAGCTCAGGTAGTGTGAGGTATTATATCTCTAACGTTTTAGATTCAACATGCAACAATCACCAACCTCTCTCCAACTTTCCTCTTCATTTGATTTCAAATAGCAACTCTCACTAAAATAAATCACGGTTCATTTGTAGAAAGTGGTTCTATAAGCATACAACGTTTAAAAGAAATTTTCCCAAGAGGATTTTCTAGAAAATTTCCTAGAGGATTAGCAAGAATCGCGTGAATAGAATCCATTACAGCTTTAAAAAGCTTATTATCCTCATGTAAAGAGAATAACCTTCTCTATAAATGAAAGTGCTATTTTGCTATTTGGATTAAATAATAGATGGAAAAATAACTATAACACTGATCATACTTAAAATATTTCTACCATAAAAAAAATTACCGCGAAAATAGCATTAATTTTTGGTAATTTCCTATCAAGTATTTCAAGTTTTTGCAGCACATAACGGTGAACTCATACATAAAAATAATCAGTAAAAACTCTGGAAGGGCCTTGTGTATCTGCTTGATTCCTGGACATCTGCCCTAGTGAAAAACATGGAAGTGGGAACACACCAACTTATTCTTTATGCATTCATTTGTGTGAGTTGCTTTTATACATGCATAGCAGTAATGCGACACTTGGAGTCTCCCATCTCAAACTTTTTAGTAACTTTTAGCTGAAAAACATCTAAGCATCCTCGTTGGATGAAATTTCAATCTTAGAAACTTGTATAATAGCCCACCAGGAGAAAGTGGAATGAATCGGATTATATATCAATTTGCAAAATATAAAATAATTTGATTAACATTTAAATCTAGAATCAAATTATAGTTGATTTTTAAAGCAGAAACTTAGTCGTTATGTAGATATGTTTAGGAATTATATTCTATTCAAATAAAAAGAGCAAAATAATTGTTTTTTTCTTAATAAAAAGTTGAATGATCATCAACGTTTTGCAAAACTTAGTCATGAAAAAAATGCTCTTCATAAGTTTAAAAATACAACTTATATGTCATTATTATTTTTTGAACTGTATTAGTTAATCCTTTTTTTAACTTAGCAAAAAGCAAACGGACATATTTTTTAAGTTCTTAATTTTTAAAAATCTAAATTTTTTTCAGTTTTACATTCTCTTTTTAATAAAAAAAATTTTAACATTAGATTGCTTATTTGAAATGTGCTATTATACATTTTATTATTTCCATATAGCCGCTACTAGTTTTGTTTCAAAAACATTTTTTTAAGTCAGCAGAGAAAGAATCTTAAGATATGTCTCTATGTTTACATAAGAGGACTTACACATATTTATATATGTGATAATTTCACTGGAATTAAACATGTTACTGGGAAATACAGTCGGACCTCAATATAACGAAGTCACTAAATCCCGGAAAAAGTTCGTTATATGGAAAATTCGTTACATAGAGGTTCATATTTTAATATACTTTATAAACCACATAAAACAAATTTTAAATTCATAAACACTATTACATTAAAAAAAGTAATTATTCACACCTTTTTAAAAAATGATATGTTTATTTTATATATCTTACCCATCAAAAAAAGAAAGAAAAACTGTAAGGAAAACAAGAAAAAAGAATGTCGAACTGTATTTTCAATACTAAGAAAATTTTAAACTAAATTTAACGAATTTTAAGGACATTTTATAATTTAAAGCATATAAGTAATATTAAACATACATTATTTTATTATTCGAACATGGGGACATGGGACAACTTCACTGAGGGTGAAAGATGATGTCGAAGATGTTTCTAGTGAACTGGGCAATGGGGGTTTAAAAGTTGCACTTCTTGGACGAAACGTCCAGAACTCTATTGCTCTCTGCTAGTTAGGATCTAATAAAACCAGTTCAAGGTTTCTGACCACCATAAAATGTGTTAAAGAGTGAATAACTTAAAATTTTTGCAGAAATATTTTTAAAAAAAGGGAGAACACACAAAAATTGAATCACAAAAGAAAAAGCTCGTTATAGAGAGGTTATTTTACGAAGAAAATCGTGAAATGTTCAAGGTTCCAAGAAAAAGCTCGTTACACAGAAAAATTCGCAATATAGAGGTTCGACTGCATTTACCTAGTTGTATGAAACTACTTCATGTAGCAGTTCATGTACAGAAGTAGTTCATGTATAAAACTACTACTATACTTCGACTACAACATATTATTGCGATTTTCGCCGACTAAACGAGGTTTGCGACTTCCTATTCTATGGTGATTTGTCATCTCCATACTATCCCCCCTCTGAATTTGTCGGTCGAATTCGGCAACACCCTGTATATACACGCATATATGTTTGGCTTACATGTCATGCAAAATAATTTCTGTTTTAAGAAATTGTTTAAGCGTACTTTTGACTATGTATTTCAACCCTATTAACTGCATTTCATTTTTTATTTTTTTCAGTAGGTTGAGGAAAATTCTTTTCTGAAGTGATGTAGTTGTCTTGCCGTGCATATGTATTTTATCTTATTTATATGTACGATTTTCAATAATGATATTGAGTGAATTTAACATCTTAATGCATAATTTGGATAAATTGTGATCTAATTTTATGAATTGCATTTTTAATAGATTAAAGCTTTTTCAACTGAACACTTGCATACAGATGAAGAAATACGTTTATTCTTAGCTGGAAGTGGATATTTTGATATTCGAGATAAATATGATAAATGGATCCGAATCAAGGTTTCAAAAGGAGATCTGCTTGTTTTGCCTGCCGGTATTTACCACAGGTTTACTCTGGATATGGGTGTATGTATTAGATCGTTTTAACATTTATCACTTGATTATACATAAAAAACTACTTTTTTGCTATAGAAGTAATTTATTCTTGATTTCATTTCGATGATACTGATCTCCTCTTAATGATAAGTGTTTGCAAGTATTATTTACTTTTTTAATTTGAAACTCAACTTTAACTTACATCTCTTAGTTGTGCACTTATACATTTTTTAAAATGTTACTATCTCTGATATATATTAAGTGAGAATTTTAGTTTTTTTCTCCTTTTATTTATATATTTTAAGGTATCCGACTACCATGATTTTGCAAACCATGAATTTGAAAAAGCGTATAAATGGATAATATTTATATTTATTGTAACTTAGATTAGAAAATGTATATAAAATAGTTTTAAGAATAATATTACAAAAAAAATTATTTAAGTACAATATTTTGACAAAAAATGAACATAGTATGACCCATTTTTAAACTATTCTCCTTTTGTGAAAAAATCTTCTATTATAATAATATTTTGCCTGTATATAGCTCAGACCTCTGTACAGAAGCTTAACTAGAATTTTGGAAATATATTACTTAGAAGTGGGTTTATCCATGTTTTACGACAACAGAGGGGAGATTTCAATTGGTTGTAACTCTGAAAATAATGTGAATTTTTCAAAAATCGTAGGTGAGCCTCTGTACAGATGTCTGAGCTATATACAGGCAAAATATTATTATAATAGAAGCATTTTTCATAAAAGAAGAACATTTTGAAAAAAGGTTATTCTAAGTTAATTTTTTGCCGAAATATTGTATTTAAATAAATTAATTTTTTTGTCAAAATGTTTTTAAAACATTTTTATACATGTATTCTAATTTAAGTGACACTAAATATCATGAAAATTATCCATTTATTCGCTTTTTTAAAATCACGGTTCCGAACGTAGTCGGATACCTTAAGAGTTTTGTCAGTCTTAAAAAGTTTTCTGTCTTGTGAATTATTTACATTTTATAACTTTGTTCCTGAAAATTTTCATTTAAATAAATCAAGGCATTGCTTCTAGTTTAATGTACCTACCTCTATAAAGTCTGAAAGAGTATAATTTATCTTCAAAACCTTTTATAAGTATATTTAAGATACAAATAGTTTTCTTTGTGCAAAAGCTTTCTGATTCCTTAACATGTTTTTTTTAACCCGCGTTTATTTGTTCCTTTCAGAGAAAAGTACATGTTAAGATAATATTCGAAATTCTTAACAGTAAAATGCAATGAATAATTTCTAAAAATCTGCTCCCTTAAAAAAAAAAAAAATTATTTCAAAATACCATTTCCGGTACATTGAATTTCATTACGTTAAAGAAATAAAGTATGTACCCGCACCAGAAATATTTCGGTATCAAAACTATTATATTAGAAATCTAATATTGTTACTCTTTCGTGGTTTACTTCATGTACGTAGGGCCGTATCAGTTAATAGCAATCATGCATCGTGTTCTCCACGTTGCTTTATGTATGCTGACCTTATTAGAAACAATTATACATCTCATGTAGAATATTTTACTTCTGCATTTTTTTCTGATTTTTCACAATAATAGAAAATAATAACTATATAATAATAGTGGTCTTGAAATTTTGTCTATCCATGGAGGACCGCTTAAAACCATAAAGTGTTTCTGGGGAACCCTATCCAAAAAATGTCTCTTAGAAGAATATATCTTAAAATAATTTTGAAAGTAGATCCAAACGTACTGAAGCTACTTTATTTATATATATATATATATATATATATATATATATATATATATATATATATATATATATATATATATATATATATAATGTAATTTTTACTCAATTTATTGTAATTTTTTACTTTTAATTAATTCCTGCTCTAGGTGTCATCTACTCTTGCATTCTGTTTAGTCACTGGAAATGTGTTTGCATTTTTATACACAAACTTTTGAAGTCTAGATCGCTTTCATATTCTGTGTTTGTATACTTTGTTTTTGTTGGCACATACATTGAAAAACACTTTCAACTTAGATACGTTGTTCAGATGGCATTTAAATGCTTAGAACTGCGCTAGCAACTTCTGTGTATTCTGCAAATTTTCAGTATAAAATTTAGAAGCTGTTTCTGCTTAAATTTAATTTTACCAACGAATTGTTGATATGTAGATTATAGTCGCTCCTTTTCCTCAATTGGAAAGTCTTGATTTATCATTTCATGTTTGGTTTTCTTCTCTGGGAAATATTATTTTACAGATTTTTTTTAATTTGCAAATTAAAAAATTGGCTTTATTGTATAATTTTTAACAATGCCGTATAAATTCAATTCATTCCATTCTTCTTAATTTTTCAAAGCATTGAACTAATGTAGGGGTGACCAACCTTTTTGGTAAAAAAAAAGAAAAAAGAATGTCACTATATGATAATAAATCCTCATGCGTGCCACTTTCAACTTTTCCAACTCACAAAAAGATATAAAAAGGTGCAAATGTGTTACTTATTGGCTTATGGGATTTTTACGGAAATAGCATATTTTTTTATGAAGTCTAAGTAGTGAAAATTTTTTAAAAAATGTAATAAATACTTATGTTTCATTATTATTAGACTGTTTACTTTATTTTTAATAAACTTTTTTATGTATAAAATAAAAATAAGAAATTTTAAATAATTAATTCTAATTTATCATTAAACAGTCAGTACTTGCTTAACGTGGCCTTTGAATTCGTAGTTTTTTTTACCAAGTCATCTATATTAGAATTAATTCTTGAAGATGCTAGGAAAATTAGGTTTTCCTAAGTGTATATCAGTTAACTTTTAACGATATTATGATTTTATATTATGTTAGTGAGAGAAAACATTTGTTCATAGATATATGTTGATCCAAAACTACAACAATTCCTGACACCCAAATTGTGTACATTTCGAAAATTGTCTGCAGGCTCAAATTTCCAAAATTCAACATAATTTAAATCGTTTGAGTTGAAATAAGTTCCTTATATTTGCTTTTCAGCCTAGTACGGGGGTGTAGGTTAATAATTTCAAAAAAGGCAAAAGGATTTATGAAAAGATATCAGCATTTTTTATCATTCTGAAAATCATCCAATCAAGTACAGAATGAATCTTTCAACATGAATATTGAATTTTTAAATATATTACAGCTCGGAGTATTATTAACTTTGGTAGATACTTACTGCATTTATTGTAAAACGTGTTAATCTTTTTTCTTAAAAACAGAGACAAAAGATGCAAAAGTGTGTTTACAAAAGATTTATGACCATCTACGGTAGGAAAAGTACAATTTTTTCCCTGTTATCTTAAGTTATTTAAGTGCCCCATAATATCGGTAGAAAAACTCATTTCCATAGCCAGTCTTCCTTCTTGAGTAGCAAACACTCACCTGTGACAAGGTTCATTGCTTTCTTCCAGGTATTTTGAAACCCATTCCCTCGAATTCCAAAATGCACTTTCTCATGAAAGCCAGCTCACACAGCGATGAAGGCGTATTCTTTACATGATAATTTTCAACTGTATTTCATTACATGAAGTGGGTTTAAAATAAATTTTTAAGGTTTTTTTTTGTCTGAGACAACTACATTTTAATAAAATTGTACAAAACATATGTTATTTTTTATTATATTTTCAATTTTTTCAATAAGTCTTCGTGTGCCACTGTTACAACTCCACCGTGCCACAATGTGGCATGCGTGCCGCGGGTTGGCCATCCCTACACTAATGAATATATAATCATTTTGTGGAACCCAGGGTCATAAAGAGCAGACTAATCACAAACTAGGTAGTACATTTAAAGAAAAAACGTTTTAATATTCTTTTACTATATTATAATAAATATAGCAGGAAATTACACTAAAAACATGCTATCCGGCACCAAATTTATTTTATAAATCTCCCTCCCCGTTGGGCATGGTACCCGCGTTGGAAAACACGATTTTAGGTACTCGTGGACATACAAGCTCCATAAAAAAACAAAAATCTGTTTTGTATACACATTTATGGTTTTCTTTTCGAATGTTTTTTTGAAACGTTGAGCCCGTTACCGAACGTTGGGTATGCTTTGTAGAATCCCAGAGTTCCGTGTAACACAGCTGGAGGGGGGGGGACCACTCTTTTATAGTATTAATATAATAGTTATTTTACTATACAATATAAAAGTATTAACTGCATTTAGCTTTTAGAATGTTACATATTTTATATTATATTTGAATTTAACGTTAGTTGCATAGCTTTTATAGGCAAATATATGGTTGACATGGGTTACCCATATGAACCCTGATGATTGCTCGACTTAGAACCCGCATAGAATGTATATATTTATGGCTATATACACCAATATTGGCTGATAGATATATGAGCCTGCATTGAATACTATACAATATCTAACTAGAAAAACACTGTAGAACCACTTGGGTTGATTTATACGAATTTATGAAACCCTATATGGAATCATATGCCTGAATTCTGTAGAATCTGCTTAAGATTTTCATATTTTAAATTATTCAGTCAAACATTGATGGCTTTGCATGGATACTTAATGAACAGTTTGTATGTAGTCCCAACATAAACTACACTCATGGACAAAAAAAGCGCATCAAGAAGGAGACGTCAATATGTAACGAAATTTTACATACGTAATGACTACTTTGATATAAGTAAATGATTGGAAAATCAAAGAAAAAGAATCATTTATATATTTCAGAGAAAAAGACAAAAGAACGGAGGATTTAATAGTATGTTGAACCTACTCTAGCGCGAGTGCACGATGCGATACGATTGGGCAGTGGCGCACACAAGGGGGGTGTCTTAGGGGTCCGGACATCCCCCATAGCTATTGATTTTTTTCGAGTGGTTATAATCTTATGTATATATTACGTAGGATTTAATTATATATTTGTTACGAATAATTAATTTTATTAATTAATTATTTAAGTCAGCTAATTAATTATTTAATAATTAATTTTGTATTGTTTTTGTTCCCGAAAATCGACAAATCAAAAGAACATGGAAAAAGTATTGGAACATGATGCCAAAATGGTGGACTTTTGACCCTGGAACCCCCCTTGAAAAATTTTCCTGTGCGCTACTGCGATTGGGCATTGAAGCATACAAGTTCTGTATGATGTCTTGAGACATTTTGTTCCATTTTTGCTGCAACCTTGCCTCTAGTTCGTTCAAAGTCCTAGGATGCCCAACTCGCCGTCCCAAATTATCCCAGATATGCTCGATTGGAGACAAATCTGGGGATAGGGCAGGCCAAGGAAGGGTAGTAACAGTGCGGAGACAGTCTTGCGACACCCTTGTCGTGTGAGGCCGAGCATTGTCTTGTTAAAAAATGGCTCCTGGGAGTCATTGCATAAGTGGCAAGACATGTGGTTGCAGGATGTCATGGATATACCGCTGAGCTGTCATGGTGCATGGGATCAATACTAGAGGTGACCACGTATTGTAGGCAATGGCACCCCCTACCATCACACCAGCTGTGGGAGTCGCGTGTCGCTGTAAAGCAAAGGCAGGATTGAGGCGTTCATCACGGGGTCTCCACAGACGCGAAGACGATTGTCATCACTGCTGAGATTGAATCTGGATTCGTCGCTAAAGACGACCTGGTTCCCTTCTGCTGCAGTCCAGTTTCCTCATGCGCGGCACCACTCCAAACGTAGGCGTCAAGGGCAGCACACGTAATGGGCGCCGCGATCCCAAATGTCCTTCAGCCAGGCGCCTTCGTATGGTTCGAGAAGACACAGGGGCTCCTAATGAAGGTGCTACATGTGCCTGGATGGCGGCCGATGAAGCAGTTGGATGTATGCGTGCATTTCTTACGATGTAGCGGTCTTCTCGACGACTAGTCTGTCGAGGGTGTCCTGAGCCTGGTCTTCGTTTAAATTCCTCTCTCGGATCCACTGGTCCCAACACTTCCTC
The DNA here is from genome assembly GCA_019973935.1 of Trichonephila clavipes. NCBI lineage: Eukaryota > Metazoa > Arthropoda > Arachnida > Araneae > Nephilidae > Trichonephila > Trichonephila clavipes. The sequence continues at coordinate 563,847 of BMAU01020812.1, forward strand.
ACAACACAGTCAGAGCGGCCTAATTGACGAACTACTCGCCTTGTTGACCATCCAGCTTCCATCATGCCGATGATTCTCCCCCTCTCACTCTGCGACAGCTGCTCATATTGTCTTCAAAAACGGCGTAATGGCATGTCTACCTCAGCTCTTCCTTTGTAAACGATCCAGCACACTCAAACAATCTTTGGTTACCTGTAATCTTTTGTACCTCCTTACGGAGAACGACATTATACGCCCTCTACCGGCTAAACGTAAGGCGTAATCCCGCTGCATTTCTAATCATTTGCATATCTCCCAGGCATGTACCTTCATCCCAAGTTTCGTTACGATCCCGCAATTATTTCTTGGGGTGCTTATTTTTTTTTGTCCATGAGTGTACTTACATAGATCTCAAGTTGATGTTTTCCAGTATTTAGGTTAATATTCAATCGTTTCATAGTCCTTTATAGAATCACTTATGGACGGGGGAATCTGTTTGAACAGTCTAATTAGAATATCCTTGTTTTTAAAGCCTGCACAACCAGAGAAATTTATTTTTATCATATAATGTTTCTCACTGACGTTTATATATAACTTTGTCTAATCATTTATAATCAGAATAACAATTCAAGTTCACTTAGACTGCTCAGTTCCTCCTAATGAAATTCTCACGTTTTCTCCACGCAGGGTAATTTAAATTGGCTTATATAATATCAGATTTGCATAACATGAGTCAATATATATTACTAGTTACTTGAAAATACTCTACATAACATTGAAAATGCAACACCAAAAAGTAGCCAGAAGGTGAAGAAACTCGTCAAATAGAGAGAGGACAAAGAGAAAAATAAGTGACGTTTACTTTGAAATGATACTCGTAACGCACATAGAGAACAATGTCAGCCCAGTTGGTTGTAAGATCACTGGTGATGGTGATACACAAAGTGACATCTCTAAGTGCAGAGCCAATGAGAATACAAATAGCTACCTGAGGAATCACTGTTCATTTCCTTCCAACTATTTCTTAGTTCGTCTTCTGAACACGGCGGTGACAAGACATGCAAGCGGTGTCCAATCACGTTCGATTGTTGAAAGATCATGAGAATTGGTGGCCAAAGAAGCATCTGTATATTTTGATAAGCACGTTGGCTGTTGCGTGCAATGTGTAGTTGGGCGTTATCCTGCTGATAAGGGGCAATGGGCAGCCTCCGAAGGAAGAGGAATGTCACTGGTGACAGCACATTATCCACGCATCGTTGGACCTTCATAGTACTCTGAAAACGAACCAGAAGGGATCTGTTATAGATCAGGAAAGCCCTCCAAAGTGTTATTGCGTTACAGTGTAATTGGGCATTCCACAGAAGAAGCCATATTGAACCTGTCTCCACGTTGGCATCTCATTCATACACATCCTTATCACTAGACAAACGCAAGCGGGACTCGTCATAGAACACGACCTTGTAACATTCCATTGTCCACGTCGCTCTAGCTCAACACTATTGCAAATCAAGTTGTCTGTGCTGTGGGGTTAATAGCTGTCTTTTTATCAGAGGACACGAGTGCAGACCATTAGTAACCAATCGGTGGATAGTGATTTTATTCTATATGGAAGCATCAAGGGTGTCCTACGCATGTTGCAAAAGGGCGGCAGAAGTGGCTTTCGTGACTGCCACCACTTGTTGACGGATGTGTTGATTCACGTGTGCTGTGTTTCTCTACCCCCCTAATATCCCTCAAACTTGGCATATTTCCTTGTTCCAGCCATTTTTGCAACATCCGGTGTACCATAGATGGGACTAGGTAAGAGCTAGCTGAGATTTGACGCATGAATCCTACCTCCCCTTCTTAGTTCAATCCCCATGCCACTTATAAAATCGTGTTTGCTGGAACTGCTTCCGTTGGTGGTGGACTGGTATTCTATGTTATTATGTGTGTCCTCTGATTCAAGAAAAATATTCCATGATGACTTCCCAGGAAGATGTAAAGGCATGGATATTGTCCCTCATTCTGTATTTTTCTTCCCTTATATTCTACTCAGAACCGGAGAAATGTACCGGAGAACTGTACATTTACCATCATTTGCATTACTTAGTAAAGTTTGCGTGAAATTTACATAAATTTCTAGCCACTCTTTCTTGGTGTTGTCTTTACAATGTCACATACTTAATGTAAAATTCCAGTAGAATTTTTTAATGTAAAAGAGATTTTTTTCTCTGAAAATGATGGAGAATTTTGTGTATTATGACTTTTATAAATATTCTGTATTTTTTAAATATATAAATTTTATAAACATATTAAATTTTAATTTTCGGTTAAATTAACAGTGTTTATTTTGAATTAGTATGCAAGGTTTGATCCAATATTTCCTCCAAAATAAGACATCAACAATAAAGTTGTTTTAAATGTTATACATTTGCTTAGCGTTGCACACACACACACACACACACACACACACACACAAATGTAGATATATATATATCTACTTTTTATATTCCATATTAATATGAAACAAAATATAAGAGTATTTTTTTGCTTTTTGCTCTCTACATTTTAAATCTGGAACAAACATTCACATTTCAAAAAGGGGCTGGAAATATTTAACAATTTTAACGTAAATATTGAAATATTATACTTTATACTTTATTGAATTTTGGTTTTCTAATTGCTCCCTACCCCAAGTCAAAGTATGTTTAATCCTAAGTAAGAGATAATAATAAATAAAACACGTATAAGGCCAGTAAAAATTGAAATGAAAATGTATTGATGACTCAAGCACAAAATTATTATACGAATTAATTCATGTATTATTTGTACATTAACATTAAATGAATGGGATGGGATTTGTTCAATTCTCACAACTTATTTACAAATCTAAAAAATAAGTGCGAAATAAATGATGCGGCTACGAGTGTTTCTCAATTTAAATAAAACATTTATTAAGCTATTTACATGGATGCATAAAAAAGGTTAAATATTATCGCGCACGCTCATAGCCGTCCGTTCCCTCCAAACGCATTTAGAGCAATCTTTTTTCTCCCCTTTCGGAGCGCTTTACTTCCCCCTGTTGCCACTCAAGTAAAGAGAAACTAAGCGGCGCTCCTCGGGCCAAACACCTCTTCGCTCCTTGGGTGCTTTCAGGTCGATCCCCCCTTCGCTCTTTGATGCTTTCACAACATTCTCCTACCTTTGAGTTTTCCTGCTGAAAAAAAACTCAAACACAACATATAAAATACAACAGTAAGATTAACAATATCGGTTCAGAATGCTGGTGTTAAAATAAAGCAAAATTTACAGGAAACAAAGCTTTTACAGAATACATTTTAGGCATATGTCAAACGCTTAGGAGAAATTACTTTTCTGCCTCTCCTCGTGTGAATGACAGAATCAGTCAGATCTTTTGGTAAATTAATCTCTAGTTCTTGCAGTTCTAGATTGTAAAGTCTTTGCACAGGTCTGACCAGTTCCCCAGTCTCAGTTTTAACTCGAGTGACTCTAACATGTCCATCTTTTTCAGGAATCAGTTGAATTACTTTAGCAAGAGACCACAGAGTCCGATTCTTTAAACCATTTTCCACCACAACGACTTCTCCCACCATTAAGGGTCTTGATTTACGGTGATGCTGCGTTTGCTCTCTGAGTTGCCCTAGGTACTCAATTCTAAATCTTTTCTTAAGCTGTTCCCGAATGGTTTGAACATGTCTAATCCTCTTATTGATTTCTTGATGATCTAGACCAGGGGTGGCGAACCTTTTTGGGTCAACGTGCCCTTTTTTTCTAAAAAAACGTTTAATGAGTTATAGGCGTGCCATCAAATAATTTTGACTTGTGATTATTGAAGAACTAATAAAACTAAATACGAACAAATCAAAACTCTTTATTTAATACGAAAAAATACATTTTGCACTGTATAGTAGTAAATGTTTTAGTTATACTTGTAATTTAAATTAAAATAACATTAGTGTGATTTCTGCTGTTGTAGATTAGATGACAAATAACTTATATCAGGATTATAAGATGTTACTTTTAGTAGAATGCATGCTGAATTAGAGTCGTCTGTTAAACGGTTTTTAAGCGAGTCCTTGATGTTATTTATCTCTGAAAATAATGACTCGCAGGCATAGGTAGATGAAAATATAGTTAAAATAGCATACACCAACTTCTTCAAACAGTTAAATGCGTCTGGAATAGAATTCCATGTTTCCAAAATTTCGTTACTGGTATTTTTACTTATATTGCTTGTCAATCTTTCTGCTTCAATCAATTCCAACTTTTTCCTTGTTTCAATAAACTTTTTAATCCATGTTGAACTAGACTGGAAATCAATCAGTTGCATTTCAAGTTCTTCAATTTCCAACCAATCGAATTGAGACAAGTTCAGTTTATCAAACGAAATCACATCAGGGTACATAATAAATTTGAACGTTTCCGATAATTCCTTGAACTGAGAAAATCTCGCTGAAAATTCTTTGATTAAAGAATCATTTAGGGAAATAAATTCGTCAATAACTATTTCTTCACCTCTTTTCTCATGGGCATCTAAATCTTTGATATTTTTTTTCAAGCTTGGGAAGTACTTGTAGTTTTTTGTAATAATGTCGTTTCTGAAAACATATAGTTTAGCTTCAAAAGCGCGAATGAGATCCATTATGACGACAACTGTTTTATTCGAGCCTTGAAGCTTTATGTTCAATTCATTGAAATGTTGGCATATGTCTGTAAAAAACATCAATTTTAAAAGCCACATAATATCTATCAACTGTGGGTATTGTTCAATTTTGCTCTCATTTTGTAGAAACAGTCTGATTTCTTCCAAGCAATCAACAAATCTTTGAAGTACGTTCCCGCGGCTCAACCAGCGAACATTGTTATACATTATTAAGCCATTATACACCGAATTCACTTCATCCAACAAAGCATCAAACTTTCGTTTATTTAAAGCCTGTGACGATATGAGGTTGACTATTTTTGTGACTAAAGTTATTACATTATCAAGAGATGTTAAACCACTCTTTGCACATAAGGCTTGTTGGTGAAGAATGCAGTGGCATTCAAGAATAGAATGTCCTACGTTTGTTTTAAATAAAGAAATGAAACCATTTTTTCGCCTACCATATTTGCAGCACCATCAGTGGTTACTGAAACAACTTTTTTCAAATCAATTTCTTTCTCAGCAAGCGAATTTCTTACTGCCGTACAAATATCTGTGCCCTTTGTAGTTGTTAACAACGATGTTATCGCAATTAATTCTTCCTTAATGATGTTTCCTACACAATATCGAGCAAAGACAGCTAAACATGCCGATTTAGTAATGTCAATAGTGGTAACGAACATTACTCAAATGCTGCGGTAGAAAGAGATGTAATAAGTTCAAATGCACTGCCCGGAATACAGCACAAGTGAATAATACTACCCAGCCCTTACGTTTATCTTTTAAATGAAGTGGGCCTGCAAGATCAACTCCTACAACTTGAAATATTTTAGAGTTGCTTACCCTATCTTTCGGTAAAGAAGATGGTACCACTCCCGTTTTTTGAGCCGAAAATCTTTTGCACCTAGTGTATTTTTGTATTATTTGTCTAATTAATTTTCGCGCTTTTAAAATCCAAAAACTTTCTCGCAAATGATTCATTACAATAGATACACCTGCATGCATAAGTTCCTCATGTTTACGCACGATCATCAAATGAACAACTGGGTGTTCGTTAGGTAAAATGATAGGAAACTTAAAATTGTCTGTATCTTCTCAAAAACTAAGTTTTGTTCTAGCACGCAAAATCTGGCAAGTTTAAGTCGTTTTTAACAGAAGCCGCAAGTCGGGTTCCCAAAACACATGCTAATAATTCCAAACGGGGGATAAAAATATCTTTTAAAGGGGCTACTCTCTCGCTTTTGCCTGTATCAGTTTCACAAAAACATTTTCTTCATATTCTACCCTCAAAAATACGCAAGCGGCATACGCTTTTTTACTAGCGTCACTAAACACATGCAATGTTAGCCGTTTAATTCCATTAGAGCTCAAATTCAAACATCGAGGTATTTTAATACCTGCAAGTATATAGGGAGTTGCTCTAACCACTTTTTAACTTGATTTAAAATATCTTCTGGGAGACTTTCATCCCATTTTAATTTTAATTTCCAAATTTCCTGTAAAATTAATTTTGGTTTTAAAGTCACAGGAGCCGTAAAACCGATCGGATCAAATATATGATTAGCTATGGGTAACAACGACCTTTTAGTTATAGCCTTACCTTCATTTTTCTGACAGTTAATATTACATGATAAACAATCATCTTTGAGATTCCAAATTAATCCTAAAAAATTAATTTTTCTTTTTTTTAATTCATTTATCCAAGGACCATGTCTGATACTCGGAACATCATTACATATAATTTCTTGGTCATACACATTTAGATTACAAGTATAATAATTATCAATATCAGTTAAACAAATATTATAACATTTATGCCTATACATTTTTGTTTTTGAACCACCAAATAAAGAATGAACAAACTCTTCTTCTCCTTCATATTTAAATCCTAAATTTTCAGCAGTGGATTTTAAACTATAAGATTTTTGAGATCCGGTGTCAATTAAAGCTCTTACTAAACTCTTATGGTTTCCGTTTTGCAACACAACCACAAGAGTCTGTAAGAGAACTTCAGAAGTGCAAGCTTGATTAGCCAAAACATTAGAGCTAGATGAACTAGCAGTCGTGCTATTCTCAATACTTGCACTTTCGGTTTCCAAACCCGTTCTCAAAGGCAATTTAGAGCATAATACAGCATAATGTCGTTTATTAAATATATTATACATTTAACATCTGATCTACATGAATGTGACATGGGACCCTTTTTTAAACAAATATAACACACGCCTCTCTTAATAACAGCATTCTTCTTAACTTCATATAACATAGAAGCTGCTTCACAGCAATTTTCAGAGGCATGCGTTTTTTCACAAAACATACAATTATTATTAATATTCTTAAATTTAAAGTCTTTCCTATTTTTAAAGTTACTATTAAATAAATCTGCAGCAGTTGCAGTGGTGGAAAGATTTCCTAATTTTTTCTTATAATTAGATTTCTCAGAATCAAAACTATTCCTAACAAGTTTTATTCTGTCTTCACTCGATACTTCTATCGATAAAAATTTCATAAGAGAATCAAAGTCTTTCTTACCTGATTCATCTGATGAATAGCCTACGTATCTCTCCCAGGCGCGCCGAATTTCAGCAGGAAGACAGGATTCCATCAGCGGGAACAACATGGCAGCATATTTCCCTTTGGTGACTCCCAAGGACTCTAAGGCGCGTAGCTGGGCCTCAATCTTGTCATACAGCGAAGACAAATTGACTTTCTTGACTTCTGTATTTTGTAGGACAAGCTTTAAAAGTTCGCGGGCGTAGACTTGAATCAAAACATCCTCTTGTCCGAATCGCATTCTCATGTATTCAAAAGCCTTTCTGTAGTTTTCAGGGGTCACCGGAAAACTTTCAACTATACCCCTGGCCCGGGATTTTGGAGATGTTGCCTGGATAAGGTACTGGAACTTGTCTCCATCATCAATGATCTCATCTTCATGAATTCTCTTGAACTGGCTGTGGAATCGCAGCCAATCCGTCAACTCTCCAGAAAACTGCGGGAACTGAATCTTGGGAAGACGCAGAGATGAAGACGAAGATGTGACCAGGCTGTGGTTGTCCTTCTGTCCCAAAACATCTGTCTTCATGATGTTTTTCACGCGGACTTGCCAGGCAATCATTTTTTCTGTATAGCCTTCTATGGCTTTAAATTCAATATTGTACGCTTCTTGCGTACAGTTTGTCTCGATCATTAATTCTAGAATGTCCTCGTCGATTTTCTTCAGCTTAACGCCTTTTACATCAAGCATTTCAAAAGCCGTTTCTACGGCATTCTTATCTACAGGATTAATTTCGATAATTTCCTGAAGATGATTTACAGCCTTCGTGAAGGCTGTCCTCAACGGCGTGCGTCTCAATTTTAAAGCATCCATGTTCGACTTTCTTATATTCAAAAATGCTTTTCTAACACTCGTAGCCCACCCGGGGGTGCCAGAAAATGTTCAATTCTCACAACTTATTTACAAATCTATAAACTAAGTGCGAAATAAATGATGTGGCTACGAGTGTTTCTCAAATTAAATAAAACATTTATCAAGCTATTTACATGGATGTATAAAAAAGGTTTTATTCGCGCATGCTCATAGCCGTCCGTTCCCTCCAAACGCATCTAGAGCAATCTTTTTTCTCCCCTTTCTTTTCTTTTTCTTTTTTCTCCACTTTACCTCTCCCTGTTGCCACTCAAGTAAAGAGAAACTAAGTGGCGCTCCTCGGGTCAAACACCTCTTCGCTCCTTGGGTGCTTTCAGGTCGATCACCCCTTCGCTCTTTGATGCTTTCACAACAGGATTTTCTCAGTTCTTGGAATCATATTGACTGCTCGGTGTTCCTTTCCTTCATTGAAAGCAGAGCTTCAGAGCACTGAATACAGAGCTTCATACAAATAAGAAGTCGAAAATGTGAAATTAAAATCTCCGCTGAATTGAATCACTTAGAAGGGGATATCCATATTTAATTATAAATCAAAATATCTTTTGAATTCTATTCTGCAAAAAAAAAAAAAAAAAAAAAAAAAAAAAGAATATGAGAAAAAAAATGAAAAAAAAAAAATAATATTAATAAATATATATATATATATATATATATATATATATATATATATATTTCTCGTGTAGAGAGAGTAGTATCCGTTGCAATCTTTCTCGCACTATAGCATAAAGAAAAAATACAGAAGAAAATCTTTAAAAAAATTATTTAGAAGCAGACAAATTCCCTTTTTATTGTAATATTCGGAGGTTTTGTTCTTTGGAAGAAATTAGTAGATTTAATAATTCTTAACACACACACAAACTTTTCCCCCTACAGTGACTCGAAAATATAAATTTGATCTTTTTCACTTCACCCTAACAATCTATCTAGATCAGTGACTCCAATCTTTTTATCTCCGCACACACACACACACACACAGATAATTGTTGATAATTTGATAATTGTTGTACCGCAGTTCACTGAGAAGGGGGGGGATGCTGATTGTTTATATATTTTAGATTGCTTTTATTCAATATTTTTAATTTAATTTTATTCAAACGTGCCTTCAGAATAAAATACAGTCACACTAAAAATTTAATGTAAAGTGATTTAACCGGGAATATAAAGTGATTTCTGTAAAAAGTCACACAAACCCGAGAGAAATACACTATAGTGAATAAAATAGACTTAATTTAAAATTCCCTGTGCGGCCCTGTACTACTTGAACCACGGATCGGGAGTTGGGAACCACTGATGTGGATGACATCTGGGATCAGGATATTGAAGTGCTTAGATAAGATGTTTATTTTATAATTTTTGCTCGGGGGGGTATGTAGAATTTATTTCAGTTTATGAATAATTTTTACAACTTGAAGAAATAAGTTGTAAAGAAAATTATTTAAGAGCATATACACAAAGTTTGAAATTCATAATATTCGAAAATTCAAATACTTATGTGCCTGAATTTATGTTGTGTATCTACGTTAACGCACTTAAAAATATAAATATGAAATTAATTTAAGCATGCCTTGAGTAAATCATTAATCATTTCGGTAATGATTTGAAGGTACGGTAAGAATAACATATTTTGAATTTCTCCTTTTCATTAAAGAAAATTATGCAATTTTTAAAAATATTTTAACCAAATATTTTTCTAAAATTTGTTCAATTACATAATTTCCCTTTTTTTTTAGAACTACATAAAAGTATTGAGGCTCTTCTGTAGAAATCCTGTATGGAAAGCTTACGATCGTCCTGCTGATGACAACCCAGGCAGAATTAAATATTTGAATACTGTCGCTGCTTCAGCATAATTACAGTGTAATTGGCAAAAAAAAAGAAAAATATTACTCTTACATTCTCGTATTTGATTCTATCAAAATACATTCTACGTTGTGCATTCTTATTAAAAATAAAATGTTATTCAGTTAAATGTGTGTGTGTGCGTATATATTTCAATTGAACTTTTAAATGCAAATATTATATATGACAAAATAGATAAAATTCTGTTCAACAGGGCTTTTCCAAATTTCAAATATATTGCTTAGTTTTTTCCTTCTTATTTGAAGAAAAGACTTTTAATTAATATTTATATAACATCTTCCAATTTAATTTTACAAAAAAAAATCATTTTCTTTGAAATCAATAACTTTACCGCATACAGACATTGAAGTCCTAGTACATTTTTTTATTACAAATTTTCTTTAAAATTCTAGTTTTAGATTTTATTTATGAACTTAGATATAGACCATTTCATGTTGTAAAATTCAATGAAGTACTTTATTCATTAATATGAAAATAAGTTTCTTATTCCCTCTGTTTTATTCTTTCAGATGGGATTGTAGGAATTTGGGGTCTTTTGTTAGTTGGGAACAACTATATTTTATTGTGAGCAGCTCTCTGAATTTCGTATAGAATGTTTATCTTTATTAAATTTTGATGAGTATTTGGAGATCAGATGTTAAATAAAATTGTTGAAAAACGTGTATTGTCTGTAATTCTTCTAATCATTTCATTTATTAATAATTTTATGCATTAGCTATTAATCGTTTAACTCCTTTTTATTGAATTTTTCCCCCTGTAATTTCTATCGACTAATAATCTACTGCAAGTATTATCTCTCTTTACATTCACTAAAATTAATATCTTCATGTGGCCTCGTGTGGAAGTTTCTTGAACGAAATACCTTCTCAGGATTGGTCTTAGTCATCGGTTCAGGGTTCTAAATCGCAAGGTATTATCTATTTACGCATAGTTCGGAAGACTTTCGGGAGAGAAAACTCAAGTTGTCGGAGACACGAGATAACGAAGGCATCAGGGAGCCATTTACTATTATCGTGATACCACCACCTCGTGTTGGCTGAGGTGGAAGTCTCTTTCATTAATCAGATACTCGGGGGATCCAAACGCAGTTGAGGTTGAGAATTCATTAAATCAGACTCGAAAGGAAAACAAACTATTCGCAATAAATCCCTTTTATTTATCGAGAGTCAAACCTGATTTCGGGATATGTAGATTAGGTAATCTATTAGTAATAAATAATATATACTTATCTTTAATGGGATGGAATACCTCAGATGTCTCAGAAACTCACCCACTGGAAATCTTTTAATAATAAGCGGCTCTAATTCCGGATGATAATTCAGGAACAATTGTTTACAATTCAGGCGCAACTAGTGCGGCAACATGGTCCACATTATCCCCATTCTCTACCTCACTGATTAATTATATGCTATTCAGCTGTGACATTTACTTGTGGCGTTGAGTTGTTCTATCTCAAAGTGCCAGTTTGGCTGAATAGAAAAAAACTCATTTAATGAGAATTGACTTCGTGAATAGCTTATTGTTACAAGCCAGATTATTATCTTCTACTTTCTGTTCTATTATATTCAAATACATTCTGACAGTCCTGCTTTGCACACTTATTACAGATAAAGGCATTTCTCTTATTTATTTCAGTGCCGATTTAAGCACATTTCGGACCCTGAGTGCGTTAGATCTACGGGCTCCTTTAAAACTCTAGGATCCAAGGACGGGCTCTTCGATCCAGCTTATCTGGGCCCCAAACACCCAATGGAAAAACCTGCACTGCTTCAGGGACATTTTAGATAAATATACCCGTTTTTGAACTATCAGACTTGAAATTTTGTAGGCAGGCTCCTTTCATGTAGCAGAGATCCGCTACAAAGGAGAGGTTTTGAGGAAATCAATACCCTAAGGCAAATGTGAGGGGTTAAGGGGCGTTATAGATAAAATTCCTGTTTTAGAACTGTTAGACCAACATACTAGAAACGGCAGGCGTGTTTCTTTTTTGTTGAACAGAAATCCGCTAAGAACGGATTGTATGGATCGTAACAGGGCGTTTTGATAACAAAATTCTCGTTTTCCAACTAAAAGACTTACATTAGTGAAATTAGGTATCCAAGTTTCTTTTGTTGAATTGATATCCACTAAGAACGGGTCTTTTGGAAATCGATTCTCAAACGGGGGTTTTTGATAAAAAAATATTTCTCTTTTAAACTATTAGATTTAGACTTGAAATTTGGCAAGCATGTATATTGTATTGAGTAGAGAACCACACTAAAAATGATCTTTGCGGAAATCCACCTTGGAAGAGGGGGTTACGGGAACTTAAAAGGTAATTTTCCTTCAATTTTAGAAAGTATTATTTAAAATTACTGCCCTTTTAAATAAGAATGTTTTTCATTACAATCAAAAGTTTAATGATATAGGACATAGATATCAATAATTTATATATATATAAACAGTATATATTCATACAGCATCATGAAATACCTAGCGAAGTTGGCGGGTAACCGCTAATACCAACAGAAATTAGAATTTGCAAGTCGTTTTGGAGATTTATTGTCAGTAGTCGATTGCACAATTTCTCCGAAAAAGGGCCCCGGGGATACGGGGCCCACTCAGAACTAGCTACGCCAGTGTGTGTGTGTGTGTGACCCAGACTGATATTTTTCTTTAAAAATCAACTATACTGAATTAAATCTCTCTTCTACAAATAACTTCATACGAAACGGAAACAGAAAAGTATTAGTGAACATTAAAACAGGAAATCAAGAAGCAATGCGCATGTAATGATGATAATTTTGTGATTGACTTTAAATCAGAAAATATTGATAAGTTGGTTGCAGGTACAAAATGAATGACGATACATGGAACCAAAATAAACCAATGTTTTTTTTCGGGGTTCAGTTCCGATTTTCGTTTCAACCAAAATAACGGGTTTTTTTCCGGTTTTCGGTTCGATTCCGGTTCGAAGATCTGATCAAAACTGTGAGCTCATCGCCTATAAGCCGCTGTGTTATTCCAATGTAGGAAGTATTAATACAAATAAACAAATACATATCATAGACTCCTCAACACTTTGGAAATCTCTACATCTTATATTTTTATATAGTAGTTAATAACAGATAAACAATCCCCAAATATCATTCTCTGACACGAATTTCAACATCTTGTGGCACTATAAAAAAAATTTGTTTCCTTTTTTCTTCCGCTCCCAATTAAAGAATAATTTAAGATTATTTTCTCTCAAATGATTTTAAATTAATTTTCAAAAAAAAATATTATAAAACACAAAAAATTGGGGTGTAATTTAATCATAATTTAGTTTATAAAAAATCTTGAAAAAGTAGAACTGGGATTTTTTGAATTCAAACAATAAAGGTTGATTTTTAGATTACTATCTCAAAGTAATTGATTTTATGCGTTTCCCTTTCTTAAAAATGATTTAAAATATTTTTTAAAAATGAAATAAACAAAAGAACCGTGTCTCCCATGGACAATGATATTTGAAACTTTACTTTTTCATTTTGTAAGTACGTTTAAAAAGCAATATTTCTGCTTGCAGTGGCGTAACGGAGAATATTAGGGCGCCCCTGGAAAATCGTGTTTTGGGTCCCAAGCCGGATCTTACAAAGGATTGCAAAACCATACTTGCTTGGCGTCACTTAGGCTTTGGGCCCCCTAGAATCCTCCCCCCTCCCCCGCGATGTGGGGGTTGCGGAGTTGTACATTACGCCACAGTCTGCAGGATTGTGAAAGGGTGTGGTTTTCATTAAACGCGATTCCAAAGATAATTTTAATTCGGGAAGGCAGTGTTCACACACACATTTTAGAAACGATTCGAAGAGTGATTCACTCTGTCGGGATTTACAATCTTAATTTTCACCCTATATTTGCGTTTTCACTTATTATTTTCGAGTATTTTTTCCAGCTATAGAAATCTGATATCCGATTAACAAGTTCAAAAATTTAAATTAACGCTGCCCTAGAAACTACGTGAGGGGTATTAGCGGTGCACACCTCATAATTGTAAATCTTGGTCAAGAGATGGGGCCAACACCTCAGTTGTTACCTCCCTCTCCTTTTTTTCCACTCTCCTGCACGTGAAGATTTTGAGGCTTGGTTAATTTATTTTGCTGAAATTTAACACCTTAAATCAAGTTTGCAATAAAACAACAATATTTAGTTCAGCATCAATTCCGGACACCTTTAAAAAAGTGTGTCTTCCGAAGGGTTGAGCGGCAGTGGTAGCCGAGTGTTCATGATCGCGAACTCGTAGGCGGCTTTACTTCTCTCGCGTCATGGGTTCAAATCTTGATACCACTGAAGACACGCTGAGAAGAGGGGTTGATACACGTTAAATCTGTCCAGGTTGAAAGTTCTCATGTTGGCGTGGCATGGAAATTTGGAGAGTGGGATATCAGTTCAGGTGTTGTGCTCGTCTGTCAATCAATTGGATTAGTTGCATTCTGAAGCTACTTGAGAGCTGGAGGTGAAATGTTCAAGGGCACAGAGCTCACCCTAAAAATACTAAATGATCTTTTAATAGCCAATGTGTTACTTTGATGCATAAGCTGTACTATTTTTAAGTTTCATTAAAATCCATTCAGTTGTTTTTGCGTGAAGCACTACCAAACATCCTCACAAACTTTCACGTTTATAACATATATCTTGATTGCGTCACAACTTTTTTAAGCTGTTTTACTTGATAACTAAATGCAAAAACTCTGTTAACCTATAACGCCTGTTGATAAAAATTTCAGGAATCATGAATATTCAAATGGTGAACGCTATACTATTTTTAAGCTATACTATTGTAAAGTTTCATTAAAATCCATTCAGTTGTTTTTGCGTGAAAGACTACCAAACATCCTCACAAACTTTCACGTTCATAACATATATCTTGATTGCGTCACAACTTTTTTAAGCTGTTTTACTTGATAACTAAATGCAAAAACTCTGTTAACCTATAACGCCTGTTGATAAAAATTTCAGGAATCATGAATATTCAAATGGTGAACGCTATACTATTTTTAAGCTATACTATTGTAAAGTTTCATTAAAATCCATTCAGTTGTTTTTGCGTGAAAGACTACCAAACATCCTCACAAACTTTCACGTTTATAACATATATCTTGATTGCGTCACAACTTTTTTAAGCTATTTTACTTGATAACTAAATGCAAAAACTCTGTTAACCTATAACGCCTGTTGATAAAAATTTCAGGAATCATGAATATTCAAATGGTGAACGCTATACTATTTTTAAGCTATACTATTGTAAAGTTTCATTAAAATCCATTCAGTTGTTTTTGCGTGAAAGACTACCAAACATCCTCACAAACTTTCACGTTCATAACATATATCTTGATTGCGTCACAACTTTTTTAAGCTGTTTTACTTGATAACTAAATGCAAAAACTCTGTTAACCTATAACGCCTGTTGATAAAAATTTCAGGAATCATGAATATTCAAATGGTGAACGCTATACTATTTTTAAGCTATACTATTGTAAAGTTTCATTAAAATCCATTCAGTTGTTTTTGCGTGAAAGACTACCAAACATCCTCACAAACTTTCACGTTTATAACATATATCTTGATTGCGTCACAACTTTTTTAAGCTATTTTACTTGATAACTAAATGCAAAAACTCTGTTAACCTATAACGCCTGTTGATAAAAATTTCAGGAATCATGAATATTCAAATGGTGAACGCTATACTATTTTTAAGCTATACTATTGTAAAGTTTCATTAAAATCCATTCAGTTGTTTTTGCGTGAAAGACTACCAAACATCTCCTCACAAACTTTCACGTTTATAACATATATCTTGATTGCGTCACAACTTTTTAAAGCTATTTTACTTGATAACTAAATGCAAAAACTCTGTTAACCTATAACGCCTGTTGATAAAAATTCCAGGAATCATGAATATTCAAATGGTGAACGCAGATTTTTTTCTGCCTACTATTTGCGTGCTTTGCTACAAAAACCCCGCTATCTTAAGTAGTTTTAATTCAAAACTAATTAATTCTAGCATGCTGAACACTTAAATAATAATAAACAAATTCATAAAATTTTGTTAGAAAAAAAATTACATTTCTATTAAATTTTTCCTTTGTTCTATGTTTTGTTAAGGGTGAACGCAAACTTTTTCTAGCTAGTGTAAAAAAAATGATTCCTCCACTGAAATCGTTCCAGACTTAGAAGAGGGAGACACTGTTGAAAATAAATATTTTATATGTACAGACACAAAAACATTTGGGAAGAACGTAATTTTAAAGGAGACAACTGGTAAACATCTTATCCACACATTTTCAGATGAACTTTTTTTTAAAAAAAAACTATTACTGGAACAATAAAAGAGGATAAAATATAGAAATTCCAAAATTTTTGAAGTTATAGAATAGAGAAGCTTTTACTCCTATTTATTTATTTTTAAAAAGATACAGTTTAAAAAAAATTAAGAACCAGTGAAATCATCGCACTCACTTACGACGAGTTTAAAGGAGTGTATAAGCAATGTACTGAATGCCCTTATAAAAAGAACAAAAAAACTAAATTTACGTGTGAAAAATGTAATAAACATATTGTATTTCCTACTTTTCTTCCTTTTTAACTTTTGCATACAAATTTTACGATAAAAAAACAGAGTGTAAACACTCTTGGGTAGGAGATACCCTGCGCGAGAGCTTTCGGTCATTTTTTTCGCGCGAGTGATGCCGGGTTAAGAAAAAAATATCTAACAATGTTTTTGATTTTATTACTGCTTAGAACAGTAACTTACACGCGCACTTATAAGAGGTTCGCGAAACATTTGTTGGTTGTACGTAAAGAACAAATGATAAATAAAACTATTCTTTATATTTTATTCTTTTCATTTAGAAAATATTAGCTATGAATACACTTTTTTCCTTTTATAATCATGTTTTTTCTAAGTTATTTAAGATAAAAAAAAATTATAGCTTTTTCCTTCCATCTTTTTTTATCCCTCAGGGGAAAAAATTATAAGGAAATGGATGAACGGGGTACGATTTAAACGTACGTAACACCTTCTTTTGCAGTTAATCAACTTTTCAGAACTTTGTTGGAAAATGAATCGAATACATTTTTCCCCCGAACTTTTTTTCCTCTATTTTCCGTATTTGCGTTAAATCATCTGTATGTGAATTAGTTTCGCGAAATAACGAATACTTCACTCGATTCTTATATCTTGTAACAGTTTTGGGTCCATTTTTGGCTGTATAAAAACGGGTTTTTTTCTATTCTTTTTTTATTCTTAAATTGCTGAAAATATATAGTATTAAGATATATTTTTTGTATCTCTAAAAATATATGTATAAACGAGCTAATGGATCTGATTATTTGGAATTTGTAAGGCATTTTATAATTACTAAATTAAAAAGGAAAATTAAAGTAATAAAATACGTTTTACAACGTCCGTGTCAGCATTGATTACTTATTAGTGGTTTATAAAACATCAAAATTCATTCATTCTCATAAAAATGTGTGTATTGTATTAGAAGAAATTCAAAAATGAACTCCTCAGGTGTTGTACGCACCGGTTTGCAATAAATTTTAGGTAACATGATATATACATATATGATTCACATTGATGTATACATATATGAGAGAATGAGAGAGACGTTACGGTTGTTCTAACTGACGAGATTTAAAAAAATCGAATTCATAGCATCTAACAGACAGAAACTGGCCGCCACACACTGAGAGTTAGTATTGAGACAGGACTTGCTTGGGAAAACAACTAGAAAAAAAATTGTTTTGTCTTCCCCAGAGAAATTCGCATGACTACTCTCCCCCCTCCCTCTTATCGGAAAAGATGCGCCTTTTTCTTTTTACCGAAACGAAACGAAAATTAGATTTATCTGGCGCCAGAGGCAATCGCTTATTCCCAGAAAAGGGTGAAAAAAGAAAACCGTAAGGCGTACCTGCCGAAGGGAGGAAAGCAGCCACCCGGAGCGAACCAAACTGGACATCCATGGGGGGAGGGCAAGAATGGAAGAGCGTAGGAAGGACAGCCAACACTCTGCAGCCTTAGAGAAGTGGGGGAAACAGACGGCGCAAAGCTTTTGACAATTCTCTTTTTACCATGTTTTTATAAACTCGCTTTCTTGTATGTCTGTCCGGGTGGAACTTAGTAATTGAGATTTTAAACTAACTTCTCTCTAGAGCAGAGGTTCCCTTAGGAAAGTTTCGGAACCTCTGCTCTAGCTCTTCGGCCCAGTCTAGACCCCCTTGCCATGTTTTTCGTACATGGGTATAGACCCTTACTTACCTAATATTAAATTTCTGCACATTGATCAACTTAAATATCTTTTTGGCAGCTGGTACAGAGCTACTTACTGTAAAATATTAACATTTCCAACTGTAGTGTAGTGTTTAAAACTTAAGAAAAACATGTTAATTAATTTTAAATTTAAATTTAATACACATAAAATAATTGAGCAATAAACAAAAATCCTTCTAACAGGAGGGATGAATCTGGCACTTCAGTAACAATTTTTCAACATTTAGTACCAACCTTGCCGAGTTTAACCTTAAATTTCTTTAAAAACTCCTTTAAAATTTTTAGTAGCGTGTGTGTCCAGTCTTTTTTTTTTTTGTCTACTATAGTCAAAGCATTCCCAGACCTAGATTCAAAATCTGAATAGAGGGCATTTAAATGAACGCAGGTTCAAAAATATTATTCTGGCAGATCGTCTGTGACAAAATGAGAAACTGGGAAAATTCGAGACGTCCAATATTATACTCCTTTACCTTAATTCTGGCAAGAAAAACTGAAATGATGGTCTTTGTTTTAATAAAATGTAGGCTATGACCTTGTAACTGTGCAAATTAACCTATTTAAATTTAGTTCATAAATCTCTGTTAAATAAATTAAATCTGGTTTCCCTTTGATTACACTTTCTTTTAAAATTTAAGTCACGATGTGGCTAAATGAGTCTTTATCGTAGACCCCCATTTACACCTCATAGACTCCTAAATTATTTTTTCACTTACGTGGACCCTTTGCAAGTCGTCATAGACCCCTGGGGGTCTATATAGACCACTTTAGGAATCACTGGTTTAACACATTATGGTTCTTTATCTTTAATTTTAATTATTAAACTTGAAATTATGATCTTTTTAGTTTTATACAATGTTCAGTTTTATTTTAAATTTGTTTTTAAATGATTTTATGCACATATATAGTAATGCATTTAAAAAAAATGATCAAATACGACAGTTTTTCTTTTTTTTAAAGAATCAAAACCCTCGATTTTTTTCTTTTGTTACTAATTTAGCGTTTGCTATAACGCGATTTATCACAACGCGGTATTTTCAAGGAACCTCCTTGTAGAAGGTGATCTTGTACTGTAAGAGTTTGATTTCATCATTCATTTGCATTCCCTTCATCCATCTTAAAAGCTTCTCAATAAGTGCAGAGACATTTTAATGCAAGAAAAATAGAATGAACTTCATGTGAATATTCTATATAATATGTTACATTTATATAGTCTATATCAGTGATTCCCGAAGTGGTCTATATCGATCCCCAAGGGTCTATGACGACCTGCACGGGGTTCATGTCAGCGAAAAATTAATTTGGGGGTCCATGAAGTGTAAATTGGGGTCTATGAAAGTGGCTCTCATTAAACCAGATCGTGAGTTAAATTTTAAAAGAAAATTTATAAACAAGTGGAAACCAGATTTTATCTATTTAACATATTCATTTGCTAAATTCAATGAGGTTAATTTGCAGTTACAAAGCGTCAGCATATATTTTATTAAAACAAGGACTATCATTTCAGCGTTTCTTCTTAGAATTAAGCTAAAGGAGTATAATATTGGACATCGCGAATTTTTCTAGTTTCTCAATTGGTCAATCTGCCAGAAAAATGACGTTTTAACCTACATTCAACATTTAAATGTCCCTTGATAAGATTTTGAAACTAGGTTTGAGAATGCTTTGACTATTATAATTACCACAATAGGCAATGAGTTCATATGGTCACATTGAAAAAAAAATGTCATATTACAAGAGGAACTGATTAGAATAGGCAGTAACAGAGATCTTAAAGTAAACCCTACCAGCTATTTATCCCGAATTATGGAGTATTGTGAGAAAAATTTTTATTGCGCTCTTCCTAGTGATACGGAGTTTCAGCGTAGTTTCCAAATTCCAAAATAAAAAAAAATATATTGAACATTACTAACCAACGAGATTTTTGGTTAAACCTGACAAGATTGATGCCAAATGTTGAAAATTTGTTCCTGAGGCACTAGATTCATCCCTCTTATTCTAAAAATATATTTATTGATCATTTATTTTACGAATTAATTAAATTTTAATTTAATTAACATGTGTTTCTTAAATTTTTGAAACACTATATTTACTTCACTATAGTTAAGAAGAATTCTTTTAAAATAAGTAGCTCTATACCAGCTATCAAAAGACATTTAAGTTGCTAAATTTGCAAAAAATCAGTATTACGTAATCTGGGGTCTACCCAAAACAGAAAACCATGGTAAGGGGTCTACGAGACAAAAAGTTTGGGAACCTTTGGTCTATATGATTCAAAAAATCTGCAAAATAGATATTTCTTAAACAATAACAAAATACTCCCTGAATAATATAGATGTATGTTCATCCCAATTTGCGCGCGTTTCATATATTTATCTTGCTATGCATATATTTTTCCTATTTTGTTTTTAAATAATTAAGAAAAATAAAATGCCCACAAATTTGCATACATGAAAATTATTAAGATAGTGAAATACAGTTGTGGGAAAGGTTAATCCCTTCGGAGTATTTCTTCAATTGAACGGATAAATGTCTCCTATTAACTGGAAGTGAATATAATAAGAACTTCCCGGATTTCGTGAATCAGTTTTTTTAATAAAAAAATCAGTACAATATCTAGAAAGAAGTTGTTTGTGTTTTTTAAAAAAAGAAACACATTTCTGTTACTGATTTTAAATAAGTTTTTCTACAGTGGATGTTTAATGTTTCAGCGAATGAACTAGCTTTACATAAATCAATCTAGTATGAAATTTTTATTTTATATTTTTCATATTCTTTATTCGTATTGTAAATTAATAGCACAAATTTCTGAGCCACGTACGTTGATGAGATTTATATAAAGATGTGTGGGGAAAATTAACAATTGCTCAAAGTTGGTTTGTTATGTATTGAACTAACTGTAAAAAAAAAAAAGTAATTTTTTATATATATAATCGGCTGCAACCGTGTTGTATAAGAACTGACACACACTATTTCCCTTTCTTTCTTTCGTTTCCTCTCTCGAACTTGTGTTATCTTGTTATAAAATTTCTGTTTTTATGCTTAAAGAAATGCCCCTGTTAATTTTTCCACACTTCCTTCGATGTTTTTTTTTTATTTCAAAATAAGTATAACGAATCCGCGCGCTAGAATTGGCCTAGAAAAGGACGTCAGATATTATTAGAACATTTGCTCGAAAAATCCGTTAGTAGTCGAATAACGGCATTAAAAGGGATGGGGCCCAAAATGAATGATGAATTATTTTTACTTTTTAAATCAAGGAATGTTTTACCACATGTTTATTTTCATATGAGTATTACAGAATATTTTAAAATTACCTGGTCATTTTACTCAGTTAGATTTTTATGCTTAAATATTAAAGCTACGTTACATTAAATCGAGGACATTGTTTTAAAAATGAAAGGATTTTCGTTCATGCAGAAAGTTGAATCTTAAAGGAAAAAACTTTACACGTTACTTCTTTATATTAATTTGATTTGTACCTGTACATACCCATTACTGTTATAAATACACAAGAAATTCTTTGATTTACACCATTTAAATACACCAGAACGAATTTCATTCCATTTAGACTACAAAAGGCTTTTCACGTTGATTTCTTTCCTTTCTTGGTATTATAATTAAATGCCGAAAGATAATAAGTAATGAAAAGAATTAGTTGCAAAAATCATATATTATAAAAGGAATTTTAGGTTTTAATATAGATGTGTGTGTGTGTGTTTTAAATACATTTTTAGTCCTAACACGTCCTTAAAGTAATAGTAGTAAGTATACACACTTTATAATTTTTTTATTTCTATTCTTTTCTTACTTTTGTTAAGGCTATCTTCGGTAAAAGTAAGAGAGATTGAACTAAACGCGAAACACCTTTTCAGACAGAAAAATGCCTCAATTTCCATGGAAATTTGCAATATTATAATAACAATATAGTGTTTTTAAAAATTTCAAATTATTCCATGAATATTTTTTTTCGTTTTAATACGTGTTGAATAGCCCATTTAACATTACGGTATAGGAAAAAAAGCGAAACACATTTCATACCAGAAAAAATGGATCAACTCGGTTAAAAATTAGATGTATGATAAAAAAAATGCTACTCTCTAAAGGATAGTGAAGCCAGAATATCATATTAATTTTTCATTTCTTTTATATCTGAAAAAATGTTCCAAATTCGGGTCCTATTCTTTAACATTGACTGAAAACAGCCTTAAGTGCTACTATTGAACCATTCTCATGCTTTGAATTTGCATTTGGGTCCAGAATCTGGCAATAACGTTTATTGTACTCAGATTTAGCGTGGGCTATGCATTTTTGAATGCAATTTTTAGGTAAGTTACCTTTTTCTTGTAATGGATTTAGATATTCTATCCATTATTTTCAATAGGTTTTTGCTCAGTATTGTTAACAGTAAGGGGGAAGGTTAACTGGCCAAAAAACATGCCCAACTCCACTTTTATATAAATTATTTTATTTATAAGAACTGTTCTAAGTCAGCAATGTATATAATACTGTAGCATCCATATATATTTTATATTTTAAATTCTATTATTTTAATTTATAATATTTTCTTTCTAAAATCTTATGTCTGGTGATCTTGCAATTTCGATTTTTTTCAGTTTTGATAATTATTGTTTTTTCATCGCTCTTTAGTAGAGAATTTTGACTATATATATATATATATATATATATATATATATATATATATATATATATATATCATATGTAAGGCTTTAAATACTGATGAATCGATGATAAGGATACACTTAAATGATCATTGATAAACAGTAAAAGAAACTGAAAACAGACTACATGTACCACCCGATAAAAAAAAAATCACTCAACAATGCATTGAAAGATTTACATTGGTATACTGATCTATATTCTGGATAGATTTAAGTTTATCATATGTCCATCAACACATGAAGCTATTAATTATTATGGCATTTTTTTCTTATTTTATTGGAATACAGAGATAAGGCTGATTTTTAAAAAAGGCTCTGATACAGAATCCTTCATTATTTACTTTTTCTATATATTTCTTTTGAAAGTGGAATACAGTGAAATTGGATGATCTAGACCAGATATGTCAAACTTGCTGCCCGGTCAATATATCGGCACATAATATATAATAAAATAACAAACCGACGCGTAAATGAAAATAAGATAGGTAAAATTCTGTAAAGTATTTTTTTAACTACACTCTTTTTTTTTCTTTTTGCTATTATTAAACAAAATGCGTTCATTTATTTGAATATGCAAATTATTTTTTTAACATCAGAAAAACATGCGGCCCTCAACTTAATATGAAATAGAACTTGCAATCCGTAACATCTTATGAGTTTAACATGCCTGATCCAAGAAAACCCCAAACTCTGACTGTTTCTTTACATCCTCCTTTCTATGTCAATAACTTTCAAAAGTCCTATTTACTGTAATTTAGAAAATTCCCTAAATTTGTAAATTCCACTTTCTTGCTATCACATATTTTCAGATAAATCACAAACATTTTTATAGTGTTAAAACCTTTTAATACTAAAATATATAATCCTCGAAAATATATACTTAATTTAAAAAATATATTCCATTTTAAAATATTCAGCAACTTTTCTTTCCTTGATTTGAAATCCCTCGGTATTTTTCTGCACGGAATTGCTATTAATACTGAAAAATGATTTATACAGACTACCTTTATCGCTTTACTTAAGTTGTACTAAATGTTCACGATAGGAAACTATTATCCTCATCGTCGATCAAAATTTTCATTACCAATAGCCCTAATCTAGCTTCCAAGTGGGAAATATCAAATCAAGTCAAACCCAAATAGGGAATATTTTAAAGTCCAAGTTTCGTAAGAAATATCTGTGAACGTTTGTATAAAATATTAAAAATTTAAAGTTGAAAAAATATTTACGTGTTATGCAATTAGTTAACATATATATCTGCATATTATACACTGCTGGACAATTGCTAAGGACGGATCACAAATTGCTATGTAGCATAACATTAAGCGAGACATAAGGCCTAGTAGGATAAAATAGAGTTGCCACACTGTTCAGACATTAGAATAAAGAATATTTATTGTTCTGGAAAGTACAAAAGCTGTGAAACATCTGAAAGAAAAAAAAATGTTCATTTGATCTGCGTACGGAGAAATAGAACAATGCATCTAAAAGTCAGCAGGCACCTTAAAGAAAGGTATCAGTACGGGATATGTCCACCGTGGAGTGTGATGCAACATTCCACACGTCGTACCATACTTTGCACAACATTATCCAGCAGCTGTTGAGGCAATTTATCCCATTCCTCTGTGAGTGAACGGATGAGGGTGTTCTAGTTTGTCGGAGGATAGTTTCGACCGGCAACTTGCCTCCCCAAAGCATCCCACACATTTTCAATGGGGTTTAGATCTGGAGAACGCGCTGGCCATACGAGACGTTGAATACCCTCGCTGTCTAGACAATCCTGAACAGCGAGTGTTCGATGACATGTTGCGTTGTCATCCATAAAAACAAATTTATCACCGACATCACCACGGAAAAGACGAACATGAGGAAGTAGAACTTCATCAATGTATCGTTGACCCGTCATAGTCCCATTCGCAACCACATGTAGGCGCGTGCGGCCATTGATCATGATGCCGGCCCACACCATGATACTGCATGTCGGATATCGGTCCTTTTCCTGGATATTTTCTGGACGATAAGCAGTACCACTCTCGCGCCAGATCAGTTGGCGTCTACAATCCGATGGCAGACTGAACCTACTCTCATCTGAGAATAGTACGCATGCCCAGTCCTGTTCAGTCCAATTGTGATGCTCACGACACCATTGCAAACGGGCAGTACGGTGCTGCCTGGTCAATGGGACACACACAACAGGTCTGCGTGCGTATAGTCCTCCTCCCCTCAAACGTCTGGCAACAGTTTTTCGGGAGATCTGCTTTCCTGAGGCAGCAAGAAACTGATTTGCCACCTGCTGAGCTGTGGTGCGCCTGTTCCTTTTTGCTGATAGGACGATATATCTGTCTTCTGCAGGCGTCGTACTTCTAACACGACCTCCCCCGTGCCGTCTACTACACATTCCAGTAGTTTTAAATGACTTCCACAGCCGTGAAACAATGTCGTGAGCGATGTCGAACTCCCTGGCAACATCTGTTATTTTTCGCCCTTCTTCGATCTTTCCAATAATTCGGCCACGTATAAAATCATCTATGTGATGTCGGAAAGACATGCCAAAAATTTTAAGTTCGTCTATTAAATCTTTCCTGTAAAACTTTGACTTGAAACAACAACTGTCCACACGCGTCAAAACCTTTAAAGCTCTTATGAACGCTATCACGTGATGAACAGACGTGGAAAAAAAATTTGCATATACTCATACTTCTTCTTACTAATATCCCGCACTTATTCTAATTTTCCACATTTTGCTTCCTTTCATTTTGTGGTTGCTATGGATGATAGTGTTATCCGTCCTTAGTAATTGTCCAGCAGTGTATAATACTGAAAAGCCTATACATTATGACCACCTGTTTAATAGGAAATGACTACTTTTTTACCCTGCAATTCCCATACAAGGGGCGTAACAGTTTCCGCTCTCCTCTAGAATCACTAGCCGGGGACTTATCGTTTCACCATCCATGCACCATTTTCGATAAATATCGTACTTAGAACGGTTGCTCGTGAGCAGTCCATCAAATACATCACTTCCAAAATCGATGTTTTGTCTCCAGGGAAACACATTGTTCTAGTAGATCATTGGTCTTCAAACTGTGAGGTTCTACGAGACATACCCAGGGGTTCCAAAAGTCACAATAAAAAATCAAAAAGAAAATTGTAAATGTGTATGCAAAATGAATTTATGTTCTCTTTGAGGTTTGTATAAGTAATAGTATCTAAAGCTCATCCTATCCATTAAAACTGAAAATATTATTTATACACTGAAGAGGCAAAAAAACTGGTACAGGCATGCATATGCAAATAAAGAGATATGGAACCAATCAGAGTACGGCTCTGCGGTCGGCAAAGCCTATATAAGACAACGAGTGTCTGGCACAATTGTTAGACAGGTTACTGCTGCTACACAATGGCCGGCTATCAAGATTTAAATGAGTTTGAACGTGGTGTTATAGTCGGCGCACGAGAGACGGGACATAGCATCTCCGAGGTAGCGATGAAATTTGGATTTTCACGTATGATCATTCACGAGTGTACCGTGAATATTGGGAATTCGATAAAACATCAGATCTACGACATCGCTGCCGCCGGAAAAGATCATGCAAGAATAGGACAAATGACGCCTTACAAGAATCATTAAGCGTAACAGACGTGCATCACTTCGCAAATTGCTGCAGATTTTAATGCTGGGCTATCAACAAGTGTCGCCGTGTGAACTATTCGGCGAAACATCATCGATATGGGCTTTCGAAGCCGAATGCCCACTCATGTACCCTTGTTGACTGCACAACGCAAAGCTTAACGCCTCACCTGGGCCCGTAAACACCGACATTGGTCCTGTTGATGACTAGAAACGCGTTGCCAGGTCTGACCAGTATCCGTTTCCAACCCTCCTTTTTCAGCCCAACTAGCCAAACCGAGTGTGCATTGTTACAACAATGCAGACAAATCATGCTCTTTTTTCAATTCCTACTCTCTCTCTCTCTCTCTATTCATTCATTCTCTCCTTATATATATATATATATATATATATATATATATATATATATATATATAGCCAGTATGACGATGACGAACGCACGCTGCCAATGTGCGTTCACCATGATGCCGCCGAACAAGGATGCGACCATCTTGGTGCTGTAAACAGAACCTGGATTAATCTGGAAAAAAATGACGCATCGCCATTCATGAACCAGATTCGTCGTTGATCACACTATTGTCTGTCTGTGATGCAGCGTCAAGGGTAGCCACAGCCATGGTCGCCGAGCTGAGAGTCCATGCTGTTACAAACGTCGTTGAACTGTTCATGCAGACACTTGTCTTGCAAACGACCCCAATTCTAGTCTCAGGGCTCGTGACGTGGTTGCACGATCCATTAAGGTATCCGACTACGTTCGGAACCGTGATTTTCAAAAGCGCATAAATGGACAATTTTCATGATATTTAGTGTCACTTAGATTAGAATATATGCAGAAAATTGTTTTAATGACATTTTGACAAAAAAAATTATATTTAAATACAATATTTTGGCAAAAAATTAACTTAGAATAACCTTTGATAATAATAGCCTATAATAATATTTTGCCTGTATATAGCTCAGACTTCTGTTCAGAGGCTCAACTAGAATTTTTGAAATGCATAACTTAGAAGTGGGTTTATTCATATTTTACGACAACAGAGGAGAGCAATTTTAAGAAAAAAAACACGAATAATTATTTCAATGGGTGGTAACTCTGAAAATGATGTGAATTTTTCAAAAATTCTAGTTGAGCCTCTGAAGAGAGGTCAGAGCTATATATACAGGCAAAATATTATTATAATAGAACCATTTTTCACAAAATGAGAACATTTGGGAAAAAGATTATTCTAAATTAATTTTTTGCCAAAATATTATATTTAAATAATTTTTTTTGTCAAAATGTCCTTCAAACAATTTTATGCATGCATTCTAATCTGAGTGACACTAAATATCATGAAAATTATCCATTTATGAGCTTTTTTAAAATCACGGTTCCGAACGTAGTCGGAAACCTTAAAGCCACGTGGATAACATGACTGTCTTCTGGGCTGCTAGTGATAGGGGCCCGTTGAGATAAAGCACGACGTTCCGTAGTACCGTCCTGAGTGCATCGATTCCATATTCTGCTAACAGCCATTGGATCCCGACCCACCGAGCAGCCCATCCAACTTTGATTTCGTATTCATTTGGAGCTTTTCATGAAATGTGGGCCGTGTAAGAAGGCAACCTTGATTTTTAATGAACGCAAATATCTTTTGGTTTCCTTTTTCTTAAAACCACGTTGTTTCATCATTTTTTTTTTTTCTTTTATATGACTTCGCTTTGATCGTGGTTGAGTTGTAAAATTTGAATCAATCCCAATCTGAAAAAATCAAAATTAATGGTTAGAAAGTGCACTAGATTGTTCAATTTTATATTGGATTATTTACTTCTATTTTTTTATTATAATAAAAGTCATGGTAACTAAAAATGGTTTTTAAGGAACATGATCTAGCTTCTAAGTGAAATGTTGTTAATAAGATTTAAAAGAAATTTTAGGTAAGATTTTTGGGAAGTAAAACAAATATATGAACAACTTGCACTCGAAATAAGTCACATTTTGGGATGAAATCAGTAAATTTCATAGGGGCTGCCGTTGAATGGATTGTGGAGGAAACATGTTACCAAGGGTTACCTAGGACCAGACAAATCCGATCACTGTCCAGGGCGGCATTTGGACCAAGTTTAAAAAAGGCTTCTTTGTTACGAAAATTTTAAATAAAAATATTTTTTTTAAATACCATTCTATACAGTTTGGAAACCGGGAATATATGATTATTTTATTTTAGATTGTGAATTCAAATATCGAGACAATACAATGCTCTGTTAAATTTAAAACGCGTGTATGTCTTTTTTTAAAAAAATAAACGTTGTATTGCGTGGTGATTTGTTGTAACAAAAGCATAGGCAGAATTACTTACATTGAAATAATTTTCACTACCCTATTATAAAGGGAAAAACGGTAATTATCTTGTTTTATTTGTGGTATTTCTATGTTAAAGGTGACAAATATTCACAAAATCGAATACTTCGTTCAGACCAGCATTCAAAAAAATTCTGCAGAAATGTATAATTAAAAATTATTGCTAATAAAAAGTTTTTGTTCACCTTTCTCATTTATAAATATCTTCGGAAAAAACACTTGTATTTACGTGCACTTTTACCAGAATATTGAAAATGGCGAAAAGATTATGCGTAAATTGTTAGTGTATTCCATTAAAAAAAGAGAACTGTTTATTTCGTGCTTGATGCAAAATTTTTAGTTGTGCTATTATTTCACTTTCCATCGAAGGTTTTAAAACTTGGAAGCATCAAATTAACATGAAACACATAAAAAAAAAAAAATAATAAAAGCCAAAATCTTGGATTGAATTTACTCAGTAATTACAATGTTCTAAAACAATTGACAGTGACTCCCAGATTTATTATTGAGGGAACTACCTTTTGGTGCGAGGTACTTCTACGTATTGTAGCAACATTAAAAATGCTTGGAACTCTTTACTTAAGGCGGTTGAAGAATTTTCGAAGTGTGCCAACGTTATAAAATGGAGCAAATTCTGTTTGAAAGTGAGAGTCGTCTATCGGAATTTCGGCTACGTCTCAAGCAATGAAATAAATGAGCCCTGGAAATGAGTGTTGCATAGTTTTTATTTTTCCACTTCAAAAAATAGTTCCGAAATACAATTATACTTTTTCTTTATTCTTTTAAAAAATGTTTTTAGCATCAGTTTAATTAACATTTTACATTAGAAATTTTACAGCACTCTTGTTGTTTCATGTCTCCCTGGTCCAAATACCTAGACCAGGTCCATGGCACCATGTAGCTCCAATGGTTCCATAAGTCCATTCTTACCCTCATATCACAGCTACTTTACAGAGGCGGGGGAAAAACAGTCTTAGAAGAATATTTTAATATTGTTATAAAAAGACTAAAATATATATGTTATTACTAAAGAATTACATACTTTGTATGTATGTTAAACGCTCAGGAATGGTTCCTTTTTCCTACATAATTGCTTTTTTTAAATAACACTTTCAAATTTCCTTTGGAACATTTGGTATTCTTTACACATTTTAGTAAATCTTACTATTTAAATATACAATGGAAAATCGTAGGATTTGTTTAATTTGTGAGAATAGTAATCAATATAAGCTAATTTTTTTCCAGTTTTTCTCACTTCTTAATTTATTATTCAATAATAATGACTTTTTATTTTAATTAGATAATAAATTTTAAAGTAAAAACTAATATTTGATCTATTCATATCATGCAAATAAAGTTAAAAACTGATTTTAACCTAAAATTTTATTTAAAAGAAAAATTCATAAACTTTTCAGCATCTTTTTAAGTTTTTGAGTTGCTCTAAAGAAAGAATTAACATTTTTTTTTTTTACTCTTTCAATAATTTCTTCTGAATCGAATTTTCATAAAAAATCAAGTTTATCAGCAGCTTTTGGTTTTTTATCATTTGCTCTTAATTCCTACCAACTAAACTAAACTAAACTCAGCAATGTAACAGCTCATAGATAGCTAAATCCTACTATGCCCATCTCAGTTTTCATGACCTTGGGCATTGAGGTGCATGAGCAGATGCTCCGGTCAGGTGGTCAGTCTGAGGCAAAAACCCCTGTGTTTAGTTCCCAAGTAAGCTTGGTACTCATTTATCGACCCATTGAAGGGGTGAAAGACTGAATCTCCCTTGCCCAGCCCGGGGTTTGAGCCCCGGTCCTGTGAAGTGGAAGTGCTCATCCACTGGGCTTCAATTCTTACCAGTACACGTCAAATTCTTACAGAGCATATTTCATCATATAGTTTACTTTTTACATTCATGTGCTATTTTCTTGAATAGTTTTAATTACACTTTTTAGACATGTTTCAAGTTCATAATATTTTTATAAAAGTATAGTAATTAGAAATTTTGTTTTTGTATTCTGTTTCATGTGAAGGACGATACCGCGTGATGATCATATCTCCTTCTCCTAACTACCACATCACAATAAGAATACATCAGTCAATTTCAAACACACAATTCTTTAAAACATTATAATCATTCGCGTCTTTAAATTTATTTATACAAATAATGTAGATTTACGAATGCAGTTTTTGATGTTATTTTTAAAAATACGATTAGTTTTTCTAGTCGGAATTCTTTGATTATATTTTTGAAAATTTTAAAATCATTTAAAAAAAATACCACGTAAAATATAGGTTCGTGTACTATATGCTTTCTTAAATTTCATTACTAAAAAAATCAATGCTATTGTCCTTTTTAGTTACATTAAAAAATATTTTAAAAAATTTTCTTTCTGTTTTATAGTTAATAAATCATGTACAATTTGTGTGTGTGTGTATGTGTGTGTGGAAGTAATTAAATTTTTTGTAAATTGTATTGCTCTCATTACAAAAATTGAACAAAAACTTAAATCTGCAATGTGATTTCAAGCTATCAAACTAAAATTTCCAAAATTAATAAAATTCTTGAACTTTTTGTGTAGGAAAAACAGGGCTTCACAAAGAGGAAAATTTGCAACTAAAAGAAGGGGGGGGGGGTTATACCCATCTAAAATTAACTTTACGAGAGACTGAATTCATTACAATTAGTTCTTAGGTACAATTATAAAATTTATTTATAAAAGTATTGTTTTCTTTTTTAGTTTGATATAAATATCGAGAAAGGATTATAATATTACCAAACTCCTTTAACCAGAAAAAAACATTAATGCGCCCACGAAATAAATAAAATGTTTCGATTTTATAAATTATGCAATTTTCTCTCTGGAATTTCTAATACATTCAGGTTAAAGTAAATTATTTATGCTTTTGAAAATAAAGTGCTACTTGTAAGAATTCTCGTTCTAAAAATATCACATATAAGGATTCCGATTTGAAATCATATTTTTTTTTACCAACCATTTTAATATTTTCCCTTTGTTTATCATATTCATGTGATATCATTTGTATCACAAACAGAGATCAATTAATTTTATAACTAATTACAAAAAGTAATTAAATTCAGCATTTAAAATTCGGAGGTTAACCGAGCTTTATATATATATATATATATATATATATATATATATATATATATAAAAGGTATGAGTTTCCTGATTAACATTGATTGAGTCTCAATTCCAACCCTTCATGCTGAATAAAGGGCAGATACAGGAGAGGTGTCATTCTCGTCATTTGTTTGAAAATCAAGAAGTCTGTCGCCAATAACCTGTTATGTTGTGCCAGTGCAGAGGTCAGTAAACCACGGTTAGCAAGCCGTACACGATTCTTTGCATAGACAGTTGAGGCTCTTCAGGTTACCAGTATAATATATTGTAAAAAAATAATTGTTAATTTTATGTATGCTAAATTTGTTTTTCTTTGTCTTTTTTCCCCCTTACAATTAAGAATTGAAAAGTTTTACCCGTATTTGTATATATATTAAAACATTTTTGACTACCTAAAGATGTTTATTTTAGTATTAAACTCTTTTCGATTAAGGGACTTGGCACCCTAAAAATGACTTGAATATCATATTTTTATTTTTATATTTAGTTATATTCTTTGCATTATTATCTTTTGATTGATACATGACTTTTGTATGCCTGAAAATTAAAAATGTAAGCAAACAAATTAGGAAATTCGACCACTCCCCCTTTTTTTGATAAAAAAAAGATATTTTGAAAAGTAAGACAATAACTAAAAAAAGGTGTTACAAATAAAGTAAGATATTTCTGAAGTATTACATTAATGTAATTTGTATTTCTTTTGAAATGTGTGCATGTAAAATTTTTTAATTAAGACATTTTGTATTAATAAATTTATAATTTCAGTTCTTATTCATCATATGATATCCATAAAAATATAAAATTTCAATATTATGTGAAGCAAAAAGCTTTAAAGTTTCTGCTATGGAAAAAAAAATTTTTTTTTAATTTTCCTGAGTTTTCTTATGCAGTTAATATTATCTAAAAAGGGATCGTTTGTAAAATATATGAGTTGAAATAATATGAAAATGTTATTATTCTTAAGAAAAATGTGTAAAGAATATTTTAAAGTGGTATTTTATGTTTATTTAAGCTTATAATAATTATTTTTTTAGAATTATAAACTTTAAAGAGGTTTTTCTCAGTTTGTGTTTTTTTTTGCATTCAAAATGCTTTTTCTTGCACAATTATTTTTACCCCTGCGTTTTATATTTAATGCATGTAACAAAATTAGAGATCGATTTTGCTGTAAACTGAATACTTTTTTAAAAAAATTAAAATGTTAATTTTGGCTTTTTTGTTGAATTTTAGCATACGTATCAACATTTTTTCCCTCTAAAACTGATTAAGTAAACTAATTAAGTTGCAAAATCAATTGCTAAAGCTGTTTAAAACATTCTTAGGAATATTACAAAAAAATTCCATGCCCAAAAATTAAAAAATACAAAAAGAATATTATTTTTAAATTTTCCATATTTTTTAAAATTTAAAATTTTTTAAATTGCGTGAATAATATGTACAAAATTTCATCTTGTGTCATTTTCTTGAATAAAAACGTTATACATGAAATGCTAAAATGTAACTTTAAATACATAAATAAAAAAGAGTTATTCAAAAGGTGCCAAGTCCTATAAACAAAGTTTATCGAGAATCAATCAGCAAAGTTCCAAGACAGTAAAAGTCAAATTTATAGGCAAGAATGCTACCTTGGGAAAACACTTCACAAAGTGATTTCTAGCATGAGTGAGTGAATATTAATGTCACACAGTATTCAGCTACACTAGAGCTTTGGGCGACAGACCTCTTAATTTTGAGCTAGGATCAAATAACGAGAACGACACCTGAGCTGGCACACCTCTCTCATATATATATATACACTCTGTCGCAAAAAAATATATGCACCCAGAAGAAATTGAGCTACATTCACGAAATTTGGTATGCATGTAGTGTATATGAAAATAAACAAATGATTAAAAATTCAGAACAAAATATCATTTTATTAAGCGGTTACAGCTTGCAAAAGGTTAAAAATCAGTAAGTAGTAAAGCCACCTCTGGCAGCTATACAAGTCGAAATTCGGCGTGGCATCGATTCAATTAGATCACTTATGACCCCCTGTGGAAGATCCTGCCATAGTCTTTGCATCTGCGCAGTTAATTCTCCTGTATCTCGGGACGGCTGCAGTTGCCTTCCCAGCGCGTCCCAGACATGCTCTATTGGCGAAAGATCTGGTGACCTGGCAGGCCATGGTAGGACGTCATATCCTTGAAGACATTGTTGGGAGAGTCGCGCAGTATGTGGACGAACGAGCATTATCCTGTTGATAAATGGCACCTGGGCGACTTGATAGCATGGGTAGCACAATCGGCGTTAAAATATCGTCCACGTATCTGCGAGCTGTCAAAGTGCCTTGAAGGACCACTAAAGATGATCGTGTGTCCCAAGAAATTGCTCCCCACACTGTCACATCTTGTGAAATTGCTGTATGCCGCTCGACAATAAATGCTGGATCGGACCGCTGCGCCTCCAGACACGTGTGCGGTGGTCATCAGCACTGAGACTGAATCGGGATTCATCACTGAAGATGACACGTCTCCAGTCTGTCACACTCCAAGTTGCCCGAGGTCGGCAAAAATCCAGTCGACACTGCCTATGATGTGGGTCAGTGGTAAGCGTCTTAGCGGACGTCGGCTCCTCAAGCCAACTTCGGTCAGTCGTCTCCTTATGGTTTCTCTTGATGGCACTGGATGTCTGGAAGGAGGTAAGTGGCGTTGAATCGATGCTAGCGACGTTGTTGGTGCCGAAGTGGCCACTCTTCTGATTGCACGATCCTCGCGATCATTTGTGTTCCTGGGACGTCCTGGCCCACCGCGACGGTACACTCTACCTTCTGTGATCCACTGTTGCCAACACCGAGCAACTACCATATCGCTCCGACCGAGGTGGCGGCCGATACGTCTATTCGACCAACCTGCTTCTCTGATGCCTATTATACGGCCCCTATCAAAGTCCGTCAGCTGCTCGTACTGCCGCCGGTTACGTCTTAGAGGCATCCTAAGTCTCAATATCGTCTATCAAAGTCATCAGATTCGTTTGGATAGCCGTACGGCGCTCGTACTCATGCTTTTAAACTCTCCCAGTTGCGCAACTAATATGCGCATAGCACACTTAGCCTTGTCTCATTGGCTTCGAAATTTTAATCATTTGCATATCTCTTACCAGACTACATTCTTGCCGAGTTTCGTGATTGTAGCTTGATTTCTTCTGGGTGCATATATTTTTTTGCGACAGAGTGTATATATATATATATATATATATATATAACTACCACACCTCTCTCATAACTACCACACTAACGGGAGGACGTTAGAGCTCTCGACAGAGATTTAACGTGCATCTCTCCCCTAAACGGCGGGTCTACAGATGTACTGGGCTCGAACTCATGACACGCCAGCCACAAGTCTATTACCTTGACCACTAGTCTACCGTGGCCTCAAGTCATTTCTAGCAACGTTGACTTAATTGACACATGATTTTAGAACCCCTCATGAATGGGCACACAAGAGATACATCCAAACCTCCAACAGAAGTAAAAAAAAAACCACTTTATGTATTATATGTCATGTTTAAGAGTTAATAAATAAAGTATTGAAATGAGAGACTTGTACCTGCCAGAACAATCAAATTCATTTTTAGTTAATGTAAACGTGAACAAAACACGTTATTATTGGTACGGAAATTTTTTCAGATATCTTGAATATTTAATTCTCAACATTATGATAGTTTGAAAAGGGCTGTTCTTGAAGTAAGTCACAAAAATAAGCCTGCCTTCGATTGTTTTTAGTTTTTGAAAGTGTGGAACATTTTTTTTAACATTTTTGTAAGACATGCATCATTTTTTTTCTTTGTGTGTGTTTGTGTAAAACTTTAATGAAATATTGTAAGAAATATTGACTGGAGCCATTGACGTAGCTATTTCTTAGTGGGCCCTGTATTAAAATTCTTTGGGGCCCTTTTTTCAAAAATAAAAATGATCACATTGATAAAATTTATTTGAAAGTGTCCAAATATTACATATGTTGGGGCCCTCCGTATCATTGATACGGCTGATTCGAATATGACAGACACTTGAATGCGATGACTTACACTAGACCCTCTACATTCATGCGTAGGCGTAAGCACATAATGGCTCTTTGATATCTTGTGTTGTTGTTGCAAATGCCACCTGTCTGACGTAGTCAGATAGGCCCACGAAATTCATCATGGCAAGGGGCTAGATGTACGCCTGTCGTTGGCCGTAGCCTTGAGCAACATACAGGTGACAAAACGGTTCCACCCCAATTTTGAGAGAGAACACCCTGGGGAAGGGTCAGGGGCCTCCCACCTCTCATCCCTTGCCACCAATCTCACAAGAGGACTTGGAGCTCGATGGCTGCTTAGAGTACCCCCATGCCTTGAAGGCACTATACCAGGCATGGTGAACCAGTGGCACGCGTGCTATTGTTGGCACGAGATATAATATTTTTGGCAGACCAGTGATCAAAAGGGTTTGCATTTTATTTCAAAATTTCAAAGCTCACTATGAAGTTGTGACGAATCTATACGGAACTTTATCACTAACCTTCTGAGTCGACCTTTTTAGGGAAATTTAATTCCCTACCTATCTCCAATCAACTCCAAAAAGCGGACAGGATTCCTTGTTATGCAGATTAGATTAAGTATTTAAGTCAAACGAAATAGTAAAGTTAGAGCAGTAGGAGATAGAGATTGAAGTAGAAAGATATCGTGGATTTAAATTGAAGATTTTTTGTTAGAGATATTTAATCTCAAGAATTGAGATTCCGAGTGGTAAATATTGATTTGTGTTTAAAGTCTCATTAAAGTTTTAGGAGTGAGATTAAAGTTAAATGTTCAATAAGAACATTATTAAATATAATTCTGGGATCTCTTATCGTGGTAATTTCTGCGTGATCGTTATTTAATAAATTAATTAATTGGATCATTAATTAAGTTAATTTAAAGGATATTACCTTTAAAACCTCATAATATTAGTAGACAAACTTGTTAATAAGTCTTTGATTCTATTTGGATAAGATAACCAAATAAAGAAAGTTGTTTATAAAAATGGCTACTGGTTCTTACATGACTCCTATTTATTCTCGTTCTCAAAGTGAGGTCCTAGGAGATCTTCACAAAGTATTACGAATAAACGAGAGTGATCGGTCGCGATGCGGTGGGGAGCACACTCGTTTGTTATTGTCTTGCCTTAGTTACGCTGTGCTTATGATGTAAAGTTTGTCTACGCATAGCAGAGTCAATTTCCTTGACATAACTGTATTTGAAAGTTTATCTGTGTTATATTTACGATTTTTAAAGGTTATATATTTAACAGGTCCATTTCAGCAAAAGAACAAAAAGTGCAAGATAGTCAGTGTAACAGAGAATTTCAAATTTGGTGGATCGAGAAACATGGCATTATTAGTAAAGGTGACAGAGCGGTGTGTATTTTATGTATTGGAATGGTGGTATGCAGAACATCGTCTGTAAAAAGCGGTATTTTGAAGCAAATCACAAACCCTCTTGTAAAAAAAGTGAGCCACAGCAAAAATAATTAATTGCTTCGAAACCGATTGGCAGATGCCTCAAATTTAGCATGTATTCCACAAAAAGTAACATCTTACAATCCTAATATAAGTTATTTTGCATCCACAATCTGCAACAACAAAGTTTAATATGGATTAAAAACTTTGTTGAAAAAAGGAGAAAGTTGGAATTGATTGAAGCAGAAAGATTGACAAGCAACATAAGTAAAAATGCTAATAACGAAATTTCGGTAAAATGGAATTCGTTTTAAGACACATTTAACTGTTTGAAGAAGTTGGGTCATTCTATTTTAACCATATTTTCGTCTACCCACGCCTGCGAGTCATTATTTTCAGAGATGATGAGCATTCAAAACTCGCTTAGAAACTGTTTGACTGATGACTCCAATTCAGCATGCATTTTGCTAAAAGTAACATCTTGTAATCCTAATATAAGTTATTTTTCATCTAATCAGCAGCAGCAGGAATCACACTAATTTTACTTGAATTTGAATTACACGTATAACTAAAATATTTATTACTATAAGGTGCAAAATGTATTTTTTCGAAATAGAATTTTGAGTTGTTTTAGTACTTAGTTCTATTATTTTCCCAATAATCACAAGTCAAAATTATATGACGGCACGTCTATTCCAAATTAAACATTTCTTTAGAAAAAATGGCACGTTGATCCATAAATGTTCGCCACCCCTGCTTTACGCATTTTACATGGCGAAAAACAAGGTGGGAGTTGTTGCTATGACAACCTGAGGATCCCGGATTGGGTCGATTTTTGGCTGGCCAGATGCACGTCTGGGAACTCGGAATTGTAAAATAATACCCAGAAAGGATTTCGGAATTTTTTTTCCAGGAAGGAACTAGAATAGAAAAGCACTTAGCAACAGGTCTGAATACATAATCTATTCAAATTTATACAAAAATGTTTTTTAAAATGTCTTTAAAAGAATTAAAAAAAAAAGTGACCGAAAATGCTTCTAAATTTAAGAATTAGGTTTAAAAATTGATGAATTAATAATAGAATTTCTAGACTAAATTATTGATTTCCCGCCGCATAGCAACAGGTCGAAGTATTCAAGGAACCATTTTTAAAAAGAGGAAAATCGATCAATATGAAGAAACCTGAATTAGATTTGATTGTGATGTTCGCGAATAGAGAAACATCTTTCAGAAGCTCTAAAAGTAACAGAAACAACTTTAAAATTTTTTTGAAAATTCAAAATTACTTTTTTTAAAAATATGCCACAAATTTTAGAACAAAAATTTAGATATAAAGTTGGCTTAAAATGGCAAAAAAATTATTAAAGAAATTCTGAATTCCTTGTTTTGAAACCATGAAAAGATCTGTATGAAAGTTAATAATATCTTTATTATATCACTTAAAAGAGACGATAAATATCTACAAAATATTGATTTTAGGGTTATTAACAATTAGAATTAGCTCTATAAAATTGAAAATTACACAAAAATTACTGAGAAAAAAATCAAACTTTTTGGCGAATTAATTTTTATTTATTACAATACTAATCAATATGTCATTGTAGAAGCTATTATATTTAATTGAACACATTTAATTCTTAATTACTTAAACTTTATGAATTTATGGACCAAAAAATCGCAATAATATACATTCCATTATGCAGCTGAAAAACCTCTAAAATATAAGAAAGAGGGTATAATCGATCAGAGAAAAATTTCTTTAATATTGGTATAAAAATATTTTGTAATTTAATAGTACATAAGTAAAAGTTTTTACTTGTACAATTTTTCTAAGGTTCAGTTTTGGTCCCTGAAATACAGGTTGATTCATACAGAAGAATACAGTTTCAATGCACCATAAATCAAGAATAACCGGAGCCGCTTTTCCGCTTAGGCACACTAGGCACCTGTTTAGGGGGCAAAAACAAATATAAGTAAATAATAAAAATTACAGGGAACAAGCCACCGCCTAGCGAATCTTGTAAGCGTTGTGTTTCAGTGTGTATGTGCGTGGAAGTATGGAAAATGAAAAGCTTAACAGTTTGATGATGCTATGCACTCACAAAAAATGGTATTACAAAATATATTTATTACAATGATGTCATTAATTATTATGCATTGATCAAAGCTCGACGAAAACCTTTATTGTACAAGTACAATGAGAGTGGTTCAACAAAGAATAACTCAAACTCAGTGGCGCAACAGCCCATGAGGGCCAGGGCCTACTGTGCCCATCCCAGTATACGTGGCCATTGGGTGCTGAGGTGCATGAGCAGATGTCCCAATCAAGTGGTCAATCTGAAGCGAAATCCCCAGTAATTAAGTCCCCAAGCAAGCTTGATACTCATTTATCGACCCACTGCAGGAGGGATGGAAGGCTGAGTTGAACTTGCCCAGCCCAAGGATAGAGCCTCAAACCTGTGGTGTAGAAGCGTGATACGCTACCACTCGGCCACTGGGCCTCTATTTAACAAACAATAAGGCTGTCTAAAAGCCAAAGATGATAAGGCGATAAGCGATGATAATTAACAAGTTCGTACAATAATGTATACTCTATACCAGGGATAGCGAACGACTGGCACACGTGCCATTGATGGCACGCAACGCAATATTTTAGGCACGCCACCGATCAAAATGGTTTGCAATTTATTCAGTATGAAGTATTACGAGCAAACGCGAGTAATCGGTCTCAGTTTTCAGCGAGATTTTCTCTCAGTTCAAAGAATTATCGGAAAGGTTCAAGTTTTTTTATGTACCCAGATGTGATTTCATTTAATAAACTGAACTTGTTCCAATTCGATTGGTTGGAAATTGAAAATTTTAAAATGCAACCGATTAATTTCCAGTCTAGTTTAATATGGATTAAAAACTTTGTTGAAAAAAGGAGAAAGTTGGAATTGATTGAAGCAGAAAGATTGACAAGCAATATAAGTAAAAATACTAATAATGAAATTTCGGGAACATGGAATTCGATTTAAGACACATTTAACTGTTTGAAGAAGTTGGGCCATTCTATTTTAACCATATTTTCGTCTACCCACGCCTGCGAGTCATTATTTTCAGAGATGAAGAGCATTCAAAACTCGCTTAGAAACTGTTTGACTGATGACTCCAATTCAGCATGCATTTTGCTAAAAGTAACATCTTGTAATCCTAATATAAGTTATTTTTCATCTAATCAGCAGCAGCAGGAATCACACTAATTTTACTTGAATTTGAATTACACGTATAACTAAAATATTTATTACTATAAGGTGCAAAATGTATTTTTTCGAAATAGAATTTTGAGTTGTTTTAGTACTTAGTTCTATTATTTTCCCAATAATCACAAGTCAAAATTATTTGACGGCACGTCTATACCAAATTAAACATTTCTTTAGAAAAAATGACACGTTGATCCATAAAGGTTCACCACCCCTGCTCTATACCAAGGGTTTCAAACTCAAAGGCTAACTTAGGCAAAAAAAACCAGGTTTAACTTTAGGTTGGCCGCAAAAAAAAAATATTTGTAGAAACGTAAGTTTATTTCGAATAATACTTTATAATAAAC
This sequence comes from Trichonephila clavipes, assembly GCA_019973935.1. Lineage (NCBI taxonomy): Eukaryota > Metazoa > Arthropoda > Arachnida > Araneae > Nephilidae > Trichonephila > Trichonephila clavipes. The sequence continues at coordinate 604,887 of BMAU01020812.1, forward strand.
ATAAATAAAGGAACAAGAAAAATTTTATGTTTATGTCCTGACGCTTGACATCTCTTCTCTACTAGTATCTTTCCTATTTCAGGAGACATTTTGGTATTTTATTGTACAATATTGTTTGATTATTGTGGGCGGGCCACGAAAATGTTCGTTGTGGGCCGCGAATTTGACACTCCTGAGAGATGTAAAGAATACGCTTGAATTCACATTCTCCAGTGAAGTTTCTGTTTATTTGTACATTTAGGGATCCATCAAGTAGAAAAGAAAAAATAGTATTTTATCACGCTGCACATCATAAAAGAACGTGAAAATAATTTTTCCCTTTCACAAAATATTTAATTAGTTATTTGCAATATTTAATAGCATTTTTATAAAAGAACAGCATCTATATTCACGAAAGTATAAATGTTTCTTTTTAATTCCAAAAAATTCAGAGGTCATTGTCCTTATAATATCCAGTCTTTATAAAATTTCACGAAACTTACAGAATTGTTGACAACGTTCAAGAAAAATATTATATTGGAAAATAAAACGGAAATATAAAATATTCATTGAGATATGAGCTTTTAAGAGGTTCATTTTTTATTGCATAAATTTAATTATATAAAACAAATTATACTTTTGCAATTAATTAATTATAAACTATTATACTTTAAAAATACAAAACAAATTATTTGGTTTTTATTTATTTTTTAATAAATTATTTAACTTGTTCTCTAAACAAATTACCTTTTAAAATCTAAATGTGCTATTATGTTATAGATCATAATTAAATGGTACAGAGCTACATCAAATCAAACGCTGGAGGCAAAAGTTTACATTACTAGAATGCTTTTACAATTTCGGTAAGTCTAAATGAACATTCTCATTTCAAGAAAGATGTTAGAAGAAGGTGTGGACTTTGAAGCTTAATTTCATTAAAATAATATAGGTGTTACTTCAAAAATATTGAAAACACTGGAATTTTGTGGATGCCTTTTTCAATAAATAGGGTTTTATGTTTAAAAGAGATAAAATTCAAATTTTTGAGATACCTATTTAAGATTCAATTTTAACTAGCATTTTACGTATAAGTATTATTCTATTTTCTTCAAATAAGATTAGAAAAATTCAATTAAGATGCATTTACTATAGAAAAAGGCAAACATTTTTTCCATTGGACTAATATTATATTCAAGAATTCAGAATGAGAATTTTAAAAGATAAAATTGAATTTTTCTCTTACTTTTTCTTCTTCGAGAACAAAGAAGGCAAAAAATATTTGAATGAAATATTTATCTTTCCCAATGAGTTGTTTGCAATACAATAACATCCTTTTTACAGAGTTACACAAAGAAATGCGTCTTTTTCTTCTTTTTTTTTTCAAAGATAGCAAAATGGAAAAAAGATCTCAAAAGAGAAACAAAAAAATCGAGAGCATGATTACTTAAGAGAACATTTCCTTTCTCATCCTCCCTAAATAAATAATTAAATAAAAAACTCGCATTTCGAATGAAATTCAAGGAGAAATTGTTTTCTTGAATTCTTGCCTAGCAATCAAATACAAATGATTCATCCCACATAAATCAGTCACCTGTGACGGTTTGGAGTCACACTAGCGATTCCATGAAGTAAACAAATTTAAAAATCGAATTTTTTTTCTCAAATGCAGGTTAACTTTACCCTTCACGGCTTTGAGCATCACATGAACCAACAAAAGGACACCTTTGGAAAAGGGAAGAGAAAAAAACTGAGACAATAGAAAGATAAACATTTTTTTTTAAATAATTTAGTAGAGTGAAAATAACTTTTACTTCGAATAAAAATAATTAATGTCGGATGCCATTGTTGATCTTTTCAGCAAATGGTTCTCGTGGTATAGTTTCAGGAGTAAATTCAATTTTCTAAGACACAATTGTAAGAAATACTTTTTTATTGAGCGAAAATGCTCACCTTTAAGTTTTTAGAAGTTTTTACATTAATGATCACACGAGGATGTGGTAGTCAAGTTGTCAAGGTCACGAACTCGTGGCTGGCGTGTCATGAATTCGAGGCACGGTTGAGTTGTTACAGTGGCACGCGAAGACTTATTGAAAAATTTTAAAAAATTCTAAGATAATAATAAATATTTTTTTTACAATTATTAAAATGGGATTGTCTTAGACAAAAAAATACCTTTAAAATTTATTTTAAATACTGGCAATTAATTGAATTACAACAGAAAATTACCATGCACAGAATTTTTTTTTTTATTGTTTTGTGCACTGGTTTTTCAAAGGAAGTGCTCTCATGAGATTTTGGAATCTGAGGGAGCGCGTTTTAAAATATCTGGAAGAAAACAATGACATGTCTAGTGAGTGCTTATTACTCAAGAATGAAGATTGGCCAAGGAATTTAGCTTTTCTTGCCGATATAGTGGGACACTTAAATAATTCAAATTTAAGGCAACATTGAAAAGATTTTATATTTTTCCTACTTTACTTATTTGCCTAAAAAATGTGTATTTTGCGAAAAAATCCCTTTAAAACCTATAAATAACATCTTTTTCTCTGTTTATCTTTGTTGTTGGAGAGAAGTGGCATGCATAATTTTTTTTAATCAGATAGTGGCACTCCTCCCTTAAAGGTTGGCCACCCCTGATTTAGGTGAAAAATGATGCCACTTGATGCTAACAATGGTTCTTATTATTCTCTAACGATAACATAAAAAGTGCTGTATAAAATCTAAAACATTTTTAAACATTTTTATAGAAACTTTATGTTTAACTTCGATTGTTTTTATTCAATACGAATAAATGTTTTTAAGTAACATATTAGACATTTAAATGCTTGAAGATTTAATTTATTTAAATTTTGCCATTTTGCATACAAATATAAAATAAAGTACTGCATTTATTGAAAAATAAGTAAATAACAAAACTTATTTAAAAAGAAACAAGTATCAGTTTCTGTTGCAGGTATTTTTTCACTTGCAATGGAAATTGATGCCACATTTTTTTTTAAAAAAAATTTACTATTTTTCGTTTGCCATTTTGCTCAGATTTGTTATTTTTATATTAAAACAAATTTCTTTTCAGAATGTACTGTTAGAAATTTATGAAACTCTACCTTTTTGTAAAACAACTTCTTAAGCTTGACTCTTAAGCTAATATGTAATATTTTTCTAAGAATATTTCAAATGTGTTATAATGGGGAAAATGTTTGAAATTTTTAATCTATTTTAAGCAAATCAATATTTATAAAAAAAAAATTAATGACGAAAATTTGCGATTACAGAAATTTATTTTTTACTTAAATAATGTATATATATTGGATTACTTTTAAAGTTTTTTTAAGTAATCATAGGCAAATTGTGGTAAAAAATTTCATCAACATTTATAGGTTTCAACGCATTTTTTCAAAAAAATATTCATATCACTAATACGAAAAAAGATTATTAACAGCATAGAAACCGTCAAAAGAAAACTGATTTGAAGCTTATTTCGTGTTTTAATAAAGAAATAAGAACCCAAAAACAAACAAAGAAAGAAAAGTCTTGCCTTTTCTTTTAAATAATTACTTAAATAAAAAAATTTTTAGACCGAATCAAATCGATATGCGTCAAATGACTCTTCATTTTCTATGAAGAAAACCCTTACAAGAAAACTATACCTGAATAATTTTATTTATTTAAAAATATATTAATATAAAACTATTGTGAAAAATGCTCTAATACACTCAGTGCTTAAATATGAGTATATTACATACCATAAATCCAATCTTAGCATTTAAACATTTCATCAAAACCTCTTAAAAGTAAAGTAAATAAATAAAATAAAATATAAAAAAAATATTTACACCTGAAAGTATTATAACAAATTAAGGGGGCTTTTGCGAGACAAAAAAATTCAATAACCTATTTTAAAATAATTTTATGGTTGTCCAACCTGTAACTTCCTTTTCCTCACAATTAGTTCGAAGAATTTCACAGCAATTTTAAACCTCGAATCTTTCCTTTACAGAAAAAAAGATTGCATACATTTTTTTTCTTTTTTTCCTGTACATCTCCAGACTGAATATTTGGCCCTAAAGTTATGGTAGACTGACTATCTGGGAAGAATACCCAACAATTTTGTGTCATCAATCATTGAATCTGACAGATGTAGAAACGAAATGGTCATTAGTAGGTTTTATTCTTGCTCTGATAGCGTTACCAGAAAATACCGTTGAGGTATTCACCCTTTTTATTTTGTGAATTTTGTTTAAAAAATACAACGACATTCAAAACTACGGTTTCGAGAACACTGTGGTTGGTCTTCGCCTCAAATTTCCCTTAAATTTCTCTCCCCTCCCCCGGGGGGTATTTTTCTCTTTTTATTTCTCTCACTATAGGATCAAAGAAGCTGTTCTGTTTGCTAGTTCTTGGAAGCATATAGCCATGCATGTTTCGCCTTTCTTTTCCTTTCGAAGCGTCCCAATAGAATTATTTCGATGCCTTCATTTACACAATTTCTAGGAACTACGTATATATTTTATTACTCGTTTTTTCACTATGTCTATATGCAGAAAAAAGCAGTAATTTTATGTGCTTTGACTTTAATACTAGTAATAAACAACGAGCAAAAAAAAGGCACGCTTTACTCATAACTAGAAATTCATCTGACCAATTTTTTTTTTTTTTTTTTTTTGGTCTGTGATTCGATTTCTTGCATATAAAACTCTAATGCCGCTTATTAGATGTGAAATAATTCATCACCTTCAACTAAAAAGTCACATTTGCTTAAGCGATTTTGAAATCTGTTTCCCATTTACTTACTCTTTATACAGTGTTATTTTTCAATATATTAATCTACAATTAACGCAAATGATTACAATTTTTTTAAAAAATACTAACAAAATATAGTTAAATTCCTTTAAAACCTTTGCTTGTGAAATCATTGTCAACAAAATACTTTAGAACGGATTCTTGCGATTCAGGCTCACTTTGAGAGAAGAAAATAAAATTAAAAGATGTGAAGACGAGAACAATCATTGTACTCAATTGAAATATGTATGACAAGATAGCCAAAAAAAATAATAAATTTATTTATACATATATTTTCAAGAGTTGACAAATTAATATAGAAACGAGGATACCCCCTCCCCTCCACTTTCCAAAAATTTCGCACATTAGAGCGCCATATGTAAAAAGCAAAAGATAAAAAAGTATTTACCTTGCGACCAAAACAACCGAAAAAGAAAAAAACCCTTGGGCCAAACTCCGAACAGAACCTTTGGGCCGAACAGAACACTCTTGTAAACAAGGCCGGCGCTAGCAGTTTCGCCGCCCAGGGCAAAGACGTAAAATGCCGCCCCTCCCGCCGGTTTATAACAAAAATTAAAAGAGATAACCTAAACCCTTCCCACGCTTAATATTAAAATAAAACGTGAGCAAAAAAATTGCTATCAATAATATTGAAGTTTTGATTAGCAAAAAATGCAAATTTATTAATTTATGTTTTTGACACTAAATTAAAATTAGGGTTGCACAGAAAAAAAGAAAAGAGAGTCATTTCTAGTGTATAGTTATAAAATGCAGATATTAAAAAAAATACTAAAACAAATTATAGAACCACTAAGTATTAAAACTTAATTACATATTGAAAATACATTTAAACCGAGAGTTAAACTTTTAAAAGTGTTTCTTTCTTACTTTTAATTCTGAATTTTTTTTTTATAATTTCCTTAACATTAATTTCTTCAGTAAGTTCGTGTTCAATGGCTATTGTTGTCAAGCCGTTTAGCCGATCCTCTGTAGTTGTGGAGCGTAAAATTTCTTTAATTAATATTAATTTGGAGAAATTCCTTTCTCTCCATTGCCACACTTATTATTCCCATCAACACTGTTTCTAGATCTTTACAATACTTTAGTTCGTCGTTTTGAGGAGTATCTTTTAAATCGCAAAGATTGTATAAAAATTGTAAATAGTTTCCGTGGGTGCAGATAAAATCAAACCTGAATTCAAGTGCATTCATAGCTTTATCTAATGAGGAAAAATAAAACTCTGCCTTATATTTCAAAGTAGAATCTTCTATCGGATCATCTCGTGCCTCATAATGGAAATTAACTTTCCTTCTTCGAACTCTATGACGTGGCTGGGTGAGCTCAAAATTAGCCGGTATGTCAATTTCGCCAGCGAGTTCTCGAGCATCACAAAGAATTTCATTAAAGGCTGTGTCCGATCTAAGACCCTTGAAAAAATCCTTAACATTTTTCAAGAGCTCCATAGCAAATGGTAAATCATAGTCTTTTGTCTGCAAGAGCTTACTTATAGGATTGATACACTTATAAGATTTTACTTATAAGATTTTACTTATAAGATTTTGTACGAAATTACAATACAGCATAAGAGCTTAAATTGTTTAACACAATTTAATAGTCCAGAAGCCTTTATAGAGTTGTCAATCTCCGAATTGTTACAGACAGCAAGTAAAGCATCGAATATCCCTTCTACTTGATACCTTAGTAGTTTTAATGCATCTATTCGGCTTTCCCAACGATTTTGTTTGAAATCGTATTCACCATATTTTTATTTCTGTAATGCTCATTTTGCTTCCACTTTAATTAAATAGTTTTATACTAGGAACACACACAACCGAAAAAAATACTACCTATAATCTTTCACATTAATTATTGTTCTGCAACAATAAAACTTTAATTAAACTCTTTTTCTGTTGCTTTTTATTTCTGTCATAATTTTAACATTCTTGTTGTTGCCTTTTTTAAAGATTTTAAATATTGCTATACATTGGAACCTATTATTACTAGATTTTTTTCTTAAATATACGTACTAACACTTTAAACCTGTTCACAATCACGAAAGATACATTTTAAAGGATTTTTGAGAAATATTAAAGTAAAATAAAACAGTAAATAAAAACTATTGCAAACTGAAAACACCGACTTTTTAATTTTTAGTGCAACAATGTTCTACGGAACACACTGATTAAGAGCCTCTCATTTATGTCTTGGAGGAGTGGTTATGTTCTGAAACTTTTTTAATAAGATATTGAAATAGGAATTCCAAGTACTTTATATTTGTATTCGCTGCAATTAAACGATTGAGAATTAAAGCCTGTATGTATTAACACACACAACAAATAAAACATATTTTAATAAGATTGAAACTTAATTTTAAAAATGCTTTGGAAGTTATTCAGGCTTAAAGTCATTGTTGTTTGCTTATTAGGGCTGCTAACGTTATTTTGATATCACTATATTTTCAAATGAATTATCTATTTAATAATCGTCTTTCGAAATTTAAAATTCATGTCTGAAATTTTGCAATTTATCTAAAGAATGTTTTTGTATTTTAAATATTTGTATTTTTTGGTTTAAAAAATCTTATTCTTTTAAATATTTTCTTAAAATTTCTTCCGATATTAAACTGCAGACAATTTATTAATTCAATTTTAAAAAATTTCGAACTATGCATTTTGAGAAACTTTATTAGTAGCATACAGAATGTTTTACAATATTTTACAGAAATTATACATTTTTTTATGTATTTTTATAATTAATTATACACATAATTATACTAAATAAAATAACCAAACAGCACACAATTGATTTTAATGGGAGGGATGAATCTGGCACTACAATAACAAATTTTCAACATTTAATATCAATCTTGTCAGATTTAACCTTAAATCTCCTCTGTTAATAGTGTCTAGTTCCTTTTTTTTTAGATTGGCAACTGCGCTGAAACTCCTTCTTACAAGGAAAAATAATTAAAAACTTTCTCACGATATTGCATAATTCAGAACAAATAACAGGTTTATCTTTTTAAAGCCAAAATTGTTGACATCCGTTTCTAAATTTTAAAATCTTCATGTGTGCATATCACGATCAGTTCCTGTTGTCATGTGACATTTTTTTCAATATAACCATATAAATTCATACCTACAGTGGTATTACCATAGTCAAAGCATTCTCAAACCTGGTTTCAAAACCTGAATAAAAGGCAGTTAAATGTTGAACGTAGCTTAAAACGTGCTGACAGATTGTCTGGGCTAATTTGAGAAAATTCTGGATCTCCAGTATTATACTTCTTTAGTTTAACTCTGGAAAGAAACGCTGAAATGGTTCCTGTTTTTAAAAAAATTATGCTGTCCCCTTGTACTGGAAAATTATAACCTCATTAAATTTAGTAAATAAATCTGCTATATAAGTAAAATTTGGTTTGCACTTGATTAAATTTTCTTTTAAAATTAAGGTCACGATCTAGTTTAATAAGATCCAATATCACATAGATCCCCACTTACACTTCATTGACACCCATTTTTTTGCAGACGTGGACCCCTTACAGGTTGTCATAAACCCCTGGGGGTATACATAGACCACTTTGGGAATCACTGGTGTAAAAGATCTTAATTTAAAAGGTATCGTGCAAATTCCTCTTAAAATGGCAATAACATGCAAATATATATATATATATATATATATATATATATATATATATATATATATATATATATATATATATATATATATATATACATTGTGTTCACAAGTTTTTAAAATTTAATCTTATAAAATAGAGGCTATCTTAGCAGTCTTAGAAATGATTAGAACAATTATATATGTTACATGTTACATTCAATAAAAAGAAAAAAAGCGTCTATATAATTAAGATTCACTTATTTTTTTTCTTTGAAAATTCTTTTAACAGTTTGATGCAATATAAATTAAATATTTAGCAATTATATACTAGTTCATTTATTACTAAACAAAATTATCACAATATATTACGATTGCAAAACAAAATCATCATAATAAATATTGGGTTGTTCGGAAAGTAATTTCGTTTTTACCCGAGATGGGATTTAATTGTATTTTTTTGCACCCAACTTCACATTTAAGCCGTATAATTTTTATATGCTTTGAGAGCTCATATTAGCAAGGCTTGTGTGGGAAAAATTCCAATTGATTCTACGCAGTAGTTTTTTGTTTTGGTGCCCTTTTAAATATGGAGAGCGATAAGCAGCATTTTCGACATATCTTACTGTTTTACTACAGAAAGGGTAAAAATGTTGTTCAAGCCAGAAAGAAATTGACCGATGTGTATGGAGAAGGTATGTTGACAGTATGCCAGTGCCAGAACTGGTTCGCTAAATTTCGATCCGGCAATTTTGATGTCGAAGATGCACCACGTTCGGGAAGGCCGGTTGAAGCTGATAAAGACGCGATAAAGGCATTAGTTGATGCCAACCGGCGAATAATAGCACGTGAGATCGGATTGAGGTTAAATTTATCAAATTCAACAGTTTATGACCACTTGAAAGGCCTGGGATTATCCTCGAAGCTCGATGTAAGGGTTCCCCATGTTCTCACAGAGAGAATCGCTTCTCAAACGTCACAAAATGATCCGTTTTTGAAGCGCATCATCACTGGGGACGAAAAATGGGTTGTATACAACAACGTCAAACGCAAGAGGTCATGGAGCAAAAAAGATGAACTGGCTCAAACCATTTCCAAACCCGATATTCACCAAAAAAAAAGTGATGATGTCTGTTTGGTGGGATTTTAAAAGAATCGTTTTTTTTAGCTTTTACCGAATAACACAACGATTAATTCGGAAGTCTACTGTCATCAGCTGGACAAACTGAATGATGCACTTCAACAGAAAAGGTCAGAACTAATCAAGAGGAAAGGTGTGGTGTTTCACCAAGACAACGCGAGACCTCACACAAGTTTGGTCACTCGCCAAAAGCTTTTAAAGCTTGAATGGGATACAATGCCACACCCACCATATTTTCCAGACCTGGCACCATCGGATTATTATTTGTTCTGGTCACTCCAAAATTTTTTAGACGGTAAAACCTTCACCTCAGAATGAGGAGGTCAAAAACCACTTCGATCAGTTTTTTGCCAGCAAAGATCAAAAATTTTATGAGCGTAGAATTATGCTACTACCAGAAAGATGGCAAAAGGTGTTGGATCAGAACGGTCAATATAAAATTTAATAAAATATTTGTTTATTATACGAAAACTGTATTTCATTTCCAAAAAAAAAAAAAAAAAACGAAATTACTTTCCGAACAACCCAATATAATTAATCCTTTTTGTCGAAAAAATCTGTTATCTTTTTTTGTTTTGAGGCATTCAATCTAACTCTGTCAATAGATTTTTCTAGAACAAATGAAGCCTGTAAAATTACTGCATCAACATGATTTTGAAGGGAAAAGTTGTGTAGTTTGTTTAGTGACACTTTAGCTTCTGACAGAGTTACCGGAGTCAACTCCTCCGATTCGCTTTCATCACTTTCTGTATTATTGTGGTCCAAAGCCACAATTTCAGCGTCAGATAGAGCTCCCCATACAGCAATGTCCGTGTCAACCAACACGTAGTCGTCAAACGTCAAATCTTGTTCTGGAAGAGCTTCCCAAAGGGATGGTTCAGCATTAAATTCAGTGAGTGTATCGTCCACATCAACCAGATTCGGCGAGGGGAAGCCTGACTTTTTAAAACAGCTGTGAATTGTCAAAGGAGTAACAGCTCTCTAAGCCTTGTCAATCAAGATCAAAGCTGTTAAAATATAAATAGTAGTTACATTCTGCTGATTTTCGAGGTTATCCAAAACACTTTTAACGACTTCACGCCTATAAAAAGTTTTAAAATTATGTATGATGCCATGGTCGAATGGTTAAGTTTGGAGGTTGAGTTTGGAGGGGAAAATTGAAGTTTCACATTTGATAAAGGTGGTGCGTTATTGTGCACAGTACAATTGTCTAAAAATAAGAGAATATGTCGTTTCTCTCTTTTCATATCCGAGTTCAGTGAGACCAACCATTCATTAAAGAGTTCAGTGGTCATCCATGCCTTCTTGTTTAAGCGGTATTTGGTAGGGAACGAGTTTATACCCTTGAAACACCGAGGTTTTGCAGATTTTTCCATGACGAGAGGAGTAATTTTTTCTGAGCCGTCCATGTTTACAGCCAGTAAAATAGTTAACCTCTCCTTGCTATGTTTTCCTCCATGGCATTTTTCTTTTTTGAATGTAAATGTTTTTTTCTGAAAAACACTTGAAAAAGAGTCCGGTTTCATCCGTGTTGAAAATGTTACGTGGTTCGTACTCCTTTATTAGATCCGAAATCGAGTTCTCTGCTACTTAGAACAAACGTTAATGTCAACACTTAAGCTTTCCACGCACATTTTTTTGAAGACTATCCCATTCTTTTTCTTAAAATTTGTAAGCAATCCCTCGCTAGTCGAAAACTCGATTCCTAATTCTTTGGCGAATGCTTTAGCCTTTTCCTTCAATAAAGAGCCACCCATCGGAATATTCTGTCTTCGACACTGTCTCATCTATGAAACTAAACACTGTTCAAGACGCGGAAGATTACCTTTACTAACGCGTTTTCTCACTCTACTCGAAGATGCACTAAAGATTTTCTCTTTATTCTTCAGAATAGTGGAGAGCGAGCTCAGAGGGATTTCGAATGCTTTGGCTATATCTACCTTCCTCTCGCCTTCTTCAACTGATTCTATCACCTTTTGCGTTCCATAAATTGTTAAGCACTTGTACTTTTTAAAAGAAGACTTGTCGTTCCTTTCGCATGATAAGTCGACACTGAGGTGAGTTGTAAAGTAGTGGCCCAAGGTTTATCGAAATTAACAGGTAGGAAACGTAAATCACCACAACTTTAGTAAAATAATATTTTTAATTTATATAAAATTTGGAATCTCTAAAATGAACACAAGACGTATTCACAGTTCACACTCAGCTACGGGGTATACTTAATAGCAGGGGTCGACAACTATAGCCCGTGGAGCAATTCTTATAGTGGCACATTACCGCTCTTTCTTTAAAAAAATAATAGAATAAAGTTAAATCCCTATCTCCTGTCTTTGCCTCGTACATTTTTATATAAAGGTTTTATTTTTCGCTTTCAATACTCTGCCATAAAACGATTCTGCTGAATTATCTTGGATGTAGTTTGAGTGCTTTGTTTTTATTAAAAAACATCTGTTTAAATGGGACTCATTATTAGTAATAAATACTCAACGAAAATCAAAATTATTATGCAATACTTGTAAAAGAAAGCATCACTCATTACTGCACAGTGAATAAAAAAGAAAGCAGTTTTTTCCTTTATCCATCTAAAGCTTGAGTATCAACGGAAAAAGAAAACACAGATAGCTTAGGAATAAATCAAAATTCTGCTTAGCAAATACCGGAAATATAATAAACAAAGTAGTTATTCTATCAACATGCACAGTTTGGACTGAAAATAAGTTCAGTAAAAAAACCGCTCGTGGGATAATTAGGTACAGGAAGTGAATCTAAATTCATAATATTAAACGTTCAAATTATCGAGGGTTTTATTGGATTACTTCGAATTATCGCGTGTTGTAGTCTGGCCACCCACAAATTTTACTTCGAAATACTGAGAGTACCAAAACATATGAATTTAGTTCGAAATATCAAGAGTTTTTCTAGGGGCTGAGCATATACTTCGAATTAGCGAGAGGTTCGTATTATCGAAAGTTCGAATTATCGAGAGTCGACTGTATACTGTTAAATTGTAAAATATGGGTACCCATTAATAACATTCAAAACATAAGATTCAAAATGCAGTAAAAATCAAAAAGTATTGATCCAAAATGTTCACATTTTCTTGAGTAGCTGATGTAATAATGTTCACACCACTAAACGTTATATCATAAAAATACACAATATCAACAATAAAAACAAGGAACACTTGAAATGGAATGAAAATAAAATAAGATTCAAAATAATTGCAGCCTAAAATATTAAACTATCATCAATGATAAACATCCTGGAGACATCTAAGTTTTTTTTTTGTTTCAAAAATAAAGAAAATTGACTTCTTCGTCTAAAAGTAAACTTAATCATCTGACACTATTAAGAGGAAGGGGAATTTATATAATTCAGACTCTTCCCTGTTTCCATCCAAAACTGAAACAGTACATCGAGATGAAGACAGGAAAAAATCCGAAATGGATTGGAAGGTGGACCCATGTTTCACACATTGTAAGATCTGTAATCATTTCTTATTGTGATATTTCACAACAGTAAAAAAATATCTCAAGAGTGGAAAGGGGGTCCACCTAAGAGGGGCAAAAGGACAATGATTTGGTTTTGTGTAGTTGTAGGGGTGTGTTTTCTTTTTAGAGTAATTATTATTATTCATGACTTAATTTCCAATCCCCAGGAGGGTAATAAGTTCTCAATTTTGAAACATGAACAATTTCAGTAGGTTTTTTAGTTAACGCATTAGGCTTGGTTATTTCATAATTGACATCTGATAGTACAAAATCTATTTCGTAGGGGCCTGAAAAAAATTGAGGATAATTTTCTTCGATTTGGATCATTGAATTCTTCATAAATTACAATGTCACCCGGTTCAAAAGGAGAATCAATGAAACGTGCATCATATTTAATTTTGTTTTCCCCATGGTATTTTATGGTGTTCTCTTTTGCTAATCTTCTGGCTTCTTCAACTGGAGGGTAAACTTGATTTTGAGCTAATGGAGGTGTATATGGTAAAGTGCCAAATAACAAATATGCAGGAGGGAATTTTGTGACTGAATGAGGTGTTAAGTTATACTCATTGATTACTTGTTCTAGAAATTTGGTCCAAGGAATTTTGTGACTGAATGAGGTGTTAAGTTATACTCATTGATTACTTGTTCTAGAAATTTGGTCCAAGGAATTTTGGCAGGAGAAGAATTTACTTTACATCTTATATATATATATAATTTAGTTACAATAGACTGATTTACACGTTCACATTAACCATTTGTCTGGAGATGATGAGAAGTAGTTAATAACTGTTTAACGTTATAATTTCTTAAATTGCGTTTGAATTGAGATGAGGTAAAAGCACCATTTCTATCCATTAACAGTTTAATAGGTATTTGAATTCGGAAAAGTTGTTTTAAACAATTTGCATAGGTTTCTGTTGTTTCACTTTTAGAAGCAAAGGTCCAAACATAGCGAGTTGTATGATCAATTATTAAGTGGAGAAATTTTTTAGTAGAATTATAATAATTGAATCCACCAACAGAGAGAGAGAGAGAGAGAGAGTATCAACAGAGATATACTCAAAAGGTTGATCTGTGAGGAGGTGGGGCATAGTCTGTAAAAGACCAAATCTATTTTGCCTTTTCTTTTTGTTTAATTGACATACATTACGTTGTTTAACAAATTTTGAAGTATCTAAGTTAATATGAGGCCAATAATACTGAGGAGTAATTAAATTTATCATTTTTTGAGTAACAGGGTGTCCAAATTGTCCATGAGCATTTTGCTAAATTTTTCTTCTTAATGAAAAAGGTACAACAATTTTAAACATATTTTTCTTTTTAAGGACAAAAACATCATCAACTTTCTTATATTTAGGATAATTTACATTATCTAAATTTTGATGGGTTTTTATCTCATTTAATTCAAGTAAATGTACAGAGTGCTGGATATACTGAGCAATAGGATGTCTTGATAACATGTCAGCTTCAACATTATTAGTCCCTTTTAAATATTTTACATCATAATCAAACATGCTTAGTTTTAAAGACCAACGAAATAATCTACCCCTTAAATTTTTCACATTTTTAAGCCAAACAAGAGAAGCATGATCGATCAGTGTGGATTATGAATTTTTTACCATGTAAATAATAATAAAACTTATCAAGAGCATCTACTATGGCCAAACATTCCAATTCTGTGATACAATAATTTTTTTCATAATCACGTAAAGTTCTAGAATTATACGATACTGGGTGAAGAGTACCAGAATTATCAGGTTGTTTCAAAATAGCTCCAATAGCGTTCAGCGAGGCGTCACAGAAAACATGAAGAGGTAATTTAGGATCATATAGTTGTAATACAGGTTTAGTTATTAATTTTTTTTAACAATTCAAATGCTGTTTGACATTCAGCAGTCCAATCCCATTGTTCATCTTTCCTTAATAGTTGATTTAAAGGTTCTTTAATTTTGGCATAGGAATCAATGAATTTGTTATAAACATTTACAGAACCAAGGAAACTTTAAAGTTGTTTAACATTTTTGGGAGGTTGTAATTTTTTAATAGTTTCAATATTTTGATTATCAGGGGTAATGCAGCCTTCTTTAATTTCATAGCCTAAAAAGTTTATCTTATTTTTTGCAAAAACACATTTTGAAAATTTTAATTTAATGTTTTCTTCTCCACAAATTTGAAATATTTTTCTTAAATGAGCATAATGTTCCTCCAATGAATTTGAAAAAATACATATATCATCAAAATAGTGACAAGCAAAATTTGAACATTTATGTTTAGTTAAAATTTTACGAATAATACGATTAAAAATTGCTGGGGTATGTCGAAAGCCAAAAGGAAGAACTTGAAATTCATATAAACTTTCAGTTGTAATAAAAGCTAATTTTTCTTTATATATATCTTGATCATGCAACGGAATGTTCCAGTAACCACTTGCGAGGTCAAGCGTAGAAAAAAATTTGGCACTATTCAATTTATCTAGCAGTGAGTCTATTGGAGGTAATGGTTCTCCATCTATTTTACAAATTGCATTAAGTTTTCTATAGTCGATACATAATCTGGTTTTTTGCATTTCATCTCTCTTATAAGCTAAAGTAACCGGGAAGAATAACAACTATTGGATTCTTTAATTAAACCTGCAGCTAATAAGTTTTGTATTTGTTTATTAATCTCAGCTTCTGAAGTGGCTGAAGTTCTATAGGCTCGCTGAGAAATTGGGAGGTCTGATGTTAAATTAATTCTAGGGGGTTCCATTCTTATTTTACCTACATCATTCTTATTTTTAGAAAAAACAAGAGAGAATTCTGAAAGAAGTTGTATCAGGTTAGGAGGTAGTTCTTTAACAGTCAAAGGTGAGAAAACTTCCTCTGAGGTATTTACTAACTCTTCCTGTATATGTAATGAAATTTTTTTAGTGAGTGGATTCTGATTATTTACAATGATTTGTCCATTTTGTAGTAATTGGTTATGTTCACAATCAATAACAAATTTATATTGACTACATTCTGGTAGTCCTAGAATAATGTAAGGTAGACTACTATTAATTATAAACAGATTTATGTTTCTTTCTACCTATCCAATTGTTAAATAAGCTTTGCATAGCTTGTTTATTTGAAAATTGCCATGGGCTTGTGTGTGTGTGTGTGGTTAATATATATAGGCCTAGTTGTTTGTTTTTGTAATCAAAGTTTTTTTACAATATCTGCAGAAATTAAAGATAGAGTGGATCTCCAGTATCAATAACAATATTTACACTGTTCTGTTTAAGTAAATTGTTTAAGTTCGCTAGGCTTGGCAATGATGAGATGTGTCCAGACAATTCGAATTGCCAAAGTTTTGGGTCAGAGGCCTCAGTAGAGAGGTGTTGTCTCTGATTTGGGATTTGTTGGCTACCAACAGAGTTCTCCGATCTCTGTGAAACAGTGTTAATAGCCAAAGATGAGTCACAAGTAAATGGAATTTGTCTCAATCGATGTTGATTAAAAGGACATAGTAGTTTCCAATGATAAGCATTGGGAAATCCTTGTTGTGTACAAATACTACATGGGTATGGTGGCAGTCCATGTTGAAAATGTATGTGGTGGTTGGGCCTAAATCCTTGATTTTTAAGTTATGAGCATGCTGATTTCGGAGATGTTAGGGACGCATTCTATTAAAATTTTGGAAGTTGGGTCGAAAAGAGTGGCGATTTTGAGGTACAAAAGTACTTTGTCCGGGTTGAATGGGTACATTTTGTCTAAAAGTATTTTGTTCAGGTTTAGGGGATTGTGTTTTTTCATTAAGCGTGTAGCTGCCATGAGCCATTCTGTAGGTGAGGTAGGGGGATTTACTGTCATTTATTGTTTAATATTGGCGGGCATTCCATCAGTAAGTCCTTCCAAAATGAGTTGAGGAGATAGATCTAATTGTTTACCATAATTTAGCTTTTGATGAAAATATTGCTCTTAATTGTTTTTTAATTGGAGTTGTGAGAAATCTGCTAAACCTAAAACATTAGGTTTTAAAAAAATTTCAATAAGAATCGAACAAAGTTATCCAAAATTTGAAATATTAAGGCAAGAGTTAATGTACTAGGTTAATGTAAACCCTTTCAGATATTTTGATATGTTTACAATTTTCCAACTATCATCTTTATTATTAAGTGTACATGCATTATTTATATAATCTAACCAAGCTTCTATTAACATTCCATTTTCAGAATCAAAAGGGACTATATATGTTTCATTAGGGGTTTGGTTGGTAGTACTTATTACAGCCAAATTGGTTTGCTCATTATTCGTCATTTTAAAACCATATTCGAGAATCATACAGAAATTAAAATTTTATTTTAACTTAAAAATTTGAAGTACCAAAAATAAAAATTCCAAAATATAAAATTGAAATTTCAACAAAAATCAAAACGTTTGCAGCTATTAAGTATTAAAATTCAAATATCAAACATGAAAGCAGTGTTTCTCAAACTGTGAGGCGCGCCCCTCTAGGTGGGTGTGATAACCACTCTAGGGGGGCGCGAGTATATCGAAAAGTCGAAACCAAAAGATCATTTAAAAAATTATCAATTTACTAAAAGGAAGTAAAACAAAATACATTCTGACATAATAAAAAATAAAATACACATTTTCACTGATATAGTACACTTATCAATGTATCAGTACTGCACAAAATGTGTTTCAAAATTAATTTAACAGTACGAAGTTAAGAACAAGTGTAATAAATACCAATGACCTATAGGCATGTCACAAAATTAAATACATAGATTAATACTTAGCTTGATAATTTGTACGGTTTGTAATTAAAGTCGTATTGTATACGACGTCAAAGTATATTATTATTGAATTCAGTACATTTTTATTGCATGGAGGGGGGCACGATGAAAATCATGATTGAAAATTGGGTCGCAAGTATAGAAAGTTTGATAAGCACTGCTTTAAAGTATTTAAATTTCTTATTTCAATGTATATTGTTTTATCATAATTAAAAACATGTATTACAACACTATTAAAAATGTGTCAAATAATTTTTCATGAAATGTTAAGCATAAAAATATCAAAGATCAGAATCACTTGTTAAAAAAAATCGTATGTATAAAATTTGCAATATAAATGATTTTGAAGATAAAATTTCTTAATATATAAAATACATTTTAAAATAAATCACCAATACCCCACAAGGTCCACCACCGTTGAGAAACAAAACGAAAACCCCGCTGAGCTCAGCATTCACCTTTTCATTTTATATCGCGCATTTAAAAAAATTTCACTTTTCTGTTGACGGTTGTACTTTTCGACGAAACACGAGCTTGTTATAGGCTTATTCACAACATTTTTGAGATTAATTTGATGAAAACGAAGCCGTCTCGCACAGCTTGAAAGGTGATTTCCTCCTGTTTACCGAAGTATTTGAAAACATCAGGATTTTTAATAAATGGATGAAGGGTTTTTACTTTGTTGTCGCTGGGAACGCACACTTTATTTCTTGAACTTGAACACATTATTTCTTATTTTCATGCACATCTTCGTGGCAGGAAACTATCCTGCCGACTTTCTGTAACGTATTGTAGTAGCGTTGGCCGGTGTTGGTTTGTTGTCATATCGGGTTTATTGAAGACGTCTTTAGACTTAAGTTTCATCTTTTATTGTGCATATTCAAAGGACCGAAAATTACTTCGATTTAAAGTGGCCTATAAAAACGGAGGGCGAAAATACAAAAGTGACACGGCATTCCTTTCAGATGCGTCGCTTACTACTTCTACAAATCTATATTAAACCAATGTGTGTATTAAAACGGAGTTTTAATTACTTCAATGCATAATTAGTAAAATTAAATAAAATTTTAAAACAGAAAAAAATTGTCATAGACCATTGAAATACTATCAGGGCCAGCTCTAGCAGTTTTGCCACCCCGGACAAAAATGGAAAATGCCACCCCTCACTCTGAAGTAAAAAATTATAATTAAAAAAGATAAAATTATTCAAATCGATTATCACCTATAGAACTAAAATAATTCTTAAAGACAAAAAGGTGGCGTAATAATATTATATATATTATTTTAAGTCAAATAAAAGTAATGCGAAATTAAGGACATAATTACTTGTTATTAATTCAAACGAGTAAAACGTAAGAGAAGGAATCGCCCATTTCAGCATGCCACTTTCCTCTAAAAAGAGTCTAATAATGGTGGGGATCACAAACGTTTATTTTACCTTACAGTAACTACACTCAAGACTAAAATAAAACATCTTCTGTGACTCTATATCTACTTAAAAAAACCTTTATTGTCTATTCTGTTTTGGATAGCTGACACCGGACGTCGTATGGGTGAAAGGAATGTCCGTAGTGACTCCAATCCGAGATGGGGATACAGTTATAAGTGAAAGTTGTGTAAACTTATCAAATTTCCTCATTGAATAGATATAATCCCGTCTTGAACTCTTAACTTTCAAAATTGAAAAAAAAACAGAATACAAAACAATGAAGTAAGATGCAGTAAATGAAAAAATAGAGAATATAACAAAAAATATTTTTTCAAATTCAATCCAAATGCCGACCTTAGAATTTGCCGCCCCGGGCAGGGGTCCAGTTTGTCCGGCTGGTGTATAGTAACAGGGTGTGTAGTATCATTTTCCATAAGCCAACAAGGGATCAGACTGGATCCAATAGGGAATCCCTGCTCTAGAACAATATAATAGATTATTGGCAACATTCATGATTCTATGCCGAGATGAGATAACGAAAATGACATTTGAGTCTACAACTTCCTTGAATGCTTAGTGACTGTTGCGCCCTCTAACGTGAAGTTAGCTTTTGTAAACAAAGGACTGAGAAAAGAACGGTCGAAAGAACTGAAACGACATATAACGAAGCGAGCGAGCGAGCGGAATGTGTTATGTAGCGGTTTTTGTAGAAAGTAGTTCTTAGTTTAGAATTTATATTGTAAATAAACGTTAGAATTGCCTACCAAAAGAAACCTCTTTGCTGTCAAGTCCATGAGAACCTCTCATTTAATTTAGTAACTATCACATGGATATAATAACACCATAAAATGGCGCCCCAGGGTGGGCGGTTTGATTGGAACGTAAACAAAGAAGCGGAGAGGTAGACAAAGATTTATTTTTCTCCATTTTGAAGATATAATGCATGACGATTTGATATCCATTTTGAATATTTAATCAATTTAAGCATTGGATGTATTGAATATACAAAGTTTAGAACATTTAAGGTAGTAGAAATAGAAATAATAAAAAGAAAAAAACGGTCAAAGAGCTTCATTTACCAGAGCATGTAATAAATTAGAAATCGCATTAACTGACGATAGCGTCGAGTATGACGAAATCGAAATGTGCTTAGAATTGTTTAAACAAAAAGCAGACTCTGTAGAAATAACTCATAACGATTATTTAGATGGTTCAGAAAACGATCAAGATTTTGAAAATCAATTTATTATGATTGAAGAGAATACCGAGAAAAAATTCTTTGAGAATTCAGCTACGAGCTAAGCGTGCGTTAGAGCACTTGAAAAAGATTACTAAGGAAAACGAGACTGCTTTTACCAATAATGGCTCGCAGTTACCAAACGATAATGTCCCTAAAACATTATGCCAATGACTCCCCGAAATAGAACTTTATAAATTTGGTGGAGATTTAAAAGATTGGTTGACATTTTGGAACCAATTTAAAAATATACATGAAAGTACGAATCTCACAAACACGGATAAATTTCATTATTTAATTCAGTCAATGAAATTAAAATCAGAATCTAGAGAAATCGTGGAATCTTTTCCTAAAACCGATGAAAATTATTCCTTAGCTTTAGAAAGCTTAAAGGAAAGATATGGTAGAAAAGACTTGTTAATAGATTTTTATGTAAGAGAGCTATTAAAGCTTGTTTTGAATAACACGAATAGAAATAAAAATGATTCCTTGAGTTATTTATATAATAAATTATCTGCTCAATTGAGAGCATTGAGCTCCTTAGGCGTAAATTCCGATATGTGGGGGGGGTAATATTGTATCCCCTTGTCAAGAGTTCATTGCCCATAAATGTGTTACGTTCATTCGAAGGACAAAGAAAAAGTCTGGAGAACGAACTAAATTTATCAAGTCTTGATGCGATAATTTATTTTTTGAAAAATGAAACTCAAACTGAAGAAAAAATCCGGTAAGCAGAGCAGACATGTTTCACTTTCCCTCGGAGAGAACAAACGTTGCGCCTGCAAATTCGCGAGATCGAAACCCCTCAGCCACCGAATTGTTTAGCCTAGAATCAAAATTTATGTATGTTTTGTCTAAAGAATCACGAAACTCGAATGTGTAAAAAGGCATATTTTATTCCTTTAGAGGAAAAACTGTCAGTAATTAAAAAGAAAGGTTTATGCCGCATTTGTTTAACGAAAGGTCATTTAGCAAAATTATGTTCATCTAGTATTAAATGTAATATCTGCTCTAAAAGACATTTAAAATTAATGTGTCCTAACTTGGAAGATAATAAATTGGATCAACTCCCAAAACACACACACAAAGTATTAATAATATGGATGAAAGGGTTACAGACACTTTGTATTCGCACACACGTGCAAAGCATGAAGTTTTTTTTTTACAAATTCTTGTAGTTAATATTAAAGGATAAAAGACACAACGTAAGACTAGAATTATTTTAGATACGAGGGTTCCCAAATATCTTACACACATTAAAAAATCTACCGCAGAGGAGTTAAGTTTTGAAATTCAGAGAGAAGAATTTTCGCACGCATTATTTGGGGGTAGGAAAACTGAAACACAACGACATAATTGCTGTAAAATTTATCTTTCTAGCCTTGATGGTGAATATAGTTGTAGTTTAGATGCTTTAGATCAAGATATAATTTGCAACGACATAGATAAAGTTGGGTATGGACCTTGGATGAGAGAACTGAAACGAAAGAAAATGTTTATAACTGATTTTCAAAATAATTGAAGACCCATTGAAGTACTTTTAGGAGCCGACGTTGTTGGTAAATTATTTACGGAAAAACGAGAACAATTGACATCTGGATTAGTCGTCATGGAGACTAAATTAGGTTGGACATTAATGGGAAACGTTCCTCAGTTACAACATCAAAATGTGAATATGACTGTTGTAATATGCTAAAACAAAATAGTTATGAGCATGCAACTACTCTAAAGGATTGAACTTTCTAAGTTGAACGAAGAAAGCGTCAAAACTAAAACTACTTTTGAATTAAAATTATCTGAACTTCAGAAGAAGAATGAGGAACTACTAAGTGTTGTTAAAGAAAGGAATATTGCTCTTAAAGAAAAAGTAGAAATCGACCTTTGTCATGGAAATCAATTTCAATTGCAAAAGAAAGAGTTTGATTCAGAATTGAAAAAGGAACATAAAAAATTAGCTGAAATTCTAGAAAATAATGAGAAGTTTTCTATATGAAAAAATAAGTTTTTTTTCAAAACCTATAAGAAAATCTCATTTTCACTGGAATATGTGTTCCGAGCAAAATATACATTAAGGTACACTGCTGGCCACCGTAAATGCAACATCAAGAAAGACAAGAAATAGCACAACAAAATTTATTTTGTAGATAACATGTTGACCAAGTATCAAATGATTAAATTTATAGACTTCTGTGAAGTGTGGTTCCTGCCAGAATCAGCAGCCATTGTTGGAGATCATCGCTCCCACACGCCTCGGCATTGATTCAAAGAGACTTTGGATGTGTTCTTGGGGTACAGCAGACCAAGCAGCTTCCACACGTTGCCAAAGTTGATCTGGTATGGCAGCTGGGGATGTAATCTGGGTCAATCGTTGAGCAACCATGGACCACATGTTTTCTATCGGCGAAGGATCCGGAGAGCGAGCCGGCCAGGGAAGCAATTCAATCTGGTGATTGACGAAGAACCTTTGGACTTTGCGTGCCACATGTGGTCGCGCATTATCCTGTTGAAATATGGCTGTGGCCAAGCCCTGAAGGTAAGGAAGGACAACTGGCTCCAACACCTCAGAGATGTAGCGCTGGCTGTTTAAAGTACCGGCAATGCGTACTAGAGGAATGCGAGAGTGATATCCAATACCGCTCCATACCATAACACCCGGTGCAGGACCAGTGTGGTGGTGCATAACGCAGCTGTTCAGCATCCTCTCTCCACGGTGTCTCCAGACTCGAATCCGACCATCGTGGTGTAGCAGACAGATGCGTGACTCGTCAGTAAAGACAACTTCATTCCATTCTGCCGCCCACATCCTTCTTTAATCGCACCATTGGTGGCGGAGATGTCTGTGGTCCTGCGTCAAGGGTAGACCAAGTAATGGACGTCTTGCACGCAGACCACTCTGCTGTAAACAGCGTCGAATGGTACGCGCAGACACTGAATGATGCGTTATAGACTCAATGTGCTGTTGTAACGTCTCAAGTATTCAAAAGAAGACACCTCTTTTTATCTTTGTAGATTTATTTTCTCAAACACCAGACAGTTCACAGACATACACAATTTTACCCTGTACAGTATAAATTAGAGTTCCTTGACACTCGCAGAGATAATCACTCCCCACTCACGCTGATGGAGCCAAACAGTCTTTTCTTGTAGAGAGGTAAGAACCAACTGCGCCTCACGGATGGAGCTCACAGATACCACCGAAAAAGAGTCGTCGGAAGCCAACTTCAGATCTTAACAAGGCGCTCACGGGTGGAGCTCTCAGAACATCTCCGAAAAAGAAGTCGTCACCAGGTCATCTCAGTCGTTGCTTTTTAACTGCCGACTCCCACTGGCTTGGCACTCGCGCATGCGCAGTGCCCTCGATCAGTCTTCGTCGTTGCCAATCGATGTTTTGGGTATTTCACTGCAACGAGTTCCTCACGTTGAAGCCTGGAGAGTGGGGCGCCACCCCAGCAGTCCTCCTCGTCACTCAACTGGAGTTCCGAATGACACGGTCTGTATGTGCGTAGAACTCGTTACACTGTGCTACGGTCCGTGATGTGACTGAGCGATCCGTCACTGCCATGCGCACAATTTGCCTGTCCTCACGTGAAGTGGTGCATTGAGGTAGATGCGATCGATCACGTCGGTCCGTCGTACCCTCCTGCATCCAACGGTCACATATCCGCATTACAGTTGTTTGGTTTCGTCCAACACGACTACCGATTTCCCTGAAAGATAATCTACAATCTCGGTAGGCCACTATCCTTCCTCTATCGAACTCGGATACTTGATCAAAAGCTGATCGCTGTTTTCTACGAGACATAATTGATCGTTTTTTGAAAAATCCACAAGAAAAACACAATTGCCGAACTTGAAATCGTCGAAATCTCCAAGCCTTAAATAGCGCTTTGAGGTGGCGCCACAGGCGCGCGTGATGTGTGTTTGTGCTGAAATTCTAATCATTTGCATATCTCACCTCCGCTAATGCATGTTGAAAATTTCATGTTATTTGCATGCTTCCTTCAGAGTGCTGCCTTTACGGTGGCCAGCAGTGTATTTTGAAAATTAAGCATTATTTTCCTGTCAGGGACAATTATTTTTGAAATACTTAAAACTTATTTTAAAGTTATCTCTACTCAATATGGCTAAAAAAACACCTCTGTTTCATGAATTTTAATTTTAAAATTGAAAAAAAAAGTACATCAATATTACTGAAGATTGAAATGATTATAATACTATATTTTTAACTATTTTTAAAAAATACACTGCTGGACAATTGCTAAGGACGGATCACAAATTGCTATGTAGCATAACATTAAGCGAGACATGAGGCCTAGTAGGATAAGATATAGTTGCACACTGTTCAGACATTAGAATAAAAAAGAATATTTATTGTTCTGGAAAGTACAAAAGCTGTGAAACATCTGAAAGAAAAAAAAATGTTCATTTGATCTGCGTACGGAGAAATGGAACAATGCATCTAAAAGTCAGCAGGCACCTTAAAAGAAAGGTATCAGTACGGGATATGTCCACCGTGGAGTGTGATGCAACATTCCACACGTCGTACCATACTTTGCACAACATTATCCAGCAGCTGTTGAGGCAATTTATCTCATTCCTCTGTGAGTGCACGGATGAGGGTGTTCTTGTTTGTCGGAGGATAGTTTCGACCAGCAACTTGCCTCCCCAAAGCATCCCACACATTTTCAATGGGGTTTAGATCTGGAGAACGCGCTGGCCATACGAGACGTTGAATACCCTCGCTGTCTAGACAATCCTGAACAGCGAGTGTTCGATGACATGTTGCGTTGTCGTCCATAAAAACAAATTTACCACCGACAGCACCACGGAAAAGACGAACATGAGGAAGTAGAACTTCATCAATGTATCGTTGGTCCGTCATAGTCCCATTCGCAACCACATGTAGGCGCGTGCGGCCATTGATCATGATGCCGGCCCACACCATGATACTGCATGTCGGATATCGGTCCTTTTTCTGGATATTTTCTGGACGATAAGCAGTACCACTCTCGCGCCAGATCAGTTGGCGTCTACAATCCGATGACAGACTGAACCTACTCTCATCTGAGAATAGTACGCATGCCCAGTCCTGTTCAGTCCAATTGTGATGCTCACGACACCATTGCAAACGGGCAGTACGGTGCTGCCTGGTCAATGGACACACACAACAGGTCTGCGTGCGTATAGTCCTCCTCCTCAAACGTCTGGCAACAGTTTTTCGGGAGATCTGCTTTCCTGAGGCCGCAAGAAACTGATTTGCCACCTGCTGAGCTGTGGTGCGCCTGTTCCTTTTGCTGATAGGACGATATATCTGTCTTCTGCAGGCGTCGTACTTCTCTAACACGACCTCCCCCGTGCCGTCTACTACACATTCCAGTAGTTTTAAATGACTTCCACAGCCGTGAGACAACGCTGTGAGCGATGTCGAACTCCCCTGGCAACATCTGTTATTTTTCGCCCTTCTTCGATCTTTCCAATAATTCGGCCACGCATAAAATCATCTATGTGATGTCGGGAAGACATGCCAAAAATTTTAAGTTCGTCTATTAAATCTTCTAAGTAAAACTTTGACTTGAAACAACAACTGTCCACACGCGTCAAAACCTTTAAAGCTCTTATGAACGCTATCACGTGATGAACAGACGTGGAAAAATATTTGTATACTCATACTTCTTCTTACTAATATCCCGCACTTATTCTAATTTTCCACATTTTGCTTCCTTTCATTTTGTGGTTGCTATGGATGATAGTGTTATCCGTCCTTAGCAATTGTCGAGCAGTGTATATACTGTGTTTTCATCTTTATACTACAGAATTGTAAGTTTAATCACTTTTTAAGCATAGCTGAAGTATGAATTTTATTATGAGCAATGGTTATAATGGATTTTAAGAAAAGTAAGAACAGAACTGAAAAATAAATATTATGCCCTTTATACATTAGCTAAATCATAATACAAACATAATTTTGGACTATTTTTTAACTGAAAAATTATATGGAATTCAAGTCAATTTTTGTTTAGTATAGGCTGAAAAAATTTTTCATTCTAAACAGTATTTAAAAGGCAATGCATGTAATTCCTACCATTTTATAACGGTCAATATATAAATTAATATAATAGACACACACACACACAATTTTTTTTCTTCTCTTATCATTAATATAATGTATATATATTTATAAGAATTTAAATGAAAATATGATTTAATTTCAGCTGCAAAAGTTTAAATGATTTTGTGACAATAATCACATAATTTTCAAGTCGCTGTTTTAAAAAAAATTGCTAAACCGGATTCAAATGTTATTAGGACTAATAAAATTTTACTAAAAATCGCAAATAATCAAAAATATATCAATATACTAAAATATTTTATATACTTTTCTATTTTTAGTTTTGCAATATAATTGCAGTTCAACATTTGTTTTCCAGTTTCATTTAATGTTTTTTTTA
This sequence comes from Trichonephila clavipes, assembly GCA_019973935.1. Taxonomy (NCBI): domain Eukaryota; kingdom Metazoa; phylum Arthropoda; class Arachnida; order Araneae; family Nephilidae; genus Trichonephila; species Trichonephila clavipes. The sequence goes on from BMAU01020812.1 coordinate 631,766, forward strand.
AAAAATTTAATCTTAATTTTTATTTTATAAGCATACCATATTTCTAATAAACTTATATACAAGAAATAAATAATAAAAAAAATATTTATACCTTAAATTTCAAATAAATATTGAAAAAACATTGAAAGTGTTCATTAATGAAGTTATAAACAATTAACTCTAAATATTTATAAAAGTTTATTAGATTCATACATACTGAAATACTTAGCATTATTCTCAACAAAGCATATCGTGAAGATACAATTTATTGCACTTTTTTTTATTGTAATTGTTTTGAAAGTAGCCAATAACTTATAACAGCCAAATATAGTAATCCCAAAACAGAAAAGTTTGAATTCCAACACCGCAAATAATGGACAAGTTCTACCGTAAAGCTTACTATGGGGGGGTGCTGATGTAATTGGAACCCTTTTTGTTTTCCGGTTTCAGCAAAATAACATTGTTTTGTATACGTTTGTATGAGGAGGCAGTTTTAATTTCGCTTAGATTTCGTTAGAAATTTTTTCATCGATTTAAAATGAGTAGCCCAAGAAACAGAAAACTTGAAACTGTCTGCTCCGTATTTGAATGCAGCATGAGAAGCGATACAAATTTGCTATCTACAGTTAAAATGTACCGTTTTCCTGCAAGTCCATCTAGAAGGCTGCAATGGGAGGCTGCTTTGCAACGAAAAAATTGGAAAGCAAATCCTAAATCTGTGCTTTGTAATAAGCATTTCATTACAGGTTAGTATTAAAATGATTCCATTTTAATTTTGTTGTATTTCATCCAAATAATCTTATGTATTTTGTTGCAAACATTGCTCGAGTCTTGTTTATGGTAACCTTGGCCATAATTTTGGCGACCGTTTTCATAACAATAATATGAAGTAGTTTTCTCGACTGATTTTATTTATATTATTTACAAAATCCCTTGTATTTTTTAAACATATGTTAATTCAAAAAATAATCTGTTTTTGTTATTTTACACGAATATTGTATGAATTAATTGTTTTTGTGTTATAAAGTGTAATTACGTAGCGTTTAAATCAAAATTATCCAGACACTAGTTTTGTATGAATTATTAAATTTTAAGTGTACATTTAATCTGTTGTGCTGAAAAATTAGTGTAATATGTTGTACAACGTTTTATGATTGAGATGATTTACTAATTGAAATGAGAAGTTCAGTTATGCCTTTGTCTTAGCTATTTATTTTGATCTTGCACATAGTAAACTACAATTAACATGGATCTCATAAATTAAGCATTGTTCATTATTATAGGGATTGTTATATTTATAAAAAATTTCAAACTCAAATAACCTAAAGAATTTGTGGTGCTTAGAAATTAAACTGTTTTCTAGGGAAACTTTCTAAGGATTCACAGTATCCTGATTATGTTCAGAGAACATTTTCCTGTATGGAAGATGAAGGTTCTTCAAGCTCTGTGAACTGATAAGATAGGCCCACGAATTGTCGGAATGTGGGTATTGCTCACTTATTTTGTTATGTTCAAATTTTATTAATATTGGAAAATAGCTGTATTTATTTTTATATTTATTTAATTCATGCATATTTGTTAATCTGAAGAATATAAATCTCTAATTGTTTTCAATTTATTCTAAATTTAGATTGCATTATGAATTTTTTGACACACTGATCAATATTTATTTATAAATTTTCTTTTTAAAAAATAATTTTTCTTTCATAAATTTTTTCCAGAAATTTAAAGAATTTGGAATGAAGTCCAATGTAGTTTGAAGCTGGATACCAAAGAGCAAGGTTGTTTCGTAAATGTGTGTTTGCGTTTCATGTTAATCATCCAATTTATTTCTGTATTTTTTTTTCTGACATGTCAAACGTTTTTCTCATAAATATGTTGTAACGAAGACCTTTTATAGCTTTGCTGAAGTTTTGAAGATGTTCTGTGTAAACTTTTAACCAAAACTCAAGATCTTCTCATTCATATCTGTATTTTAACATTGAATCTGTTAATAGTTCAATCAGTTCTTTTTTTATATTGAGTTCGATGGACTAAATTCACGTGATGACTGGGTCAGATGAATATGCTGTCATTTGTTTACTACTATTGCTTACAATTATTTTGCTCTTAAACTTTTACATTTTACTTTCTAAAGTGTCTTATTTTGCTGAAATGGTCGGATTTTGGATAGATGTAGACTTCTACAAGAATGTAAATATTTCAAAGCAAATTTTTGTTTATTTTAAATTAAGTTATATTGAGTACATATAATGTTTAGTTAACATAAATTTTACTTATTTTACACATCTTCAGAGTAGTTAACAGAGATACTTCAGCATTTAATTATCTAAAACTAGAAGCAAAAATCTGATATGTAACCATGTCATATCAAAAACAAGTATATATATATATTTGTAAAACTTATTTTACTTAATAATTTTACAATATTACAGGGAAAAAGAAAATTTTTCGAGAAGCATTCACTACAGAAATGGAAAAAGATAAAATTTTTGAGAAGCATTCACTATAGAGAAATGGAAAAGATATCTTAATTTACTACAGCTCTATTAATGTTTATACTAAATGATGAATCAAATACCATTTTCAAACATTAGAAATCAAAATTGCCACTTTTTCATTTGTAAAATTGCATGTAAAAAAATCGTGCAATATTTTGAAAGTCTTCATTCGCTGCACTATTTTAGGTAAAAGATATGATTTATTGAGAATTGAATTCCAAATATGGTAATAAATTAAGGCATTAAAATTTTTTAATTAAAATGTGTGTATAATAGAATATAGATTTATGTCCACATATATTGGATATAAAGTCCTGCTCACTCCTGCATAACCAAAATAAAATAGTCATTTTTGAATCCATAATTCTTTTACAAAAAAATATAAATTGTAACATATTTGCTTGGTATTTATTAACACGTATCAGGGCCGGCGCTAGCAGTTTCGCTGCCCCGGGCAAAGAGGTAAAATGCCGCCCCCCGTTTATTACAAAAATTAAATGATACAACCTAAACCTTTCCCATGTTTAATGGTAAAATAAAACGTGAGCAAAAAAAAAATTGCTATCAATAATGTTGAAGTTTTGATTAACAAAAAAAAAATATTAATTTATATTTTTGGCACTAAATTAAAATAAATTAGGTTTGCACAGAAAAAAGAAAAGTCATTTCTAGTGTATAATTATAAAATACAGGTATTAAAAAAATACTAAAACAAATTATAGAACCACTAAATATTAAATTTTAATTGCATATTAAAAATACATTTAAAACGAGAGTTAAAGGACTTAAAAGTATTTCTTTCTCACTTTTAATTCTGAGATTTTTTTTATGATTTCTTTAACATTAATTTCTTCAGCCAGTTCATGTTCAATGGCTATTGTTGTCAAGAAGTCTAGCCGATCCTTGGTAGCTGTGGAGCATAAAAATTTTAAATTAATTTTAATTTGGAAAACTCCCTTTCTCCCCTTGCCACACTTATTGGGAGAGTAAGTATATCCTTAAAACTAAGTAATATCCTTAAAACTATACCGAGATTTGGAGCAAAATCCAGGTTCGATCTGAATTTTAAAACCTCGATTGACTTTCTTTTATTTAGCAAAGCCAAAACCGCTAATATCTCGTATGCCAGGTTCAGCGCGTTTATATCTGGTGAATTCCCATCGACACTGTTTCTAGATCCTTACAATACTTTAGTTCGTCATTTTGAGGAGTATATTTTAAATCACAAATATTGTATAAAAATTGGAAATAGTTGTTGTGGGTACTGATCAAATCAAACCCGGATTCAAGTGTATTGATAACTTTATCTAATGTGAAAAAAAAAAAACTCTGTCTTATATTTCAAAATAAGATCGTCCATCGGATCACCTCGTGCTTCATAGTCGAAATTAACATTCCTTCTTCGAACTCTATGGCACGTTAAATCTGTCGAGAGCTGAAACGTCCTCCCACTGGTGTGGTGTGGTAGTTAAGAGAGGGGATGCCAGCTCAGGTGTCGTCCACGTCACTTGACCATGGTTCAAAGTTACGTGGTCCGTCACCAAAAGCCCTCGTGCAGCTGAACAGTGCGACGTTAATATTCCCTCACTCTCTCACTCGAACTCTACGACGTGGCTTAGGGAGCTCAAAATTAGCCAGTATGTCAGTTTCGTTGGCGAGTTCTCAAGCATCGCAAAGCATTTCATTAAAGGCTGTGTTCGATCTAAGATCCTTGAAAAAATCATTATAACTTTTCAAGAGCTCAATAGCAGATAGTAAATCATAGTCTTTTATCTGCAAGAGCTTACTTATAGGATTGATACAATTTAAGATTTTGTACCAAATAACAATGCAGCATAAGAGCTTAAATCAGGTGTACTCAACCTTTGTTACCGCCGGGTTGCAAAGAAATGACAGGTATTTCATGCAGGCCACATACACATGGCAGTTATTTCATGCGGGCTGCAACATGCGGATGATGGAAAAGACACACTATAAGACCAAAGCAACTTGGACAAAATTTATAAAACTAATTTTTGGCTTTTATGTTAATACTATATTAACTTTTCTATCAAACACCCACACACAAACATTTATTTTTATGACTTTTTTATAGTTATGGGATAATTTCTATTTCCTTTTATCAATCTCTTACTTACATTCTACTATTAAAAAGACAGATTACAAAATCGATATATTTAATTGCTTGATTAAAAGAATTCATTGCTTAATTTTTAGCACATTGTTCTCTAACATTGAATTTCTTAGTGCAATGGGCCATGACCGAGCCACTCAGAAAAGGCCGGCGGGCCACATACGGGTCGCAGGTTGAGTATCACTGGCCAGGGCTGGCGCTAGGGGTGGGCAAGCCTGGCCCTTGCCCGTGGCGGCAACCTTAGGATGCGGCAAATTGGCTGTAAAATTAACTATTTTATGAAGAAAATAAACCAAGATTACCCAGGGGTTCTAAGAGTCAAAATAAAAATTCGAAGAAAAAATTTTAAATATGTATGCAAAATATTCGTGTTTTCTATGGAGTCCTAAAGTTTTTTGTTTTTTTTAACGAGTGTTCATTAGTATTTAAAGCCGTATTTCCCAACGCTGGTCCCATGGGGAAAGGGGGAGGAAGCAACAAAGAAGAATTTCGGCATCCGGTTCCTTCTCTTTCAACTAATTCCAAACAACTCTTGCTGCTTTGTATGCGTGAATTCGGGTACTATTGAAAGAGATAGATATTGGCAGAGATTAGTCTCAACAAAAGTGATGAAAAGCACGGTCAAGTTTTATGAATGGAAAGAGGGACACAATGAGACCCTGAGAAAAAGACCCTTTTTCGAAGAAAACTGAGGGAATCTTCTGTCAATTTGACTTCCGAACTAATTCTTTTAGCTTTCTGTGCTTATGCAGACAAAACAAAGTCGGACAACAAAAAAGGTAACAATATTTTCATTTTCAAATTCTCTTTTAGATTTTTAAGGTTTAATGCCCATGAATTTTAATCTTTGCGTAAGATAAAGTGAAAAGAAAAAATTATTTTGCTGCATTTGGGATTTTTTTCTATTTTATTTATTTTTAAAACATAAATATAAATGTCATCCGTTTCGTAGAATATTTTCATGTTGATTAACATTTTTAAGTATGTGTGTTTTCGTAGCTTGAATGTACCGTAATCGTCTTAAAAGATTTTCGATTGACATTGTTATTCAAATGAAAAAATATTATTTGCCTCTCGTATAAAAATAACTTCTTTAGTTGCTTATAAAGGACGATAGTGGGTCATTTAAAATGCAAAACATTAATGAGCTTTTGAGTACACTCATTAATTATTTACTATACATAAAGAATCCTAACAGCAATAGCTCGAAATTGTAATACAATGTAGTTATATTTATTATGATGATTTTGTTTTGTAATAAATGAACTAGTCTATAATTGCTAAATATTTAATTCATATTGCTTCAAACTGTTAAAAGAATTTTCAAAGGAAATAAAAAGTTAATTTTATTTATATAGACTTTTTTATTTTTATTGAATGTAACATGTGAAGTATATACATATAATTTTTCTAATGTATTCTAAGACTGTTAAGCTAGCCATTATTTTGTAAGCTTAAATAATGGCTAGCTTAACAGTGGTCTATAAGCGTAAATAACTTCCAAAGCATTTTTAAAATTAAGTTTCAATCTTATTTAAATATGTTTTATTTGTGATTAATACATAAAGGCTTTAAATCTCATTCGTTTAATTGCAACGAATACAAATATGAATACTTGGAATTCCTATTTCAATATATCAAAAAAGTTTCAGAACATAATCATTCATCCAATACATAAACGAGAGACTCTTAATCAGTGCTCCGTAGAACAATGGTGCACTAAAAATTAAAAAGTCGGTGGTATCAGTTTGCAATAGTTTTTATTTACTGTTTCATTTTACTATTATGTTTCTCAAAAATCCTTTAAAATATATTTTTCGTAATTGTGAAAAGGTTTAAAGCGTTAGTATGTATATTTAAGAAAAAAATCTAGTAATAATAGTGTAATCTCGTGAGTTCTTTTCCGACCGTGTTCGAATTGTGACAAGAAAATAATTGCAGACAGGATTTGGTCCCACTGTTTATTCCATACCTTCTATGGGACATTTCTTAAAATAAAGAAATATATTGAGATGTTACAGGATTACGATACATCGTTCAGCCGTGTCTACTTTTCACGACCCCTCGTTTTCTTTTCCACCCTCTCTCTTCTCTCCCGTTCCGACCTTTTTTCTCCTCCGTCGTTGCCAGATTCTTTTCTCTATATCGTCTCTCGTTCGACCTGTTGCCAGGTGCAGGCAGCTGTTCCTTACAAATAGGTTCCAATGTATAGCAATATTTAAAATCTTTAAAAAAGGCAACAAAAGAATGTCAAAATTATGACAGAAATAAAAAGCTACAGAAAAAGGATTTAATTAAAGTTTTATTGTTACAGAACAATAATTAATGTGAAAGAATATAGGTACTATTTTTTTTGCTTGTTTCTAGTATAAAACTATTTAATTAAAGTGAAAGCAAAATGTGCATCACAGAAATAAAAATATGATGAACACAATTTATAAAGTAGGTACGTGATTTTAAACAAAATCGCTGGGAAAGTCGAATAGATGCATTAAAGCCACTAAAGTATCAGGAAGGATATACGATACTTTACTTGCTGTTTGTAATAATTCGAAGATTGGCAACCATATAAAGGCTTCTGGACTATTAAGGTGTGTTAAACAATTTAAGGTATCCGACTACGTTCGGAACTGTGATTTTAAAAAAGCGCATAAATTTTTAATTTTCATGATATTTAGTGTCACTAAGATTAGAATACATGCATAAAATTGTTTTAAGGACATTTTGACAAAAACAATATATTTAAATATAATATTTTGGTAAAAATTAACTTAGAATAATCTTTTTCCAAATGTTCTCCTTTTGGGAAAAATGGTTCTATTATAATAATATTTTGCCTGTATATAGCTCAGACCTCTCTACAGAGGCTCAAGTAAAAATTTTGAAAAATTTACATTATTTTCAGAGTTACCACCAATTGAAATAGTTATTGGCGTTTTTTTCTTAAAATTTCTCCCCTCTGTTGTCATAAAATATGAATAAACCCACTTCTAAGTTATGTATTTCAAAAATTCTAGTTGAGCCTTTGAACATTTCTATATGTGTATTTGTTTCTTTTATTCAAAACTCCTTTCTAAAAATTGCATAATTTCAGTATTGTAATTTGTTTGATGTAAATTCAGAAAATTGATTGCATAGACATGGATTTTATAACTCTGCCAGTTTTTAAGATATGAAATTTCAAAATTCTCACAATAGTTCATTTAATTTGGATCAAAAACACTATGAAAGGTTTTGTAGATAACCTACAAATGTAAAGAAGAGTTTCCTGTTTTTGCTTTCTAGTTCCTACGTGTGATATATTTCACATTTTATTTGATTAAATCAATTTTGATAGTGCTCAAATTAGAGCAAATAAAATTCACAGAGACTTTTAAGAAACAAATATTTTTTAAATCCTTGTTTACTGTTAACTGCCAAATCATTAAGTGTCCAAAAATTAAGATTTTATGTCATAAATCTAATGAGATATTTTCAGTTTAAATTTAGTGAAAATATTAGAAATTCTGCATAATTTGACTTTTTATTAGTCATTTTATCTGTTTGGGTTAGTGACATTTAAAAGTTTTTTGTAAATGTTTTTAAAAAAACAATACTTTTTTGTTGTAAATAAATTTAAAAAGACATTCAAAAGATATCCAGAGAATTTTATTAGATATTATCAGTAAGATATAAAAATTGAGTACAATAATTGTATAAGATATAAACCTCTTGTTAAACATTAGAAGTAGATCTCAAATTTTTTTAATAAACAAAAATACCCATGTTATCGATGAATCTTATTACAAATTCATTTCCTAAATTGTGTTTACATGCATCCCATGTTCTTGAATTTTTATACTCTTCTAAAGGGTGTTTTTTTAGAGGTATAGAACTTTAAATTGCAATAAAACAACGATGTATTCTTCGATTGACATGAATTTTTTTTTATTCGAAAGATAATCTTGTGGCATTACATTTTAAATATGATTTCTGGCATATGGTTGCCACGGCTGGCTCGGATGTAGTCCAATCTGGACGTCCAATTTTCGATGACTTTTTCCAACATTTGTGGCCGTATATCGGCAATAACACGGCGAATGTTGTCTTCCAAATGGTCAAGCGTTTGTGGCTTATCGGAATACACCAATGACTTTACATATCCCCACATAAAATAGTCTAGCGGTGTTAAATCACAAGATCTTGGAGGCCAATTCACAGGTCCAAAACGTGAAATTAGGCGGTCACCAAACGTGTCTTTCAATAAATCGATTGTGGCACGAGCTGGTGACATGTTGCGCCGTCTTGTTGGAACCACAGCCCTGACATCATGATTGTTCAATTCAGGAATGAAAAAGTTAGTAATCATGGCTCTATACCGATCACCATTGACTGTAACGTTGTGGCCTTCATCGTTTTTGAAGAAGTACGGACCAATGATTCCACCAGCCCATGAAGCGCACCAAACAGTCAGTTTTTCTGGATGTAACGGTGTTTCGACATACACTTGTGGATTAGCTTCACTCCAAATGCGGCAGTTTTGTTTGTTGACGTAGCCATTCAACCAGAAGTGCGCTTCATCGCTAAACAAAATTAGCTTTTGAAAATCGGGAACAACGGCAATCTCGTGTTGGGCCCATTCGACGAATCTACGCCTTGCTTGATGATCGTTTTGATGAATTGCCAAACCAAACTGAGAATAAATCACTTGACAGCTGTTAAATCGGTCGCCATCTTGGAAAGTAATGCCAACTTAAACTTCTATACCTGGAAATTAAAACACTCTTTATATGAGAAATCATAGAGATAGCCTTTCTAAAAAGTACTAAAACATTTGGAGCAGGTAATTAATTACTAAGGGAATCAGACAATAAAAGGTATAAACATTAATATTTCACTATGGGAACATTTCATATGTATATGTTTCTTAGAAATTAAAACTGTTTTAATGAGTTTGAGTGATACACTATATATATATATATATATATCTACACCAATTAGTACAATTATGAGAAGTTTTTCAAATTCAATGGTCTCAATTCTATAAAACAATGTGCAGTATTTAACAATTTGAATTTATATATTTGAATCATCATTAGTCATTAATTTAATAATTGTCAGTATATTTATTTGAGTTAAAAATTCTACGAATAATTCTTTAATAGTATAGGTATATATAAACTGTAGAATATGCAAATGAGATTTGAAAGTACATACAACCCAATATGACTACTGCACATTTACAGGTAACTAAACCACCCTCTGGACCATTATTTATTTATAAACACAATATTTTCAAAATAAGCATTGAAAGAATGCAATTATTTACAGTGCAAGTAAAAATGTGAAGAATGTTACATGTAACAATATTTTTAAATGTATCTACAACCCTCACAGTTATGATCAAGACCATGACAGATCATAACTGCTGGGTGAAATAAGCTGATTGGTCTATGCCAAATGCAGACTTAAAAGGAGATAAAATGTACAGAACACCCTGCTATACTGCCTGGATATTTAGACTCAAGCTTTTTGCAGCTCATATAACAAATGTACAATTTAAATGTCATTTTACTGTTTAAAATGGCAGTTAATTAACATTATATGTAATCTCAGCTTATTGTATTTATCTTTGTCTATATTATTTTATCCAGGATGGAACAACAAATTTCCTTGAAATGTTTTGAAATTTATTTTATATCTTAGAAATCTATTCAGATATACACAATAACAAAATTAAATCTTGATCTTTTATAAAGGATTTGTCACTGATAGGAGTTCAAAGGATTGAAGCAAGCATTACAAAATTAATGACTTTAATTATATGTGTACTATTGATACTCTTACTAGTATAAGAGAGTAGGTTCATTGACACTACTCAGTCTGCTGTGCTTCCCCAAATCACTCCCTACAACTCTTCATTTACTTGGCTCTCTTTAGTGCAGCCTCTCTTGAGGAATCTCTGACTCGACAAAATTATATAAACATTGGGAATTGGTAACAATATACAGGTGTGAATTTAATTTACTTTAGAGCTCTTGCTAAAATTTATAAATTTCTAAAGCAAAACACATTTCTTTTGGTTAGAATCTGCTTTTATGTGAATTCCAACTATTTTTAACCTTGCCTACAGCTTGAACAAATAAATATCTTTTTATGTCAGCAGATGTCACAAATGCGCCGCAACATGAGAACAAACTTCTCTGTAATCTAGCAGAGTGTCTAATTTTAGGTGTAGTCAGATACATGCGAACGCAGAATTGGACAATTTCTAAAGAACAGCGAGTTTAAATGCCTTGTTACAAAAAAAGGACTCGAACATGACAAATTATTTTTAAAAGATAGTTATTCTGAGAATAATTAAAAACAACAAAAAATATCTTAAATCTTTTAAATTCTACTACTATAAATCTAGGAATAAAGATAAGCCATGCTTTTAAATAAGTTAAGTAATAAATATCTTTAAAAATATTGTTGCACAAAATATTTATTTAAATTGAAAATTCATAACATGTAAACTAAACAATTGAAACAAATAAAATAATGAATATCATATTAATCTTGATATCCCTCTAATAATAATATTGAAATGTATTTTCACAAACAGCTAGTGTACATAGAATATTAGTTAATATGACAATTTTTGTGATTACAAGAATTCCCTTTTAGTGAAAGAGTATTTTTTCCTTAACAAGTGTATAAATATTATGGTAACATTGTTATTGATCATAAGTTCATAATTTAATTCTCATTTTTGTAGGTAACTTTGAATTTTTAATTTCTATAACTATACACATTATTAATCTTTCATTATTATACTAGTATTTCTTCTTTTATGTCTTGAATAAATTTTTATTCCTAAAGGGATTCCATTATATTAAAAGTAAAGGCAATAATATTTGTTCTATAATATAGTAAGGATTCCAAACCATTGAAAAAATATTTGCAAATTAAGAAAATTTATCTTTAAATTCTAAACTTTTCACTTATAATTTATAGAAAAGGAAAATATAATTAGAAAAGATGTAATAATTTTTAGAAATTCAAATTAATTATCCTTTGTTTTAAATGTATTTTGTACTTATTGAATTACTTATAAATTTTAAAAATACTAGTACATATAAAAGTATGATTTATCAATACTATACAAATCTAAAATGCAATTCAAACTTGTAGAAAACTCTTAAATCCTGAGTTAGTTAACACATGAAAGGTTTTGTTTAATTATTAAGATTTATCCCTTGATGAAAATAAATTTATTTTTACAACACAATGAATTACATATAAAATATAAATTTTTTATTGAAATATATAATTTATACAATATATGAAGTTGAAACATTGTTCAAAGATTTCCATACAATCTAAACAAATAAAACAATGAATAATGCTGGAAATCCTAATAATAATTTTGAAACAGATTTTCAAGAACAGCAAAAATGAAATTTTATATGAATATTAAAATATAACAAATCATGCTATTTTTCTATTATTATCAAAAAAATTTCCGTAATAGAATGAATTTAGGGCCATAAACTTTACTGCGAAAGAATTTGTATCAAACACAAACAATTAAAAAAGTTTCCGAATTATTTGTTTTTACTTTTCGTTTTATATCCAAGAAAGGAACAAAGAAAAAAATTCACATATATATTAATGCAATTATTGTAATAAATCTTATATGATAACGTAAATAATAAACAATAAAACAAATCCAATATGGCGCACGCAAGATAATACTATTTACTTAGTACACATTTCGTTGTTAAACATACTATTAGTCGCCAAAAAAGGCGATAAGCAAACGATTATATCAACCTTCGCTCTACATGTGCTAAAAATTTAACAAGGTATTTTAGAAAAGATACTGAAATAAATAATATAAAATCCTAAATCTGAAATCTACAGATCATCTTCTATACATATAGTTGAAAAAAAAGTTTCAAAAACTTGCATTAGAACCTTGAAAAACTGAGTTGAATTTCGATGTTTTCCCATAGATTAACATTACACCGGAAGTTCCGGTGGGTTCCACTCAATGCTGTTGTTTACAAAGTAGAACTTGTCTGGTGCCTCCAACGAAATCTAGTATTGCAGATCCGGTCTTATTTGTTCCTTTTATCTATCAGACTTTCTTAAATCCATACACGTGGCGCCTTCTGCATGCATTATGTTAAGGCTTGCCAAACTCGGCGTCAGAAAATTCTGGAAGAAAGGACATATGTATTTTTCCGTAATTTTAAAATTTTCTAGACTATTTATGACATTTCTACATTTTATGGTGGATTAATATGAGTAATTTACGTTCTTAGAAAAAGTTTTACTCCTAAATAATGTGATTTCATTTTGCTAAAGTGTTATTACACTTTTAGTACTCTTGAGGACGACGCATGAACAGAGACATTTTGGACACGCTTAAGACATTAGTGGGAGGGGGGTAGGCGAGACTGAGCTTGAACATTGATTCTTCCAGTTTGTGCACGATCCCTTGTCTTTGCTTTTAAGTTTGAACGCTACTTTCCAACCCCAAAAGACCCAAGAACTGGTAATGAATGGATCGTCGAACCATTTCTCAATAAATCAGGTGGCTCTAGCATGTCTGTGCAATACAAACAACCAATGTCTTCCCTCCCCCTCTCAGCGGGTCTCAGTAAAATTATGAAACATTGACTAGTTCGTGGTGATAGAAAACGCAGAGGAGCACTGATATAAAAGATTCAATCACCTAAATGTTTATATTGTAGGACTATCACCTTTATGTCAAAAATATCAATATCTCCTCACTGTTATTGACAAATTCACTGGTTGGGTAGAAGTTATTCATTCACAAAATCAAACTATGGCAGGAAAGTTATGATTTATAGAAGGTCTTTCCAATTCGGAAAACCCTCACAAATCACAACAGATCACGGAAGCTAGTTAGAAAGTAAACTTATTCTACCCGCAGCTCCTTTTCTAGCATAACGTCAAATCAACGCTGTAAAAACCAAATTTGAGAACTGTGAATGGCAATGTAGGAAATCAAAACAGAGAGGCTTTCAAAATTTTGTTTTAATGTTTGTATTTTTTTCTTATAAAAAAAATATTTCTGTGTGTGTTCCGATTTAATTTCTTTTTATCAAAGCTTTATTTTTCAAAAAGTGAGGATTGCTGGTAATAATTCTCTCTTTTTTTATGAAGTTTAATTGTTGCGTAATAGTTCTGTGTTGATTTCATTCTTCTATTATCTTGTCACTTTACATATACATGATTTTTATCAGTCATTTACTTTTATCAATCTTTAGGCAGTTTAGTGGCTTAAGAGTTTATGAGCTTGCGAGTCGTTAGAAATAATTGACGACATGCCTGAAGCATGGTACATGGATGATTCTTCTGAGAATTCAAGAAGTGAACATCACTTAAATCCCCCGCAATTTGTACCGATAGAAAAATTGTATGATCTATCAAAAGTGGAATATTGGCGTGTAAGTATAATTTAATAAGTGTTATTTGTTACTAAATGACAATCTTGTTACAATATGGTTGACCTTACCTCTGTACATTGAAATTGTAAATATTACTATTGTTAGCATTTCGAACTTTTAAAAGCTGTTCGTATCATGCTTCCTTGAACAAAGAAACATTATACGAAAAAAATTTCAGTTTACATTCCATATAATGCTTCTAAATTTTGAAGTAACTTTGGTAAAGATTTTTTTCAGTGTTACATCTGCTCATGTAATCAAATTTGATTTGCAACTTATCCAAACTGAACTTTTGTTTTTAATTCTTTTACCGTTTTAAATGTATATTTCTACACTTTAAATAAATAATTTTCTATAATTTCTTAACTTCTGACTTTTAATTTAAATATGCAATAATTTTTTTTCTTTTACTTAGTTTTTTTTTTTGTACAGATATATAACTTCCTGATTCATATGATTTGAAAGCATTTATGAGAGGGATTTCTTTCATATTGAATTTTATCTGGAATCTAATGAGGATGGAAACATTAGTTTTCTTTTTTGATGTTTAAAAGTTATATCTTTTCATGTACTCTTTTTAATGAATAATAAAAGCTTATGTTATTCTAAATATAAGTAATTTTAAGTAAATAATGGTTTTAGTATATTTCTAATTTA